>CM062372.1:11457981-12683689 GCA_031216125.1 Dalbergia cochinchinensis
GAACAAAAAATAGGGAAAAATTTTGGAAAAAAGGGGATAAATAACTACAACAATTAAAGATGTAAATGTTTAACAATGAAGGCTGAAAGGCAACAGAAAAGTGATCAAGCTCCTAGATCGGGAGCTCCGATACCAACTTAAAAAAGAAACTTGAAGAAAGACTAGGAATTATAGAAGTGAAATAATTCTTTCTTACATTTTTTGGTATAGAGAAAGATACAATTTATAAGCTTATTGTAAGGACTACCTAATAAATGTGAAAGATACTAACTTACCTAACCACATCTACGACATCCATCATAATAAATGCTTACCTAACCATATCTATCATAATAAATGCTATATTTATCATAATAAATGATAAAGATAAAAATCTATAAATATAAAATACAATTCAACACTTATAATAACATGACATGATAAAGCATAAAAAGTATCTAGTTTCTCAGAAGGTCTCAAGCTTGAATAACAGAACTACCATTCTACCAATATTCATGCGGCTATCAATGATCTTCTAACATATTAACCCAAATAGTTAAAAGATATCTGGTAAATGCAAACAAACGCATTGGAGATTGGACGTGCAGAGAGAGACAGCAAATGATACATCACATAATATAAGGAAAATGGGGGCAGAGGGAAGTATGTTGATTTGCTTGATAGTCAAGGAACAATAGTTGTATGTTGTATCTACTTTAAAGTGTTATTGGACTTGGTACTCTCAGTTTTTTAAGGATATTTATGAACTACTAGAAACCAACTCTTATAAAAGATTAAGCTTAGGATGTATGGAATAAAAAATAAGGGGAATTCTGTTTTCTTGCAACACTGCCTTTTCCCTCTTGGTCAATTTCCTCGTTGCCTTAATCCAAAAATAGAGTTCTTCACGTATTTCGGTATATTTAGAAAGCATTCACTCCTGTTATACACTACATGCCCATCAGAGATCAGTAAAATGATAACGAAGCATATAAAATACAGACGCACACTGTCTGAATACAGTTCCCGTTTAACACCCAGCATAATTATACTAGACAGACAATACAAGCTACCTTGCACTCTCATCCTCCATTTCATGAGCTGGGGAAGCCAAATTTCAGAAATTAACTTTTGGAATATCACTGTAGATATAGAATAGTAGTCAGAATTCAGAAACTAATTAGATAATCAGATTGACAGTGGAAAACCATTATAAAGAGCAACACCATTACATTTCACATGACAACAAATCTCTTGAAGAATTATGTCTACATCTGAGAAGTGTGTTCTGATCAGCTGCACAATCTGGTCTGCCAGTATTTTAATATAGTTACTACCTCCTGCACATAAAGAAAGGAATAAGCAGCCAAATATCAGAACAGGGTTTAACAACACTGTCATAACAAAATTGCATCTAAGTACAACTGAAATGCAAAAGATGGTTAGACAGTGAATTTCTGCACCAGATGTTGATGCCAGTTCCTCATAGAGAAAAATATATTGAAAATAAATCAGAGGAAGATTGTCTGAATGTAATTTGAATTGTAAGATCCTGAGTTTAAGCCTTAAGTCACTCCATATACAAGGGCTGTTAATGACGTCCTCACAAAAAGAAAATCGAGGTACATAAGACTGAATTTTGAAGAGGATTGGAATCCTGTAAAACCCATTTCCAATCAATTTAGCACAGATCAAATTAAATCACGGAACAAAGATTTGTTTACCTCATCAAAAGAAGAATGTATGTATCCTTGCACAATTCCTTTGGTTGAAAGATATAATTTTGCTTCTTGCAAGAGAAGTCCTACCTCTTTCTTTTTTTTTTTCATTGCAGTTTTGAACTCCGTATCAGTTGAGACAAATAAATCTTGAAGGTCATCAACTCAAATCCTGAAAATAGTTTCTTTGATTGCGAGGATAAATCTGCATATATCTAGCCCCCTAGATCCCATTAGATAAACGTCTTGTGTACCGGGTCATCATTTTATGAGTAGATACAAACAATGTTGTTCGATACCAGAGCTGAATGACTACAAAATAGAAACTGTCAGAAAACCATGTGTTTAGCATTGATCCTAATGAAATTAGCCACCAGAATTTACAAATCAACACTCATGACATTGCCAAGGAAAATTGTCAGATAAATTTCCTTTCCTCATATTTTAATAACCTCAAACCAAAGCATGATCCCTTCTATCCATTGGTCAACCACAGTGGGAGTTAAACATTAAATAACAATTATAGCCATCAAGTAAAAGCAAAAGACCCTTTTTTTTTTTTTTCATGTCCTCTATACATGGTCAACTGCAGAGAGAGTTAAACATTAAATAACAATTAAAGCAGCAAAGTAAAAGAAAAGACATTTTTCATTCTCTTTTGGAGGGCAGGACAAAAACCTTTGTAAATTTTCCTTGAAGTCAAAATAAAGTGGAATATTTCCTCATTTTGGATTTAAATGGTTACATAAACAAACTCTTCCAAGTGTCTATACCAATGGAAAGATGGGGAAATCATCATTTCTAGGCTAAATCCATCAACTGAAAAATGGATGCTTGCCTTACACCTGTGAAAATCTTTTGCACTGCAGTGAACTATTTCCTTGCTGTAATTCTCCGCCAAGTGTTATATGAAAACCATATCTTGAGAGTATCAAAGAAGCATTCTATTTTTCAGTTTATGTATTTAGCCTATTAGTGATGTGCTGTCCATTTGTCTGTTAGCGAAAATACTTCTTGAGAAACTCGAATAAACAAATATATTCCCATTGATAAATTAGTAATCCAACTATCTCACCAAGATCATCATCCCTATTAGAAATTCAGTAAAGAAAAGATTTAATCAAAATCCTTTCTTTTCTTTCCTATTTTGGTAAAACTGTACTTGTAATTTATGTCCTGTGAAGGAAATCCTACCTTTGTTTTCTTTTGAAAATATTACCTCATATCTTCCTCGGTTGGAAATTCTAACAAATGGCAAGATCTATTCAACTTGTCAAGGTCCACTGCTTAATTGTAGGAGTTATAATGTAACAGTCATTAGCATATGTCAAGTCAGTACAGCTGTACTTTTATGGAAGTTACTGAGACAATTTCAGTGCTTTGATGTCTAAGACTTCGAATTTAGTCACTTATATGCTACTCTGAAAATATTGACACAAATTTAAGGAAGAATTATGAATTTGGAAATTTTTACATATTTTCTTCTCAAATTGGGAACATTAACTACTCGAGTGACTAACATGTACTTAATTTACCAGCAAAGTAGCTAATGGTCATAAATTGGAAAGTTTATGTCAGAAATTTTAAATTGGAAACCTTCCTATAGTTAAAGTGAGTAAATATACATGATGCAAAATGGTGATGAAAAAAAAATGTAAATACAACACAATCATGACAAGTGATTCCAAATATCCTAAGCTGGTCTATTGAAAAATACAATATAACCACATATAGAAATTTCTGAATAAGATGGTTTTGTATTTTCTTACGGCAAAGATATTGAGTCAATTACAACTACCAAAATTACTTAAGAAAATTGTGGCGCAACCAGGACACTTCGAGTATGTGTATAACTAGCTTTACTAGCAAGATTCATTTCTAATTCTCAGGTCATAAGAACATTAAAGATACAAGGCACTCCTTTTGAAAGTTTCCCATTACACAGGAGGCTAAAACACAATCTGAAAACATCATGGCATGTTTTAAGATATATTTTCAGGTGACAAAGCAAAACTTGATATATACCTACACTAGTCGTTTGACCCGTGTGATACACGGGGAGATAATAAAATTATAATAGGTTTGTTATTATTAATACTATAATTATATATATAAAATTTGTATGTTATAATATATTGAATTATAATTTTATTTATGTTATTTTTTTATTTTTTATATTGATTTTATTAATGGCAAAGAAATATGAAGGTATGATTGAAAAAAATAATTGATAATTAGAAGGTAAATTAAATTCAAAAACATACTTTAAATGTCAAGATATATACAATTATAATAGGTTTGTTATTATTAATACTATAATTATATATATAAAATTTGTATGTTATAATATATTGAATTATAATTTTATTTATGTTATTTTTTTATTTTTTATATTGATTTTATTAATGGCAAAGAAATATGAAGGTATGATTGAAAAAAATAATTGATAATTAGAAGGTAAATTAAATTCAAAAACATACTTTAAATGTCAAGATATATACAATTATAATAGGTTTGTTATTATTAATACTATAATTATATATATAAAATTTGTATGTTATAATATATTGAATTATAATTTTGTTTATGTTATTTTTTTATTTTTTATATTGATTTTATTAATGGCAAAGAGATATGAAGGTATGATTGAAAAAAATAATTGATAATTAGAAGGTAAATTAAATTCAAAAACATACTTTAAATGTCAAGATTATGAAAAAAGTACAATATAATTTTTCTATGAATAACACATGGAAGATTTTTTTATGTAGTGAGTCTTAAATATTAGTATTATATCAATTATTATCATATTTGATTAAGAATAAATTTGGTATAAATTAAATTTTGGATTATTATCATATCAAAATTAATCAATTAGCAATTCGTTAACAATTTGACCTACCCATTTTTTTTAAAAAAAATATGTTGATTTTAAAGTTTATTTATTTTGAAAATATTTTCTTCATAATTTTTTGTATTATCTTCATAATGTGAGGCTATTAATGGTTCTTAATTTAATTATAGATCGTAATTATATTAACATGGGTTCTTTCTTAGTACAAATTATAATATTTAATGATTATAATATTTTATTCTTTAATGATTGTAATATCTAATTTTATTTCATATGAAAAATAATTAATAAGTAAATTATAAATTAAGTTTAAAAAAATCTTTAGAAATAAAGATTGAGAAAAATGAGGCCTAAATCACAAAATGAATGACATGTGTAACAGTTTTCATGAAATGAGTCTGAAATATTAGTATAGTAGATTTAATGATTATAATATTTGATTCTTTAATGATTGTAATATCTAATTTTATTTCATATGAAAATAATTAATAATAAAATTATAAATTAAGTTTAAAAAAATATTTAGAAATAAAGATTGAGAAAAATGGGACCTAAATCACAAAATGAATGACATGTGTAACAGTTTTTATGAAGTGAGTCTGAAATATTAGTATAGTAGATTTATTCAATCAATAAGTTTTATACCGAATTTTAATCATTAATAACTTCTTATTATAAATAAGATTTTGATAAATCTCTATCATTTTTTTCTTTTTAAAATATTCTCCAATTTTTTTAATTTTTTTCAACACTAAATTTTTCTTTTTTCAAAATTAATTCAAATTTTTTAAAGTATAAAATTATCAAAATTGTCATGAATTGTATAATTAATTTTTTTTTCAAAATTCATTCAAATCTTTTAAAATATAAAATTATCAAAATTATTTGTAAGAATTCAGAGATTATTGAAAGTATAATTTTATTGCCATCCTAGGTAATATTCCAGGATTTTCATTTTCACCTGCATACATATATAATTTTTTTATTGAATTGACATATTTTTGGTCTTCAAATAATTAAATTAGTCTATATATATAATCAAATAATATCATCACTAATAGCACAAAAAATATTTTCCTTTAAATAATTAAATTCATCATAATCTTATTGTTAATAAAAAAGGCAAATGATATAACATAGTGCATATATTTTGTATCTTTCTTATAATTTATATACTTAATTTCATAAATTTAATATAATAGTATTTAAAAGAAAATCACCACCTGCATCAAATATAAAAATTTTAGATGTGAAATTAATACTAAAATTGTGAAATTAATTTATCAATATAATTCATGATTTCGACATTGCAATAATTAAAGATATTTAATTAATGTAATGCAATCCTATTATTAAATATGGATGATTATCAATATAATATGTAACAATTGCAGTTTTATTTTTTTCAAAAAAATTAATAAATAACTTCTTAAAAGATGTGGGCCCTAAAATATTCTCATTGCGACACGTGTAAAACTTTCCTTCAAACGACTTTGAAATATTAGTATTATAGATTATAGATTAGTATGGCAAAGAAAGGGTTCGGTATCATAAGAAATAACAATCTAAATTTAGAAGGTGCTATTATAAAATCAGTTTTCTTTTCTTTTCTTCTTTTTTGCCTTTTAAAATAAAAATAAAATAAAATCATGCATGTCAAAATACTAGTGCAAAATTTTTGAGTTTTGGTTATGATTATATGTCATTTTTGTATGTTCTTGTAAAGAAACAAAAGGTATTCAATATCATTTTCCTCATGGGCTTACAGTGAATTTGAGGCTTTCCTTTACAAATAGATTTCTTAAGAAGAGTTTTTCATTTTTTGAATAAATGACTTTATGAATTTAATTCTCTGCCTCCCTCAGATTAACCTTTTCTTCTTTTCTTTTAAAGATGGTACTTAAGAAGGCAAGGCATAAATAGTAGTTATCAAGTACAGCTAATAATTACAATCACTTAGATGTGTGAGTTCATACTGAAATCAGAGGAACAAAATGACCCATAGGTGGCTCAAAATCACTTGGCTAAAAAGGTTCTAATACGATATCAAGGACCAATCTCCTAAAAACTTAAGCTGTGGGGTGAAAGCATGTGAATCATTTCATATCTCTAGCAGCCCTCATGGAGTTCCAATAACCATTGGAAAAAAGTAGTTAAACAAGACTAATACTAACTTGAGTTATCAGGTTTAGAAGTAACTTGATTATTAGGTTATCTATAAGAAAAATGTCTCCACAGAAGATCAATCCACTCTTTAGGAATTTATAGACATCTATTTATAGTTGGGCATAAACAGGCATTTAGCTGCAGTATTTTAGCTCATAAAAATATTGTTTATCTTCCTTAATGCATTCTCTAGCAGCTATTTGTAGACAGCTTTCACTACAAGGAACCCTACTTCCACAGCACCTTGTTAGCCCCATTGTTGGGCATAAACAGGCATTTAGCTGCAGTATCCCGCTGGGATTTAAACTAACTACTTTCCAATTGTTTGAATTATTTCATTTTGCAGCTAAAATTAGTTAAATATCAGTTTCAGGGCAGCCAAAGTACTTCTCCACATGTTCAAATGTTAATAGCAGTACTAACTGAGAAAAATTCTGAAAGAGAGAAACTCTCAAAGGCCAAATAGAACCTTCAAAACCAAATTTCATATATGTATGTTGCTAGCAGGTCACCATGATTTACCCATATAAACAATAACACGACATGAAATGAGGCTGTATTGAGTACAGAAAATGCGGCTTCATTACTGATTATCACATTATCCTGAATCCCAACCAGAGGCTAAGGCATATATATACAGCAACTGAAGTCACCAAAGCATATCCAGAGTTCGATATCATAAGTTATCTGTTCTTTTCACTGAATAATCTCAAGATCGATAATTCTCCTCTCCAGCTGTGCATTCAATAGTTGCAGAGAAGAAATAATAAGAAAAGTTGAATATTTGAAGTTCCTACAACATCCTGGTTTATAATGACTTAAACTAACAAAAGATCAGAGAGAACAGCACTGACTACTGTTAGTCACAGGATTGTACTCTCTGCGCACATACATCACAAGGAACATGCAAGTAATGTGTTCACAGTAAGCAACAAAATCATAATAGATTTGAATTTTGTAAATCTTACTGCAAAGGCTTATCATAACCTAAACTATCACAATTGAATAGATAGCCAAAAAACTATGACTCACATAAAACCCACAGAAAGTAATACTTATTTAGGGATTTTATGACCAAAATATGCAATTACTAAAAAGGAAGGAGGAGAATAAAGGGACTGAAAGCTACTGAAATTTTTTTCAGACACTCCCTTTCTGTAACTATTCTTTTTCATAAAAGATGTATCAGAGTGCAACATTTAGACGAAAGGTCTTCATAGGACTTATAATCAATTGGCGAACCTTATTATTATTGAAACAATAGAAGCATAAGGAATCGGCTAGAAAAAAGAAAATATCTAGCAATATCTCTATTATATCTTAAAATATTTTTCATATCATATCTTAGAATGATTTAGATTTATTTAGGTTGATTCTATCGTTATGTTTAGATTTTATCTTTGCTTTATAAATAGGATTATCTCAGTGTATCACAATAACGCAATATATCAAATATACTTTCATATTATTGAGTCTTTGTTTCCTTTCTTTTCTTCCTCCACCATTTAAAACCCTCAATTTCAACAGAATCGACACAAAACCACGTATCAAAATAAAAAACATAGGCAAAAGTAAATCATTTTGAAGACCAACCAAGATATTCCCATTTTCATATTTTCTTTTCTTCTCTTATTATGTAACAGTGAGGTGGCTGCACATTGCAAATCGCATAGCAACAGTAAGCAAAGAATTCAATGCAAATTTGTTTTCGAATAAAGCAGTTCATAAGTGAAGCATCACAAATTTATGCAACTGGTTCATTAAAAGCCTTGCTAACGTTAATACTTAATATTTAATAACTATTACCAAAATTAAACTTTCAGCCTTCATATTGAGACCAAGGATCAAAGACAATGTTAAGTATCCAGATGCAATCATGCAACAAAGGTGAAAAAAATAAAATAAAGAGAGACAGAGAGGGAGAATGTCTATATGAGGCATCTATAATAATGGTTACACAGAAAAGATCAGTTAAGATTAAGATTTTTAGAAATTTATTCAACAGAATATAAAGATAAAGATGTTAAAAGAAAATCAAACAAACACTGTTGCTGACAAGAGAAAGATGAAACTACACTCGGCCAGTCTTTGAACAAAACCTAAAGTAAGTGATGATGATATACCAGCACAAGGGTTTCGACTTTTATCCTCAAACAAGCAACTCTGAGCTTGACCCAATATAAAACCTGAGAGCAACTGAAACATAACAAGAAAAGAGGTATCTGTATAATCAAAAAGGTAGACTTGAACAAAATCCAGGGTGTCTAACAATAGGGAAATGAACAGCATAATTGATTGCTATGATCCTTTACTTCCATACATATCAACAATTGTGCAATGGATCGAGCTCTCATTCTCCTTCGAAGGTTTGTAATAATTTGTCGTTCTGCTATCATTAATTGTAATTTTGTTGCATCATAGATTTAGTAATTAACGTTAAGAGTATGCTTTTGAAAAGGGAAAAAAAATCAACCTTGACCCACTTGATAGAGTCAGTAACATGGATCGAACAACCTCATAGTGTCCTATCATAAACCATGTCATATTTTCAAAAAGAAACATAATACAAAAAGTTTGGAAGACAACATATAGGATTTTCAGTAACCTTAATCAACTGAATGGTAGCAACCCCTTGACGAAACAAAATCTAGATACTAGCATTTTGAAAAATCAGATGAGTTATTCCATCATAAGTCTATTTTAACATGTGCAATCTATACTATCAAGTAATCAAGCCAACACACAGATAAAAAGTGACCATTCAGAAATAGAATGATATTTGGGATTTACTGAAATGATAATGGACAAGGACATGACCACATAGATCATAGTTGGTAACATGCACACAACTGATTGATTTGGAACAGAGTTTGGGAGAAATATAGCAGGACATGCTACAAAGCAGCAGTAGTCATCATTCATCCACTATAAATCTATAAACTAAAGATTAGAGTTTTCTTACTGATTCTTATCTTTTCTCTCACAAGCTTGAAGAAGTTTGGCACATGCACTCTTGACATTTTCTGCACCAAGCCTGCAATGAGCAAATAAATCACGGTTGCTCTATTACTCAGAATTCAGAAAATATCAAAAAGCGAAAAGTGAAAACAAAAAGTCATTGTTCTACACTTAGCTCATCACCACTGAGGTGAATATACTTTTGAGGATACCATGGACTCTAAAGACAAATGACAACAAGCATGAATACATCACAGAAATTTGATTTGACACTTTCGATTGGTATATAGGAAAGAAGGCAACAATACAAAGGGACAGAAGAACCCCCCCCCCCCCCCCTTCTTCAACCCCTTCCTATCCCAATTCCCGAAAGACACATCACATCTCTTTTCGGCTCTTAAACAGGGGGTTCGTATAAGAAAGTTGAGTTCTAAAGATGCAGAACATCACTGGAAAATCAAACATTACTTGACGTACAGTATATTAGAGAGAAAACTTGTCAATATATTTCAATCATTAACAAAGCAGAATAAATCAAATATATAAGCTCAAATAAGTTTATAATATTTTCCAAGCACATGAAAGTAGGATGGCTCACCACTTAAAGATAAAAAGGACAGCCCTGTGCACAAGGCTTTTGCCTGGTGGGATCTAGGGAGTATGCAACCTAAAAGATATAGTTCAAAACTAACTTCCAAATAGGATCAAGCTTGTCTTGTAAACCTAGAGTAAGGCCACTATATACAATGGTAGAATTTTATTTTTTGAACAGGATATAACCAAACATGTAATGAAATTCCAAGCTTCGGCTTATCTTAGGTTGGCTAATGATAATTTTTTTTGGATAGAAAGAGAATATATACATTGATAAAAGGAGAATAATAATATTGAACTACCTCAAGAACCCTCCCTCCTACAGCCCAGGAAAAACAAGCAAAAAACATGAGAAATTTTGTGTTGAACACTGCAAGATATTTCTGAATGACAACACATCCATCACAGATGCAGTCATGCCAAAATGAAAAATCCAACAATACAATAGAACTATTATAAAATACAAAACGTAGAGACTCAGAGTTGATTGAGAGATTCCGCATAAGCTCCCTTCAAGCAAAGGGTTTCAGTCTTCTGAACAGGAAAAAACTAATGTCGGATACCTTCATCCAACAGCTAGCTAAACCAATTCAAACCAAATTAATTGGATACAATGAACCATAGCATTATACAATAACAACAACTAAGTCTTGTCTTGCTCAACGAGCTTGTCAAACAATGCCATAGATGGGTCGAGTATATAGATAAATATAACTTATATCTATTTGTTGACACTGGTGTAAGATTCAGCAAATATACACCTTCAATAACTTCTAATAGAATATAGTTTTGTTGATCCAACCGTTAAATTATAACTACGTATCATATTGATTGTTTGTGCAAAATTAAAAGAAAAAAAATCAGACACATATAAGGTTGTGATCAAACGGTTCTTATTTACGTGCATTACGAGGTATTTATGACGTTGATTTATATATATACAAAAAATGCATTAAACAATTTCAGATTAATGTAAAATTTTATAGAGATGATCTACAGCACATAAATTTTCAATCCAAATGGTGGATTTTGTAAACAATTTCTTCAATAAAAAGTTATCAAAGATGTAAGATATGCATCAAGTCTTATGCTAATGTAAACAAATCCTTCCTCTCTCTCTATCTATATATGCATAAATACATACATATAGTTTTGTTTTGATGCACTGAATGTGTAAAAGAGTTTTACACTGTCATATGATCAAATCTCTCAATTTGCATGACCTTTCATGTAGTGGAGTGAAAGTTAACCATATTTGTTGATGAGCTAATATATAATTGAATGACTATGTGAAATTCGTACATTATCATTTGGAAAACCATAGGAAAGTAACTAGTTACCTGGAGGATCTTGCATAAAGATCGGAAGCAAGATAATGAACACTTTGAAAATCAACCTCTGCTTGATCGCTGCAGATCAGAAAACGGGTCAAGCATGCAATAGGGATTTTTTACAGAAATAAAATAAATATAATGGTATATTACCCCAATTCCCTGTCGTAAACTCGTTTACATATATGTCCTGTTTTTATATAATAGAAGTTGACTATAATCGACTTCCACTCAAAACAGAAGTCGATTATAATCGACTTTCACACTGGTGGACCTACACATTGTGACTCATCAAATAACACAGAAGTCAATTATAATTGACTTCATCACAAAAAAGAAGTCGATTATAATAAATTTCATCACAACACAGAAGTCGATTATAATAGATTTCTGTGTTAAAATTTCATCATCGTAATCGATTACACATGGAATGTAATCGATTACCAGAAACGTGACTATCATGCCATTATTCAAAATTTGAACTACATAATCGATTACCAGTTCATAGGCTCAAAAATGTCACTCTGGGTGTGTTTTGAATAGATATATCTTTTGGGATCAATCCCAACGGTCTACACATATTTTGTCTATATGTATTCACAAATATTAAATAAAACTCCAAATTGCCTATTATAAAAGTCCAAAGTATATAATCACAAAATAAGCAGCACTGATGCCAAGTACATAATATAAAAGTCCAAAATACATGATATAAAAGTTAAGAATATATAACTCCTAGATAATAATTTATCATAATTTATTGCAATTTTTGTTAATTTTTTATCATGTTATGTAATATTTGTAAATATATATTTATAAAAAAACTAGATTAAATCCTAATAAAGGCAATTAACAATTTTCTTGTGTTTTTTCCTTAAAAAAAACTTTCTTTGCACTTTTAGGACAAAAGATACGAAAAAAATAAGTCACAATTAACTTAAGATTTGAAGATACTAAATGGTGAATATCACATACAGATCGTCATTTTGATTCAAGTATTCAAAAATCAAGGACTAAACATACAAAGCAAAGGGCAAAATTTATTTAGTTTGGAATTAAAAAAATTCAGTCATTTTTTTTGCTATTTATAATTTCTTAGTTCCTTTATTAATATGTAAAATTAAAAATGAATAATATAACAAGAAAAAATCATTAAAAAATTACAAATATTATGGCATGTAACATATATTTTTCCATGTGAACAAGCTAAACTCTAAATTAAATAATACAATTAATTTTTAAAATTATTGTAATTTAATGATCAAATTAAAAGATTTAAAATCTAATAATGTTGTGGTATTATTCTAGGCCTTGTAATTGATTATATGAACCGATAATCGATTACACAATTCAAATTTTGAATAATGGCATGATAGTTACGTTTCTGGTAATCGATTACATTCCATGTGTAATCGATTACGATGATGAAATTTTAACACAGAAATCTATTATAATCGACTTCTGTATTGCAATAAAGTCAATTATAATAGACTTCAGAAGTCTATTATAATCGACTTCTTCTTTGTGATGAAGTCGATTATAATCGACTTCTGTGTTATTTGATGAGTCACAATGTGTAGGTCCACCAGTGTGAAAGTCGATTATAATCGACTTCTATTTTGAGTGGAAGTCGATTATAGTCGACTTCTATTATATAAAAACAAGACATATATGTAAACGAGTTTAAGACAGGGGATTGAGGTAATATACCATTATATTTATTTTATTTCTGTAAAAAAGCCCATGCAATAGAGAAAATCAGTAAAGAAACTAAAAAAGAAAGCAAAGGAATTAAAGACTGGGTTGTATTTATTTACATGAGTTGAGTCAAAGCAGAGAAGATGGGTGTGCAGGCGAGGCAGTATCTAGTGATTGCTCTGATAGCATATTCAGGTTGAGGAGGAGTAACTTCCTTCATAAACTGAAATTGCAAGAACTACTCGTTAACCATTCTCTTAAACAAAGATAATGATAGCGAATTAATATTAGAGAAATTCATCCAGGGTGCTCTAGTGAAAAAAATAAAAAATTTGCATGTGTTTGGATGAGGGGTAGTGAGGGACAGTTTAATAATTGATGAACAAGGGAACTCGCGGGAAATAATTTCTCATTTTTTCCATTGTGGGGAGCTAGGGATAAGGGGAACTAACATGCTGGTTGGAATGAGCCATTTGGGTAGAGTGAATTTTAATGTAACTTGAATTCTTATAGTTGGAGCAAATTAGAAGAATTGAAGTCAACAATATTGTTTGGATTGCCTATAGAAAATAATTGAATTCATTATTTTGATACTTTTGTCCTATCTTAATAAGAGGTTTTGGGGAGTAATGAGAAAGAAAATAAGTAGGGTAAAGATATTCTATATATATAAATCTTTATCCATAAATCTTTAGAAAATAAGAGTTTTGGGCCTGATTTACTTCGGGCTATTTTAACACAATTGAATTCCATGCAATATTTTGATTTCAAATTAGGGAATTAAACTCAATTTCTTGAATGAATTGAATTCCAACCCTTTTTCAAATTGTCTGTGAAGATTTGTGTGGCTAATAACTACAATTGTTTCGTTTTATTCCTGAATTAGGTAACTTTTAAACACAATTACTGGATTTCTGTTGTATTACCTTTAAAAGCATCCAAACAAATGAGGAAGGAACTTTGTTCCCTTTGCACAACCACTGCTCTAACTTCCTTTTTGTTAAATAATTTGCAACTAAATACGTACATATTACATTTGGTTTGTATTTAATTATTATTTTTATATATCGATTTAATAAAATTCTATTCAACCGGTTCGACCAGTAATCCACCGGTTGAACCAGTGACCTAGTGACCCGGTACCTCGACCGAGTCGATCACCGGTCCGATTTTGAAAACTATGGCTATAAGAGTATTGGCCTGCAATGATGAATAGTTTATTGCCTGTAATTCCCATCCTTTTTGTTGTTGTTGTTGTTGTTTTCCAGATATAGAGCTCTTGCTAGGATTTACTGCTCTACAGACTAGATCTAGATCTGCTACTCCATGTTAATTGTTGTTTGTGTTTTATTAATTTCAACAATTTCCTTAAACAACGAGCATTGTAATTTGTGATACAGTATTTTGATAGTTTTCCTTACTAAATATTCTTTATAGCTTTTCTTACTTTGACAATTTTCCATAACATTGTATCTTTCTATAAGTTTTCTTTTAATTTTTTCACATTAGTTCGGGGTCCTCATAGGGAATTACAAGGAGAAGGGAAACAAGAATTCCATGATGGGGATCAAAGGCGAGAACGAGGAGAATGTGGGGTGTCGGTGATGGGGGCGAGCAGTCCCCTGCCCTATGCAAGTGCATTCCTTGCATATGACCACTTCAGCCCTGTAAGTTGTCGATACATATAAAAATATTTTTTTGGTTTAAATATATTTTTAGTCTTGGTAAATATAAGCTATTTTAATTGTAGTCCCTCTATTTTTTTTCTTTTGATCCCTCTTTTTTCCAATATTATTCTGTTTTTTTTCCTTGCATTTTATATTTAGATATCCAACAATAGTTTAGAATATGCATTTAATCCTTAAAAATATTAAAAATATTGTTTTTGTCCTTATAAATGTCATAAAATATTTTTTTATCCTCATCAATATCACCACTTAACAATATGTGATACCCCAGGTACACATGCCATTGGGCAAGTTCCGTACTATCCCAAGTCCCCTGGGACCCACCCGTGTTGTCGGGAAGTCCCAGGATGCATGAATGACCTATTATGCAGCAGTTTTGGTGAACTGTCACACGGCTATTGCGGTCATAGTTGGCAGCAGTGCTATGTTTGGTTCTCTGGGGACTGTTATAGCGGTCATAAGTGATGAGTTCAGGGGGCACGGGCTTGCAGGACCGCTATAGCGGTCATATATCATTATAGCGGTGTCAATAGTGCACAAATAGTGTAAAACGTAACGTTTCACATAAGTGAGACCCCCCAATCCCTTTATATACCCCCAAACTTGAATTTCACCCCCAAATCCGAACCCTAATATTTTCTAGGAGCTCTTCCTCCCCTCTACTCTCATCCTCCATGAATTCCACTTCCTCCAAACTTCAAGGTGAGTTTTGTTATTGGTTTATGTTAGTTTCCTTTGTGTTCTTCCTTCCTCTTGTTGTGGGCTGTTGTTTTTCTCTATTGTTGTCAAGTAGGGGTGCTCACCCAATGTTATTAGAGCTAGATTAGAGTTATTTAGAGATTAGCATAGACTAATCTTGAGTCTATGTTGCTCTATGGCAGTTGTTGGTGCCATTCTATGCTTCAGAGGTCAAGTTAGTGGTGTCCACATACTTCCAGCTCCAAACGGTGAGTAGGTTCTGGCTCATGGCCTTAGCTTTGCCATTATAATTATGTTTGATGCATGATGATTATTGAGCATGAAAGTAAAGATGAAAATATATATGATTTGGATTTTTACAAATTATAGCAGAGAGTATGATTTTGAATATGGCATGAAAATATGTTTTAGAAAAACATAGGACCACAATTAGTACATTGTATGCTATGGGAATGTTTTATGTGCAATTCTAAGAGATTCTTTTTGAGAAAATATGATTTAGTAAGTTGTTATTATCAACCATGTTTTAAGAGTTTATGATATCTTATATTTCAAAACTAGAGATTTTGAAATGTGATTTAGAGTATCAGTTAAGATAATTTGGTAAGAATACCAAAGAGAGATGCTATATTATAATATTAGAGATTTCATGATTTTGAACCCTTTTTTTTTCATTTCAAAGTATGATATTAGAGTTGTTAAGTTATAAAAAGAGATTATCTTAAGAAATGAGATTTTAGAAATTTAGTCCATGTGATATTTCAAAATATGGAATTCAGTATGATTCATAGTGACTGTCAGATACATATTGTGAGCTTGAAATCGGAATGCCTGCAAGTGGGTGATCCCTTTAGCATGATTTCACAGTCACAATTATGCTAAAGTTAGGTTGCTAGAGTTATATGAGTCTAGAGCTTTTAGAGCTTTCGTATTTGAATGGTTTATAAAGAGCTAGATTATGAATATGATTGTATTTAGAGATTTTATGAATTATTTTTATGATTTCAAGGAATAGAGTATTTATGAATGAAAGGGTTTGATACCAGATTAGAGTATATAATAAAGATTTAGAGAAACAATATGTTTATTGAATTAGAGACCAGACGGTAACTATAGAGAAACAGACAGTGAGTTAACGGCTGAACCCCGATCGTTAATCTTGGTACGAAGTTGTCCCAAGAGGACAATCTCATAAAGCAAAGAATTGAACTTGTTTATGTGTCCGCATTAGATCCCTGATGGATCATAGAGCATAACATTTTCGGTTCTTGAAGAACCATAGAGTAGAGATCTCTGTTTTTCTAGTAGAGTACCGTTATTTATGTTTTCACAGAGTATTAATGATTTTCAAAGATTATTGATGTTTTAAGAGAATATTTGATTTAAGAGATATTATATATATGATAAATGATTTTTCTTATTGAAGTAAGAATTTAGAGATGTTTTTCTATGAATTTATGAATATAGAGATATATTTTCTATTAGATTATATACAAGAATATCAAATGATTTGTAACAGATTATGGTTTTAGAGATGCTTGTTTATGAATTTATGGCATGAAAAGTGTTTTCCCGAGAGTAGCTATGTTATGTAAGTATTAAAAATGTTTTGCCAGTACATGTATATCTATATATGGCTATTGTTGTCCCATGTGGGTGATGGGTGAGAGTTCACTCACTGAATCCGTTGACTCACCCCTCTCTCTTTCTCCTCATAGTTGCAAGTACAAATATAGCCAAGACTCCGGTTTGGCAGATGTGATTACTTTCAGTGGTGAGTTTTACTTTGGAGTAAGGTTAGCTTAGAGTCTTGTTAAAGTAGAGTGCTCCAGTAGGTGTGCAGGCAGATCCAAGCCATGCATTATTTTCAAATTATGTAATTGATTTCAGTTTTTGGAACAACAATGTATATGTTTTCCGTTTATAAGTATGGATTTGAAATCGTAGAGTTTAATTAGAGTTTATGTAGTAAACTAGATGTGTAATTATGATTTAGTTCGCATGATTTATTGATTTTCAGAGTAAGATTAAGATATCTTTAGAGTTTCATGTATCAAATATTTCAGTTTTATATTTTC
Organism: Dalbergia cochinchinensis; assembly: GCA_031216125.1. Taxonomy (NCBI): domain Eukaryota; kingdom Viridiplantae; phylum Streptophyta; class Magnoliopsida; order Fabales; family Fabaceae; genus Dalbergia; species Dalbergia cochinchinensis. The sequence goes on from CM062372.1 coordinate 11,475,745, forward strand.
AGATATAAAGTTTAAAATGAAGTTATGGTTTCAAAATGAAAAGTGTGTTATTTTATGCATATAGAGAGACTCAGAAGTCACGAGGCTTACGTGAGAATAAGGATTCTTCACATGCTAATCACAGGCCCAGGTCGGGTCATGACACAATACAGACTAAGGTAGGGATCAAAAACATAATACAATCATTTGTTTTTGATTGGTCCTATTTTTTATTTTTTTATTTGGTCAATTTTTTGGGGGAAGGGACGGCCAACCAGCTCTGTTGGTGGTTCACACTTCTTCAAAGGCAACTTACCTTGGTCATCTGTACTGAGCCTCAAGTGCTATTTTGTTGTTTAATGAGAGGCTTTTTCATCTCTTTTTTGGTGGTGGCTTCTTATTCTTTTTGTTTGTACATTTGGAGACGCTTGCTTTAGTCATGTTATTGTGTGGGCCTTTTTAATGCAGCCCATTCCCAACGTTTCCATTCCAAGAAGTGTCTAGCCCAAAATAAGAAATCCAATCATTGTTAGACAAGGACAACCCATATATGACTTAAACTTTCGATGAAAAAAAAAAAAGAAGAAGAGAAAAATACTACTTAAACAAAAGAGTTAATAACTTTTTTTATCCTAGCATTTTAAATTTTATATTAATTTGATACTAACAAAAAGTTTTAGCACCAATTTGATCATAACAAAGGTTTTTACGTTAATTCAATTCTAACTTTTGTAGTTTTGACATCAATTCAATCATAATATTTTAATTTCGACACAACATAGTCATTCAATCATAGTGGATATTCAACAAAATAATAAAATTAATGTTTAAATTGAAAATTTTATGACCAAATTAATATAAATTTTTTTGTCATGACCAAATTGGCACCAAATTGAAAATGTATATGAAAAAAAAAGTTATTTACTCTAAAGAAAATTTTGTACATTTTCTCTTTGTACTTTTGGAAAGTTTTGTTGTTGCAACCAGCGTTCTTATTGCATGGTTTAGAGTCCGTTTGTTTCTGATTATTTAGGCAAATAATCACTTTTTTTGCCCAAAAAAATCACTTTTGTATCTTTAGATTATTTTTAAAAAATAATCAAAATTTTAAAAAAATCAATTTTTAGTTTTTTCTTAGAAGCTAAAATTAGTAGTTTTTGAAAAAAAATTAATTTTTAGCTTTTTCAGTTATATTTAAAATTTAACTTTCATAATCACTTTTTTCAAAATTTAAAATAAACACACCCTCAATTGATGAGCCAGTACAACTTAATTTTTGACTTGGCCGTTGTAATTGAGGTTGTGAATGAAAAGTTTAAGTTATATCCCTAATACTAATATTAGAGATTGACTTTAAAAGCTTATAATGGATGTTGATTTAATTTTAAACTAAAACACAACTTAATTAAATATCATATTACCATATTGTCTAGTCCGATTTTGTAATCAATTACTAGACTTAATGACATTATGTACAATTCATAAGTGGATATGATATAATATGAGTCTATCGTAATGATAGACTTTTCTTACCACCTAATCATATACGTCATTCATCATTGAATAAACATTCAGTTTTAAATGCTTATTAGAATTAAAGAAATGATTGAAAAAATATTATTTTGAGAAAAATTTAATAATTTATTAAATTATTTTTGTTTCTTTTTAATACTCCAATTTTCTCTCTCCTCCTCATTATATGAGCCAATAGTATTTGATATGAATATTTTAATATGAATATTATTAAAAAAATTATTAATAGCAATTTAAATTTTTTAAATAAATAATTATTTTCAAATAAAATTTTTTTAAAAGTGGACAATTAATCAATGAGAGAGGGAGTACAACAAATGTTTGTTGTATTATAGATACCTCCACACATGGGATGATTTAAGTGAGAAGCATGGTTATTATGAGAGTGATAGAAGTAAATGTTAATCGTTGAATTCTATATGAATGATCAAAATTAAAACATAAAATTATATGACATTTTTAAGTGATCACATGATTATTAATTGCTAATAAATTTTCAATCTCAATCATCCATATATCATTATACAGCACAAAGTTACACATTTCACTTTTATAATAAATCACTTATCCAACTTTGGTCAGGCACGCATTTGCTACTATTTGAATAGGAGAGGTATCTCTCTTATATACTTTCCAATATCTTGAAGATCGAAAGAAGAGTTGTGAATTTATCGCTCTGCTAAATTATTTCTGGCAATTTTTATACCTAGTTTTTGTTTATGATTTAAGGTTGATTTGCAGGCCATAATTGGAGTTAAATTCACGATACTAGGGATCGAATTTTCTACAACTGATGCATCTAGCAGGTTATTTTGCATCTTAATTAGATATCTATATATATTCAAAGTGCCAATAAATGTAAGATATATACCGAGATAGTAAGCATCTCTTACATGTTACAAAATTCACTTAGAAGCCACAAATATTATGTTAAACATAATACTCTCTCCATTTTTAAATAAATGTTTCTTTTATTTTCTTAGCATATTCATAAATTAATAATGTGTTCAGATATATTGATTTATGAGTATACCAAAACAAATGAAGTTTCACTTATTTTAAAACAGACGTCATACATATTCTAAAAGCCACCCAATCGTTGGGTATTGAGCAAGAAAGAGAAAGCCGGACCGAATTGGTCAGTCCAACTGGAAACCGGACTCTTGTCCAATCCAGTTGATGGTCAACAACCACTCACCCACAAAACCGGTCAACAACCGAAAAACCGGTCAAAAATCACCGAACCGCCCAAACCGGAGGCGATTCAATGACCTACTGGTTGAGTGAAAAAAGAAAAACGGAAAAATAAAGAGAAACTGAAGAGATGAGATTGTCATGTTTCACCATTACAAGAAAGTTTTATGGGGTATCCATAACTGTAGCTGAATACTGCTCAAACCACCATGGATAGAAAGAAGACACGATTTTATTACCTATGTCAGCGATGAGGAGCTGTTGCTGCTGGTTTGGGCGTCGCTGGACTTCTAAATCTTTGTTAGTAGTCACGGTTGGTGTAGGACGCTAGTGTTCAAACTTTTAAGAGAGTGGGTGGCAGTAGTTTGAAGAAAGATTGGAGCAGAAGCAAGGTTTTCCAAGTTGGAGAAGTACTGGGTTAGGTTACCTAGTGGGCTTGGTTGATATTGGGCCAACAACTTTTTCTTTGTTTTAGAAATCAATAATTTTGAACCCCATAATAAAACATTCCATTAGTTTTTCGGTTTTGGTAGCGAATTCTACTGTGGCAACACTAATAAAATATATTTTATTTTTAAGTTGTTAAAAAATTGAAATTTTATAAATAGTTATACATATAAATTTATATAAACATATATTTTATATATATTTTATTATATCTTGGTCAAATCCTAATTGAACCGGTTGGACTTCTAAACCTTTAAACCAATACTTTAATCAATTTGATATCCAGTCCGGTTTTCTCTTCCTTGCTATTGAGTAAAGTTTTTAATGTTGGATTCCACATTTTCCGCGAGGCATCTAGGAGATTTGATCTGCGACGCTGGAAATCATGTGCTTGTTTATAATCTTTTACATGTGTCCCACTTGTTTGTTAGAATGAATGAACATTTGAGCTTTGTTTCACGCCCTACACTAATAATGCTTTAAATACTCATCGAATGTCTCTATGAACAATCAACTACTAAAATTAAACAAACTCTAATTGGTCAACTTCTAAGGTGGTGTCCGATCAAACGTGAAAACAACATCTGAATGCGGTCTCACGTTTTGCAACAGATCACAAACCCCACCGATACTGTTTGCTACAAGCGAATTAACCTATTGAAGGAGCAAAGTTTCGACGCTCAAAGTCGAATTTTAGAGCACTATACATACAAAACTTGGTTTTATATATATGAGGATCGGACCATAATATTTATTTTATTATTGTTTATGTAAGAAAAATTTAACGTGGGAGGATGACATTCCATTTCAAGACAGAGAAAACCTCAAGACTCAAATATCATTTACAGAGGAACTTACATTTATTGCCTCACCCAAAGAGATGAGTGAGAGTTCGAACACCTATGAGATGCAAATTCGTTATCATACTCCACTCGGCCAACCCCTTCATACCAAAACCTTAATATATATTCATAATGGCAGCATAACTCATTTGAATTTAAAGTTGAATTAGTCAACTATGGTCGGATATTTTTATATATCATTACTTTTGTAATTCATTCCAATTCCTTGGCTTCATAGTACTGGAGATCAGTTTTAAAAAAATTATGAGATTTTTAGTTATATATACTGAGGAATGATAAGTAATCTTCTCTCCAACTTTTTATCTCCCTAGGAGTTGGTGACAGACAGTTTTAAAAAGATAAATGAGGTTTAATATTCAAGTTTTTAGAATTTACAACTATGTAATGAGAATCTAATAAATAAATTTGTGATTGAATACGTATTTGAATATTTGATGTCTTTTGAGTTAAACATTCTCACTAATCTTGAACTAAAATTTTCCAAGTTTTGTACATCAATTTCAATCTGATTAATGATATATGATGATAAAAGTTGGAGAGAAAATTATTTAAACTTTGGAGAGCGAATTTTTCTTAGTTTCTCCTTATATAACTAATTAAAGTTTCCCTTATATATATATATATATATATATATATATATATATATATATATATATATATATATATATATATTCAATACTTTCAAATTTTTAGTGGGGGCATAAACATTCTTCTTATTGAAATACTGCTCATACCTGATACCATTCAAAACAATTTATTGAAAAAAAAAATTTCAAAAGTCGTCGAATCAATAGTTTATCTAATAACAAATTTCAATCATATCTCGTTTATTTCCATTAGTGCTTTAGGGTGGATATATTCATTAGGGCAACACAAAATTAACTAGAGCACGTATAACACGTGTACGCAAGTTGTCGTAATTTCTAAGATATAGTCCAATTGCCTTTGTCTTTCGAAAGAGAATAATAATATTTTGACATCTAAAAAATAAATATTTATTCTGATACTTATTTTATAATTATTAAATTTAATAATAATTTTTATTTATTCTTAACATTTATCATATCTAATAATTATAAAATGAATGTCTATTTAGACACTCATATTTTAAATATCAAACTGTCATGCTCTTCAACAAAGACCTTCAAAATTGCGCTAGTTAGCTGCTACAGATCCGTAGGGCAAGTTAATTTTACGGTTGCTAGGGGTCAAAATAAATTAGACAATCTAACCTATATTTGACCTGACCTATTAAATATTAAGGTTAGATTTAGGCCTCTTTAAAAGCTGATCTATTTTAATAGGCCAAGCCTTTTAAGCCTGTCAGGCTGGCCTAGGCTTATCGAAGTTTAACACGCATATATATTATACAATTTTTTAAAAAATATCTTATAGTGAGAATCAGACCTAGTGTTCTTTCAATAATGTCATAACACCTTACCAGTAAACTAACACGTTCATTTACTAATTGGATCGAAGTATTTTAACTTTATTGTGTGAAAGCTTTCAATTAAATTTCAAACTAAAACGAAAAGAAACCTAATTGGTAGTTATTTGTTACTTAACATTTAATACTACATGCACAAAAAGACACCCTAATGCCCAATTAGCTCAACGCCGTTGAGTCTCAAACTCTCACCCAGAGCACAGTGCCATCAACATTGCTTCTCAAAGACAAGCTCTACAATCTGCATGTACCGCGCCACCACCAGCCCGACGCCATAACCAGTGGCCAGTGCCCAGTCCACAACTGTCCTCTTTCAGCACTCACAACATGAACATCTCTGCCTTGTCGCCGGACGCTGCTAGCGCCTTGGCACCGGACACTGCCAAGCCTCATCTGAGATTGGTTTTTCTTTTTCAACCCTATTTATGTTTATTTTCTTGTTCTACATTATATATCTGTTTAGAGAATATCTTTATTTTCATGGACTTTTTCTTTTGTCTTTTGTTTTTTGTTTTGTGGTGAAGCAGTAAGGTATCTGTTATTTTTTTTTTCATGAGCTATTAAAAATTTTGGCTCTAAGATTAGGGAATTCTTTAGTTAACTTGTTTTTCTGTTAACTCACATGGTTGTGAAGTTGTGTCCGGCCTGTTTATAGGCCTTGGCTTGTTTTTAGGTTGCTTAGCATCTTGGCATGTGGTTTTCATTTTTTCATATTACAGCCCTTATAAACATGCATGAGGCCAGGAAAAGGCTTAAAAACTAGCCTATAATAGGTAGCAAGCTAGCCAAGCTTAGGGCAAATGAATGTAACACAAGCCTGACCTAGTCTGTTTCCACTCCTGATGGTTGCCGACGAAAGCATGCATGGAGCAGAGATTAAACATGGCTTTGACGAAGTGCAGTATATTCAAAATAGTATGTCTATAATGGTGCATCTATATTTTTATTGCAGGCATTGTTAATCAAAGATGACACTTTTGGGGTTTGCATTAGCTAGCTTAATGATTTTCATCTGAAAATTTACATGTGTGTTATTCTTTATATTAGATATAAAAATCATTCATATGCTTCTACCTATTGATTTAAATGTTTGGAAAGATGGTTCATGATATATGATATTACTGGAGCTTCCATGACTAAGTAGTTAGAGATTCGATTCTTATATTATCCCATATTATGATAAAATATTCATGTTTCATTGTCAAAAAAGACATTTACATGAGGGACATGTAGATATATATCCATTTAGCCCAAAAGATAGAGGCATTTGCGTACGGGAGTAGATTTGTTAGACATAAAACTATGTATGTATATATTTTTACCTATTAACTTGAGCTTTTGAAATAGATGATTTATGACACAAAATAATTTACAAAAGTTGTATCATTTGTTGTGTGAGATATCATATCAACTCGCAACTCATCTACCATTGGATGAGATGCGGACATCATTTAAGTAGGATTCAAATTTCATTTATTAATAAATGAGATGTGATCAATACAGTGTATGATATACAATGAGTACAAATAGAATTTAATCAGTTGAGATGGAATATGTAGAAGCATGACATTCTTCAGCCACATACGACACATACATATATATTATTATTCTTGAATTGATTCATTGCCACAAAAACACCCTTCATCAGTTAGATAAACTATATGTAGCACATGAATCTGAATTATTTCATTTTCCTATAATGTCACCGTCATGCGGCAAAAGGCTAAGTCAACTAAATTGTAGAGTTGCGTAGGATTATTCCCCAAGCCCCAACAAAACTTAGCCTCTCATTGAATTTGAGGATATATAGTTAAATGATCGCAGAACATTACTTATAAAACCCCATTACGTAGCGCCGTGAGTCCAAGTTGACCAACACCATGAGGTTTTACAGTTTCAAATGAACAAATGTATTTTTCACTCAATTTGTTAATTATCACCATGAGAACACACTATAATTTGCAACATAAACATTAAAAGATGTTCATTATTGTGGGGTTTAATTTTTCTGGTACTTTTAATTTTTTAAAAAAATGTCTTATTTTAATGGTGGTATCTAATGTTCAAATAACAACGAGACTCTATAATTTATACCACAAAACTCACTCATCATCACCCACATATTTTGTTTTACTCTTCAACTTTTGGTGTCTCACACATTGGCTGGTGTTGATTTACGTACATGAGCCGTAAACAAACAATTTTTATTTGCAAGTAGTTTTTCTGTTAATTAATATTAACTTTATGCAAGCAGTTTTCTGTCAAAATGATGGACTTCATATGCAAGTAATGCTTGTATTAAAATTAACTTAATGTGACCAATTGTTCAATTAGCTTAAGCAAGCACGATCGAGCTTGAAAACCAGAATGCGCCGACCATGGTTTTGCGGACATCATAAAACTACTAGCTAGCTAGTTGCAGCTTTTGGTATGTCATGTCTAAATTTGAGGATCCCTTAGGCATGCTAATTTGTGTGTATTAATATTTGATTCTGAATTTATAAAATTGATTACAGATAGAATAATTTTTTTAAGAATTGATTTAATTATATTTAAATTTAAGTTAAAATAATTTATGTTTAGTATTTTTAAAAAAGTGATTTTAATAAAAAATAATAGATTTTTACTTCTTCCATAATTAATTCTAGACGTCATCAAAATCTTCTAAAATTAATTTTCTTGTACAAAATCAATTTTAAGAGTCCCAAACGTAAATTCTAATGATACAAGGGCCACTTGAATGTAGATTGTCAAATAATGCATCATTTAGGTGGACTTTAACTGCGGTTGTGGCGCACTCAATAATTAAATGAAAAAAATATACTTATGTTCCCGATATGTTGGTGTGGTCCCAAGCTCAAGATCCTAAAGCAAAGGGATTAACTTTGAATTTAAGGCATCTGAACGGGCAAAACACATGAGAAAGTCATATTAGAAATGTTAATATTTATCACTAAACTTATACCATATATTTATATTAAGTTAAAAAGTTATAAATTAGTATATAAAAAATTATAAATTAAGATTAAAAAAATTATAAATTAATATATAATATTATAAATCATCTTAATTTATATCTTTTTATAAATTGATTTATAATATTTTATATATGATTTATAACTTTTTATATATTGGTATATAATATTTTACTTGATGTAAATATAGTGTAAGTTTAGTGATAGTTATGTATTACTCCTCAATTCATATTTCCTCTATTTTATATTAATGGTAACTTCCAAAAAATTATATAATTTTAATATATTAAAAAGTTAATATATTTAACTATAATTAAACTAAATATATTAACTTTTAAACGTATTAAAATTATATGATTTATTAATAGTGATTATTAATATAAAATATAGAGAGTATTTATTTATGCATGTCAGACCAATTTTTTCCATCTATGCGCAAGATTCCTTATCATAATTAAACGCCACATTTATAATCTTAGCTACACGAGAAGAGCAAGTAGTCCTGTTCTTAATTAATCAAATTTATCTGTGATTGGCTCAAGTGTTTCTTTCTGCTTCATTTGTAGATAGCTTTCCACGTTGAACCTGCAAAATAAATAAATAATACTCAAGCATTGCACTTTGTTTAAACCTATACTGGCCGGTATAATATGCACGGCGACCAAAGATTTATATATACTAGGTGAAGTGAACACGTAAGCTTCATTTGAGGGTTGACAAACCAGCCCCTATGGAGTTGATAAATTATTCTTGAATCATGATATACTCCCTTTTCTTGAAAATACACATATTAAAAACACAAATGCATGGTATGTGGCAAGCATAATAAAAACCTCTGCTATTGTGTGAGCTATGCTTCTGTATATTCAGATTATTTACCCGACCATGTCATCTTTAATTCTCTTTCTAACTAGCTAGCTCGATCTTTGGCCTTACATTTGCTATGTTTTCTTCCAATACAATATTTCAACTTTATGATTTGATTGATTTCAAATGCGTTTAATTAAAAAGTTTATATCTAGGTGACCAATTGGGGTGATAAGTAATTGACTACTTCTCATAAACGCAAATGCAATTAACACGTAAATCTAGTGAAAATATTTATAATAGGCCAAATGTGTAAGGATGCTTCGTACATCTCTCACACGAGGAAAATTCTACTTTTGGACGAAGTGCATGCACATGGACTATGTACTCCACATGAAAATTAATTTGTTTAGGTACAAGGACTAATTTTTATCCGAGAGGAAGACAAATTATGGGGGCACTTTGACATTATTGAAGGAGGATGAACTTGGCTTTCCTATTGTGGGCGAACATGGTTTGGATTTTTCTATTAACCCATAATTATAAGCATCCAATTATACATATATATAATATATAGGGCTTTTATAATATTAAGTGTTTGAGTTTATAAATAAAAAAATTAATGGCTAAAATAAGCAATTATGCTAAATTATAACTAATCTTACACTTGTAAGTTTGTGAAAAAATAATTAAAATATTAATATATAATCATTAAATAAGAGCATTGTTATTTTAATATAAATATTTTTCTTAAACACTCAGCCACCTTCCCACATAAACATGATCCATCACTTGCTTCTTCTTTTTTTTTTTCTCATCTTCTCTTTCTATAATCTTCTCTCTTATCATTATAGGTGTCTTAAGTATGCGTTAGAATATCTTTTGCATTTAAGGTTCTTATGTTTTTCTATTGCTATTTTTATAAGCACTAAATGGACCCAAAAACGTGGCCTTCCCTGAACTAGAGTAAGATTTTCTTTCAGCCAATATTCCGTTAACAAGGAAAAAAACAAAAGGTACCAACGTTTCACTTGTCTAATCGGTTGACCATTTTATTTTTCTAAAGTATAATATCAAATTTGAGTACTGTGAACAAAATAATTTGTTTCACGCGAGCTTTAGTGGATCAATATGGCTGAAGTCGTATTAATGGAATTGAGTAAATGACTAAATATCTAAATTAATTCCTTAGATTTGTATTAGGGATCAATTATTTTATAAAATTTAAAACTCTTAAATTGATTTAACATATTTTAAAAAAGATGACATATTAATCTCTCCGTGCATATTTGTAAAATTAAAAAATACTGTACAGTAAAACTAATTTATCTATTTTTTAAAATGTGATAAATCAATTTAGGATTTTTAAAATCTCAAATACTACTTTATCCATTAATATAAATATAAGAAATTAATTTAGATATTTTATCTAAATAAATTTTGGATATCGATAGTTTTTAAAATATTAAACTCAATGCTATCTATAGTTTTTTTTTTTTTTTTGGTAACAATGCTGTATAGTTTTAAAACTTTAAACATGACATCTGGATCAAAAAAAAAACTTTAGACATGACATGATAACTTTGAAAATTGCACAAGCGAAAAGAAAAAAAAGAATTTGCCACACGCCGAGAATTGGCGACCTCATTTGTCTGTTATTGGCAAACATTAGGAGAAATTTTAGGAGCACAACTCTCTCATCTCCTCGTGCTTCAAATTAATCCATCTTGGTTATTGGGTGCGGGATCATCCAAACACGTGTGCTGCCACCTTTCTCTCTTCTACAAATATAAACTGAACCTAAACAGTTTTATCATTATAAACGTTGTTTATAAGCCTATAATGTCAAATCAAACAAGCCTAAATGCTTACACATTTATACTTCTAAGGGAAAAGGGGCAGATGGAGTGGAAAGTTAAAATTTTCAGTTTTTTAATTTTTATTTTTAATTTTTTAAAATTTATGAAGAAAAAAATTATAAATTTCAATTTTTAAAATTTTTAATTTTTATTTTATAAATTTTTAAAACTAAAAAATAAAAATTAAAAATTAAAAGCTCAAATCAAACCTCCCTCGCCCCATTGAGAAAATGTAAAGAATGTTTACAAGAGTTTGCTGGGTGTATGAATATCAGTTTCACCGTTCTATAGTTTACCCCGTCGATGAACAAATCTATTTTTTATTGTTTGCAACTAATTTATGCACAGATTCTCCTGCTCTACATGGCAATGAATTATTGAATGTAGGGTGGACCAAAGACCTTTGAGTCGGTGGGCAGCTATATTTATATTAATACTTTTATACTATAAAATTAAAGTATATAAAATAACTCAACATCAATTTATTATTATTAGATTGTGATTAAAAAAATAAGTATTTATAATCGAGTGATCTGAAAATATTTATTCGATGACTGGAATTAAAACAATTTATGTTTTGGAGTCTTTAGGCAATGGACCTCCATCTTATAATTAATTATTTTTAACATGATAAGAAATAAGTTAAAAATTGTAATGTGCATTAATTGAAAACAAGAGAGAAGTTATTCAAATTAAGGACTTAAGCATACACTCAATTGGACACTAACAAATCATGACTTAAATATAGTCTGGACATTGTAGTCTTAACTCACAAAAAGAGTTGAATCAACTGTCAATATTAACCGTAAAAAACTTTTAATTTTTTAAACAATTTATTTGAAAAGTAATACTCAAATTAATTGCCATCGAGCTAGCTCGCACTAGAAAAATACGAGCATTTCAAGTGGATACTATCATCACTTCATCACATCATTATCTATTTTGTTGATAATTTTAGGTATAGATTCTCTTGTTCTTAACAGCAATGAATTATCGTTTGTTCTTGAGCTGTATTTCTCTACTAACTTAGATCATGCCAAACGGACATAAATTAAATTTATTGTTCTTTTATGATATATCTTTTGAGGTTGTTAATGACTAAAATTTTCTTTCAAAAGTTATAAAATTATAGGGCTGGCTATAATGAATGATGAAGGCGTCGAATTCAACTCAAAAGTATGAGATTAAGGGTACTATAGAGGCCAAGTTAAAGATGTCATGAAAGAGTAAAGTGCGCCATATGTGACTGAGCTTGGTAATTAATTAGGATATTTATTATTTATGGTAATTAATTAAAGAGCATTAAAAAAATATAGAAAAGTCAAGAGAAAGACAATAGAGAAATTCATGATGTCCCAAGAATACTGTCTCCTGAGAGAGGCAAACAAATAGCAAAGTTCCAACTTGACTGCAAGTTTAAACATGTTATATTGTGGCTTAACAATAGGCACAAAGATTGTATGCCACAAACCTCATGCTTACAAATCTTCAACACGTGAAAGGTTGGCATCCATAATGCTTTTTATAGACAGCGGGTAATATTATTTTGACACTAAAAAAACTTTATAATCATTGGATGTGATGGTGGTCTCTACTTATCCTTAATATTTATTATATCCAATAGTTATAAAGTGGATGTCAAAATAGCATTACTCATAGACAGCTGACGTTTTTTCGTTATTGCGGGTGGTTGATACTTCATGTAATTTAAGTGAGTAACCTGTGGTATTCATAAATTTTGGATGTTCTCATGATAGTTTTGGAGTGAATGCTGTAAAACCTCACTCAAATTTCAGTCATGTTTGTGGTTTCTTTGGCCCATGACAAAGGCATGAGGTGATGTCATGGGTAATTATTTAAATAATTATTTATTAAAAAAAATTCATGTACAGATTTTTAATTTTTTTTATAATTTTTATTGAAAAGGTAATTTTTTCACATTCGAATGTTTTATTAAAATATTCTGTTATTTTATTTGATGTATTTTGTTTTCACCTTTTTTTAAGTTTATAAGTATATTTTTTAAAAAATTAATGTAAATATATTTACATTTTCAATAAATATTTACCTAAAGTAAATTAACAAATAGCTTTATAACTGTAAATGAGATGAAATTTTGAAATATTAATAAAAATAACATAATTTGTGACTGGAAATTTTAAAATGTTAAGGAAATATGTTTGTTTTTACTAAGCTTTTTCAACAATTACATAGAAAGTCTTGTATTCTTAATCATTATTTTTTATTTTTATGTAATTTAGGTTTTAAATAATTTTGTGTTAAGAATTTGACCGTGAATTAGAGATGGATATAGAAAAAATTAGAGAATTGAGCAAAATATAATATATAAATATATCAATAAATTTTATATAATTCTTATCTTAGTATGAGTCAGATTTAGTAATGTTACAATATGATATTATTTATTATTTATTGCAAATTGATATAGGATCAAGTTGATTTGTTTTGAATTCTTTTGTATTTATTACTCGAGGTCTACAAATAGTCATTTCTATTTTGTATAGATAAAACATAGTTTAGTATATGTAGATATACAAATATTCAGCTTCATGTGTTTTCTCCTTTTTGCTCTTGGTTTCTAGCAAGTAAAATAATAAGGGCAATATGAATATACCTATATACTATCAATAAAATCCTCAAATTTTAGTGGGAACACGTGACCTCACTATATATATATAGACACACACATAACAACTTTACATAAATTTTTAATTTTATTTTACTTATTATTTTATTATTTTATATTTTTCAGCTTATATAATCAAATTTATTAATTTTTAGATTTGTTCTTTTTTTTCTTTATTCAAACTGTAATTGTATAAATCTACTGTTTTCTTGTATAAAAAAATAAATGTTATTTTTTTGTCATTAAATTGTATTATTTTATAGCATTAGATTAATATGAATTTTTTTTTTCCAGTACTTAGACAGGACCAAGGCCCGGATTAATATGAATTAATTGTTAGAGGAAGAAGAATCCCTCTACACTAACTTCCATCCCTGCAAATACCTTTTTTTTTTTTTATCGGTTTACCCTGCAAATACCTTTTATTTATCTCTTATAAGTTATAATAAAATGTTCTTATGTCATCGTTCAAGTGCCACGGAGCTACATTGAAGATCACATTTGTCAGGTGAAAGCATATGCAGTATATATTTCGTGTCATCATTTTCATGTTTCACATTATTCCATTTCCTTTCCTCTAACTGATATAGCAAAAACAAAGCAGAGGAGAGATACGTTTCACTCTAAATTAGAAACAAAGCAGAGGAGGAGAGATGCGTTTCACTCTTTTGCTAAATCAAAAGCGAAGCTAGATACATGCCTTGGACAAATCACCAAATCCGTAGTTACCGTCTATATTCACCATAATTCTATTCACACACGAGCAAACTCAAAGCTTGTAGCCCCTGAACAATGCAAATAATTCCAAAAAAAGAAAGATGCAGAGATAAACAGGAGATTCCAAAGTTTGCAGTGAATTGCATCACCATGATATATAGTATATTATATATACTTCCAAATCTACAGGTGAAAAACTTGAAGGAAAAAACTTTCAATTCAGCTGCGAAATTATTTACATGATTTTGTCTAATTCTTCCTCCTTTCCCCTCATTGATTCATTCTCCCACTTTCCCCGACTTCGTGCCTAAGTTCACGTAAGTCAGCATCATCTACAAACGCACTGGATTCTACTCACATCATCAAATTTGGACTCAATAGCCAGAGTCATAACATCTTGCAAATTGCAATTACTACCATTCACCCTTTTTCTCGGATCTCAGCATCCCCTCTCAAAAACTTGAACCGGCAACCCGCCTCTAAATGTGGCAGTAAGACCCGGGGCGAACCGGGGCTCAGTATTCGCCCCGACAACCCGAACATCGAACCGTCGCACCATCGCCGCCGCTACCGCCTTCATCTCCATCAAGGCCAAATCCTTCCCCAAACACACCCTCACCCCGGCCTGAAAAACCGGGTACTTGAACGGACATTCCTGAACAAACACCCCTTCCTTCAACCACCTCTCGGGTCGAAACTCAGCAAAATCAGGGCCCCAAACCCGCTCCATCCGACCCATCGCATACGGGTGGTAAGTGACCCGACTCCCCTTCCTCACGAAAGTCCCATCAGGCAACACATCATCGTCTTCAGCAAACTTGGAATCAAATTGAACCGGAGGGAACAGCCTCATGCTCTCATGAACCGCAGCGTTAAGGTAATGCATTTGTCGCATTTGTTCAAATGTTGCAAACTCCTGACCCGGATCCATGACCCGGTCCAGCTCTCTGCGGATCGTTGACTCGACATTCGGGTTCTTGGACAGTAAAGAGAAGAATCCGGTCAACGCGGCAGCTATTGTGTCGCGACCCGCCAAGAGGAAGCTCACGAGGATGTCCCTTAGGTACCTGTCATCTTCGACGGATCCCATGAATCGCGACAACAGGTCCTGTCTGGTTCCGTACCCCATCTCCCTTCTCTTCTTGATCATCTCGTATGCCACATTGTCAACGACCTTGATCGCTTCCTTTAACTTCTTCTCCGAGCCAATGTTCAAGAAGCGCTTCAATTTCCATACAAACGGGGACGCTGTCAT
Source organism: Dalbergia cochinchinensis (assembly GCA_031216125.1). Lineage (NCBI taxonomy): Eukaryota > Viridiplantae > Streptophyta > Magnoliopsida > Fabales > Fabaceae > Dalbergia > Dalbergia cochinchinensis. The sequence goes on from CM062372.1 coordinate 11,491,468, forward strand.
CGCTCGCATAGCGGACAGCTTCGACGCCAGGTCGAAGGCTGAAGCGAGCGGTGACGCTGGAAGAGACGGGAGGAGACAGCCCGGGTCCATCCCGAATGAGAATTGGCATATGTTGTCGAAGGAGAATCTTTGGAGGATGTCTTGCATGTCCAGGACAGGACTTGGACTTTGATCCTCTCTTGCTCTTGAAGCCGAAGAAGAAGCCAGTAGAGGGATTAGCCTCTTCTGGATCTCTTCGGTGACGATTTCCAATGCGTAGGACCGAATTGCGACGCTCCCAAGCTCCAAGCTGGCCATCTTTCGCTGGAACCTCCATTTCTCGCCGTCGGTGTTGAAGATTCCTTGGCCGAGGAGGTCGCCGAGGATGGTGGAGAAGGGTTTCCCTTTCGGGTAGTTGTCGAACCTCGTCTTCAGGATATGTTCAACGTTGTCGGGGTCCGAGGTTATCGTGTTCCCCAACACGTGGACATGAATTGTCCCCGTTGGTGAGTTTCGGAGGAGGTGTGTGTACCAGTCGCAGAGGTTCGAGAACTTGTTGGTCCAGCTCAAGGTCAAGTAGCTCTTGCAAACGTCGCAGTTACACCATGGTTTCATCCTCGAAACGAAGATGAGGATGGAGAAGAGGGAAAAGAGGAGGGTGAAGGAGAAGAACAGGATGCTGAAGGTTGTGGACATGGCTTCCAGTTGAAAACTCATGTTCTTTCTCTTTTTCGGTGTTTTTGGGAATAGTTAATGTGAAGGAGGGAGGTTTGGGAACGGGGATATATATCATGGGTTTGGTTTCACTGTTGCATTAAAGTAACCAAAAAACAATGGGCACCTCAATAATAATCACAAATTTTCAGTGAAAGTGGTTTTCCGCTTTTGTTTTGTCATTTCCTGGTTTTTATTTGGTTCACATGCTTATTCTATGCACACTTACGATGGATGTCTATGGATAATATTTCGTCCGTATTAAAATAAATATTTTTTTTATCTTTTAAATTTATTTATGAAGGAACATATTTAGACATAAATTTATATTCAAATATATCACTTTATAAATAAATATAAAAAATAAAAAATATATTTCTTTTGAAATAGAGGGAGTAAGAAAATAAATATAAAAAAAGAGCTTTTTAAACAAGTGAACTAAAGGCTTTCATTAAATAATAAAATTAATAAATTTTAAAATTTTTTAGTATACTCAATATGTTGAAAGCTTGGGGTGAATTTAATTTTAAAAAATAATTTTAGATTTTCACTTTTTGATTTCAATTGATTTTCTCTTTTCAAAATTTTGTTAAGGAAAATAAATGAAGTTGGAAATAAAAACTGAATATTGAATTTTATAATTTTTGTTATGAATAATAAAAAATTAATTGAAAATAAAAAAAATTGAGCACTATTTCTGAAAACACTTCCTTTTAAATTTTACTCTTCAATAAAAAATAATTAATCAGTGGCCACGAGATGCACTATGGAAGAACCCAAAGATAGTACTAATAAAGGATTTGTTTTTTATTTATAAGTATTCTAAAGATAATCCCTTCAGTTGAAAATAACTGGCCAATTTTAGAATTTTCTTTTGTGACAATTAATTGTCAATTTAAGAATTTTAGGTAATATCAATTATTTGTTTTAGTTACACAAGAGTGAGAATAAATGGGAAGAAATAATTAAAGAAGAGAAATAATAAGTTTCAAAGATAGTATTATAAAATATATATAAAAATAGTTAATATTAAAATATTTTAATTATTTTTTAATTTATATTTTAATTATTTTCTTAATATCTATCTATATTTAAAATTAAACAATTACTTTTAATCTGAGGCAGTATACTCATTAAGGAGAAAAAAAAAAGTAAGCTTTAATATTTTTAATGCAGCTCAAAATTAGAAATATTCACTCCTGAACACAACTTCAATGAGTTCTTTTATTTCTTAATAAATAAATATCCTTAGACTACTTGTCAGAGAGACCATACTAGAGTAATAAACTAATGGAAAGTTCGGGGTTGACAAAGTGACACGCAGGAGGCATAGGTCGACGCAAATGCGGAGAGAGACACCAAATGCACAAGTTACGCGTGCGGAAAATAACCAGACAACACCGCTAAAACTACGTCATTGGTTTGAACCATTTTCATTTCTTTAAACCACGTGACGGTATTTGTCAAAATTTTGTTTTGGGGCTGTGTGGGCCAGAACCTGCTCTTTGTGTTTTGTTTTTTCGGCTCTCTGTTCTTAGGCCGTTTACAGACGTAGCTGGCTGTCTATTGAATAGATGGGGCAAGTTGTGGCAAGACAACTCTCTGGACCCTGATTAAGGCTCCAGACATTTGACACGTAATCAAACTCGCGTCGGCATTTTTTTTTTTTTGAGATATATTATTTGTATCCGTATACATAAATTACTGTATCAATTTATATCTCATTTGTAATTAAGTAAGGATATAAATTCTACTTAAATAAATTTATATCATTTCTAATAATAAATGAGATATGAATTGATATAGAACCTTACATATTATGAGTATAAATATTTTTTTTTAATTTTTGGTCACTATGTTAGTGCTCAGCACTGAGCTCATGGGGTGACTCTGTTTAGTAACAGCTGTTACTAATTAGGAGGATAAGCTATTCCCTCTCATTTATAATATAAATAATTTCTTATATAAAATATAAGTAATTTTTTATTTTAAGAAAATATTAATTATTTTTTATTTATTTTTTTCTATAATTAAGATAAGTAAGAATAAATAAATGTGAATATAATTATTTAATAAAGAGATAATTTATAATGAATAATAAAGAATATTTTTATTTTTTAATTTTATTATTTTAAAAGATTAATAAAATCTAATTATTATCTTAATTTCTATACATAATCTTAAATGATATATATTATGAATTAAATAGAGTAATTAAACTTCAGTTATTTAACATCAAATGCTTTTACGCATTTTCAATGTTGAATTAAATGCATCCGTTAAAACGAGGGTTCTGCCGACTAAAGCATTAGTTAAAGGGGCCAAACTGAGCAAGTTTCAATTTTTATTTTTTTTTAGCCTCATATATTAAAAACAGTAAAAGTACACATCTTTTCAATACAAATACTTTTATTTTTAATTCTTTAACCGATGTATTTAGGACAAGAATTAGATAAACCCTTAAAACAATATAGTAGTATTAAACATTGAACAATTTTCCTTTTTTTAATGATCTATTATCATAAGAGGTTAGTTAACAAGTGCCTGAAAGGCATTGGTTAAAAATACTAAAAAGATAGAGTAAGTTTAAATGCTTTTGAGTAGATCTCCAACTTTGATAACATAAACAATCTCATTCCCAAGATAAAAACTTATTTTTTTAATCTCTTAATCAATGCCTTAAAAATATTGGTTAGATAAATTTTTATCATAAATCCAAGTATGTTTTTCTAGGGAACAATAGTACATTAGTACTACATACATTCAAGAATCTCATTGAACTTTTCAAAAATAAAGTAAAAGATAAAAATATTATTTTTACATAATATTTTTTCTTTTAAAATAAATATTTCTTTTAACTTTTGCACAAGAATTAATTATTAGATCTTATTAATTTTATAAAAAAATAACAATAAAAGATGAAAATACCTTTTTACTTTTTTATCCATCCACCTGTTATTTCTCATGAATAAAAAAAAGTATAAAATGGATATAGAGTAATTAATAAGCCATTAAAAATTTAAAACGACAACTAATTTGAAACAAAAAGAAAAATAAAAAATTACATTTATTTTAAAATGAAATGGAGGGAATATATTCTACCCTCATTAAGTAATTATAAGTCACCTCCATCAGAGCACACATTTGAATAAAATATATAAAAATATTTAATTATTATTATAATTTGAAAATAACTTATTTTTTAAAGAAAAAAACTAAAATAACTTATATTTTGAGATGGAGGATAAACTCGGTTCAATTTGACCGAGATTATTGAAAGATTACAATATTACATTAAACAACTTTTGTGCAATATTTATTACTAATTTCTTTTTTAAACCCTACTTCTAAATGGACGCATAAATTATAGATCATGCATATAAAAATTTTGTATAAATTGAATGTGACTTAATATTTTAAATTTCTCTTTATTTTTAAGTATGATAAATATTAATTATTAAATCATATAATATTAAATTGTCTAATTTTGGTTATTGTACGAATGATAAATAGTTTAGTTTCCACCATAAGAACGAGAACATAAGTACGAAATCTCAGAAAATCTATTTGTTGGAATAGGAAAAAATCATAAATACTTTATTTCCAGAGTTATATAAGGGCAATGTTTTTCCATAATTTTTTTAATGAAAAAATTAATGTCAATTTTTTAAAAAAAAAATTTGTATGCTTTATTCTCACAACAATATGACGGTTGGTACATACAAAATTTGCTCAGAGAATAAATGATATCACATTCTCGCTAAGTTCATTTGAGTGATTCAGTTTGACTTTTAAAACATTAACTTCAAATTAATTAGATAGTGTGAGAATCTCAATGAATTTATTTTAGTTAGGGAAGAGACTAATTTTTTGGATTGTAGAAGCATGAGTCTCTTCTAATAATATTTTTATTTTATGCACATGAATTTTGAACCATTTCCAAAATTTTATATTTAAGAGATTTGAGTCTTTTTCAGTCAAACCAACACTCTCCAGAATTCAATTTTAAGTAGTTTTTGACAAAGTAGAGCAAAAAGGTGCAATTATATATTGGAAGGAAACTCAAATACAAATAAAACTTGCCATACGTTTTAAAGCTCGAGGGAAATCTGTCGTTAATTATCCATACTTTAAAAGCGATTCTATTAAACAATTTTGTTTTTCCACGCCTAAATCACATAGGCACAATTATTTACTATGAGCGAGATCTCATGATTTACTTGAAGGAATCGAAAACACTTACGAAACATGCATGCCTCCGAGAAAAGAATGCGTTCTCGAAAACACTTATAAAAATTATTTACTACTTATCTAGCATTTTAAATACTCCGTTCCAAGAATTTAATTAATTCTTCAAAAGTTTTAGACAAGACTGAAGACAAAGCCTGAAAAGAAATCAGTCCAGAAAAGAATGCGAGATGTTCCAGGTAAAGATGCGAAACTTCGGGGGAATCATATTAAATGTTGTGGATATATTTTTAAGGGTTTTTCTAATCAGTATTTTATTAAAAATTACAAATTAATAAGTTTATTATGCAAAAATATCATTTTTAAGTTTTCAAAATATAGAAACCATTTAAGAATATATAAACTTACTTTTATTAAAATTCTTAAGGACACTAGTTGAAAAAATTCTATCTTCAATTAATTGCAACTTACTACAAGTATATAACAAAGTGAAATTCACGAGAAGTAGTTGAAAAATCAACAAAGGTGGTAGATCACGGAGCACATCTGCGCCGGAGCAGGTGTTTCGAGACTGTTTCTGCCGCATTTGTCATTTGTTGGCACTTAATTCAATGTTGAAGGATTCCAATTCTATACTTGTGTATGCGTGTGTATTAGGCTTTAATTTCATTTTTTCCAATAATGTTTTTTAGAGAAGAGTCCAACAGAATTCAAAGGTCGCATCACATTGATCGGAGATGTTATAGACCTTGAACCCGTTATCTTTTTTGTATGTTTGGTTTATGAAGTAGTGCTCAATAATGTTGTATAGTACTTTCGTTTCAAAAAAATAGGTTTAATCATTCAATGTATTTTTTCATGTTCTAATTAGATAATAATTTAATGAAAACGATGGCAAATAAAGGAGAGATCGTGCCAGCAAGGTATTGATAGGAGTGGATGAGGCTTGAATCTCCTGACCATAGAAATAAAAGAGGAAAATATTTAGGATTGCTTGGTACTGTGGCTTTTTAAGAGCTTCTGAAGTCTGACTCTAAAAAATATGCTCTAAAGGTCATGATAATATTGTTGGGTAAAATAATATAAAATTACCCTCAATCATACTATTATTATTAAAAGATTATGATAGTATTATTTGATAAATATGTGCTAAAAATATAAAATGACAATAACGATCATAGATATTAAAGAAAATAATTTTTATATTTATTGTTATTAATCAGAGTAAGATTTTATTAGCTTTTTAAATTTAAAAAAAACAGAAGATTTATTATCACATGTAAAAAATAAGAATAAAAATATATTTAAAAATTTATAAGTTACTAAATATAAAATATATATCTTAAAAGTGTCATTAAATAATAATGACACAAAGAATAACACATCATCTATAGATAAAAGATTTTCATTGACTTTCAAAAGTGAAGAACTAAAACATCAAATTTTTTAAGATATGTTTGGTTTGAGTTTTCAGTTTTTATTTTTAGTTTTTAGATTTTATAAAAAAAATTATGAAAATTTTAAAAGCTATAAATTTTATTTTTTAATTTTAATTTTTTTACAAAATCTTAAAAATTAAAAAATTAAAAATTAAAAACTAAAAATTAAAATCAAACACTGCTGGTACACCAAATTGAAAAAATGAACATATATTTTTCATTGATAAACCTCCCAGGGGTATTACCAAACTTAAGCTTTGATCAGTCCATTTCTTTCTGAGCGCTTTCCATTACCCCTTTTTCCGTGGAAATAAACAAAGGGTAAAATAAATTCATGACAGCAGAACTTCACTGCGCCATGGGTACAATTATTTTCTTTGGTCTGCGCCGTGCATACAATTTCGTCTTCGTCAAGGGGTCCGTGGTATTTGGTCCCACCATTGTTGTGGAACAAAATCAATGCAGAATAACAGGTAAGAGTCAACTATGACGGTTATTATCGGTCGGCTAATCTTATCAAAGTGTTATTTGTATTTTGTTGGTAAGACTCATAATATCTTTTCTTATATTACTTTTCGGTGTCATGGGGTCAATGGTAAAGATTTTAGCAATTGATATCATTAACTCTGCAAAGCGAGAAAGATAATTATATGAAAAAGTGAAGATTAATTACTCTCTGATCAAATAATATTTATTATGTATCTGTAAATTGATAGGTACACAATTTATATTTTTATTTTTAATATAAAATTTTGAAATTACCTTTTGAATAAATTCCAATTTGGTCATCTATGAAAATAACCTCGAACAAATTAATAATTTAAGAAAAGAAATATCTTTCTTAATCCCTTATGATTAAAATAGGATAAATTGATCCCTAATGACTTATTAAAAAAGAACAAATTAGTCCCTAATAAAAATAAAAATAGGATAAATAAATCTATCAAAATATTGAAAAGAGACCAATTTATCCTATAACTTTAATCATGAGGGATTAAAAACGGTATTTCTTTTCTTGAGAAAGTAATTTGTTCGACGCTAATTTCACAGAGGATCAAATTAGGGATTTATTTTTATTTTTTTATAAGAATTAAACTCAAACTAAAATAAGTTAATTTATATGATGGGTTTCTCTGGTACTCGATAAAATTAAAATGCACTAGTATCTTTTAGTTATTTATAACTAAAAATGTATTATGTGTTTCACCAACTCATTTTATTAAAATATAGAAAATCACAGATTTAATCACAATTTTTGAAAATAAAAAATGGTATCCATACCCTATGGAAATATTCTATCGGTATCGAAAGAAAAATCTTTTTATATTTTTAATTTTAGTTGAAATTTTTAAAAAATTATAAATAATATTTAATTTTAAATAATATTTTCTTGTAACTTACTAAAAGGTGGATAGACAACTAATAAATAGCCATGAAAATAATTTAGAAATAAAAAATTGGATAACAAAAAATAGGTAATTACCAAGAAAATCTCCTTTATATTAGGCATAGAAAGTTGAAATTTTACATGACATTATCACCTATGATTTTCTATTATTTATTTCATTGTGCCACACATTATATTCGAATCTCACTATTTAAATTGATGATAAAAAATCACACATAAAAATAAGGTCAATGTAAAATTTGAATGAGCACTCCTATATAGCACCAAACAAATTTGTGCGAATAGGGTGCGAATTCATACGGCAAATTATTAATGGTAAGAAAATCAAAGGATAATGACTAAAATCATGGAATAGAATGGACTGTCGAGTTATTTTAAAAAGAAAATACTGTTCACAAGTTTTGCACCAAACAATTTTCGACCCAAAAAGTGTTTCCAATTTTAATACGAGAGAATCTATTTCTATATATGTGTGATGTTTTGTCAAATGGGTTAAAAACGATTAATTCCTCACGTTTTTTTTATTTTCCAAAGAAAAATCCGACTTTATCGGTATTGAATAAATGAGCAGAGTCGCCTCTTACGGCTAGGAAATAAAGTCGCGATTGGGATAGAGTGAATCAAGAAAATCAAATGTCATCATCTGCATTGTGAAAAAATAAAATAAAAAAACAATTTGACCAAACCTTTATGTGCCCTATTAAATTCTTAATGGATAGGATTCGTATCTTTCAGGCTCGCATTTCTTTCCTTGAGTTTTTGTTTTCGGTAAAAGTCATGTTATTTGTGTTGGGACACCTAGTCAATGGAGGGATATAAATCTAATTTAAGTAGGGTTCATATTTCATCCAATAATAAATTAAATATAAGTTATCGATGCATCGGGGATTCTTGACAGGACTACGACTTGAAAGAGAATTTTCATTTTTTTGAAAATTAATTGAGCCGCCACCAAGTTTATTAAAATTGGAAAACGTTAGAAAACCATTTATTTGAAGATGATCTTTGAAACCAGACATGAGTTCTGAGCTCAAGCATGAGCAGGGTATGAATTTAATCGTCACGCACTTCTGATACATCTGGCCCCAGATTGCATCTTGTATCGTGCAAATTAATTAATGGCCTCAAAATCCCTATTAAAAACTATGCAAAATATTTACAAATCAAACTAACAATTTATGAAAATTTAATTTTGGCTTGACAGTGATCACTCGCTTCCTACGCATCCCCTGGTGCAAATGAACTCAAATCCGTAGTTTCTAAAAATGATCAGGGGTTGACAATTTTAATTATTAAGAAAGAATTTGCAACAAGATACGCCAAAATCCGTTGATTACAGGAATCCAAGTCGACACTGCGCCACTCAACGAATTCTTATGATTCAAATAACGATGAAGGTAACATCCGATACTCAATCATCGTTATGGTCATTGCAATTAAAGATCCTTATGGAAGAAACAATTCTTTTAGAAAGGTAATCCGATTTTACAGTGATTTAAAGTTAGATTTAAATTATTCAATAAACCCTTAATGATTCAACAACAATAAAGATAACATTTGTTATTCAATTATCATTATTGGTCATTGCACGATTAGAACAATCTGGATGCAAATCCATTTTTTGTCAATGCGTAATTCAAGCTAAAGACTAGGTACCAATGAATCCTTATGATTCAATAATAAGCGAAGATAACATTTTTTATTCAACCACCATTATTGAACATCACACAAATGTAAAAGATCTAAGAAAGGGGTTATATAAAAAAAATGTTTTATTTCATATTTTTTTAAACAAAACCATAATTTTAACAGAAGTTGACCATGATAATTCACGAATATAGGTACACAAATAATTTGGACCAAAAAGCATAAACATATAAAAGCATTAAAATAGGTAGAAGATTAATTCAAAAAAACATAGTTATACACACAACACATGATCATATAAAATAATCAAACTAATAAATACACCAAAAATACACACTTAATTCAAGCAACACACCAAAAATATATACATATAATAAAAAAAAAAAATCACAAGCACACAATTAATCCAAACAGAACATGTGAATATATAAAAAAAATAATAAAACTAAAAAAGGAAAAAATAAAAAAATAAATAAAATAAAATAAAACCACAAATACGCAAACATGTAAAATAAATAAACTAGAAATACAAAATTATTGCAACCACCTAATTAATGTAATCAAAACACATAAACACATAGTATTTAAACTAAAAAGGTGAAATAAATATAACTAAGCAAAAAAAAAAAAAAATTAAAACAAAAGCAAAATAAAACTCGAGTTTAGACACATGATTCAAAAATTTATTCAAAAAAATAATACTAACCCAACCTAATAAATCTTAAAATTCATTTTTTGATTTTATTAATTTAAATCTAATCCTAAATTAAATTCTACCCACTCCCCCACACACTCTCACACACATGTACCCACTCGCACAAAACTCCCTCACTCACTGCTCTCACACGCACACACTCACTAAAACACTCATCACACAACTCACACACCCACTCCCTAACACACACGGTTCCCTCCCTCACATTTCACTAACAGCACACACTAAAAACAAAGGGAAAGGAATCAAAAGTAACAAGAGAGAACTGAGAGGGAGTGGACCAGGAGAGAGAAAATGAGAGACTAAGAGAGAGGGGAGAGATCCAGGTGAGAGAGGGGGAAGGGTCACGCGGTAAGATGCGCAGCCGTCATCGCTATCGCGAGGGGAGGGATTTCATGGCTTACGTGATGCCGAAGACCGGAGGCGCCGGTAGTGGGGTTCTTGATGCTGGCCAAGTGAGGGGAATGTAAAGCCACCGTGAGGGAGGAGGCTATTATGTGGTGCATGCGGAGACAGGGAAGAGATCGCGCGCTTTGCGATGGAAGCGGCCGATGTGCGGTGGTCCGGCGCTGCTAAAAGATCTGAGGTGGAGGAGTCGCTCTGAAACGGAGGAAGCAAGGAAGTTGAGGGGGGCCACGGCCACCGCGAGGGAGAGGGGAAGAGTGACCCGCTTTCGAGGAAGGTCCATGACGGGCAAGGTCAGTTCAGCTATAGAGGCCGACGATGACAGGCACCATTGGGAGGAGGAGCACCGATGCGATGGTGATGGCGGTGCGGGGTTTTGAGGCCGATCTGGAGGTGGCACCGCGCAGGGAGGACGGCAGACGAGGAGTCGGTTACGCGGTTCTTGGCGAGTGATTCGCCGCCGCTTCTCTTCTTTTCCCTTTCTTCCTTTTTGATTCTCCTTTTGATTTTTTGGTTCGAGGGTGGTGGTTTCAAAGTGAGTGGCGAGCTGAGAGAAGGATGCGGGCATGGAGGTCACCCCAGGAGGGTTGATGGAAGGATGAGATGATGATGGTGACATGGAGGAGGTCACGTGGCGGTGGTGGGAGACGCGGCCTCCCGCCTCCTTTCTAGTTTCTTTTTTTTTATTTCTGATGATGTTGATGATGATATGTGCCTGTCTCTGTAATCGTATTGTTGATTCCTCCCTTGTATCTGCTTGGTCTGCTTGAAATTTAGCCTGAAATGTCACGATTTTTTGTTTGGTCCTTGTTCTCTGCTTGAGAGGATCTCCGCATTCGATGCTCAAAGGCATGTGAGTGCTTTTTTTTTTTCCTCTCAAAACTTGTCGATACCTCCCTTATCGAGATGCTCGATTAATTAATCGATATTCCCATGCTCTCTCGAAATGCAGAACTCCAAATGGAATTGCTCCCACGCTTGAGCTTCACCCATGGTTCCCATCTTAGTGGCTTGGACATCGCCCATTACCACCGCAAATAGTCCACTCTTTTCATATTATATTTTCTTTTTAACAAAGGATCACACTGATGCATGCTTTCGCCATCATTTTGCTCGTGGGTGCATGACCTCCCTGTTCCCTTCTTCTTCTATTTTTGTATATTATTTTTATTTTTATTATTTTTTTGTATTTTTTTTTTTTTTGGACAGAGACAAATATGGGTTTGTAATAAAAAAGAAATTGGGTTTAGACAAAACCGAAACAAAAACGAGCTGGGTTGGGCCACATGGACTAAAACGAATTTTGGACTTTTGCTTAGTGGGCCGGACAAAATTAGGTGTTCACAATACGATATTTCATACTTTGTGAATATAAATAATATTTATTTTGTGTAAATCTTTGGTCTAACTTTCATGATTAAGTCGGAGCCAAGTTCAAAAGGAAAATTCAAGAGACAAGAAACCAAAATTAACAAAATACCAAGCTTTCCTGCCATGTGATCGAGTGGATATGTATTGAACAAAAATGTGGTTTACTTACTCTATAAATCTTATAATTTCACCAAACTTTTAATTAGATCCTTATAATATAAAAATTTATAATTAAATCCATATATACTATACAAAATATTTTTAATCAGATCTCTATAATTTAGTAAAAATTTGTAATCAAATTTCTGTATTATATAAAAGTTTTCAATTAAGTTCTTATGTTACATAAAAATTTTCAATCAAATCTTTATAATGTATAAAATTATAAGGATAATCACAAATTTTTAAGCTATAGGAACTTATCATAAAATTTTGTACAAAATGGACTTGCTTATAATTTTTTAAAACTATAGGAACTTGATTAAAAAATTTTATATAGTATGGAGACTTAATTACAATTTTTTAAACTATAGAAACTTTATTAAAAATTGACTAAAACTATAAAGACTTTTAGAGTAATTAGACTGAATAATTGTCAGAAACGAATAATAAGCATTTTCTCTTTTTTATAAGGATTTAATTTCTATGTATTAACAGTGTAAAAGTTTTTGACACAGCCATCTAATCATGTATTACCACATCAGCTATAATAGCTGACTTTCACACCCACTACTTAAAGTCATGCAAATAAAAGATTTTGATTGGATGATAGTGCAAACAGTTTTACACTCCATGCATCAAAATTAAACTCATTTTTTAATCTATAAGCATTTTTTTAGAATTTAATTGCTATGCACTGATAGTATAAAATTTTTTAACGTAATCATCCAATCATATAATGCCACATAAGTCATAATAGTTGACTTTTATATCCACTATCTAAAAAGTCATCAAAACCAAATGTTTTAATTGGATGACAGTGTAAAACTATTTTACATTGTCAATACATCAAAATTAAACTCTTTTTTTTTTTAAATACTTGCCTAGTTAAGAGACCTCCAAACAAATTTACAATATACAAATAAGTTTTAACAAAACTATTATTTGTGCATCCAAAAAGTGATTGTCTCACTATTAGATGTGATGATGATCCACGTATATTTCATTGATCCATCATATTAAATGGTTATAATGTGGGTGGCCAAATGGACATTGACTTTTTTTTTTGGTCTGAGACATTGACTTTTTAAATGTATAAATAGCACTATTCTATCTCTACTATTTCATCAAACCCAATTCTATACAAACTTTAAATAAGACAAAATAATAAGATAGAATGCAGTATACTTATTTTTATATTGGTGCATGATTTTAGTCCACATTATCAAAAAAAAATTAATTTGTCCTTGGTAAGTATGGGAGTCAGAGACAAAGGGTATATAAAATAGGAAATTAAGAATTTCCTTTTAAAAAGTGGAAATTGAAATCTACTCTTTTGAAAAATTTAAAATACCCATAAAAAAAACTCAAAATTTTTAAAACTCTTTTGAATTGGTATAAAAAAAAGAAAAAAGAAAAATTATACTAAGTCCATTTGGATTTTTCATCCACCTGACAGGTTTCTCATATTGCTATTAGTCCTGTCATGGAACCCATTGATCCCTTTCGCTTGTATGGATCATTATGAAGATCAAACAATTATTATTGCTTAAATATCGTAAAGCTTCAATTAGCCATTCCTATAGGAAGGGGAATATGTGTGCTAATTGGCTTGGTAAGAGAGGGGTTCCCGGAAATGATTGTATTGGGATAGTCCTCCTAGCAGTCAGTGGCTTGCCGATGCCATGGGTGTAGAGTTTTGTAGGGATTAATTCCTTTCCTCTTTGATTTTAATGAATTCAGAAGCATAACAAAAAAAATGCTATATATAACTTTATAAAAAGTGATTTTTTACTTGAACAAAAGCACTTTTTATTTTAATGAATTCCTTTGTTGTTTACTTGTTTCAATTAGAATCTTCTTGGGCCTACTGGTCTATCAGCCCAAAGTAACATATATGGTTCAGGCAATTTCCCCTGCAAACTACTTTCCTTTCTTCTATTTCTCTTCAGGAGTCAGATTCACAAACATACCCTTGGAAATAAACTTTACTAATAAGAGAGATAATATCTTTCGATAATCTCTATCCCTCAAAGAAGTATTAGTCATTATTTGCCAAGAATTGAAACCGGGGCAATCAAATAAGTATAATACTAGAATGTGTATATAGTAGTGTAGTGTAGGTGTCCGCATTTCAATTCAGGAGCTAATAATTATCTTTGGACTTTTGTGTCCCTCACTATTAATTAGCCACGTGTGAAACTGTTTTTGTTTGCCTGTATTTGAGCTCCATAATACTTCTCGTTCACGCCCACTTCTGGATCGACACAAACAGTTGAGAGAGAAGCGCCTTTAGAAACTGGGCCGAGCAATAATAATACCCGAAAACCGTCCACATTGATGAGAGCCGAAACTTTGAAAACCAACAAATTGAAAACCCCTTGCCATGTAGATATACTTAACTATCATTTTCTTATGACATATTGACATGATTCCGGTTTTCAATCACTTTGATGTTAATGTGAAGAACAAACAAATGTCAGAGCCAAATGCAATCAAGACTCAAATTAAATGTGCGTTGCCGACGCGGGAGAACAGCGTTGCGATTATAATTACTTATTAGTTATTTGAATACTATGTGTTTTTATAAAAACGACATTTAACCTATACCGTACCTTAAGATAACGATTTGGGAGAAAAGGGTCCACCAGAAAGGAACGAACTACATACACAGCCGCATGCAGATGGATAACCTTTAATTTGGTTTCAATTGGACCATAGTATGTGAGGTTACATTCGATATGGACCACACGCATATATTTGTAGCTGGCGATAGTTGTTGACCTCTAATAAGGCGCGTATCTAACGGCATGCATGTGTTTATTTGATTTTGCTTTTTTTTTTTATAGACTTATTTGATTTTACTTACCCGCATAGGCACACGCTTCCGAATTAATAAGGGGATTATGTGAGGCTGAGGCTGATTATGGTTTTGTTTTTTCTCCACCGTCGAAAATGACTTATTACACTCTTTTTCTTTTTTTATTTTCACAACTACGCTTTTGTTCGAATTAACTATCAAAATCAATATGCAGGGATATTTTTTCTAGTTATCTGCAATTTTTTTTTTGGGATTACTAATATCTGCATAATTATAGGTAATGTTAATATTTAGACAAGATTGCATCTGATGGTTAAGTATATAACAGTAGATAATTGGTTGATGAAATTTTATTTATTTATTTTTGTTTGAATTCTTGATTAACGTGTTCGTTCACTTGACTAGGTTGTATTTATTTGCGTTTTTAAAGATCATGCAAATATCGTACACAGCTATTAAACATAGACGTTCACTGCTAATTTGGACTGATTTTATTTTATTTTATTTTTGTAAGGAATTTGGACTGAATATAAATTCTATCAATTTAATTAGAGATACTAGTACTATTTATATATAAAAGTAAAATTCATTTCTATTTTAATTTATGCTCATTATTGTATTGTATAATTGTTACATTTATAATTAAAAAATAACTCTAATTTAATCTATACTAAATCATAATGTGATTTATGAATTCGTTATAATGTAATAGAATTTATCAATTTAATTTAGATGTGCCATCATATATTTATATATACACACACAACAAATTATGTATTGTCATCAAAAGTCATATGCTTTATCATTGATTGATAATGTAAAAAACTTTTTACTAATAGTGTATCAAAATTAATTATTTTTCAATAATTATATAACACTATTATTTAATAATATTGCACATAATAACACTAATCGTTCATTTTGAATTTTATTAAATTAAAATTGAAATATTTATGTTAATTTGTTAGCTCGTGATAATATAAGTTTTGTGATTTTTATTTAGAGAATTATAATTTTTTTTTGGTCAAAAAATATAAAACTATTTTAAAGAACTGACAAAGGAAATATATTTTTGGTTATAAATTATTTGACAATATCAATTTTAAAGGGATAAATGACCTTAGCAGAATAAAGAAAAATTAGTTTCATATGATCAGATTTTATTTATTTGCACAATAGTAATCTATAATTTATTAATTTAATTTAGATATGTTGTCTTCTAATAGTATATTAAAATTAATATTTTTACAGGAATTACATAACAATATTTTTTAGTAATGTTGTACATGATAATATTAGTATTTTATCTTTAGATTTAACTAAGCTGAAATTGAAATAGTTATGTTTATCCGTTAGCTCGTGCATGATAAGATAAGTTTTGTGATTTTGATCTAGAGAATAATAAATTTTTTTCTTTTTCAAAAAGTACAAATCAATTTTCTAAAAAGTAGACAAAGGAAATATTTTTGCTTCTAAATTATTTGACATCAGTTCTAAAGGAACAAATGACCTTAGCATAATCAAGAAAAATTAATTTCATGTGATCATATTTTATTTAATTGCTCAAATATTACTCTTTTATCCCTGGAAATGTTATTATTTAAATAACTATATTAGATGAATTATTAATAAAGATATAATAATAATATAGATTTCTTAATTTCAATTTTGATGATGAATCTAGTTAAAATTTTAAAAATGAAAAATTAAATCATTTTTGTTTGGACAAAATATGTTTCTACTTCGGAATTATTTAGTAAGTTATGATTATGATGCATATATGTGAATTTTTTTCTAGTTTTTTTTTCTAGCTAAGTATTAGGAAATAAGAGGTGAAGATGATAGTTGAATTCACATCCTTTCATAATTTATTGAAATATATAGGAGTTTATTACTGAACTATAGGTTCACTTGTTATGCTTATGAATGTTGTTAGGAAAGAAATGTATAGTCGTAAAGTGGTTATAATTTGTGATACATATCGCAGCAATGCTGTATTATTGATTGATCGTGTTAAATATATGCTACATATGGGCAATGTATAACAAAAAGCCCCTTTTAAATAATTACATAGCAAAGTCATTTAATATTGTTTTTTTGGTGTACGATCATTTAATATTGTTACACAAAATATTTTTTTTGTCTTAATCTTTGAATTAACTTAGATCAGTAACCTCACCAAAACAGTTGGTAATTCTTACAGTTTTTAAAAAAGATAAATAAAACAAACACTATGCTTAAAGCATTGTATAGAAAATTTTTAATCAATATTATTACATATTTTTCTCACAAATTATTGCAGTAAATTAATAACTACCTATTAAATGGCTTGGTCCAAGGGAAATCACACCACAATATAATTGAGTTTTACTGACACCTAAAAAATATTACTAAATTATATAATAATATTAGTAAAACTCTTTAGCAATATGGACTATATGCTTTTCTTGAAAAAGTGTTACTAAAAAATTTTAATAACACTTTTTACATTTTTAGTAACACTTTTTAAATATTAGTAAAAGGTTTTAATAACATTTCTTAATAATAAATGTTACTAAAAATTTAATAGGTGTATTGGCGAGATTTATCATCGAATTGAGGGAGCCCACATGTCTATTGACACTCCACATTTATTGTCTCTCTTTGCATTATCCCTAACACACACTTAAGCTTAATTTAATAGTTAGAGCCTTTTTATTTTCGAAACTAAATTGAGAATAATGTATTAGAATCTCAATTATTTATTAATATCATTCCATATTTATTTTTTTTAATGTGATATTTCTAAAAGTCTTTAATTAAAAACTTATTTTATCTGTATAATATATTATTACTTTGATATTTTAAATTTATATTTAATAAATTTACTAATTGATATTAAATATAAAAGTTAAGTATAATTATCTTACAGGATAATGTAACGGCCCAGACTGTCTTATAGATTGACGAATATTTCCACAAACTAATATGAAAACTTTTCAGCATGTTTTGTCCTCATTTATATGCTTTCTAGGAAAACTTTCAGGAGATCACCATCCCAAAATTACTCCAAGTCAAGCACGCTTAACAATAGAGTTTTTTAGTGATGAGTTACCAAAAAGAAGATGCATCTTGTTAGTATAGGTAGTACAAATTAATTTATATAGGTCATCCTCAACTATATAGTCCTATACCTATATAGTTTTAGGATCCCTCTCACTCATTTTGGTGTGTAATAGATTCATTTATGTATCCCTCCGCTTAGAAGTCTAACAAGAGCCACTCATTGTCTGTGTCTTTTTCCACTGGCAATTACTCTCCGCCCTCGTCACCGGGCGTTATATACCCACCAGCTTCCACTTGGCTCGTCTCCAAACCACACCTTATTGGTAGACGTGCTACTTTGATACCATTTGTAACAGCCTAGACTGTCTTACGGATTGACGAATGTCCCCACAAACTAATACAGGTCTTTTTAGCGTGTTTTGTCCTCATTTATATGCTTTCTAGAAAAATTTCCTAGGAGGTCACCCATCCCAAAATCCAAGTCAAGCACACTTAACCATGAAGTTCTTTAGTGATAGGTTATCGAAAAAAAGATGCATCTTGTTGGTATAAGTAGTATAAATTAATTCATATAAGTCATCCTCAACTGTAGAGTCTCATACCTATACAGTCTTAGGATCCCTCTTATTCTGGTATGTAATCTGTTCATTCATATATCCCTCTACTTGTAGTTCGCCAGAATCACCTTATTCGCGCTTTCTTACTAAAGAATCACTTTTCGCTCTTGTCAGCCCGGGTGTTACACTCATCTTTATGGTAAATATGGAAGCACATTGTTGATGGCCATTGTACAGGATGACACTCATCAATATTAATTTTAAACACAGACTATCTTAAGCTAATCAAATATATAGATTCTAAAGTTTTATATTTTATCACCATAAATCCTAAACTAATTAATTTTAATTAAAAATTCATTGGTGGTTTAATATTAAACTGCTATATTTAATAAAATAAAAAACAAAAAAAGAACTATCATCATCAACAAATCATCCACCTAAGAATAGCTAAATTATTCATATATATAACTAAACATGAATATGTTTGGGAACCTTGCATATTTAAAATGGGTATGAATACGCTAGGGGACCTTGCATATTCAATTAAAACAAGAATACGCCAGGGCTCTGACGTATTCATGCTCATTTTGAATACGCAGGGTCCTCAAGCTTATTCGCGTGCATATTAAATGGTTTAAATGTGTACAATTTTTTTTGTTTATATCCATGAATTTTTTTGTTGTTTTATTTGGGTAAAAATTCCTATGTGGATTTGATAGGGATACTGGAATATATGGATGTTAATCGGATAGAATTAACTCAATAAATTCGAAAATTCAAACCAAAGTACCCGCCAATGAATTTAGTTTGGATAATTTGTTTCATTTTAAGGGAAGACCAAACCTAATTGCATTAGGTTTGACTTTGAGTTTGTAATTTTACAATCCAATCACCCGAACATAAAAACTCGATCACTCGATCAGCTATATTTTTTTATTTATCTAGAAGTTTTCGAAACTTTTAATTCAAACTTTTTGCAATACAGTTACTTTTTATCTTCTTCTCTTTGCATTTGATCAAGGAATTTATCTGTTCACAACATAATAAAGAGTAGGAGAATCAAAATCATACTTCTAGAGTTGTGGAGCCCAGGTTCTTACTAGGTGACAACTCATTATACAAACCAATCCGGTTGGAGTTTACACCCAATGGAACATTCTAATTTATTTATTTTTTTGTTGGTCCAATGGAAGATTACTACGACTGATGGCAAAGTAAATGTATTGCCGTCGCAAGTAGTCAATTTGCTTGCCGCACACCTTCCCCTCTGGAAAAACATAGACTACGTTTATTTATTCACATGTTTTCCACGTTTTTCATAATTCAGAATCCAACCTTAGCAGCTACTATCTTAGTGCCTAATTAGTCATACGAATTACTACCACAATTTTGTTGATATTGATGTGTGGTGGGTACAATATGATGGTCTTGTTCAACTATCTCAAGTTTTTCCATATAGGAATAAATGGGAATGCCCCATCAATTGTACTTCAAACCACGTGCTCTAGCGACCTTGGCATCTGTCAGGTAAACATGAGCTAAAATGACTTTTACTTTTTATTTCTTTTTTTTTTTCAATTGCAAGTCTGAGACAACTACAGTGAAAATGACGTAGCTGATGATGATCTTTGTGACAAACAGGTACATAAGACTAATACTCATGGATTAGCTAATCATCCACTTGTTTAATTGTTAGATTAATAATCAATCCATTCAAAAACAAGTCGGGTACGCATACAAATTCCCTTCCGTTTGTCTTGTTAGAATGAAACACCAATTCAATGGATTTTGTTCTGCTAATTAAGCCTCTCTCTCTCTCTCTCTCTCTCTCTCTCTCTCTCTCTCTCTTCTTTACTTTTTTTCATTTTGTTTTTTTTTATTGTCAAAGAGGCGTGAGACTTTTGAATCCCACGTGGGGAAATTATATCAACTGGCCCTTTTCTGAAGAGTATTTATCTAGAAAAATCTTAATTAAGTGACGGGGTTTATTTAAACGGCAATGCTAATATGTACAAAAACTATACGGGCACGAAAAGTTATGAATGAAAGAATGATCAACCAGCATCATAACCCTAAATGGGTCAGTTGAAGTTAATTAAGATTTTTCTATATATTGATTGATCGATTAACCAACTTGACACATTACCAAACTTAAAAATATTTTATTGAAAAAATTATACTTTATCCCTTAAACTATAGATCATATGCATTTTAAACTCTAAATTTTAAAATTGTACAATTCGGCCAATTGAAATTTATTGAATGTGTAAATTGACCATTTCATTAGTTTTTTCATCAATTATTAATAAAAATATTATAAATTTAAGAAATTTTAAGGTATTGGATTATACATTTAGGAAAATTCAGGGAATTAATTTGTATATGTTTTAAAATTCAGGGAATTATAGTACATTTACTTTAGTTAAAATATACATTTATGAAAGTTTAGTGGTTTAGATTTGGACATTTGAAGTTTATAAGCTAAAGTGCACATAATCTATTTTTACATGAGGAATTCATAAAAAAAGATATATGAAAATATTAGAGTCAAAATTTGTGTTTGAATTTATTTATCTAAATAATGTGATATAAATGTTAATTATTGGATTGATAAGTTAGTTATACTATTATTATTATTATTATTATTATTTTGATAATTAAGAAAGAAAAGCTAACAAATACGTTTGTTTGCTTTCAAAAATTCTGAAACTTTTGACTAGAAAAATAATGGGATTAGCTGTACTACAATATCATAGTTAAATATTTGTTGTACATGCATATACTAATAAAATTATTAGCTCCAAATTAGAAGGACGGCAGCTTTATTGTGTATAAAATATTAAAATTGCTGCACTGATAACCCTGTGAACAAGATTTTGCCATTGAAAACAATTTAATTCCCATGTTGGGAATCGGCTATCGCCACTTTTTATTTTCTATTGCTGCTTCCATTCAACTATTTTTTTTTTATATTTCCCTTAAATACCCTATTTTCTCCTTTATAATTGTATAGTATGTTTGAATTGATGATAAGTAGTGGAGCGGAGAGGAATAGAACGGAGTAAAGAGGAGCGGAATAGAATAGCATAATTGTTCCTCTCCGTTGTTTGGATATTTTAGTAATTGAATGAAGCAAAATACTGGTAATTTTATGAGTAAAAAATAATCAAAACAAGAGATTTCATCTCATTCTATCCAAATTGGAGGGAAAGGAGGATAATAAGAAGTGATGAAATTTTTATGGAATTTATTTCATCCATCTCCATCTCCATTTCATGCATTTTTTCAATATATAAACAATGAAGTTTTAAAACATTCCATCACATTTTGCTCCACTCCATTCATTTTCATCGGTCCATACATACCTCTGGAGTGTTATTCAAACTCAATATATTAATGTTTTTCTTAAAACAACTTCTTCTAATATTTATTGATTGTACTTTTGTAATATTTTATTTTTTGAAAAATATTTTGTTTTCAAATATTTTTATTATGACACATATTAACTTTTATTTTACTCATAAAAATGAAAAAAATAATATTGGCACAAATTGGTTCTCTTAACTTTAAAGATAGTTTATAGATTGACTTAGGTTTTTTAGTTCACATAACTTTCTTTAGGCGTAATAGCATTTCATTCTTTTTTATCTTAAAATTCTATATAAATATTAAATGGAAATAACTTATCTAAATTATTGTTAACATAATAAATTTTGAACTATTTTATTGATTGAAAATTTAATTAATATTCATTGTTGATGTTTAAAAAAATTATACTATTATCTAATTGTATCTCGTCACATTATTTAATATATTCACCTTGGGGTGTGTTTGATTTTGTAAAACACTTTTCAATTTTTATTTTTAATTTTTTGATTTTCAGGATTTTATGAAAGAAATATAGAAAACTATAAAAACTATAAAATTCACTTTTCAATTTTCAATAATTCCTTCACAAAATTATAAAGATAGGAAATGAAAATAAAAAACTATTTCCATCGGTGATTCTACCATATATGCCACTGGGAGTCTGTGTCCTTCAAAATAAACAATGAACAAAATGGTTTAGTTTAACAAAACGGTTTAGTTTAAAAATGCAAGATAGCTATATATAATCGCACTCAATTCACAAACTACAGTCGGTGAAGAATACGTTTTTCTTCCCCCTTTGTTCTGGTATGAAGAACAGGTTGAATTGTAATTTGAAATTTCATATGAACGTTTCAAAATCCATTTTCGTTTTTTTTTTTGGTCGAATAATTCATGCTCAACTATTTATTACATGTCATAAACATAACTAAGAGAACAATCTCTGCTGCAATGTTTTTTGGTTTTGGTCAAAGTCTCTGCTTGCAATGGTGAATAACTTCGTTGACATAGGGCCACTCAACCACTTGTCTATTACAACATAGGCCCATCTCACTAAACTATTTTCTCTAGGGAAAGTTTATTAAGCAATAAAGCCTGTCAGAAAAAGCCCATTATTTCAGCCCTTGTCACTAAACTTGGGGCCTTAATCAAGATATCTAAACCATATCGTCTAACCCAATAAACAAAATCTTACCCCAACAAAAAAAACCCAACAAATACACAAAATAACCGTACTTGTGATTCTTTCGCCCAGATTACCAAATCAAACTCACTATTAACTGATGGCGCCCTCCCCCCCCAAAAAAAGAGAAAAACACAAAACTCAGTTCTAAGTATTGGCTAACAAAACCAAAAATAACAATCCATAAAATTGACCAAAAATGTATGGCCATGAAAAAGGACCCCTTCCCAAAACAGATTAAAAAAAAATATATGGAAAAATGAAAACACAGCCGGATAGTTTTTAAAGCATTGTGAGAAAGAGGATAGTAGAGTGTTATGTCGTATAAATTTGCTAACGAACAAAAATTAAGGTAAAATAGCTTTTTATCCTAAATTTATTTTAATATTTCATTTTGGCTTTCTAACTATTTTTTTAGGAAAAATTAAACTGATTTGTCTTGAAATTTTTAATTTTATGATCTGGCCTGAATTTTTTTTTTAGTATTAGTTTTCTTGGTTACTTTGGCTATATCAATAGTTAAGAATATCATGCTAAGGTTCTTTTTTTTGTTTTTTTTTATTGCTAGACAAATATTTGGAATGCGCCAATTGTAGTTGTTCCTTACCTTCATCTTTGTTTTAAAATTCTCAAAGTCATGAAAGCAAAAAAAAACAAAAAGTCTGGCACTGAAGAATTTAAGATCCTTGACCTTGACAATCCATCACCATTACACAGTTCTAGGCATATTAATTTACGTCCATACTTTCCAGGAAAATTTTGTTTTCGATTTCTAATGAATAAACTCTCTTGTGTGTCTTGACTATTTCCCCTAGCCACTTCTTTTATGTGTAAGCTGTTCGCGGCCCAAAGAGAAAAGGGAATAATGTAAAGTAGCAGTAGCTTGGCAAGTGAATGGTTATATACTTCTATATATACTCTAAACTTATGCCTAGTGGGGCGGAGCATCTTTTGAATTATGGGAGTTGGTTGTGGTTCATGTGGCTTTACTTGTTTATAGGCAGATTGCCATTGTAGGCTTACTTTCTTGGAGAGTTTGCATGAAGCAAAAATTTGATTTCATTCCAACTTGTTAGTTGCTGACTCAACTTCAAATACCTTGACATCTTGATAGTAATTTTGTTTGAAATATACATAGAGTTAGCTACAAAGCAATTGCCAATTGTTATGTCATTTTTGTTCTCCAATTTTTGTCCACATCCATGTGTTTAAATTCTAATAGCATTTCATTTACTTCTTTCATTTGTAATAAACCTTCCATCCAGATTATTGTATAAGTGAGTCTTTTCTACCATGATGTATAATTGGAGGGAGAATATGCAGTTTTCATGGAACAATGAACTAATTTAAATAGTATTTGTGCCTATATTTTGATATTAAATTATAATTCACTGAATAGATTACTGCTGGTTTGTTCTTTATTGTGCTTAAATTTATTTTAGGATAAATCTGAACATCTTCGATCATTTAATTTCCATCTAAATGCCACTAGCCTACTTGGGAATGAGAATGAGGAAATTTATTTGGGTGCTATAACATGTCTCGCCATTCTTTCTAGTTGTATAATGTACTATGATTATCTCTTTTTTTTCTGTTTTTTTTCTTTGATGTAATATTCTTGTTGCCAATTGGTAACCCTTCAGAAGATAATTTCTTCACTTCATTCCTTGTACTCTTACTCTAGTGGGAGTTTCACTTGACATGTGGTTAGGTGATTAACATTAGAAGTTTGATATTTAATAGGTAGCTACTTTGGAAAACTTTACACCGAATCTTAGATGTTGCAAGCTCGTAGAAAGTCGTAACTTTGTGAGGTTAGGCAATGTGGAATTGTGTGTCTCAGATAAAGGGATATGAATAAATTTTACTCCTTAATTTTTACTTCATGAATTGCAATAGTTAGGGCATGTCTTGTTGGCAACTTTTCCTTGTTTCTTTGTAAAATAGTGGTCATTTCAACAGTGCATGAACAGTTCAAAACGCGGCGTTTCATGTAAGTGAACGCCTCTACGCCTTTTTAAACACCCAATTCAGGCTTTCTTCTCCCCAAATCGAACCCTAACCTTCTAAGGAGCTTTCCAACCCTTTCTCTCTCAATCCATCATCAATCCTTCTCTTTCCAAGATCAAAGGTAAGGGTTTATGTTGGTTTTGGTCATCTCTTTCCTTTTCCTTTCATGTTCCATGTTTGGGCTTTGTTGTTTCTCCCATTGTTGTTAAGTGGAGGTGCTCCCCAATGTTGTTAGAGCTAGATTAGAGTTGTTTAAAGATTAGCGGAAATTAATCTTGAGTCAATATTGCTCTATGACAGTTGTTGGTGTCATTCCATGCTTCGAAAGTCAAGTTGGTGGTGCCCACATACTCCCAGCTCCAAACGATAAGTGAGTTTAATCCCGTAGCCATAGTTTTATTATTATGATTATGTTTGATGCATGATGATTGTCAAATATGATATTAAGATGATATTATGATTTTATATATATATATATATATATATATATATATATATATATATATATGATTTGAAAGTATGGCGAGTAGGCAAGGATTATGATTTTGAGTATGGCATGAAAAATGTGTTTGGAAAATCATGGAACCATGATTGACATATTGTATGATATAAAGATGTTTTATGTGCAAGCTTAATAGATTTCTTACAAGAATGTATGATGTGATAAGTTGCTATTTTATCAAACAGGTTTTAAAGGTTCATGATACCTTCATGTTTCAAAACTAGAGATTTCAAAATACGATTTTAGAGAAGCAGTTAAGATATTTTGGCAAATATGTCAAATAGAGATGCTATGTTGTAATATTAGAGATTTTATGATTTTGAACCTTGCTATATCAAAGTTGATATTAGAGTTATCAAGTTATGAAAATAGGTTATCTTGAGAAATAAGATTTTATAAATCCAGTTTTTATGATATTCCGAAAATATGGAATTCAGTATGATTCGTAGTGACTGCCAGATACATATTCTATGAGCTTGAAATCAAAATGTCTGCAAGCGGGTGATCCCTTGGGCATGATTTCACAGTCACAATTATGCTAAAGTCAGGTTGCTAGAGTTGTATGAGTTTAGAGCTTTTAGAGTTTTAAGATTTTTTGTCTTTAAACGGTTTTATAAAGAGCTAAAGTATGAGTATGATTGTATCTAGAGATTTTATGAATTTTCTTGATGATTTCAAGGAATAGAGTAATTATGTATGAAAGAGTTTGATATCCAGATTAGATTATATAATGGAGATTTAGAGAAAACAATATGTTTATTGAATTAGAGACTAGACGGTAGCTATAGAGAAACAAACAATGAGTTAATGGTTGAACACCAATTGTCAACCTTGGTACCAAGTTGTCCCGAGAGGACAGTCTCATAGAGCACAGAATGGAACCTATTTAGGTGTCTAATTTAGATCCTTGATGGATCATAGAGTAGAGAAATTGCTATGTCATGGTTGACATGCATAGTTAGAGAATGTATCGTTATGCAAGACATAACTAGAGATCCATGTTTCTTTATAGGAGTATTGTTATTAATGTTTTCAGAGAATATTTGATTCAAGAGGTATTATATATATAAGAAATGATTTTCTTGTTGGAGTAAAAATTTAAAGATGTTTTCTATGAATTTATGAATACAGAGATGTATTTTCTATGAGATTATATGCAAGAATATCAAATGGTTTGTAACAGACTATGGTTTTAGAGATGCATGTTTATTGAATTTATGACATGGAAAGTGTTTTTCTCGAGAGTAACTATGTTATGTAAATATTGGAAATGTTTTATGTATATCTATATATGTGATTGTTGTTCTCCCATGTGGGTGATGGGTGAGAACTCACTCACTGAGTCCGTTGATTCACCCTCTTCCTTCTTCCTCATAGTTGTAGATACAGATATTGCTCAGTCTTCAGTTTGGCAGACTCAGTTGTTCTCAGTGGTGAGTCTTACATTGGAGTAAGGCTTAGATTAGAGTCTTATTAGAGTAGAGTGCTCCAATAGATAAGCAGGCGAAATCCGAGCCATGCATTATTTTCAGATTATGTAATTGATTTCAGTAATTGGAACAATGATGTATATGTTTTCAGTTTATAAGTATGGATTTGAAATCGTAGAGTTTGATTAGAACTTATGCAGTAAACTAGAGATGTAATTATGATTCAGTTCACGCAATCAATTGGTTTTCAGAGTAAGATTAAGATTCGTTTAGAGTTTAGTACATCAAATATTTCAGTTTTATATTTTCAGATAGAGTTTAAATAAAGTTTTAAATGAAGTTATGGTTTCAAAATGAAAAGTATATTATTTTGTGCATATAGAGAGACTCAGAGGTCACAAGGCTTACGTGAGGATGAGATTCTTCATGTGCCGGTCACGTCCCTCGGTCGGGTCATGACTTTTGGGCTTAGGCTAAGGTAGATGAATATAATATTTAATCAGTAGACCCTATTATTCTTTTTTTTTTCTTTTTCCTCTCCTTTCTTTCTTTCTTTTTTCCTTTCCTCCCATCCCCACTAAGAGACTCTTTCTCCTTTTTCCTTTTCTTCTTCTTTTCTTTTTTTCCCTCCCTTTCCTCTCTTACGATCTCTCAGCCCCTCTAGTCTCCATCTCTTGTCAACTACCACCACCGCATCTTGGCAGTCGTCGTCGCCACTACTACCCTGCCAGCTAACTCAACCTACTCCTCACCGTGGATCTCTTTCCCCCCTCTGTTTGACTGCAATTTGTCTCTCTAGAGAAGGGAAACCGCCGCAACCTCAAAGACTGAGGTGGTGCTTCCCTTTTTTCTTTCTTTTGGCAGTGTGGGTAAGTCTCAATACCTCTTTATTGGTCTATTTGAGGTTCCTATGAATTGTTGTGGAGGATTTGGTTTGGAACCCTAGGGTTAGAATAATTGGGGGTTTTGAAATCTAAAGCTAATTCATATTGATTGATAGCATTATTAGCTCATATATATTATTGTTGTCTTGTTCCTAGAGTTATAGATC
The DNA here is from genome assembly GCA_031216125.1 of Dalbergia cochinchinensis. Lineage (NCBI taxonomy): Eukaryota > Viridiplantae > Streptophyta > Magnoliopsida > Fabales > Fabaceae > Dalbergia > Dalbergia cochinchinensis. The sequence continues at coordinate 11,519,464 of CM062372.1, forward strand.
AAATGGATGTCAACTGAAGATTTTAGTGGCTTTGAGGAGTAGTGTCTGGTTCCTTGAGAACTATTATTATGAGTAGATTTAGTATTTATAGTTATATTCCTCTAATATAAATTATATATGAATTTTATATAATACCTATTGTTCCCTGTTTACAAATTCTCAGGGTTTCAGTATTTAAGATATTTATTCATTGTTGTTGATCGAAAAATAAATATGTTTCAATTACCACATGAGACAAATAAATTATTTTATACTATATTTTAAAAAGAGTGGCTTGAATAGAATGAATATGGATTTTAGAACTTGAAAACTAATTCATGGGTAGAGCCCCAATTATATTGATGGTTGAAAAATGATTGGAGTTGAGATAGATTCATGCAATAGGCTATGTATGGTTTTTTATGAAAATATTTGGAAAAACTATTAAATAATGACAATGATTGGTTCTTTTATAAATTATTTTGGGAATGCCTGAGATAGAAACTGCAACTAATGGCAGGTGGTGTAACATCCCCTGCTATTTTATGGATTAACGATTATCCCCACAAACCAACACGGGTCTTTTCAGTGTGTTTTGTCCTCACTCACACACTTCCTAGGAAAACTTCCCAGGAGGTCACCCATCCCAAAATTGATCCAAGTCAAGTATGTTTAACTGTGAAGTTCTTTAGTAATGGGCTACCAAAAAGAAGATGCATCTTGTTGGTGTAGGTAATACAAATAATTCATATAAGCCCTCCTTCACTGTATAGTTCTATACCTACACATTCTCCGGATCCCTCTCATTCGAGTGTGTAATTGGTTCATTCATATACCCCTCCGCTTAAAAGTCTGCCAGGAGCCGCACTTTGTTTGTGCCTTCTTGCACTGGCGATCACTCTCTGACTTCATCATCAGGCATTACATGCCTACCACTTTCCACTTGATTCGTCCTCGAACCACACCATACTGGGAGAGGTAGAGGTTCTGATATCATTTGTAACATCCTCTGCTACTTTATAGATTGATGACTGTCCCCAAAAACTAGAGATGTCAAAATGGGTTGAGCCCGCTAGGTTGGTCCGCCAAACCCGCCATTTTTGGCTTGCTGAGTTGAAGTTTTGAGCCCGTCAAAAAATTTCAATCTACCTAACCCACCCCACCTAACCCGCGGGTTTTGGCAGGTTGGGGGAGGGCTTGGCCCGTAGGTCTAGTCTTTTTCTTAAGAAAAAATTTATAATTTATTGGTAAAAAAATAAGAAACATGTGATCCAAAAAAGAAAAAAAAAGTAAGAAATATGTACAATCATGAATACACTAACATTATACAGTTGACACTATTCATTCAAAGTTAAAACTTAAAAATAAAATAGTCTCATAACTCACAAATAACACTATTAATAATAACATTTTTTAATCCAAGTAAATATATAGTTGTTATGGACCTTGAAAAATTTGGTATACATAAATAAAAAATATTATTTTAAAATTTTTATCAAAACATTAAAAAATATTTTTTTTTAAATTTTTTACAGGTTGGCTCACCAACCCGCCAGTTCATCCTAAAATGGGCTGGACTGACTATTTCAACCCATTTTATTTTGGCAAGCTAGCCTACCCCGCCTTATTTTTTGTGGACTTTTGGTGGGGCGGGCCTAAATTGGGCGAGCCGGCCCGTTTTGACACCCTTACCACAAAATAAAACGGGTCTTTTCAGCATGTTTTGTCCTCACTTACGCACTTCCTAGGAAAACACCCATCCCAAAATTGCTCCAAGTCAAGTACGCTTAACTGTGAAGTTCTTTAGTGATGGGCGACCGAAAAGAATATGCATCTTGTTGGTATAGGTAGTACAAATCAATTCATATAAGCCCTCCTTAATTGTATAGTCTCATACCTACATAGTCTCAAGATCCCTCTCATTCGGGTGTGTAATCGGTTCATTCATGTACCCCTTTGCTTGGAAGTCTGTCAGGAGCCGCACTTTGTTCATGTCTTCTTGTACCGGTGATCACTCATTGACTTCGTCATCGGGCATTAGACATCCGATAAAATTGGAACGATACAGAGAAGATTAACATGGCCCCCATGCAAGGATGAGATGCACAAATTGACAAATGATATCAGAGCATGCACTTCTCCTAGTACAGTGTGGTTCGGGACGAACCAAGAGGAAGCTAGCAGGCATGTAACACCCAGTAACGAAGTCAGGGAGTGATTGTTAGTGCAAGAAGGTATAGACAAGGAGCGGCTCCTGGTAGACTTCTAAGTGGAGGGATACATGAATGAACTGACTACACACCCGAATGAGAGGGATCCTTTGACTGTGTAGGTATAAGACTATATAGTTAAGAAAGGCTTATATGAATTGATTTGTACTACCTATACCAACAAGATGCATCTTCTTTTCGGTAGCCTATCACTAAAGAACTCCACAGTTAAGCATGCTTGACTTAGAGCAATTTTAGGATGGGTGACCTCCTAGAAAGTTTTCTTAGGAAGCGTGTGAGTAAGGACAAAACATGCTGAAAAGACCCGTGTTGGTTTGTAGAGATAGTCATTAATCCATAAAGCGATAGGGGATGTTATAAATGGTATCGGAGCCTGCACCTCTCCTAGTACGGTGTAGTTCGGGAACAAACCAAGCGGAAGTTGGTAGGCATGTAACGCCCGGTGACGAAGACGGGGAGTGATCACTGGTGTAAAGAAAGCACGGACAAGGAGCGGCTCCTGGCAGACTACCAAGGGAAGGGGTACATGAAAAAACTAATTACACACCTGAATGAGAGGGATCCTGAGACTATATGGGTATGGGACTATACAGTTAAGGAGGGCTTATATGAATTAATTTATACTACCTATACCAACAAGATGTATCTTCTTTTCGGTAGCCCATCACTAAAGAACTCCATAGTTAAGCGTGCTTGACTTTGAGTAATTTTGGGATGGGTAACCTCCTGAGAAGTTTTCTTCGGAAGCATGTGAGTGAGGACAAAGCACGCTGAAAAGATCCGTATTGGTTTGTAGGGATAGTCGTCAATCCATAAAGCAGTGGGGGATGTTACCGATGGTGTTAACCATGGTGTATCTTGATTAAGAGAGTGTTATATGGCCATCCCATGATGGTGCATGATGGATAGATGCAGATCCACTTGTAGGGGGTTCCTAATTGAAGGCGGGATTACATGAGAGAATAGCCACCTGAGTGTGTGATCCCAATGGAATTTCTTATTTAAGGCTGCTTCCCTCTTAACTATTTACTTTGAATATGTAATTACTTTATTTTTTTATAACTTAAAGATGTTATGATATAAGTTGTCTCATGTGGCTATGGATGCTTTAACTATTTATTAAGTTGTAAAACTTACTCTGTTTTCCCTCTTCTTTTCCATATACAGGTGTAAATCCTAGTTTCGCATATCATCCTGCTCAATGACCTCTATTATTTGTGTAGTGAGCCCACTTTTGGTTTCATGAGCCCTTTTGTTGAGTATTATAGCTCCAATATGTCATAGGCAATGTTTGGGACGTGATTATGTTTTTCTTTAAAACTTACTTGGATGTAGTAGTTTCTATATTATGTTTTTGAATAAGGATTAAAATACATTAACTAATGTTTTGTGTTTGATTCACTTGGATTTGGATATGCACATCTAGTGAGAAAATCATATTTTAAAATATATTTATTTAGTATCTTGATTGTGCTGAGGTTCTGCTATGCTGTAAGGAAATGTTTCCCATGGGTTTTGTATTTGGGGAATGTCTAAATAACAGAGGAAGATCTGTCCATTTTTCTTGAAAATCTATGTTTAAGGCTTTCTAGAAAATATGTTCCCTATGCACTAGTCGCTGCCTAGGTTGGGTTTTGACAGATTTTTTTTTTCAAATTATTTTCCTTTATTTAAATTTTGATAACTACATAGGATATGAGTATGTAATGGAGAAAAGGAATCCAAGATAGAAGAATAGAGGAATTGGAGGGAGATTAGAAAAGAATAAGAGGAAATTCTAGAAAGAGGGGGGAGAGAATAATCCAAGAAATGGAGACACAATTCACATTTCATATATAAATTACTCAGACAATCATTAATACGTTGCCACTCTCAATTGTCTATTGCTACTCTCCATTAATTACCTACATACACATACTTCCTGAACTGCCCTTTTGTTTTTAAAAGTAAGGATTCTAAAAGGTTGGTTACTCAAGTGCAGCTACTTTTTTTCTTTTTCCAATTGCGTTTAACCATATACATGAAACTTGGTTAGGTGAGATAAAAAATATGAATGCTCCTCAACAACTCCTTCCTCCAAACAAGTTCCTCCATCATCAAGAATAATCTTCACCATTTACCTCAAGCAATACAAAATACAATTCTTATCATAGTTGAAAGAAATTCAACCATTCCAAAAAGGGCAGCAATAAAGGTTGAAACTTTGATTTGTATAAAAGTTGTTGGTGTCATCAACTCACCGATCTGATAGTTGAGCCCAACAACAACACCAATCTTGATATGAAGTTCGAAACCGGTGATTGAGTTGAATCATGGAAATATGGTAGAGGATGTTGTTTTCTTGCCAGCGGGAATCCGATGAAGATTTGGGACTTAATCTCCGACGAGAAGCTTGCCGGTTCCTCTTCGTCCTCGTCATACCATCCCCATTGAAAATGTTCCCTTTTTTTATAGCCTTTGGAGCCCTGATTTCAATTTTGCTTATGTGTTGCTCTAATTTTGAGTCTCTTTTTTTTTCTTATACCTATTTTTTTCTTGTATATTTTCTTTTTCGGTCGTGCGGTTTTATATGTTGGACTTTTAGCGTAATGTGAGTAGCATTTGTGAAATGTTATGGAGTTATAGTTGTTTTGGTATTTGAAGAAAATAATGATCTTTGGAATGTATTGATTCATAGTGTGCATACGTTTACTGTTTGGTAAATATTCCAATCACCCAGATTGCTTTTGGCATTCTAAACTTGGAGGGCATTTAAGGAAATATGTGAATGCATATAATTAATACGGGAGTGGCAATAGCCTCTTTCATACATCTATTTATACTACTTCTTACTATAACTAAGTATAGCTATATTAATTGGGCTTTGAGCCCATTATACTCATTAGAGTGTAATGGCTAACTTTATTTAAATTTTGATCACTATATAGGATATGTGTAATCCATCATTCTTCCATAACATTTTTACTATTTTAGAACAAAATTTCTTAGGGAATTATTACGATACCCTATAAAATTTATGGGTACCAGTATCTTTTAGATAACTTGTGGCTAAAAGTTTACCACGTGTCCCACTAACTAAATCAATTATTATTTTAAATGCTCATAATTAAATCATAACCCTTAGATTTAAAAGGGTACCAATACCCTTGAGGTACCAAAACAAAAACCAATTTCTTAAATTACAATTGTGCCCATAATTTAAGCATTTGTGGATTACTTCACGGCATACTTGAAGAGACCAGGAATGTGTGCATTCATCATGTAGTCTGTCCAATCAATATTCTTTGGGTCAAAGTCTAATCCGATTCCCTGCATTTTATAACCCTTTGTTCCTCTCCGTAGAGTTTCGGTGTTTGCGTCATCAAAGCTGTTACATGAGTATCAAAAACAGTTCTGATTAGTTCTGCGAGTAGGACTAAAATTAAATAAGTAAATAACCAGTTATGTCAAAAGATACTTTCAAATGAAATAAATAGAGAACACGAAATATACATTGCTTTAAGAAGCACATATGGTTTGTATAATTCTACCATTCGCATCACCGTTCTGATTTTTTTGCAGTTGTATGTGTAAATGTCTTGGAATGACTGGCAAGAGACTTTGTTGACCAAATATAAGCCCTTTCAAATCAGCCAATTCATCCAAAAGAGTATTATAAGAAGGTGTAGTTAAAACTATACACAATATTGATAAATCAATATATTGTAATGTAAATGGTGGCATCTTTTTAACATAATTTAGTAATATTTTTGCAATACCATTTAAGAGTTTAATTTTTATGTATTAACAGTATAAATTTTTTTCTTTACACTATTATTCAATCAAATTATTCCATTTGTATGACTTTATAAGTATTAAGTGTAATATTTAATCACTTTTACTGATATGGCAATACACGATTGGATGATAGTGTGAAAAGGTTAATACTTTTTGTGCATAAAAATTAAACTAATCATTTAATATCAATTATGTTGTAGTGTTTGATGAATCATGAATTGGGGATTAGCAAACCTTTAGTGGTAGTTCACATCGGATCTTCATGTATCTATTGAAAGCAGCCATACTCGTCAAAAGTTTCACCTTAGAGACGATTATCGGTTTCCCATTTTTATCCGTACACGGGCTTTTGGTAAAATAACAGTAGGAGATATCACGAACATCGGAAATTCTGAGAGGGTTTCTTGATGATGAAGCAACATGGTAGATGAAATTTTGAAGATCATTTTGATTTGAATGAGTCACAATTGTGGTGATCACACAATTGATCACCATGTCCGCAGGTACCTGCGTTATCATGGAACAAAGCTTTGATTACGGGTTGCGAGAGAAAAAAAAAAAAAGGCTGCCAAAAGCAAAAGTGGATTCTCTTACAAATCTCATAATCCTTTAAGCACTCGTTGTGATATATATTTTAAAAGAAAAAGATGCTGAATGGGTCAAAATATCTTTGTGAAACGACAATTACGAAGAATTGACACTACAAAAGAGTTTATTTGAGTTTTACAGGTAAACCACATTTTCCCTTTCTTCCTTACTTTTTCCAAATCAGTTTTGCTGGGTCATCTTACTGTGTACAAAATTGTCTTTCCCGATGATAAGCATCGCTGTTAGAAAAAATTTTGATTTCCCATAAAGTAATGCACGTGAAATTAAGAAAATAATTTGTTATCGACTGCGTTTTAAAAAGAGTTTAATTTTTATGTATTGATGGGTTAATATTATTTATTTTACTGTTATTCAATTAAATTATTTTATTTATATAATTTTTTAAATAGTATATATAAGACTTAATTATTTTTATTGATATGATAATATATGATTAGATAACAGTATAAAAAAAATCTATATTATCAGTATATAAAAATTAAACTCTTTAAAAAGTCTTTTGAAGCATTTCTAGAAATAATTGGAAACAATGCCCAGAAGTAATTGGTGATTGTTTTTGTGAAAAGTTATTTACTTTGAAAATTGAATCTAATTTATGTACACAGTCAACGGAAGAAAAAATTACACAAATATTAATAATGAATTATCACATCAATAAAAATATTTGACTTAACCACTTATTATTTTGAAAATTGTATAAATAAGAGCATATAATTAAATAATAGTGTAAAATTAGCTCATCAAACTAAATCTCAAAAATAAAACTAGAAATGAAAATATGTATATTGAATTTTAAAAAAGTTTAATTTTAATATATTAATAGTGTAAAATTTTATACTATTATACAATCAAATATCTTCTTTTGTATGATTTTTCAAGTTATAGTTGGGATAAAAAATAATCATATTTAATGATATACCATTATATAATTAGATAAAAGTATAAATTTTTTTTACTATCTGTATATTGTAATTAAATCCTTTCAAAAAAACATTGTGATTTGTGAGGCATCTTTATATTGTTTGAACTATTAACTAGTATTTTACATTCAAAAAGTAAATATTAAGTAGCAGCTATAACCTATTAATAACAGGGAAAGCTCTTGATATTTTATTTAATTAACAATCAATTATATTATAATCAGAAATTGAGGACCTACTTAACACGCCTGATAGGATGGGGTTTGATTGTATAAGACTTAATAGGATAATGCTCAATTATATAAAACTTGATAAATATTAAATACTATACAGTGTTTGGTGAGATATTATATAAAATACTATATTATATATTATTATTTGTTTACGTATAATTCTGACTATTAAATATAATTTTAAAATATATAATATTATCATTTATTTATAAATAACTCTAGTTATAAATAAATATTGAGCAAAAATAAAATGATAATTTTTATTAATTTTTAAAGATAATTTTTTAAATATATATCATTATTTAAAATTTAATTTATATTAAATGTTATTTATTTTATTTAAATATTTTATAACTACTTATTATTTTAATAAATTATAAAAATGTAAAAGTACTCTTTATTTTATATTATTTAATAATTTTTTCAAGGATTTTACATGATTACTTAAATTTTAGTCTAATTACAAATATTAACTCAAAGTATTTTTATTATTAATTCTTAATTTTATATATCACATATTATTTATTATTTATTTATATATTCTTCTAGTATATAATTTATTTTTATATTAAATATTATTATTATTCATCATTAAATAGTTTATTCATCTATTTATTATTATTTATTAATAATCATTTTATTAATTATATTATTTATTATTATTTAATTAAATAAAGAAAATAACTCTTATACATACGTTAAATGTTAATCAAACTTTACCCTACCTTCTTAGGGTTGATAAAGTTATCTATTGTTTTAACGTATATAGTAGGTTTAATGCATAAATTTATACAATACGTTATTTACATCAAAGAGTGAATAAAGTCATTATATTTATATTATTTTATCTTATCATACCTTATATGGTATGTCAATCGACCCCTAAAAGTATAATGTGATAATTTAACAGAAAACTTATGTAATTTACCGCGTCTAAAATTGTATTGGGATGACCAAGAAAGCAATTTATCTTTCTTTTACCGTAGGCAGCAACAATGCTGTCAATTGTTCTGCATCACAATAATTGACATATATCAAAATAATTGTCAACTTATTGGCTATAGGTTTTGAGAAAAATCACTAACAGAGTATGGAATTCACATTTGAAGTATTTGTTAATAGAGAATGTGAACATACCTCAAACCTTCAATCCATCCGGGGAAGGGGTCATTATAAGTGCTAGTTACCATGGTAGGCCGTATAATGATAAGTGGTAAGTTACCTTTAAGATGCACTAGAAGCATCTCCCCCATTGCCTTTGTAAATACATAGGTGTTTGGCCATCCATACAATTTTGCCCTATTTTGATCAATTTGACCATATATCACAAAAAAGAAAATTTTTTTGTATACTTATAAAGCCTATTTAATACGTGTTCAGAAAACATACATGGTCATTCATTTTAATCCATAATGTTTAAAACTTATATAAAAAAAAATTTAAATGAGTAATTGGATATGATTGTAGAGTATACATTAAATGTGCTAAGAAAATATATAGAGATTTCTCCTCGAAAAGAGAATTGCAAGATAAATAGAAATGATATTTAACAATGCATAAAAGCAAGCTAGCTATAGAAAGAAACATGAAGCAATGCAATCAGAATTGATGAGCCTTTTGATTCCATAATCTTTCATTGCAAATGCTATAGTTTTCTCACAAGCATTTTCTGCTCGAAGATCGGCTATCTTTGTCTCCGCAAGAATTTTTTCTTGGTGAACATCTAATTTTAAGGTACCTTTCAAGGTCTGACTCATCTCGAATGGTTTCTCTTGTACAATTACTTCTTTATCATTAGCCTCACCGCACACATAAGCTAAAACAAATTAAAAACAAATTGTCAAACAGGATGATGAATTATGGATAGAAATCTGTACAAAAGTGATTGATAAGTAGATAGGAAAATATAATTCAGAGACAAATGATTTGAATGTGAGAAATTAAAGGAAAATATGAAAGACTTATTAGTAAATATTAAATACCAACACTGGGGATTTACAGATCTAAATACGTACCTGTTGAAACGTGGAGAAGAACCTGTGTTCTATGACAATTCTTTGCGAAGTTTAAGACTTGTAAAGCACCCATTGTGTTAACACCCATGGCGATGTCAAATCTACAGGTAGATTATATGCGTGATATCCAGAGGATCAAACTACGTATATATTGTATATGCGTGCTTTATTGGACAAGAACAAGATTTTGGTACATTAATTATATTACCTTTCGTCAAATTTGGTACATGCAGCAAAGTTCACAATGATGTCTAGTCTTTCCAACATCTCATTTTGAAGATTCACATCCTTCAATCCTAAATTCTCGAGGGAAACATCACCTGCTATGACAACAATCTTCTCTGATACGAAAGAATCAAATTCTTCACCCCGTTCATCACGTAGCACTTTAAACAAATCTGTTTGAATGACCTATTACAGGGCAATCCAATCAATCAATTGATTTGTAATCATACAGCGCACCAATAGTAATTAAGATTGTGATTGGTAATAATTTTAGAGTTTAATTTTACTAACTAATGGTATTGCCGCATCAACAAAAGTGATTGAGTTTCCCATATACTACTTAAAAGTCATATAAATGAAATAATTTTATTAGATGATAGCATATCAAAGTTCATAGTCGGTACATTAAAATTAAGCTCACAGTTTTAAATCAAGTTTATCGATAACTATATACATAATCTATCTACCTTTGTAAAATAAATTGAAGATTGATCATATATTTACCTCATTTTGGAAGCGTCGTGTTGCCAGCTCGGTGTTTGAAGCTCTGAGAAGAAGATACAATCTGCTTATGTTTGGTTGAATCCGAAGTACCTTCTCAACAAAAACTGCAGGGGCAGTGCAAAAGTGATATTTCAAATTATTTTATTAGTAGCTAACGATAGAAGAAAAGAAACAAACCAGAATTTATTGATACCTAACATATAGAAGTAATGTATAGTACCTTTTGCCAAGAAGCCTGTCGCACCAGTGACTAAAATAGTCTTCTCGTTGAGAAAGTATTGTGCCCTTCCTAAGTCCATTTTGAAGAAATGAAGCGCTACGAAGTTGGTTTGTCCAACAAAGGATTATAACTTAGTGATGATCATCACAGCAGGGTAGGAACATATTTATAGACCTCTCTAGCAATGTTCCCATTGCTTGTGACTTTTACTGGAAAAATATATAATAATTTCGGTTTGACCCCTCAACATTATATCTTTGTATATATTATGGCCCCAGTGTTAGGCTGACGGAATTAATTCAAACCGTAAACAAAATGATATCGCAGTGAGACAGCAATGACACCAAATAAACCTGATAAAGTCAAATCTATCAATTTATTCAGTATAGTGATAATAAATATATGCAAAATCAATAAAAAAAAAATTAATGTGAAAAATCCCAAAATATCAAAAGAAGCACTATGACACCAACTCCGAGTGACATTTTTAAATGCATTTTGCATCTATATTTATAGAAGTTTCATGTATTGTGAATATACATTATGAAATTCGGCTCATGAACAAAAAAAATTTCTTCCACCTCTCCACCGACCTACACTGCACTAGACAATGAAGAAAACACATGCGTCTGTGATCTCACGCAGGCAGCAAATTTCTACCCCCGGTCACATTTGGAAATAAATGCCACGTGTTTCATGGCTTTTGATCAGCACGGCTAGATCCAAAGCCTGTACTAAGGAGGGTACAAAAGTAACAATCGCTGGGGGGCCAATATATAAATTTTAGGTCTGTTGGTAAGAGTTTTGTTACTTGAATTTATTCAATGAGATCTCAATTCATACTGAGAAACAATCCTGTTAGTGGTTGTAAATTGACCCCAATTAATGAAAAATTTGAGAAAAATTGCAGTGATAAATAATAGGAAGTGACTATTGTTACTTCCAAATACCTATTGTCACTCCTACTATCAATAACTTTTAATTAATTTATCTAGAATACCATGCTTCTTATATTTTAGTCAAAGTCACAATTTAACATTAATTGTTCAATCATGATTTTATCTTAATTTATTAGCATTATTAGTTCAAAGAAAAATAATTAAATTTTTTAAAGACTTCAATATTTACATGTAAGAAAATAGATATCTCTTTGTAATTATTTATGTAATGAAGAATATATAAAGTTCTGAAAATTAATTTATTTAATATAATTATTTAAATTTGAACATTTAATTGTTTATTTAAACTTTTTTATACAATAATTATCTAAATTTTATAATAGTAATTATTTTTAAAAAATAATAATTGTTAACATGTTCTTTGAAAAATAATAATGACAATCTCTTATATATTGTCTCAAGCAAAGTGTAAGTTTACTTACAGTTATTTTTTATGTTTAATATTAATTAATAATATTCTTAAATATAAATTTAAAATATCACAGTAGTAATACATTATAAATATAAAATAAACTTTAATTAAATGTATTTAGAAATATCACAAATAAAAATAATGAATAAAGATTGATAATAATTGAGATTCAATTAGTTTTGAAAACCCAAAAAATTAAGATTAATAATGAACAAATTAAAACATAAAAGGAAGGGTATTCTAAACTAATCAACTAAAAATTATTGATAGTGGGAGTGACATTAGACATTTAAGAGTAAAAATAGTTATTCCATAAGTAATATTGTCATATAATTCCTCCTATCTCTACCAAAAAGATATGATTCCCCCGGTCATATATGCAAATTTCGTAATTATTTTCATGTAAATCTTCGGTTGATGATAACATTATTACTTGTCATATCAATTCTTTGAATTGTTCATCCAGCAACATAAAATTCCTAATTACAAGTGAGCCCATAGTCTAGTAGTAGATTCCCATATCTTAATGAGTTATAAGAGATTATGAGTTCGACTCTTATCCTTATCCCTATCCCCTAATATCTTAGCTGGAAAAAAAAATGCATAAAATTTCCTATCATTAATTCATACATTCATTTCCTAGTGACCACTGAGGTAGATTCAAAGTATACTTTCACAATTAACTTTTTTTTTTCTTCTTTTGCTTAAAAAATGAGGTGAAGTATCCAGATAAGAGTTTAAAGTCATTTCACATGTCAGCTCGCAGACGGGTGTACAGAACCATATTCCGTGACAGTGTACATTGGAGACTCTATATGCATGTGGCCTATATGGATCAAGCCTACTTGTGGTCTCTATCTTTAACCTTAATGGCGATGCTGAATATGGATTAGTGATGGACACTCTACATGCTTGTCTTTCGCTTGTTTTTTTTTTCTCCTCTTCCGTATGTTCTCTAGTGTACATTATCTTACCTTGGCGTTGTTTTTTATACTATGAATTTTTCTTTTTGTTCTTCTGCTACTATTGTTTTGCTTGCCATCTTATACCTTACATTTATGCATATTATTTTCTCTCAAAATTCTAGACATTTTTGCATCATGCTGTGCATTATTATCATGCATTTGTATTAAAAATAAACATTATCCTCATTTTGCATAACCCTTAAACTATTGGATAATTGCACTTGATTGTAGGATTTATTAATTATAAGTGCCCAATACATGTGGCTCCTCTCCCTTTGAGGGTTATTATGCATATAGGATCTCTACTTAAATACATGACAACTTACAAGGGAGCTTGGGGACAACTAAAATGCAAGATTCATATTACACCGCTATAACGGTCAAAAATTGCGCATCGCTTACTATTTTACTATTTTGCCAATATTTGGAGCTATAGAAGTCAAATTGAGATGATTTTTGCATTGTTGAAAAGCTTACTCAAAGGGCTACAAACATTATTCATAGTGCCAAGAATAGATTTAGATATTTAAGGGGTCAAAATTGACCAAATGAAGAAAGATGTCTATTCTTCCCAAAGCTGTGGTGCTCAACTGTGTCTAACGAAAAAATTTAAAGAGAGTAACTCACCATTGAGCATTGTACTGCTCACTTAGCACCGCAGCACTCATGTGACAGTGTGCGAAAGTCAGATTTTGGCTCTAATTTCGAGTCCCACTTAGCTTATTTTTTTGTACAGTGTAAATAAGATTAATACAGACTTTTAACCTAGCTTTTTATTTAGTTTTGGAGCTATAGCTGTGACAGCGAATCTTTCTCTCCATCTCCTTCTTCTCTACTCTCCTTTCTCTCCCTAGGGATTCCATTATTGATTTATTTTGTTATTGGAGAATTTCCCAATGATTATTGTTATTGGCTTTAGGTACCATTTTAATTCATTGTTGTGGTCCTCCAGAGTTGGAGGAGTAGATTTTCCTTACTAGTGTAAGGGTTTATGTATGGATTGGGATAAACTTTGAGACCCCTTTTTTTTATTGAATGCATTAGTTTTCTCAATGTTCTTAAGTTTCTATTCTTATAATTATTATTACGATTGTTACAAATTTTATTGGAATAATTAAATTGGTGATTGTTGTTTAGGGGAACCTTTTATGCATAAATTGATTATCAATTGGTTTGTGTTTAAGAGAAAAATACTAGAATGAACTTTTCGATCGGTGATTAGGCTATATCAATTGGTGTATTATTTTTAATAAATTGGGATCTCATTCACTAGTTATTTACATTTTGTCAAATTCTAGGGGTTGATTGATCATTAGTATATAATTGTCAGTAATTAATTACTAATAGTCATTAATGTGTTCAATCCTTGATCTATGATAATTAGCCCTAATCTCTAGGAATACCTTGGACTAATGTTTTTTATTCTTGATTACTCTTGATTAACAAAACCCCCTTGTTTTCCCAATTAAGTTAAGAGATGACTCGAGTTGCATCCCAACTACAGTTTTGATGTATTTGAATTGGTATCTGAACTCTATTTTACTAGTTTCAATTTGAGGAGGTAGTGACAACCTCGGTCACCACCTCTCTTCGCCGGTTTGAGATTTTAGGGCATCAAAAAATCTTTCAAGAAAAAACTAGGTGAGTTTATCTTTATAATGAGTTGATTTAGCTGAAATTAAATTAGGAATTTAACATTTATACATTAATAGTATAAAATAACTTTACATATATATCTAGTAAACTTTGAGAAAAATGTCAAATCACGATACCTACATATTATTAGTTTGTTATTTTTAAAAAATTATATTAATAGTATAAAATTATTTTATATTGTTATATATAAATTAATCCCTCAAATTACTTAGATTCCAATAAACTTTAAATACTAGTAATTTAGACCCCAAAAAAAGGCTTAACTCATACCAAGCCTAAAACTCATTTTATGTCCTCTCCAAACTTAAAATTCATTTGGTATGCTTGATAGAATAAAATGTCATATTATATGACATATAAAATATCACATTATATGACATGCTATTATCCTCTCACCATTACAGAAAATTCTATTCTTAAGCAAATATTCCAGACAAATGCAATTATACAAAAATGATAACTTTTATTTAACTAATTATTTGTGAATTTTAAAATAATAGTTATTTAAATAATATTTGTTATTTTCAATTATTTAAAATTATAATTTACATTAATTATTACTTGAGTTTTAATAATAATTATTATTTTAATAAAATATAAAAAATAAAAAATAATACTCTATTTTCTTTACATATTTTGATTTTTTTAATTGTACTTTTCATCATATATTAAATATATAATAAAATTATGTTAAAATGATAATTTTTATCAGCTATTCAAATTTAAGTTTAAAACCAAATATTACAATAAAATTTATCTATCAATTATAATTATTTTTATTTTTATTATATGTGCTTAAATTTATATTATATATTTTTTTAAACTATTTATTGATTATGACCAATTTTTAGTAAAAATTATTTATTATTATTTGTCTAGGAATTAATTTTTTTCAATAAAAATATTTTGAAAAAGTTAAAGGGGCTTTACACATTAGAAAGTAATCAAACCTAGGTTGATTGCTAACTATGAACACCGTATTTTATCTGGATACTTTTAATTTTTTTTCTAAAAACAAAAAAAAAACCAAAAAAAAAATGTCTCAAAAAATGAATCAAGCCCGTTTTTTGGTTTATTATCTTGCAGTCTAGCCGATCTTTGTTAGCCCATTTTAAGCTTTTTTTTATTATTTTTTAAAGCCCATATTTCTTTACTTTGTTAACTCATAAAAAAATCAAAAAAATCAAAAATAAAATGAAAAGGAAAAGCAGGACTGGTAGAGGGCACCAATTTGAAGATAATGAAAAGAAATCAAACGTTGAGGTCATGCTGTGTTATCATTACCAGAGTTGCCAATTGAAAAAAGATCCCTCAACCATTCCCTTACAGGTCACAACTCATTTTGTTCCTGACCATTCCCTACGAAACCATTATAGGAGCAGGGCTTCTGAATCACAAAGCTATATAAATGGATCAAAAGAGCAATTGGAAAGGAGGAGAAAATACACGTTGAGGGAATCAATCAGGGACCATGATCGGCCAGTGAACAGAATTTTTCTCAAACAGAGATAAAAAAACCGTTAAAAATTTCCTATCCAACAAAAAAAATCCCAGCAATATCAAGAGAGAATTCAATAGAACCAAGTATCATAGGTATCGTTTCTTTTGCCAACATCAGTACAAAAAATATATACAAAAAAAATCGAAAAAATGGGGAAAGGGCCAGGGAGGCCGCAGCCTCCTCCACCATCGCCGCGGCCTCCACTCAACACCACCATCCTTTTCCTCTTCCTTCTCCGATCCCACCACCACCGCGGCCTCACATCATCATCACCAAGCTCCACCGCGACCACCGCACACCCCCATCCCCCTCACCAAGCCGCCACTATACTCCATCGGCCGCCATGCATGCCTAGCCGCGATCCAACCTCAGCCACCCTCCATCACCACGAAGTCGTGAACCTCCCCTTCACCGGCACAAAACCCACCGCCACACAACCTGCCACCAGATAAGCTGGATGGAGCCTCTCCATCTCCGCCCAGCAGCAGCCGCGAAGCCCAGCCGCGCAGCCGCCTGGCCTCCCCTTCGCGATCCACCACCGCGGTCATCCCTCCGCCTCGTGCGCCGGCGTCCGCGGCCCCTCCCCCTCTCCTTTCCCTCACTCCGCGCTCACTCCCTCTCTCCCTTTCTTC
The DNA here is from genome assembly GCA_031216125.1 of Dalbergia cochinchinensis. NCBI lineage: Eukaryota > Viridiplantae > Streptophyta > Magnoliopsida > Fabales > Fabaceae > Dalbergia > Dalbergia cochinchinensis. The sequence continues at coordinate 11,536,302 of CM062372.1, forward strand.
TGCTCTCCGTTTCCTTTTCTTCTAGAGAGTGAGTGTGTGTTTTTGATTTAGGAATCTAGGGGTTGTTTAGTTTTTTATTTTTTTTTTGGGTCCAGGTCAAGCTTTTTTTTTCATTTCCTTTTTTAGTTGATGTATTTGGGCCTTTACATTTTTTTTTATCTCACTTCAGGATTAATTTCTTATTGAGCTTGGTTCTTAATTCTTTCTTTTGTTTGGAAATCAGATCCATATTTTGGGTGTTTGGACTAAGTTTAATTTTTTGGGGGGACTAATCTTTTACACTAGGTCTATCTTGGGTTCAAGTTTATTTTCATCTTTTTTAATTTTCTTTTGGGGCTAGCATGTTTTTGTAGTCTATTTTTTTGTGAGTCGTTTTTTTCTCTCCTCACTAAATTTTTTTTTTATTTATTGTCTTCTGAAAAAAAATGTCTTTAATTATGTTCTCTCTATTAAAATGTATCTCTTTAAAAAAAAAAAGTTTTTGATTTTTAGTGAAGTTAAATAAATTAGTTAAAAAATGATAAATTTCATTGTTTCTTTGATTTTGACTAGATTTAGTTTTTTTTCTTTTAACAAAAAAGGATTAAAAAATAGTTATTAAGTTTTTTTAGTGTGTTTGTTGAAAAATATTTTCTTTGCACTTAATAATAAAAGCATTTCCAAAAATCCTTTTTTTTTTAAATCAATCAACACATTTCTATTTTAAAATTCTTATTTCAATAATAAAATCTACGCAACAACTTGTGATATTGATGTATAGCTCGCTATCCTCAAGTTTCACAAAAATGTAAGGGTTTATTGTATAGTTTATACTATCCTAAATCATGTGCAAGAGTGGGTTTTAGTTTCTTAAATAAAATCAATTCAACACAGAATCATTTCTGCGAGCAGCGTGAGCTTTGATTCACCCATTCGTCGAGGATATCGTCGTAGTTATCAACTATCAAGTCAAAATTAATTTTTCATTGAATTATGTTCTCTTTTAATTTAAATTTCTTTTCTTTTATTTTATTTTATTTCTTTTTATATAATTATAGCTTTTAGGGGAAAAATAAATATTATAAAATTATAATTAATTTGCATAATGAGCTCTAGGGTAATCGTATTTTATACGGATATTAGAAGTCTACAGTGGGATTAAGTTTACCAGCACTGTCATCATAATCGATTTCAGAGCCTTTTATCTCTTTTGAAGAGGCAGTTTCTGATTAAAGGTTTTCAATTTTAATAGAAATTAAAATTGGTGGCAACTCCCATTTTATCCTGTTTTATTTCAAAATTGGTCGTCATCATCATTGGCCTTTCTTGATTCACGTTGTGACACTAACTATACATCATTTTAATATATAAGAGGATTATGATAAATAAATTTACATAATATTGTGTTGTGACGATAACAAAAAACATAATGGATAATATGACTCTAATTATAATTTATATTATATTGAGTCAGCAAAAGGGAATGATAGGTCTACATACAGTTTTACATACGAGTTAGCTGATTAACAAAAGCATATAAAAAAAATTAATTTATCTAGTTAGTGTCCGCCCTAATTAAGGAATAAAAAATGGAAATTTATATATTGGAAAGATGGGAGTGGCTATTGTTGTTGCTAAATGGCTAATATCACTCCTATTTTGATAGTCTTTATTTAATTTTTCCAAAATATCCTTTTAGCTTTTCTTTATCAATTAAGATAATAGTTTGATATTAGTTGTATGATCAAGCATAATTTTATCTTAATTTATTATTGTTATTTAACTTAAGAATTTACTTAATTTTTAAAACCGTTAGCTCTAATCTAATTTTCTAATCTTTGTAAATTGCAATAACTATTAAACATTTGAATTATTTGAAATTAACTTACTTATATTTACGTAATAATTTGTTCTACTGAAATTTTTTCAATGCATTAGTTAGTTAAATATGTAACAAAATATATGTTAAATAAAAATATTTAAAAATAAATGTTGATAAAAAATAAAAAAAATTAATAATAGTAACAAGAAAAATGATCGAATAACAACACATATATTGGTATTTAATTATCTAGTTCATATAAAATAAAAATCATTAAAAAAATATATGATATATACTAAGATTTTTAGCCAAAAGTGATTGATCAGGGTGAAATTAAAGTGTGATCAAGACAAATTACCTATAATATCAGGGATTTAACAGAAAATTATTTTGGCCTTTAGGAATATGTAAAATATAGGAATGTGTAATTTTTTTATAATTAAGTTTTTATTTTTTGTTAAATATTAGAGATTCATGTACAGGGGCATGAAGCATGTTATGCTTACAGAATTCGCTGCCTTATTGAAGTGTTATTTGATTATAGGGCAATTAGAAGTAATAGGAGTATTTTTTGACGTTGGATTTTTTACTCTAGTTACTTTAAACAGGGTGTTTAGCCACTGTGAGCTACATGTCTATATACATGATTTTTAATCACGTTATTATTTCTTACTGAATGGCTCATTGTTTTTTTTTAAATGATTCTTTTGATTTTTCTTTTCAAAATTTGTGAAATTGCCATGTGGCTAATGGACTTAGTTAAAATTTGTGTAGGTTATGGAGTAGAAGATTAGGATAACTGATTTTTCTTATCTTGACTTATGTTTTTTAGGAATATGTAAAATTACTTCAACCTTTACGTAATAATCATAATGATTGTTCATCTGTTTAGGAATATATAAAATATACTTTATCTAACTTAGAATTAATAATTTAGGCTTTATACTACGTGAGTGTTAATGAGTGTGTGATATAAACAAAAAGTTTTAAACTCTTTTTTGAAAGTGAAGAAGAAAGGATATTTTAAGAAAATCAAATAAAAATCATTAGAATGTGAGTAATAGTAAACTTTTAAGAGTGACAATAGTCATTTTCTGAAAAGATATGAGTTTTGATGTTCTCAATGTATTAGCCCACCAAAAAATTTTGAAACAAAAATTTTATGACATTCTTAAATATAAATTTAGGACATGGTTAGAAAAATCCAAAAACATAAAAGGGTTAACAAAATAATAACTAACGCAACAACTTTTGTAACTAACTTAAATACTTGTAATTAATTATAAGACATGCCTATCTAATAACATCTCAAACACATGCCATTACCTAAAGATTCCCCTCATCACGTACTTTGAAAATTTCTTACATATTAGTTGTTACATTAAAAATATTAAAAAATTAGAAAATAATTATGACAGGCAAAAATAATTTGTTAATTTATGAATAAAACAGAATAAATATTTTATTTTATTATTAGAGTATTTGAGAAATTTTCTTCTTACTTGTGCTCTAAGTCATTAGTTTTATTTACAGTGTAAGCTCTCTAATATTCAAGACGACTTTGTTTCGAAGATTCTTAAACAATTTTTTTTAAATTTAAACAAATTTATCCTATAATCATTGAAAAATATAATTGCTAAAGATGAATATAATTTTAAATTGGTGGGGGAAAACTGTTGCCTCCAAGTCAAATCTCGGAAGTCAAGAATATCTAAACACTAATAAAGAAAAGGATTTAGCTAATTGGTTAAAGAATAAAAAAAATGAAATTTTAGTATTAGGAAGATGAATTTTTATGTTTTAAAATATGAGACATACTAAAAAATTTTAAAACTTGTTGGTTAGAAAAATCCTAAAAAGAAAATAAGAACTAAAAATCATTCTTATATTTTGTAACAGTCAATTTTATTATGCAGCGCTATTTCCAATCAACATGATGAGGATCAAATCATTTCGATATGAATTGGTTTAATTTCCTTTTTTGGGTCAAGATATGAATGGTTAGGTGTCATCATAAATGGCTGGTCAGTTTGGGTCCGCCGCAAGGCACATATTATGGCTGAATGGGCTTTATTTTTTTTGGGTCAAGATATGAATGGTTAGGTGCCATCGTAGATGGCTAATAAGTTGGGGTCACAATCCATCAAGATATGAATGGTTAGGTGCCATCATAGATGGCTGATAAGTTTGGGTCACAATCCATCTGATAAGTTAGGTACCATCATCAGTTCATAACGACCCGCAAGACACACTGCTTCAACACAGCGCATGCATTTATTATTATTATTATTATTATTTTTGTCGAAGCGCATGCATTTTACAAACGTGAAAAGAATAGCATAATCAGTGAAAATTATAATAAATAAAATTAATGCGAATTGTAATGAGATATGTGAGAATTATGATTTACATTTCCCCCTCTTATGCCTCTCGTTCTCCGGCATAGTACAAGATAAGAGTGATTTATTATGAGGTAAAAGAAGCAAATTATTTAATCCGTATAATTATACATAGATAATCAAGATTACAAGTTGATTAATGATAATTAATATTAAAATATTTATCTTAAAAATTTACATAATTTTATACTTTAATCTTAATCATTCCTGTGTGATCCAACAATCAAGATTTACCCCTCTCACTCTCACAATAAATTACCTCTTATATATATATATATATATATATATATATATATATGTGTGTGTGTGTACTAAGAAGAGTAAATTTAGATGATATAATTATAACAAAATAATGAAGATTTTGAAAGTTATTACTAGAGTGATTTGTAGAAATTTTTTGAGTTTAAATAGATGATCAATACCTATAACAAAATCAATAGATCTGAAATTTTAAATTATACAAGGGAAACTCTACTTTGCCCTCTTCAATTATAGATGATACCTACTTTGGATTATTTTAGTTCCACATTTTAAGTACCTTAAATTCCTCATTTAAAGAAGTTCACATGTACACTTTACCCAAGCACAGATTTATCAAATGTGCACCTCATTTAGATGATCATAAGCATGAAAACCCGATTTTTGTCCGGCCTAAAATGGAAAACCTAAAATTTGGCATTTTTTTTCAGAGTTTGGAAAGAATGCTCATTATCTCTTTCAGCCCTAAGTTTTCTTTTGAGCCAAAAAAACAGAAGAAAAAGAGTTAGCTTTTGCTTTGAAAAATTTAAAAAAATTAAAATCCAAAAATGATAAAGAGATAGCCCATTTCTTTTCTTGATCATGGCTCATTTTGTTTTTAACTCGAACCATCATTCAAGCCAGTATTCCTCTTGTTCATTCTATTTCTTGATGCATTCTCTTGTTCATTTTTGAAGCCCATATCCAGAGTCTCCTTTAAAAAAAAACCTAAAAAAATAATATAAAATGAAAATTAAAAGAAAAGGGATATTTCACATCTTGAAATGGACAGCACTGTACACTGGGTACATTGTTGCGCTGCCAACAGCTTCTTCTGCACCCCTCAAGCTCCTCCCTTCAGATTAGCACAAGAAGAAATATACAGCAAAGGAAATCTGAAGGGAATCTTGGCAGAATGCAATTCAAGCACCATCCATATCAATGGAATCAAATCCACATCAATACAGGGTGCATCAGCGATAGAGAGGAAAACTGAAAAATAAAAAGAGGGGAAGCACTCATAAGCAGCGGCAGAGAGCATTCACAATAAACCAACGGAGAGCAAACGAGAGAGAGAGAATTCAGAAAAAACAACAACAGCGGAGATTAAAAAAAAACAGAGAGAGAGAGAGAGAGAAGGAAGCGTGAGAGGGCAGAAGCAGGAACACACATTTTTTATTTGCATATCCTCCCTCACTACCATCTTCATCTTCTTCCTAAGCCAAACCAAAGAAATGTAGTTCCTCGAGATTCCATTAACCCCGTGACCAAATCCAAAACCAAAAGAATATGGACACTCACATCCTCCATCATAATAACCATCACAATATTCAACCCAAAATACAGTTCCACTCCAAAACCAAGTCATCTTGAAGCCAGAAAAAATGCAGCATCATGAACCTCCATAGATCCATACATACGCTAAAAACACCATTGCTCGACACACCTTCTAACCAAAATCACAACCCAAAAATCAAACACAGATACAAGACCAAATTCAGAACCCCAAACCAACACATCTCTCAGCCGCAAAGCCAGTGGCCGAACCCGCACCATTCCCTCTAACTGAGATCCTCTAAACCAGAAAAAGAAAAAAAAAAACAGAAGAAGTAAAGCAAGATCAGAAGGTGACTTTGAAGGGGGAAGAGGATCTGCTCTCTGCCTTCATCGGAGCCACCAGCGCCGCCACCACTGTTCCACTAGCCGCTGCATCTCCGCCATCGCGAGCTTCGCCATACCAGGTGCAATCACAGCCACTCAAACGCGGCCGCCGCTCAAACCGCGAGCTCCGCCACAGCTCCCTTCACAACCGCCGCTCCGCCAGTCATCACCGGGGCCTCCTTCCATTAGAGTTTCACCCTCACCATCTCTGTATGTGCAAACCCAACCCCTTTGGTTTTTTCCCCAAAATGAAAACCAAATCTCTAATCAGATCCCTCACCCTCGGCATCCCTTTTCTCTTTTTGGTTCTAGACCCTTTTTTCCCCCTTTTTTTTTGAGATTTATTGGTGTTGGCTTCCTTGTTGATTTGGGTATATCATTTGGAGCTTATTGGGTTAATTATCATTTCTTTTGATTTGGGACTGTGTTAATCTTTAGTTTAGGTCAATGTTTTTTCTTTTCTTCTATGTCTTGAAAAATTGTTCTGATCTCTTTTAATGTAAAAAAAAAAATTGTAATTGATCAATAATTCTCCTTTTTTATAATAGAGTTAATTTGGCCACGATGACTTATCAATTTTATACTCTAGAATATATTAATTGTGACAACCTAATATTTCTAATTTCCTTTTCAAGAAATAAAACCAATCAACCCACAATTTTTTTGCTAATGAACTGTGACTCTGAGTTTCCTATCACACCAGAAAATACGTAGGACCCTTATCAAACCAAATTTAAATTTCATAATTTTGGTCTTACTTTTAAATAATTTTTCTAATGAACTTTTATTTTTATTTTTATAGGAGATGCTTTATTTTATCATATTTAATTTAAATTAATCATTTATTTGTCAAATATTTTATTTTGAATAAAAATGTTAACTTAGTCGCAATGGCTTGTTAACTCAACATTTCAGGCATCCAAATTGTGATATGCTTTATTTAAAGAAGGGATGTTTGTCTGCTTTTGTAATTTCTTTTTAGTAGTAAAAAATGATAAAATAAGTACTTGGAAAAGTTATTAATAATTAACACAATCAATTAAGGTAATCGTAGCAATACAAATGTATCAAGGGTGCTGCAAAAATAAACTTTTTAAATAAGAAATTCATAAAATCATATATGGAAAATACTAGAGAGTCAATTTTTTTTTGTTTGAATTTATTTATCAAAATTATTTGAGATATATGTTAATTATTGGATGATAAGTGAGTTATACTATTTATTCCAGCTAAGAAATATGTTTGTTTTCTATCAAAAATTTACAATTTTTTCTAGAAAAATAACAAGATTAACTCTACTATAATATCATGGTTAAATATTTGTTGCACATACATCCTAATAAAATTATTAGCTCCTGATTAGAAGGTCATTACAACCCTGTTAGTACTTAGATGAGTTCCTAAAGCAAGTAGTCAGGGGTTTGATTTTTTAATTATATATATGGGGATGATCTTGTATAGCTAGAAATAAGATCCATATTTGTGAATTTTATATCTCAAAAGAATTAATTATAATTATTGATTCCGATAATGGTTACCCTAATAGTTCACGGTAAAAAGGATATTGCAGCACTGTTATGTATAAAATTGGTGCACGGATAAACCTGTGAACGAGCCTTTACCATTGAAAAACAGATGACAGATATGCGGAATCAAAACTTGATTCCTTTCTATTTTTATGATGATTTTCAGCAAAATTCTTAACCTTTTATCTTCACACACTCACAATAAAGTGGGTAATCTTATTTAAGATATGCTCACTTATTTATAAGTCCCATCAATTTTATTGTGAATGTGTATAAAAATTGGATGTTAGACTTATGCAAACCTAAGAATTTTTTGTTCTCTCGTGTTATTTGTTTTAACTAAAGCTTGTCGTTCCATTAAAACTCAAAAATTAATGTCAGCGAACTTTTTAATTTGGAGACCTGAAAAAGAAAAAATAAAGGGAGAGGAACGTGCTTCCTTAATTTTTCTTCATAGTGGTAACTTACATTCGATTGATTGATACAACATACACAAGAATATTACAAAAGAGCTAGTAGGAGTAATTTGTCAAAATAGTTTAAATTCCTTACAATTGCATTTTCCATTACTACAATTACCAGAAAAATAGTACTCATTCATTTTCACTCCATCTGCCAAAAAAAATAAATAAATTAAGCAAATAATGAATGCATCTTAATAATAGTAAAAAGATGTAAGGATGATTCATATTATCCCTACTAAAATTTAAATTTACATGATTACAGTGTTGTTAAAAAGTAAACACAATTAATTATGTTAAGAATAATATTGAAAATAAAAAATTTAATGCTTAGTGATATAAGAAATGGATATATATTTTGCAACAACAACAACAAAAATAAAAAAATTGACATATAAAGTGAGAAGGAGGGAGTAGTTCATACGACCATAATTATTATTGCGATACGATTGCAAAATCTGCTATCACAATGATATGGCAGCCACAGCTATAATTGTATATTGTAATTTTATTTTTTTTTGTAAAAACTAGATACCGTAATTTAAAACCAAGTTTTCTCATTTTGTACGCATAATGGCATCTACAAACAAACAACTGGAGCTGATGGGAACCTCATGTAGCAATCTCAATGTAACTAGCCGAACAGAAATGTTATTCGAACACCCTATTTGGGTGTTTCGGTATAGATACTGTATAGGAAATTAAACGAGAGATCCACATATTGGGTTAAAAATTTGAGTTTATTATAGTTAAGCTTAAAATAAATCTTAGCTTCCCCGAACGGTTTTCCTCTCCTCTTTAATTGAAGAAACTCTTCCCCTCTATTTTGACCCCTCCTTTTCTAGCTTAGAACATGTTAGGATTATCATTGTTAGTTAGACGTGGTTAGAGGTGGTTAGAACTTCTGTTAGAACTCCTAATGTCATTGCGATAACTCGTGGTCTCACATGCCTCTTTGTGCCTACATATACCCTTCATTCATCAATGAAAAAACAACTTCGGTTTCTCAATACATATTTGAGGGTGCAAGTTATGTTCATCCTCGCTACTAGATGAGTCATTTTTCAGGTCCTCCCAAGTGGAAAGCATGCCTTTATTTTTCTTGAGCAATAGAGGACGTCCATTTTTTAGATGAGGGAGCTGTTTACAATAATTGCAAGTAGCATTTTTCTTGCTTGACTCTCCTCTGGTGTTGTCTCTCTTTGGAGCATCCCCTCTTCTGCTTTTCTTTTTTTTTTCTTCCATAGTTTCAGCATTTTTTGAGCAAACATGCTAAACTCATCATCTTCGATTAGCTCCTCTTTAAATTCAGAGTTGTATTCTTCTTCAATTTTTGACTTAAATGCCAATTCTTTCTTCTTCCCATCATTTTTCAGGTGAGTGGTCTCGAAGGCAATTGAGTTACCTCTCAACTCATCATATGCTAATATGTTGATGTCTCTTTCTTCTTGAATAGTAGTGATCTTGGATAACCATGGAGTAGGGAGGCTTCTAAGAATTTTTCTTACGAGTTCCTCATCCTTGAAGCATCTACTCATCATATCTTGATTATTGATGATCACAGCAAAACATTTAAACATTTCATCAATGTTTTCTTCCTCCTTCATACTGAAAAACTCATATTCTCTCAGAAGCATATCAATTTTGGTTTGTTTAATTTGCTTTGTTCCTTCATAAGTCAAGTCTAGCCTATCCCAAATATCTTTTGCACTCTTACATCTAGATACCTTTCTGTACTCCTCAAAGCTTAAGGCACAATGCATGAAGTTGATAGCTTTTGCATTAATCTCCACCTTCTTTTCTTGAAGAGTCCACTCTTCATCACTTTTGACAACTCTTTGTCCTTGTTCATTGGTGGTCATGAGAGTTTCAGGACTTGTGATAATTTTCCACAAATCATAATCAATGGATTGGATGAAGATGATCATCCTCTCCTTCCAATAAGCATAGTTAAGAATAGAGGATATGTGATGGATTGTCCTTCTCTAAGTGTGTATAGAATCATGTTTACCTAGCTTTGCCGTTAGATCTTTTTCCTAAGTGGTTAAGTTTGAACCCTAGGAACTAGGCTTTGATACTTCTTGATATTAGCAATGCACTTGAGAAAGGAGGGATTGAATCAAGTGCTATTTTAAAAATCTGTACACTTAACAAACAAATCAAACAGTTCATAGAATATCTCCTATAATTTTAATTAGGAGATTTTTGACTGATGTTTTCTAAAATCTGGAAGACAAATTTAGAACACAGGAAGTAGAAAGAAAGACATCCCAGAATAGTTTTACCGGTGTATCTAATGAAATAATAAGTTAAGATGATTCAAAGACATTTATATGTGAAATAAAGAGAAAAGTGCATCACAATATTTATACTGGTTCAACCTTAATATGAGATCTATATCCAGCCCCCACCCAAAGGTGAGAGTTTCACTAATTCCAAATTTTCAAATACAAAACAAAGCATACCACTCAACATAAGTGTAAGCTAAAGCAAATCAAACAAAGCTTCAGAAGCTATATAAATAAGAGTAGTCTTTAGTAAGAGTCTTTCCAAGCTCACCTCAAGAGTGGTATTTGATAAGAGCCTAAGATTCATTCACAACGCCTCAATCAAATCCTCTTTTACAATAATTTTTAGTTTCTCTCATAAATAAAAGGAATCAAGTTCCTTAGCCAAAAGCTCTCACAAATTCAACTGTTATCACTCAAATCTGCCTTTTATAGTGATTTTATGATATGCTTAATACACTCAATACTCTCAGACTCTTTACGAAAACAACACTTGACAGTGCCCTAACAATATTCAGCAATGTGTCAAAAATAGTATGCAACAATGGGCTCTTTTTCCAATTTGTTGCAGCTGCCAACGTTTCCTTGAATAGGAAAAATAATATGACCGTTGCAAATTGCTTTAGGCTGGTGCAGGTTGCTTCTTCTGCAATTTGATGAGCTGTCACAATGTGGACAACATTTTGAATTTATCCTTATCCTTTTGTCCTTTTATACAAGGATTTTCTCTTTCACATGATATGTCAATATTCCTTGTAATGCATTCCCATTATTTCCAGGGTGGTATATGCCCTTTTGCAGTGATGAAATATGTGCTTCCCCTCAAACATATTTGTGTCACATCAACTTTCATTATATTTTATAGGATGCTCATTGCTGTCTCTGAATGTCTCCTTTTCATATAGGAGATATTCAACAATAGTGTGTTGATTACTTAACATGTTCTCTAATCAAGGTCTGAAAAAATAATGCACCCAACAAAATGTTCAATAATTAAATGTTTATCATCATTCAAGGTTACATGAGCTAACAAAGGTGAGAGAGGCAGCACTGTAGAGGCTAGTAGATACAATGGAGGATGCGTCCTCAAGGGAGACTAGTTAGGGGAATGACAAGACATGCTCTTAAAGTACATTTAATGCATGCTCTAGAAATAACTACAACCATACATTTTTAATTTTATTATAAATTTTAAGCATTTTAAATTAAAATTAAATAGTTAAGGTTGTTCGTGCGAAATGCATTGAATTTACTTCAGAAGCATATAAGTATGACTTATATGCTTAAGAAGTGTGACTTATCGGTATGTTGACATGCATAAAAGTCATTGATATGTTTCCGATGGTAGTTTGCGGGAAGGATTTTGAGAACATGATAACGTTCTATTTTCTTTTAATAGGAGAGATTCGCGATCCATTAGTAAATGCTGTGAGAAGATCTATGAGTATCAAGGGTCAAAATCTCCGTTTTTATTTTTCTAAAAAAAATTCCCATGATGTTCAAATCTTATATCACTAAAAGATATTAATGTGTTTTTGAAAATAAACGGATTATGTGAAATAAATTTAGTGTAATTTCATTCCACTTTGATGACCTTTACTCATTTGACATGAGAGAAAAATATGACTATTCTAAATTTATTATCAAATATGTTTAATAATTTTTTTAATATGTTAATATGTACGTTTTGCAAATAATATGATATGTAAAAAGATAAACTTTACAAAAAATAAAAAATATTGAAGATTTTGTCACATGGCACTCAGATCTTGTCATGCCATGCATTCACAAATAATGCTTCGTAAGTAAGCTCACTTGTATATAAAGTTTAATTGTGAAAATGATTGTAGTTTGCAAATTTTATTAAAAGATTTAATAGTTGATGGTGGTTATTTGTAAGTGACTAGAAGTTTAAGGATTCAATTAAAAGATTTGGAAATTTGATGTAACTATTTGCAGCTCATTTTCATGGAAACTTTAAGGGTACGTATTAGATGCTCTTTTCCCGATTATTAGTATCATTCATATAGAAATATTTTTTCAATGCACGAGATACATGTATGGATCTTATGAATGTTCAATTGATTTTTTTGTAATGCATTCATTTCGATTCTTTGATTTGTTTTTTCAAGTTATTTTCCTTTATTTAAATTTTGATCACTACATAGGATGTGTTTGCAATGGAGAAGACGAATTTGAGATTGGGGAATAGAGGAATTGGAGGGAGATTAGGAAAGAATAAGAGGGAATTCCCTAGAGAGAAAGAGGAGAGAATAATCCAAAAAATGAAAACACAATTCACATTTCATATATAAATTACCCCGATAATCACTAATTCATTGATTTATACTACTTCTTACTATAACTAAGTATAACTATATTAATTGGGCTTTGGGCCCATTATAGTCATTAGAGTGTAATCGCTAACTGTATTTAAATTTTGACCACTACATATAACGTTCTTACTATTTTAGCACATAATTTCTTAAATTAGTGCCCATAATTAAAGCATTGTGGATTACTTCACGGCATACTTGAAGAGACCAGGAATGTGTGCATTCATCATGTAGTCTGTCCAATCAATATTCTTGGGGTCAAACTCTAATCCGATTCCCTGCATTTTATAACCCTTTGTTTCTCTCCGTAGAGTTTCTGTGTTTGTGTCATCAAAGCTGTTACATGAGTATCAAAAAATAATTATTTTCGAGGGTAGGACTAAAATTAAATATATAAGTAAATAACCTGGTATATCAAAATATACTTTCAAATAAAATAAATAGAGAACGCGAAATATACATTGCTTTAAGAAGCACATATGGTTTGTATAATTCTACCATTCGCATCACCGTTCTGATTTTTTTGCGGTTGTATGTGTAAATGTCTTGGAATGACTGGCATGACACTTTGTTGACCAAATATAAGCCCTTTCAAATTAGCCAATTCATCCAAAAGAGTATTAGTATAAGAAGGTGTAGTTAAAACTATACACAATATTGTAAAAAAAATATTATAATGTAATTCGTAACTTTTTTTTACATAATTTAGTAATATTTATGCAATATTATTTAAGAGTTTAATTTTTATGTATTAACAGTGTAAAATATTTTTATACTGTCATCCAATTAAATTATTCTATTTGCATGACTTTTCACGTAATGAGTATAAGATTTAATTACTTTTACTGATGTGATAATACACGATTGGATGATAATATAAAAAAGTTTAATACTTTCCATCCATAGAAATTAAACTAATCATTTAATATCAATTATGTTGTAGTGTTTGATGACTAAGAAGATCATGAATTGGGGATTAGCAAACCTTTAGTGGTAGTTCACATCGGATCTTCATGTATCTATTGAAAGCAGCCATACTCGTCAAAAGTTTCGCCTTACGAACGATAATCGGTTTCCCATTTTTATCTGTACATGGACTTTTGGTAAAATAACGGTAGGAGATATCACGAACATCGGAAACTTTGAGAGGGTTTCTTGATGAAGAAGCAACATGGTAGATGAAATTTTGTAGATCATTTTGATTTGAATGAGTCACAATTGTGGTGATCACACAATTGATCACCATGTCCGCAGGTATCTGCATTATCATGGAACAAAGCTTTGATTACGGGTTGTGAGAGGACAAAAAAAAGCTGCCATAGCAGAAGTGGATTCTCTTATAAATCTCACAATCCTTTAAATACTCATAAAATTTCATGTTGTGATATATATTTTAGAGGAATAGAATGCTGAATGACTCGAAATATCTTCGTGAAACGACAATTACGAAGAATTGATACTACAAAAGAGTTCATTTGTGTTTTACAATTAACCACATTTTCTCTTTCTTCCATACTTTTTCCAAATCACTTTTGCTTGGTCATCTTACTGTGTACAAAATTGTCTTTCGCGATAATAAGCATCGCTGTTAGAAAAAAATTTGCTTTCCCATAAAATAATGCACAGGAAATTTAGAAAAATAATTTGAGTTTAAATTTGTCATCGATTGGGTTTTAAAAAGAATTTAGTTTATATGCACTCATAGTATAAAATTATTTTATATTGTCATTAAATTAAATTATGTAGTCTATCTAATATAATTTTTTAAGTAATAAATATGAGACTTAACTATTTTTACTTAATAATACATAATCAGATGATGGTGTAAAAAATGTATACTGTCAATACGTATAGAAATTAAACTCTTTAAATAGTTGTTTTCAAAAAGTTCGAGAAAATAATTGGAAACAATGTCAGAAGTAACGTTTGGTGAAATTTTTTGTGAAAGTTTTTTACTTTGAAAATATTGAAAGTCGAATCTAATTTATGTGTATGGTCAATGTAAAAAAGAAAATTTACACAAATATTAATCATGCGTATTATCACATTAGTAAAAATATTTGATTTAACTATTTATTACTTTAAAAATCTTACAAATAGAATTATGTAATTGAATAATTGTATAAATTTTTTTTCTACTATCAGCACATCAAAATAGATTTTAGAAATAAAACTAGAAATGAAAATATGCTTAGTGATTTTAAAAACATTGTGATTTGTTAGGTATCTTTATGTTGTTTAAACTATTAAGAAGTATTTTACATTCAAAAGGTAAATATTGAGTAGCAGCTATAACCTATTAATAATTATTGCTAACCAAGAAAGCAATTGATGTTTCATTTAATTATCAATTGATTATAATGAGTAATTAAGTACCCATTCAGCACACTTGGTAGGATAATGCTTGATTGTATAAAATTTGATAGGATAATATCCAATAATATAAAATCTAATAAACATTAAATATTATACAGTGTTTGGTGAGATATATATATATATATATATATATATATATATATATAATACTATAATTTTACATTATTATATATTATCATTTATTTGCATATAATTCTAACTATTAAATATAATTCTAAAATATACAATATTAGCATCTGTTTACAAATAACTCTAATTATAAATAAATATTGAATACAAATAAAATGATAGTTTTTATTAATTATTTAAAGATAATTTTTAAATATATATATCATTATTTAAAAATTTAATTTATATTAAATTTAATTTATTATTTATTTAAATATTTTATAACTATTTATTATTTTAATAAATTATGAAAATGTAAAAGTACTCTTTATTTTACATACTTTAATATTTTTCTAGTATTTTTATCATGATTATTTAAATTTTAATTTAATAATAAATATTAACTTAAAGTATTCTTATTATTAATACTTAATTTTATGTATCATATATTATTTATTATTTATTTATATATTTTTATAATATATAATTCATAATTTATTTTTATATTATGTATTATTTATAATTTCTAATATTATTTGTCATTTATTCAAATATTTATTTATCATTACATATTTTATTCTTTTATTTTTATTATTTATTTGATTTAATTATTCATTATTTAAAATACTTATATTTTATTTATTATTATTTATTAACAATCATTTTTATTAAATTATTTGTTATTATTTTTTAAATAAGGAAAATAACCCTTATACATTAAAAACTAATCAGACTTTACCTTACCTCCCTTTGGTTGATAAAATTATCTATCATTTTAATGGATATGGTGGGTTTGATACATAGGTTTATACAATATGCTACTTTCACCAATTAGCAAATAAAGCTATTACTTATTATATTAGCTTATGGTATTTCAAATGGCCCCTAAAATTATAACATAATAATGTAACAAATAACTTGAGTAATTTACCGTGTCTAAAATTGTATTAGGATGTCCGAGAAAGCAACTTATCTTTCCTTTACCGTAGGCAGCAAAAAAGCTGTCAATTGTTCTGCATCCCAATAATTGACATATATCAAAATAATTGAGAAAATCAATAACATATGTAGTCATGGAATTCACATTTGAAGTATTTGTGAATAGACAATGTGAACATACCTCAAACCCTCTATCCACCCAGGGAAGGGGTCATTGTAAGTACTAGTTACCATGGTAGGTCGTATAATGACTAGTGGTATGTTATCTTTAAGATTCACTAGAAGCATCTCCCCCATTGCCTTTGTAAATACATAGGTGTTTGGCCATCCATAAAATTTTGCCCTATTTTGATCAATATGACCATATATCACAAAACAAGAAATTTTTGTGAACTTATGAAACATATTTAATGTGTGTTCAAAAAATATACATAACCATTCACTTTAATCTGTAATATTTAAAACTTATATTAAAAACACCTTTAAATAAGTAGTTGGATATAATTGTAGAGCACACATTAAATGTGCTCGGAAAATATATAGAGATTTCTCCTTGAAAAGAGAATTGTAAGTTAAACATAAATAATATTTAACAATGCATAAAAGCAAGCTATACAAGGAAACATAAAGCAATGCTATTATAATTTCATGAACATTTTGATTCCATAATCTTTCATTGCAAATGCTATAGTTTTTTCGTCAGCATTTTCTGCTTGAAGATCAGCTAACTTTGTCTCTACAACTTTTTTTTCTGTGTGAATATCTAATTTTGAGGTACCTTTCAAAGTCTGACCCATCTCAAATGGTTTCTCTTGTGTAATTATTTCTTTATCGTCAGCCTCACCGCACACATAAGCTAAAACAAATTAAAAACAATTTGTCAAATAGGATGATAAATTATAGATGGAAATCACCTATTTCTGGATCCTGTTTCCATTTCTGTCCAAAAGTGATTGATAAGACAAATAAGAAAATATAATCCGGAGAGAGATGATTTGAATATGAGAAATTAAAGGAAAATATGAAAGACTTATTAGTAAATATTAAATACCAACATTGTGGATTTATAGATCTAAATACGTACTAGTTGAAACGTGGAGAAGAACCTGTATTCTATGACAATTCTTTGCGAAGTTTAAGACTTGTAAAGCACCCATTGTGTTGACACCCATTGCAATGTCAACTCTATGGGTAGAATATACATACATATGAGATATCCAAAGGATCAAACTACGTATATATTGAATAATATGCGTGTTTCATTGGACAAGCACTAGATTTTGGAACATCTCCTTTCGTCAAATTTGGTGCAGGCAGCAAAGTTCAAAATG
Source organism: Dalbergia cochinchinensis (assembly GCA_031216125.1). NCBI lineage: Eukaryota > Viridiplantae > Streptophyta > Magnoliopsida > Fabales > Fabaceae > Dalbergia > Dalbergia cochinchinensis. The sequence continues at coordinate 11,553,766 of CM062372.1, forward strand.
ACGTCAATTCTTTCGAACATCTCACTTTGAAGCTTGGCATCTTTCAATCCTAAATTCTCGAGAGAGACATCACCTGCTATGACAACAATCTTCTTTGATATGAAAGAATCAAACTCTTCACCCCGTTCATCACGTAGCACTTTAAATAAATCTGTTTGAATGACCTATTAAAGGGCAATCCGATCAATTGATTTGTAATGTATCATACAACGCACTAGCTAGTAGCAAGATTGTAGACCATCTGGTATGATGTTGACAAAATAGAATTTGTATGGGAATTAGCTTTATTTTTCTGTGGTTAGATTACAATTTCATAGTAGTTTTGAACCTTTCTGGCAGTGCTTCATACAATGCAAGGGCCCAACATTTTTAATTTCTCTATTCTTTTTAATGGATTTGACCTCCTTTACAAAAAGTTCGGTTGATTCTTTTTTTATTTAACTAGATGTTTAAATTGTGTGTGTGTGTGTGTTTTCCTTTCTACTTTTGATTATGAAACATTTATTTCTTATTATATATATTTCTTTGAATTTTTCAATAACACTAAAAACTATATGATATATTTTTTTATTATATAAAATTGACTACTAAGTATTATCCTTCCCAATAAAATTGGCTAGTTGCACCGGCATCGATGGGGTGAAAATAGATAGTTAGGCTAGACTAGACTTTGACTTAAATAGATTTGATATATATTCTCAACAAGTAGTCTAAGCTTAGGCCTATAACTTGCCATAGACTTTTTTTATGGCCTTAGCTTGGCTTTTGGAAAGCATTGACCTTACCCCAAAGCCTATCTAATTACTTGATTATAATTTTTTAAGTTTTAAAAAAAAAGTCAAAATGTCTGCTTTTAAATAAGTCGAAGAACTTTTAAATATGTCAAAAATATATATTTTTAAACTGACTAAAATGCTTCGTAAATAGGTTAAAAATATATTTTTGAATAAATTAAAGCATTTCTATTATCATTAAATGTTATTAAATAATAATATAAGTAGACTAATCTATTAGATTTGATAGGCTATTTTCAAAGTCCGAAGCTTGACCTATTTAGCTAAAATGATGTTTTAAAATATCTAAACCTAACTTATTTATTAAATAGGTTAGGTCAAACTAGACCATTTGTAGATTAGGTTGAGAGTCCCAACAAACTGCTTGCTATTTCCACACCTATGCCCCACTATTAATATCCGTATGTATAATCTACGAACCTTTGTAAAATAAATTGACGATTGATCATATATTTACCTCATTTTGCAAGCGTTGTGTTGCCAACTCGGTGTTTGAAGCTCTTAGAAGAAGATACAATTTGCTTATGTTTGGTTGGATTCGAAGGACCTTCTCCACAAAAACTGCAGGGGCAGTGCAAAAGTGATATTTCAAATTATTGGTAGCCAAAGATAAAAGAAATACTAAAATCTTTAATCCTTCAGATTTATAGTAAGTGACAAATTAATCTGTCAAATTTTTAATGTCTTATCGTAGTTTCTCAAATTTCATAAATAAAAATAAATTAGTTTCTTAGATTTGAAAAATTTTATTGTGATCTTCCAAATTTCAAAAATAGGAATAAATTTGTCACTTTATCAAATTGTGATCTGAGCGGCTAACAGAAATATTCACATGTTCTATTAACTTGCGTATGTCTAATGTTAATTTTCATAGTAGATCCTAATAACCTGCATCATGACAAGCATACAGAGAGTGAATAATGTACTGTCCATGTCTTTTAAAAAGATAAATACAAGAATTTTAAGAAATCTTTCTTATTAGAGAAAAAGAAAGATAAGAACTTTAGAAACATCCGTTCTCCACATAACAAAAGATAATTTAAAGTGAAAATATTTATTCTGAACAAAGAGCTCTGGTGAGGGAGAAGATGAAGGAGATTGTCTAAACGATCTCGTTTAGATAAATGAGACAAGTTAGGACTTATTGTAAAAATCAATAGCATGCGTAAGCAAGTTAATAAGACAAGTGGAAATTTTTATTAACAGTTTAAATAATAATTTGATAGAAGGACTAACTTATTCCTATTTCTGAAATTTTGAGGGATCATGATAAGATTTTTCAAATCTAAAAGGCTAATTTATCTTTTGTTATTAGTTTGAGGGACTAGATAGGAAATTTAGTCTAAAGAAACGAAAGAAACACGAATTTATCGATAAGTACTTAAAATTATATATAGAAGCAATGTATATGTAGCACCTTTTGCCAAGAAGCCAGTCGCACCAGTGACTAAAATAGTCTTTTCGTTGAGAAAGTATTGTGCCTTTCCGAAGTCCATTTTGAAGAAATGAGGTGCTAGTTGAAGTTGTTTAAGAATTTGTCCAGCAAAGGATTATAATTTAATGATGATCATCACTGCAATGTGGGAACTTATATTTATACGCCTCGCGTAAGCACTGGTCCCATTGCTAGTGATTTTTCCTGGAAAAAAGATACTTTCAGTTTGACCCGTCGACATTTTATCTTCATACATAGGTCTCGTAAATGGAAATAACTTAAAACGCTTACGTGAAAAGAAAGAAATTATGAATGGTTATTTAGTATTTAAATATATAGTAATAAAAATATTTATTTTAAGTGTTATAAAAAGAGCATTTGGAGAAGTTAGATGTGTAGATTTCTTGAAAAAATTAAAACTGACTTTTTAGGAAGTAATAAATTACATATCCAAATAAAACCAAAAGTTAAAATATGAGTTTCAATTTTTAAAAAGTTTTTTTTTTATTAATTTCCCAAGCCATGTTATCCAAATAGACCTATAGTATGGCCCTGTGTTGGATTGAGAAATTGATTCTCATCAATGTAAATAAAATGATATTAAAGTGAAACAATGAGTACCAAAATAAATTTGATAGAATTAAATAATCCATCAATTCATGAAGCCTAGTTATAACAAATGTGTGCAAATCTATATATCATTCATACTTTTGTCATAACTCTTGTACTCTACATGTTCAATAAGCTTATATACACTTTTAGTCCTTATAAACATAGTGAATTTTGTATTAGATCCCTATTTTTTCATTTAATCCATTTTTTAAAAAATATATTGTTTTTATCCCGATTGTCTTAACTCAGTTGTTATATGTTTGGTAATTGGTGATATTTATAAGAACTAAAAGAAAATTCTTAAAATATTTATAAGGACTAGGTCAAGACCAAAATTTTCAATATTTATAGGGATTAAAATTAGAACAACATCGATGAAAACAAAAATTGTAAACAACCTTTGGGTAAAAATATTATAAGGATTAAAAATAAGTGTGTATACATATATTCCTAATAAGTATTTTTCAAAAGAAGAGAAAGAAAATTGAAAATTTACAAGATTTGCCTTTTGATGTAAATGAATCTTTTGATGGCTGAAGTTAGCCGACTGTATTCTATGAAAGGTAAGAATAATTGGGATAAACGACCACCCCATGGAGACTATAAGCATTCAAAGACGGGGATTTCTGAAAGTTCTCATTTCGTACTTGTGAAGGAAGAAAAATCCTTCTTGTCAAAAACATCTCAAGCAAAGACTTGAACAGTAACAAAGAGACCAAAGACTAAGAAAAAATGACAAAATTTTTTCTAAAAGTGTTTCTTAATTACCCTAAGAGTATATCAAATTTTTTCTAGCATGAAATGTCACTTATTTCCAATGGCAGATGATAAGAGGACCGATAGGTAACGTTTAGTAACTATATCTGGACAGTGAAAATAGAGACAATAGACACTATGGAGATAGAAGTATAAAAAATCATTTTGCTGTATCGTATTTGGTTGAGGAATACAAAACATAATAACTGTTCCCAAATTTTATTTGGAAATACAAGAACAATACAACAAATACATGAAAAAAGACTTATATATCACAACCGGTCATCAGCCACAGGCCCCCAGCACCACCGCCTTTTGTGAGGTCATATTGGAAAATAAGAAATATGTATAGGGATATTATTAAAAGAAAAGATATTAAATTTTTATCTTCGTATTCTATTTACTTTGTCCCCTCTTTTTGAAAGGATATAAATTTTCTGTATTTCTGTTCTAAGGACAAAAAAATTTCTATCCTCATACCTTATCTCCATCATTAAATAAGTTTATGTCTCAAGTATCTTTATATTTCTGTCCCAAGAGCAACTACCAAATACTACCTTAGTGATAATTAGCTATGTTGTTACTTAATATTACTTTTTTTTTAGAATTGTAATAGTAAAAGGATAGTTGTGCATTATATAACATAACATTTTATACAATATTGCACCAAATATTGCATAACACAGAAAATTTAGTAGGTCTAATATTTTCGAGTTTTATGCTATCAAACCTTATTTGTTCAAGCATACCAAATGGACCTGGAGTTAGTACAACTAGGTGGAATGCGATTTACCCAAAAAAATTTCCTTGTCAAAGGTTTTACACATATATTAAATAGCTGGTGTTAGTTCCAATTTTTTTTTCAACTCTATTTTAATTGTGTCATACTTTTTTCATAACTCTTGTACTCTACATATTGAATACACTTAAATATAATTTCAGTCCTTATAAATATAGTGAATTTTGGTTTTTGATCCCTATTGCATTATTAGCTCAGTTGTTATGAGTGGTAATGTTTATCATAAGGACTAAAAGAATATTCTTAATATTTATAAGAACCAAGACCCAAAATTTTCAACATTTGTAAGTTCTAAATGCACATTTTCAAATATTTATAGAGATAAAAATTAAAACAACTTTGGATGAAAAAGAAAATCTTAAACAAAATTTGGGTTAAAATTATAATTTAAGTATTGTTGAAAAGAAGAGACAGATTAAAAATTTACAAGATTGTTTTTCGATATAAATTAAATGAATCCATGTGAAGTTTTTAATGGCTGCTCAAGTTAGCCGTCTACAAAAGATAAGAGTAATTGAGATAAGCGTTCACACCATGGAGACTATAAACATTCAAAGAGAGGCATTTCTGAAAGTTCTCCTTCCGGGTTTGCTAAGGAAGAAAAACACTTCTTGCCAAAAACATCTAAATGATTTGAAGATTTATTCAAAAGAGACCAAAGACCAAGGAAAAAATGATAAAAAAAATTCAGAAGTGTTTCTCACTTCAAGATTTGAGTGCAAGTCGCGTGATGCATCAAAATTAATCTTTCTTATATTATTAGTGACGTTATAAATAATTAATAAATATTATTTAATAATTGAAGGTAATATTTAACTTTGGTTAGATAATAATTAGTATTATATATTATACAATAATATATCGTGAAAAAAAATCAAAAACTAAAATAATAATGATTTTTACACATCTCGAAAACTGCCGCTCATAAACGTTAGTGTGTGTGTATATATATTGCCTTTGTTTTTTATCGCTATTTTCTTGCCAGAGGCGCTGTTCATCAAATATAGTGAAGCACTTAAATGTGGATATTGAGAGGGAGTGCAGGGAGAGGAAGGAAAGTGGAAGGAATGATATCATTTTCGTTTGTTTGGTTGGAAGGGAAATACGAAGAGAAAAATGAAACAGTGAAAATGAACATGTGGGACTCATTCCTTTTTCTTTTCCCCCACAACCAGACGGAAAAGTGAAGGATAATTTCACAACACTTCCCCATTCCAACAATACCCCTCTGTGTGTTATTGCTCTATGCCATCACCAAATCGCCTGACTCAAATCTCCATTTTGTCCATCGCGCTCGCGCTGATCTGCAAGTCTCCCAGATGCACTACCCTCTCTCCTGTGAAGCAGCACTCTTCTTATTTACTTTTTTTTTTTCAAACAAAAGTCAAGCTCAAAGCAACCCAAAAGAGGAACAGTAAGCAAAAGAGTACGTGAGATCAAAAGTTATCAGTTCAAATATCAAAGCAGAGACGAGAAGCACTGCTCACTTTGCTGTGAAATACTTCTAAAATTTTTGCGTTATTTGTGACTTGATTTTGGCATCATTTTGAGGATTAATAGTTTTAGGTTTAGTTGTTGGTCAGAATGCCACTTGTGTTTTAGTTTTAAATTTTTATCCCCTCTTTAGTTTTGGGCTAAAGTTCAATTGGGTTGTGATGATTTATTTAGCTCATCAATTCTGTTTTGTTTAGGAACAAAAAATTGAAGCTTTATTTTTTTGAAAAAAATTAAAAATATTAAATTCTTGAAATTGGTATTTTATAGATTGATGTTATTTTAAACTTATTAAATTAAAATAGGTAAATTTTTTATTTAATATAAATTAATATAATTATTTTAATATTGATTTGATTTAATAGGTTGGAATAGCCTTTTAAAATTGTATAAGGGTAAAATTATCATTTGCCATCACTATCTTTATCTTTCCTCTCACTTTTCCATACTAACAAACAAGAGAAAATAATTTCCTTTCTATTTTCTTTTCGCTCATTTTCTTTTCATTCAAATATATAAGTGAAAAATCAAAATCCACTTAATTTCTTTCCTTCCTTTTTCTTTCCACTCTATTTCTTTCCCTTGCCAACATAGCCTTATGAATCGGTAAAAAATAAAATAAAAAATAAAACCGACATTTTTTTTAACGAATAGAACTAACATTAATAAATACTGTATAAGAATAAAATGATATTTGTATAAATTGTACTTGTGTAATTCTGACTAAAAAGGGGCAGAGACTTCTACGTGCATGGGGTTGTTAGTATTCAAATAGGAATCTATTATTTTAATATCATATAATCCAACTTCGGCGGCTACTATGTATGCATGTTTGTGCCTAAGTCGTACATGCGAATTATGTTACTCTTGATATATGATTCATTGATTACATCCAAGCTGTGTCAATTTTTTCCATACACAGCAAGTTAGGGACAATGGGAGTGCGTCCCGCTTCAAGCCACGTACTCCAGCGACCTTGGCACCGCATGAAAATGTCTTTGACGGTTTTACTTTTCTTTTTCTTATTCTTTTCTTTTCAGGTGCAAGTCTCAGACACAATTACAATGAAAATGACGTGGCTGCTGATGATCTTTGTGACAACGTGCACATAATATAATACTCATTTTTTTTTTTTCATAGACGGCGGGGCTTAAAAGCCCAAACAGGCACATTATACTCATGGATTAGTAAATCATTCGCTTGTTAAATTCCGGTTGTCTTGTTAGAATGAAACTCCAATTAAGTCCTGTTTGAAAATTCCGATTCAATTATGGATTAATGTTCTACTTAAAGTCACTCACTTTCTGACAAAAAAAGGAAAAAAAGAAAAAGGTCACTCTCTCTTCTGTTTGTGTTTGTTATTTGATTATCAAAGAGGCGTGGGACTTTTGATTATGAACGAGTCCTTTTCTCAGGCGTATTCATTTAGAAAAATCTTAATTGATGGGGTTTGCTTGATCAGCAATGCTAATAAGTACGAAGACCTATGAGCACGAAAAGTTAGGAATGATGGAATGGTCAATCAGTCAGCATGCTGCATAGTGTAATGATGTAACGATCTCTCGAGACCATACATGCACAGATTCACTCGATAAATGGTTGTGACCGAAAGTAAAATAAAATTAAATTCGAGAAATGGCAAATAGCTGTCGCCAAAATATTTATTTAGAATTTAATTTTTATTTACTAATTATTATTTAATTATATATTATTATATTTATAAAAATGATTAAGTTTCATATTTATTATCTAAAAAATCATATAAATAAATGAGATGATTTAATTGAATAAAAGTATAAAATAATTTTACATTATTAGTTTATAGAAATTAAATTTATTTATTTATTTGATTTTTAAATCAAAAGTTCAACTGCACACAATTTTAACTTCCACCTCTTAACCCAACTAAAGAGAATATATTGTGCTTTCACTCTTGTACTGAGCGATTATTTATTTTGACCAAATGAATTTTTTATTCTAATATTTTTAATTTAATATTAATTTTGTTCCAATTATTTTTTTATATAAATTTGGTTCTAATATTTTTAGTTTTGATATTAATTTAATCAATTTATTAAATTTTCACTTTGATATAATAATTAAATTGATATTGAAATAAACAATATTAGAATTAAATTGATGTCAAAAATTTATTGCGATCAAAATAATATTGAAATCAAATTGAAAATATCAGGACTAAAAAAGTTGTTTAGTATTTATTTTTAATGATTGGTTAATAATTTTTTAATTTAATCTTTATTCACTGATAATAAAAAATAATATATATAAATAAATTCTCCTTTTATAATTTTTATACTATCAGTGCATATAAAACTAATTTTCAATGTACAATTATATATTTGGACATCTACTACTGTTTTTTTAATAACACTCTAGTCTATTGAACAAAATGCAATAATCTTTTGCTAAATAAATTATTTACAATTTTTTTAAAAATATAAAAATTTTAAATTCTTCTAAAAGTAAATCAAGAGAAATTAAAGAAGGTACCAAATCATAATAGATAACTACAATAGTGATAGTAATTTAGCATAATTATTTGGTACTTCTTTAAATTTTTATTAGTTGATAGTACAAAACTATTTTATATTATTACTATATATAAATTATTTTTTATTTGACAAATATTATCATCATTTAAAGTGTTGTTTGTGCTAGACTATTATTAATAAAATATTACCTATATATATATAAGTGGAATAAGTTAATTGAAATTTTATTCATTAATAATATAAAATTATTTTACATTATTAATGCATAATCTATATATATATGTATTGAAACTGGAAAAATCATTAACCACTTATTAGAAATGAATAATCATTTCGAAAGAGTGAGAGTGTAACAAGTTCCCTTAAGAGATAAAAAATAGCATGAATACTACATTTGGTCCCTCAAGATTTTTGTTTCAGATTATTTCGTCCTTCAAGAAAAAAAATTAATCTCCTGGTCCCTCAATATTGAAAATAATGGACACATTAATCTTTCCATTAGTTTTTTGTTAGTAGATTTACATATGTAGCATAGTATGATGATGATATGTTATTAAAACATTAGAGGCAAGTTAAATGAAATTATTTTGGAACATATTACACTCATTTTAGTGTCTAAAATTGTACAAAAAAAAACACTTTATGACTTATAATAGAAATTTTAATAACTTATTTTGTGAATTTCAACCATCAAAATTAGTCATTTTAAACTCCATTTCACTTTAGCAGGTCAATGTGTAATTCTATTAATGCATAAAGAATCACATATATATATAGAGGGACTAATGTGTCCTATTATTAAAATCTTGAGGGGCCTCATGTTTAATTTAAATTTTTGAGGAATTAAATAGACTTGTAAATCTTAAGGGACCACAAGGGTTATTTACTCTAAAAAATAAATGCCAAGAGGGTGCTTGCAGTTTAAGCTTTGATTTAAAAATAAACTAAATAAACATGAAAATGAATTCAATAATACAACTTTATTTTAAATTGCTGTACTCTTGCACCAAAAAAGTTGCTATACTCTAGGAAAGCATTTATTTATTATCTATGAGATAGAAATATGGAGACACTAGAAATACAGACTTATTTGGTGATGGAGACAAAAATAGAGGATAGAAAAATTTTCTCTTATCGGAACTGAAAAACATAAAATTTCTATACCTCCAAAATATGGGAACAGGTTACAGAGAAATAAATGTAATATTTTATCTTTCAATAATATCACTCTACATATTTATTATTTATGTCTTCTTTTTTATTATTTCTATTGTCTCTATATTTCTATCCATGTTCCTTTACCAAACGCGACCTAGTAGTTGCTATTTCTTGATAAACCTCTAGTAGTTGCTAGCTATTTGCCATCTCTTCGGCTCATCTAAGCATAGGTGTTATTGAGACCGTTGTGATTTTATCTTTTAATTATAAATTTAAAAAATTTCTATTAATAGCACATGTGACACATTCTTAATTGTAAATAATTAAAAGCTATCAAGAAAATCCTTTTATTTAAATTGAGTTTAATTTTTATGAACTGATAATATGAAAAAAAAATCTGCACAATCATCCAATTAAAAAATTGCTACATCGATAAAGGTAATTGAATCTCACACTCATTACTTGAAAAATTATTCAGATGTGATGATTTGATAAAATGATAATATAAAACTTTTTACACATTGTTAGTATATAAGATCATATTGATGAGTTTAATTTTTATGCATTAATAGTATAAATAAATTTTATAATGTCATTTAATTATATATTATTATAATTAATAAAAATGGTTAAATATCATATTTATTATTTAAAAAATTATATAAATAAAATAATTTAATTAGATGACACTATTAAACAAAAAAAAATTTACATCGTGACTGCATTGAAATTAAACTGTATATTGATTGACCAGTTAACGAACTTGACACATCAACGACTTAAATATATTTTACATGAGGAGTTTCATAAAAAAAAAAAATTAAAAGAATATGAAAAATACGGGAGAGTAAAATTTTTTTGTCCAAATTCATTATCAGAATAACTTGACATATACATTAACTATTGCGTAGATAAGTGAGTAATACTATTTTATTCTATCTAATAAATACATTTGTTTTCTGCAAATTTTTTTGACATTTTGCCTAGAAAATTAATGGGATTAACTGTAGTAATCTGACAACATCATGATTAAATATTTGTTGCACATGCATCCTAATAAAATAATTTAGTTCCAAATTACAAGGATGGCAGCACTTACGTATGAAATTAGTGCACGGATATGATAAACCTGTGAACGAGCTTTTGCCGTGTTTGTAATACCCATGACTGAATTAGCGGAATCAAAACTTGATTCCAATTGTTTGTTCTAACTAGAAGCTGGGGTTCCGTCGAAAATCATAAATTCATGTCCGCAAACTTTCGGAGACCGGAAAAAGAAAAGAGAAGAGAGGAACGTGCCTTCATATTTACCTGTTCACATCACCCATGCTAACATTAAATGAATCAAAGTAATAAAATACAAGTCTACTTATTTTTCATTATGCTTAAGTATTTTATTTATTTATTTCTTTTTGCCCTCGCTAGCAAAACTTTTCAGATCCATCTTCTCTGAAATTGAAAATATCTCCCTGTATGTGTGTGAGTCTTTGCCATCAGTGGATTTGTTTGGACCTATAATCAAGCGCAACCTAAATTATCAAAAAGAACTGTTGTATTTAGTTTAGAATTGTCAAAAGATAGAAACGACACAATTTCAATTCAATAAATTTAATTTCCTTCAGAGAATAAAAATGATATCTAAATTATTTTTTTATGTTTAGAAATATTTTAAAATATTAAATTGATTTTGCATAAATGTTGTATTTTACTGCTTGTATTTAAAGCATGTTAAATGACTTAACTAAAAGAATTTAAGTAAAAGTCAGTTTATTTACAAACAATGCAAATTTTTTTCAATCCTTCCCTATTTTTTTTTCACGTACATTTTTTATGATTTGTTTGTTTAGCATTAAATGTTCTAGAACACTCAATTGCAATAAAATTTAAATCTAGGATATCATACTTACTACTCAAATCTCTCGTCACTAAATTATCTCAATGACTTTATCATTTCATGTGACTTTACCTACAACGAAAATGAGAAAAATAGCGAAACCAAAAAAATAAAATAAAAAACAATGGAAGAATAAATGAGGTTGAAGTTGACGAGGGATATGATTTTTTTTTCATTTTTGTTTTAGGCACAGGATCAAAGAATAATTTTTTTTAACTTAAAACTAAATACAATTAGGGATACATAGTAAAGAACAAAAACAAAGCAATTCCATGGGCTTCATAAAGGGAAATGAATAACCAAAAAAATTGGAAAATGTTAGTTTTGGGAATGCCTACAACCAAAAGCAAAATGATTCCGTGTGATTTTAGTTTTACATATTTTGAATTTTATTTTTAATTTTGCCATTACTCCCTTCATTTCAAATTAAATGATATTTCAAGGCTTTATTTTTGTTTTAAAATAATTTCCAATTTATAATTTAAATGAAACAATAACTAATTTTATCCCTATTTGCATTAAATTCGGTGACATCTTTCTCTTTTTTCACCTAGTTTTTAAGCCAATCATTTTTAAAAAAAAATGGATAATTTGGTCTTTTAGACTAACATTTTTAAGAAATCAAGACTATTTAATGATTTACTCAATTCTTATGAAATAGCCTTAAATGAGATTTATTTTGAAATTAAGGAAGTATTATGTATGAAATTAATATTTTCCGGTAAAGAGAGAACATTTTGGACTTACCAAAAAAAGAGAGAGAGAGAGAGCAGTTTGGTTTATTCAAGAGAATATATAGAGAAAGATCAAGAGAATACCAAAAGAGAAAATATTTATGAAGTAACAGATTACACATTTATTTTTTGATAAAAAAAACTCACACTTCTTTTGGATCAGGAGAAGCTTCTCCGGGTGGGACTCATCAGACAAAAGAAGAGGTACCAGTCTGCTTGACATGGAAGGATCTATGGGTGACTGCATCGATGGGCAGGAATGGAAGCAAATCAATCCTTCAAGGCCTGACTGGTTATGCCAAGCCAGGCCAGCTCCTTGCCATTATGGGTCCTTCTGGTTGTGGCAAGTCCACTCTTCTTGATGCTTTAGCAGGTTAGTTCGTAATCTAAGTTTTATAATTCTGAAAGCCTATTGCATGATCGTGTTCTGTTTTCCATAGCAAGTTGTGTGGTCTTTTTCAATAGAAAAATGCAATTTTGGCATCTAAATGTAAATGTCTCGTTGAGATATCTACTTTTTTCACAAATAGATGTTATTGGTTAAACACTTAAATGGATAAGTGGGGATCATTAGGACACTCATCTTTCGGTGATGAAGCAACATTGCTCTTTCGATGGTGTTTGCTTGGTTCAAAGGAGTCATATTTTCATATTTTTGTGAATGGTATTTCTGGAAATATTATTCTTAGGTATCTTTAAAAAATTATTTATTTAGCATTAAATATTTCTTAGATTATTTGTTAAGATTCTAGAAAATAAATTTTAAACTTATTTGCTTTATAATCTATATTTCTGAGAATATATATCATAATTTTCAAAATACCCTTAATACATTAACTTCTAGAAAAAATATATATAAATTCATAAATGATACCCGCTCAATGTAAAATTAACAATTAACTTTTTCAAATATATTCATCTCATCCGGATCGAATAATTAAATAAAATGCTAAAAAAATAATTATTATGTCAAATGAAAATTACACTTCCAACTAAAAAAAATCATAAAGAGAGAAAAAGTCAACTAATTAAGGGATGATTTAGGAATTGTGCTTAATAATTTTGATTCTCAAGTCATGAAAATATTTTTCCCGACCCTTCAACTTGGGAATGAGATTTCAATAAATCATAGAAAAATCTTTTTCCATGGAATAATTAATACGAGAAAAATTTTGTAAAACTTGTAACAAATATAGGAATACATCATTATTTCCAACTACCTAGTCCTGGGAGTAATTAAATATACCCTAAAACAAATGCCTCAGTAATGGACAAGTTAGCAGCTCCCACCTTCAATTGGTTTGACTGATTTAAACAGTTCTTGTCATACACATTTTTTTTCTTAATTTTTTTATTTATTTAAAGGATTTAAGTAATATGTACTCACATTACAAGAAAAATATATAAAAATTTAATTATGTATTTTCACATAAATAAAAATATTTGACTCAATTATCTATTATAGAAGTAGTTATTGATATGAAATTAAACCTAGCTAAAATTGTTAACCTTGACATTAAGGTCATGGGATGTTTTCAGAGCTTGTTATTGTCCTATGAAATTCAAAAGAATAATATGACTTTACTCTTATCAATGACAATAAATGTGAAAATCACATTCTTTAATATCTATATCTATTATTAATATTATATATATATTTTAGCATATTTATCAAATACTACTACTACAGCTTTTGCTTATTGAGAGTAACTTACATATTATTTTACTAAATAATATTACTATGATATTATTTTCACAAACCAAACACACCATGACATAATCAAACAAAGCTTTCCAAGTTACAAATAAGATTAGTCTTTAACAAGAGCTTCTATAAGCTTACCTCAAAAGTAGTGTTTGAAAAGAGCCTCTCCAAACTCACACAAGATTCACTCACAAGGCCTCAATCAAATCCCTTTTTACAATGATTTTCAATTTCTCTCAAAAATAAAAGGAATCAAGTTCCTTAACCAAAAACTTCCACAAATTTGACTTTTATCACTCATAAATAAATCTTCCTTTTGCAGTGATTTTATGATATGCTCAATACACTCAATACTCAGACTTTTTACAAAAACAACACTTGACAATGATCTAACAATATGCAGCAACATGAGAGGACAAAAAAAGAAAGATAGCAAGCTTTTTTCCTTCAAAAATGATATGCAACTATGGGCTCTTTTTCCAATTTATTGCAACTACCAATGTTTCCTTAAATAGGAAAAATAATATGACCATTGCAAGCTACTTTAGGCTGGTGTAGGATACTTCTTTTGCAATTTGATGAGTTGTCACCATGTGGGCAACATTTTGAATTTATCCTTATCCTTTTATCCTTTTATACAAGGATTTTCTCATTCATATGACGTGTCAATATTTCTAGCTTGTAATTAATGCATTCCTATTATTTCCACGTTGGTATATGCCCTTTTGTAGTGATGAAATCCATGCTTCCCCTCAAAGGTATGTGTCATATCAACTTTCATTATAATCTATAAGGTGCTCATTACTATCTCTGGATGTCTCCTCTTTGTATGGGAGATATTCAACAATACTGTGTTGATTGCTTAACATGTTCTCTAATCAAGGCATGAAACAATAATGCACCCATCAAAATGTTCAATAATCAAATATTTGTCCTGATTCAAGGCTACATAAGCTAACAAAGGTGAGAGAGGCGGCACTATGGAGGTTAGTAGAGGTAGTGGAGGATGTGTCCCGAAAGGAGACTAGTTGTACCATAATAAAAAAGGTAAATTAGGGCATTTTTTTGGAAAATTGTGGCGATTTTAATCACCATTTTTTGCTGTAGTGGCGGATTAAGGAACTGCTGTAATTGCCAAGCCATTAAATAAATTACGATGGTTATAAAAAGATTGCTGCACTTAACCTAGTTAATTGCCACAACATGTATAAATTACAACGGTTCTAAATGACCCCAATTTGCAGTTACAAATTTTTCAAAAAAAATGATTACAACGGTTTGGAATCGCCACAATTTGTAGTGAAAATTGAGAAAAAATGTTCGTTAGGATAGTTCACCATAAAGCACACCAATTTTTTTAAAAACATATTTTTTTTGTTTAAATAATAATGTGGCACAGTTTAATAAACAAAAAACCCATTGCGGTAAAAAAAATGATAATAAAATATTCTTCACTATAGTTCTATAAAAATGAGGAATGGATTACATAAACATTGCCTTTAACATTAGAAAATTCAGCATCTGACAACTAATTAACAATTTGGGGAGCTGAAAATCACATCATATTATGAGTGAATGAGAGGGATTGGGTGTGAAACAAAGATACCCAGATGAAAAAAATTGATATTTTGTGGGTCCTCGAATACACATTTGAGGAAGAAAGAGTGGTAGTGAGTACTAACCTGGCCTGGAGAGGGGCTGAAGGAGGGAAGGGTTGAAATGATTGTTCCAGCCATATAGTCGATGAGGAAGTTAAAGCCAACGATGGAGACCAAATAAGAGAGTGAAGGGTTGCATCAGCTCTGCCACAAAGTTGTGCTCGGAAACATTGCGGTCACCACCAAGCATGGCGAGCTCCGCCACGACTTCCTCTGTTACCACTGCTCTTCAAATTGTCAACCACCAATGCTGCTGCCATGCCCTGTTGCCGTCAACATCGTGCTGCAAAGCCACTGTCGCCTATCCCTTGTTCATCACTAAGCCATCACCCCACCACCATGAGCTTTGCCTTTGCGGTACCATTCCCAGCATTCCATGCTAGTCTACCACCAAAGAAACTTGAACACACCTCAACAAAAACCCTAGGGTAATCTATCGATTCCTTTCATGGAGAGTAGTGGTGAATAGCAAAGAATAGCAAAGCGCGGTGCGGTGGGTGAAGAGCATAGCCAAATGTGCAAGTGGCATGAGTAGATTGAGGAAGAGATTAGTGATTGAAAGAGATCGTGTAAAGGAAAAGAAAATGAAAGGCATAGTATAACAAGGATGATGGGTTAAAAAATATTACAAATAAAATAATACGGCAGTTCAAGTGTTCAACATCACCGTTATTTACCACATTTGCCATTTTTTATTATTAAAAATGTGGCAATCACAAAAATTGCCCTAATTAAAGTGTCATAATACACATGATTTTTTATAGTGTTGGGGAAATGATAGGAGAGATTTTTGCATGCTTTTGAAGCACATTTAATGTGTACTCAAGGAATAATAGCAACCACACATTTGTAATGTTATTATAAATCTTAAACAATTTAAATCAAGATTAAATGGTTAAGATTGCTCTTGGAGTATGTACTAAATATGCTCTAGAAGTATGCAAATATTTCTCGAATATGAGTGTGAGGCTAGAAGCTCATCCAAACACTTAAGTAGTGTAACTTATCTGCGTGTTGACGTGTATGAACTTGAGTCATTGATATTTTTCTAACGGTAGTTTGTGGGAAGGATTTCGAGAACGTCCTGTTTTCTTTTAATAGGAGAGATTCACGATCCACTAGAGTAAAGGCCGTGAGAATTTGTTACTTTTCTAAAAAAATTTCCATGATTTTCAAATCTTATATCACTAAAAGATATTAATATGCTTTTTGAAAATAAACGGATTATGTGAAATAAATTTAATATAATTTCATTCCACTTTGTTGACCTTTACTCATTTGACATGACAGAAAAATATGACTATTCTAAATTTATTATCAAATATGTTTAATAAATTTTAATATGTCAATATGTACGTTTTGCAAATAATATGATATGTAAAACGATAAACTTTACAAAAAATTAAAAATATTGAAGATTTTGTCACATGGCGCTCAGATCTTGCCATGCCATGCATTCAAAAATAATGCTTCGCAAGTAAGCTCAATTGCATAAAAAGTTTAATTGTGAAAATGATTGTAGTTTGCAAATTTTATTAAAAGATTTAATAGTTAATGGTGGTTATTTGTAAGTGACTAGAAGTTTAAGGGATCAATTACAATATTTGGAAATTTGACGTAACTATTTGCAACTCATTTTCATGGAAACTTTAAGGGTACGTAATAGATGCTGATCTTTTCCCCGTTATTAGTATCATTCATAGAAATATTTTTTCAAATGCACGAGATACATGTATGGATCTTGTGAATATTCACTTGATTTTTTTTTTTAATGCATTCATTTCGATTCTTTGATTTGTTTTTTCAAATTATTCTCCTTTATTTAAATTTTGATCACTACATAGGATATGTGTACATAATGGAGAAGAGGAATTTGAGACGGGGAACAGAGGAATTGGAGGGAGATTAGAAAAGAATAGGAGTGAATTCTAGAGAGAGAGAGAGAGAGGAGAGAATCAAGAAAAGGGAAACACAATTCACATTTCATATAAAAAATACGTAGACAATCACTAATACATCTATTTATTTATACTACTCCTTACTATAACTAAGTATAACTATATTAAGTGGGCTTTGGGCCCATTATACTCATTAGAGTGTAATCGCTAACAATAATTAAGTTTTGATCACTACATAGGATATGTGTAGTCCATCATTCTTCCATGACATCCTTTCTATTTTAGCACAGAATTTCTTAAATTACAGTGGTGCCCATAGTCAAAGCATTTGTGGATTACTTCACTGCATATTTGAGAAGACCCGGAATGTGTGCATTCATCATGTAGTCTATCCAATCAATACTCTTGGGGTCAAAGTCTAATCCGATTCCTTGCATTTTATAACCCTTTGTGGCTCTCCGTAATGTTTCTGTGTTTGTGTCATCAAAGCTGTTACATGTGTATCAAAAACAGTTCTGATTAGTTCCGCGGGTAGGACCAAAATTAAATAAGTTAATAAACAAGTATGTCAAAATATATTTTCAAATTAAATAAATAGAGAACACGAAATTTACATTGCTTTAAGGAGCACGTATGGTTTGTATAATTCTACCATTCGCATCACCGTTCTGAATTTTTTGCGGTTGTATGTGTAAATGTCTTGGAATGACTGGCAAGACAATTTGTTGACCAAATATAAGCCCTTTCAAATCAGCCAATTCATCCAAAAGAGTATTAGTATAAGAAGGTGTAGTGAAAACTATACACAATACTGATAAAAAAAATATTATAATATAAATGGTAACATTTTTTTAACATAACTTAGTAATATTTATGCAATATTATTTAAAAGCTTAATTTTAATACACTAACAGTGTAAAATATTTTATACTGTTATTCAATCAAATAATTTCTCTTGTATAACTTTTCAAGTAATTAGTGTAAGATTTAATTACTTTTACTAATATGACTATACATAATTGGATAATAATGTAAAAAAGGTTCAATACTTTCTGTGTATAGAAATTAAACTAATCGTTTAATATCAATTATGTCATAGTGTTTGATGAATAAGTTAAGATCAGGAATTGGGGATTAGCAAACCTTTAGTGGTAGTTCACATTGGATCTTCATGTATCTGTTGAAAGCAGCCATACTCGTCAAAAGTTTCCCCTTATGGACGATTATCGGTTTCCCATTTTTATTTGTACACGGACTTTTGGTAAAATAACGGAAGGAGATATCACGAACATCAGAAATTCTGAGAGGGTTTGTTGATGAAGAAGCAACATGGTAGATGAAATTTTGTAGATCATTTTGATTTGAATGAGTCACAATTGTGGTGATCACACAATTGGTCACCATGTCCGCGGGTATCTGCATTATCATGGAGCAAAGCTTTGATTATGGGTTGCAAGAGAGAGAGAGAGAAAAAAAAAAAAAAAAGCTGCCATAGCATAAGTGGATTCTCATACAAATCTCATAATCCTTTAAATACTCGTAAAATTTCATGTTGTGATATATATTTTAAAAGAATAGAATGTTGCATGGGTCAAAATATCTTTGTGAAATGGCAATGACGAAGAATTGATACTATAAAAGACTTCTGTTGCTACCCGCCACCTCAGACCACAGAATTTGGGAAATAACGGACGCGAAGCTCAGGAGCCGCGCCCAAACAGCTACCATTGGACGGAGACCGTAATCACCAGACCTTAGTGAACGGCACGAATAGCAGGGAGCTCTGGGCTGGAGCATAGGAGGCGAGAGGGATTCTCCCAACTTCATTCCGGGTTATCTCGAGGAGTCCACTGAGGGCAATGAACCTGGGACGAGCACGAATTAAGTGTCAGAGTCCTTTTGCAGGTATCCACCCCTATGCCGAGACCACTATAAGGAAAGGAGAAGCATCCAGCCAAGCCACCGTCCGTACAGCCGGAGGACCATCTCAACATTATGATATGTAACATTAGCACCGTTGTTAGGAACCTGCTTCGCCGGCGACGTACTCATCACCTCCATTCCCAGATGGTACTCATCAAGTTCATCTTTGTTTTACAATTGATAATCACATTTTCTCTTTCTTTCTAATCTTTTCCAAATCAATTTTGCTTGGTCAGCTTACTGTGTAGAAAATTGTCTTTCGCGATAATAAGCATTGCTGTTAGAAAAAAATTTGGTTTCCCATAAAGTAATGCACATGAAATTAAGAAAAATAATTTGAGTTCAAATTGGTTATCGATTGGATTTTAAAAAGAGTTTAGTCTATATGCACTGATAGTATAAATTTTTTTTATACTGTCATTTAATTAACTTATCTCATCTATCTAATATAACTTTTTAAGTAGTGGATGTCGAATTTAACCATTGTTACTTATATGATAATATATGATTAAATGACAATATAAAAAAATTTACACTATCAATACATAGAAATTAAATTATTTCAAAGGTTTTTATCAAACATTTATAGAAAATAATTGCAAGCAATGTCAGAAGTAACGTTTCGTGAAAGTTTTTGTGAAAGTTATTTACTTTGAAAATATTGAGAGTCGAATCTAATTTATGTGCATGGATGGAAGGAAAAATTACGCAAATATCAATCACATGTATTATTATATCAGTAAAAAAAAATTGATTTAACTACTCACTACTTTAAAAATTTTACAAATAGAAGTATATAATTGAATAATTATGTAAAACTCTTTTATAATATCAGCACATCAAAATAAATTATTAACAAGTACTTTACATTCAAAAAGTAAATATTAAGCAGCAGCTATAACCTATTAATAATTGCTAACAGGGAAAGCTATTGATGTTTCATTTAATTAACAACCGATTATAATGAATAATTAAGGGCCCATTTAGCACGTCTGAAAGAATAAGATCTGATTATATAAGATTTGATAGGATGAGACTTGATAGTCCTGATAAACATTAAATGTTATATATCCAGTGTTTAGTGAGATATTATATCAAATACTATATTTTATATTATTATATATTATAATTTGTTATAATTCTAACTATTAAATATAATTTTAAAATATACAATATTATCATTCATTTACAACTAACTCTAACTATAAATAAATATTGAATAAAAAGAAAATGATAATTTTTATTAATTATTTAAAGATAATTTTTTAAATACATATCATTATTTAAATTTAAATTTATATTAAATGTTATTTATTATTTATTTAGAGATTTTATAACTATTTATCATTTTAATAAATTATAAAAAAGTAAAAGTACTCTTTATTTCATATGCTTTAATATTTTTCTAGTATTTTTATCATGATTATTTAAATTTTAATTTAATAATAAATATTAACTTAAATTATTTTTATTATTAACCCTTAATTTGATATATCAAATATTATTTATTATTTATTTATATATTTTTCTAGTATATAATTGATAATTTATTTTTACATTAAGCATTATTTGTTATTTCTAATATTATTTATCATTAAATATTTCATTATTTTATTTTTATTATTTATTATTATTTAATGAAATAAGAAAAAGAACCCTTATACATTAAAAATTAATCAGACTTTAATTTATCCTACTACCCTAGGGTTGATAAAGTTATCTATCATTTATACGATAGATTTGATATATAGGTTTATACAATACATTGCTTACAACAAATATCAAATAATGCTATTACATGTTATATTAGCTTATCCTATCATGTCTTATATGATATTTCAAATAACCTCTAAAAGAATAACATAATAATGTAACAAAAAACTTATGTAATTTACCGCGTCTAAAATTGTATTGGGATGACCAAGAAAGCAACTTATCTTTCCTTTACCGTAGGCAGCAACAATGCTGTCAATTGTTCTGCATCACAATAATTGACATATATCAAAATAATTGAGAAAAATCAATAACATATGTAGTCATGGAACTCACATTTGAAGTATTTGTGAATAGCGAATGTGAACATACCTCAAACCTTCAATCCACCCGGGGAAGGGGTCATTGTAAGTACTAGTTACCATGGTAGGCCGTATAATAATTAGTGGAACATTATCTTTAAGATGCACTAGAAGCATCTCCCCCATTGCCTTTGTAAATACATAGGTGTTTGGCCATCCATAAAATTTTGCCCTGTTTTGATCAATTTGACCATATATCACAAAAATGAGAATTTTTTGTGAACTTATGAAGCACATTTAATGCATGTTCGAAAAATATACATAACCATTCACTTTAACCTGTAATATTTAAAACTATATAAAAAAAATTTAAATAAATAGTTAGATATGAATGTAGAGTATATATTAAATATACTCAGAAAATATATAGAGATTTCTCCTCGAAAAGAGAATTTTAAGATAAATGGAAGTGATATTTAATAATACATAAACGTAAGCTATACAAAGAAACATAAAGCAATGCTATTAGAATTTGATGAACCTTTTGATTCCATAATCTTTCATCGCAAATGCTATAGTTTTTTCATCAACATTTTCTGCTCGAAGATTAGCTAACTTTGTCTCTGCAATTTGTTTTTCTGCATGAATATCTAATTTTGAGGTACCTTTCAAAGTCTGACCCATCTCAAATAGTTTCTCTTGTATAATTACTTCTTTATCGTTAGCCTCACCGCACACATAAGCTTAAAACAAATTAAAAACAAATTGTCAAATAGGATGATGAATTGTGGATGAAAATCACCTGTTTCCCAATCATGTTTTCCTTTCTGTCCAAAAGTGATTGATAAGACAGATAAGAAAATATAATTTGGAGATAGATGATTTGAATATAAGAAATTAAAGGATAATATGAAAGACTTATCAGTAAATATTAAATGCCAACATTGTGGGTTTGTATATCCAAATACGTACCTGTTGAAACGTGGAGAAGAACCTGTATTCTATGACAATTCTTTGCGAAGTTTAAGACTTGTAAAGCACCCATTGTGTTAACACCCATTGCAATGTCAAATCTATAGGTAGAATATACATGCATATGTGATATCCAAAGGATCAAACTACGTATATATTGAATAATATGCATGTTTTATTGGACAAGCACTAGATTTTTGTACAATACCTTTCGTCAAATTTGGTGGAGGCAGCAAAGTTCAAAATGACGTCAATTCTTTCGAACATCTCACTTTGAAGCTTCGCATCTTTCAATCCTAAATTCTCGAGAGAGACATCACCTGCTATGACAACAATCTTCTCTGATATGAAAGAATCAAACTCTTCACCCCGTTCATCATGTAGCACTTTAAACAAATCTGTTTGAATGACCTATTAAAGGGTAATCCGATCAATTGATTTGTAATGTATCATACAACGCACTAGTAGCAATATTGTAGACCATCTAGTATGATGTTGACAAAATAGAATTTGTATAAGAATTAGTTTTATTTTTCTGTGGTTAGATTACAATTTCATACTAGTTTTAGAGTTTAATTTCTATATATAGTATAAAACTTTTTTACACTGTCATATAATTATACATTGTCATAATTGAATGAAAAATCACGTGAATAAGAGATTTTGATTGGTTGATAGTGTAAATTGTGAGTACATTGAAATTAAGCTTATAGCTTCTTTTTTTTTTTTGGTCTGGAAGCTTGTAGCTTTTGAATCGAGTTTAGGAGTAGTGCCTCTCATTAGAAAGTGTATAGGCTGCCCAAGTTCAACAAATGGAGTGGTGGACTCCTCTCTAAATGGATCCCCAAAGCCATCTATTCCCCCAAGTTTCGAGTCACTTGAGAGCGAGGCCCAAAGTGAAATGGTGGCTGCAACTCAGCAAGGGGAATCTGATGCAGTCCTCGACGGTGTCAGGAATGAGGAAGATGAAGGCATAATGGCAGCTAGATTGGCCGGATAAGAAAAAGAAGATGGTGAATTGAAGAATTAGACGGCGGACCAAGGCTATAGCAAAAGCTGCCCTAGCTAGCAGGTTGATATACAGGTCTTGTCTCTCGCTAAAACAAGGGTGTATAATTTTTCCTTCGATGGAGTTAATTTGCATGGAGTCCTAATTAAATAGGAATTTGGAGTTTTTTTTTTTATCATTTTATATGCATTGCAAAGCGACAGGTGGAATGATCTGAGGTAAAGAGGCTGGTGGAATGATCCGGGATTGGATTTGATTATGTTGTTGATACAAGTGGCATGTTTAACAACGTCTTCGCATGATTGGATTCATTTTGGTGGTTGTAGTACTCAAGCTCTGGCGTGTTGCTTTCTTCTCTTGGTTTTTGGATTAGGGGGCCAAATGAAACTTTCTGGCAGTGCTTCATACAATGCAGGGCCCCAACATTTTTAAACTCTCTCTCTCTCTCTCTCTCTCTCTCTCTCTCTCTCTCTCTCTCTCTCTCTCTCTCTCTCTCTCTCTCTCTCTCTCTCTATATATATATATATATGCACACATTATCGGATTTGACCTCCTCTAAAAAATCTTTTTGGATGATTTGTTTTTATTTAACTAGATTAAATTTTGTGTGGGTATACACACACGCGCACACACGTGTGTGGTTTTTTCCGACTTTGATTATGAAACATTTATTTCTTATTATATATATTTTAATTTTCCAATAACAGTAAAAACTATATTATATATTTTTTATTATATAAAATTAATTATTAGTATTGCCCTTTCTAATAAAATTGTCTAGTTGCACGAGCATTGATGGAGTGGAAATAGGTTGGGTCAAACTAGATTTTGACTTAAATAGGCTTGATCTGCATTTCCAACCAATAACCTGAACTTTGGGCATATAACTTATCATATTTTTTTTTTTTTTACAATCTTAGCCTAACCTGACCCAATGACCTATTGAATGACCTACTTGATTATAATTGTTTTAGTTTTAAAAAAAATCAAAATGACTTCTAAATATATTGAAAAAATATATTTTAAAATTGACTTAAAAGGCTTCTTAAATAAGTTGAGAATAATATTTTTGATTAATTAAAATATTTCTATTATTACTAAATGTTATTAAGTAATAATATAAGCATAGTAGTCTATTATGCTTGATAGGCTATTTTTAAAGCTTAAAAACTGACCTATTTAGCTAAAAAACTTTATTGAAAAGTCGAGATCTGATTTGGTAATTTGCTAAATAAATTGGGTCAAATCAGGTTGTTTGTAGATTAGGTTGAAGGTCCCCAACAAACTGCCTGGCTATTTCCACCCCTATGCAGCACTATTAATATCTGTATATATAATCTACCAAGCTTTGTAAATAAATTGAAGATTGATCATATATTTACCTCATTTTGCAAGCGTTGTGTTGCCAACTCGGTGTTTGAAGCTCTTAGAAGAAGATACAATCTGCTTATGTTTGGTTGGATCCGAAGTACCTTCTCCACAAAAACTGCAGGGGCAGTGCAAAGAATTTATTGATACGTACTTGAAATTATGCATATAAGCAATGTATATAATACCTTTTGCCAAGAAGCCAGTCGCACCGGTGACTAAAATAGTCTTTTCGTTGAGAAAGTATTGTGCCCTTCCGAAGTCCATTTTGAAGAAATGAAGTGCTAGTTGAAGTTGTTTAATAATTTGTCCAGCAAAGGATTATAATTTAATGATGATCATCACTGCAATGTGGGAACTTATATTTATACACCTCGCGTAAGCACTGGTCCCATTGCTAGTGATTTTTCCTGGAAAAAAGGTACTTTAAGTTTGACCCCTCAACATTTTATCTTCATAGATAGGGCTCGTTAATATAAATAATTTATTTAAATACTTATATAAAAATAAAAAAATATAATTTATAAACAAATTATTTAATATTTAAATATATAGTAATAAAAATATTTATTTTTAGTGTTATAAATATTTTTTCAAGAAGTTAGATATTTTAAGTTCTTAAAAAATATTAAAAATAATTTCTTAGTAAGTAATAAATTATATAAATAAAACATTAAAATGTGACTTTTTATTTAAATTTTTCTATTTTTTAAAGTCACGAGCCATTTTATCGAAATGGACCCATAGTTTGGCCCTATGTTGGGTTAAGAGACTAATTCTCAGTATAAATAAAATAATATCACAGTATAACAATGAGTACCAAAATAAATCTGATAGAATTAAATAATCTATCAATTCATGAGGGTAGTTATAATAAATGTGTACAAATCTATATATATTATTCATATTTTTTTCATAAGTCTTGTGCTCTACATGTTCAATAAGCTTATATACATACTCTTTAGTCCTTATAAACATAGTGAATTTTGGATTAGATCCCAATTTTTTTATTTAATCCATTTTTTTAAAATGTATAGTTTTATCCCTATTGTCTTAGCTCAGTTGTTATATGTTTGGTGATTGGTAATATTTATAAGAACCAAAAGAAAATTCTTAAAATATTTATAAGGACTAGGTCAAGACCAAAATTTTCAATATTTATAAGCACAAAATGCATATTCTTAAATATTTATAGGGTTTAAAATTAGAACATCGATGAAAACAAAAATTGTAAACAACCTTTGAGTAAGAAAATTATATTTTTGAAAAGAAGAGAAAGAAGATTAAAAATTCACAAGATTTTCATTTTGATATAAATGAATCTTTTGATGGCTGAAGTTAGCGGACTATATTGTATGAAAGGTAAGAATAATTGGGATAAACGACCACACCATGGAGACCATAATCATTCAAAGATAGGCATCTCTGAAAGTTCTCATTCCGTATTTGTGAAGGAAGAAAAATCCTTCTTGTTAAAAATATCTCAAGCAAAGACTTGAAGAGTAGCAAAGAGACCAAAGACTAAGAAAAAATGACAAAAAAATTTCTAAAAGTGTTTCCTAATCACTCTAAGAATATATCAAAATTTTTCTAGCATGAACTGTCATTTATTTCCATGGCCGATGATAAGAGAACTGATAGGGACTACATAAACTAAACGTTGAAATAGAGTGAGACACAAGACAAGTTGGGTCATGAAGGGTTTTACACATATATTAAATATTTTGTGTTAGTTATATTTTTTTAACCCTATTTTAATTGTGTCATACTTTTTTCACAACTCTTGTACTCTACATATTGAATAGCTTAAATATAGTTTTAGTCCTATAAATATAGTGAATTTTGGTTTTTGATCCTATTGCATTATTAGCTCGGTTGTTATGAGTGGTAATATTTATTATAAGGACTAAAAGAAGATTCTTAATATTTACAAGGACCAAGACCCAAAATTTTCAACATTTGTGAGTTCTAAATGCACATTTTCAAATATTTATAGAGATTAAAATTAAAACAACATTGGATGAAAATGAAAATCGTAAACAAAATTGGGGTTAAAAATTATAAGGATTAAAAATGTACATATGTTCAACTAATTTTTCTCCTTATTTATTCGTAAGTATTGTTGAAAAGAAGAGAAAGATTGAAAATTTACAAGATTTGCCTTCGATATAAATTAAATGAATCCATGTGAAGTTTTCACTGGCTTAAGTTAGCCGTCTACATTCTACAAAAGGTAAGAGTAATTGAGATAAGCGTTCACACCATGGAGACTATAAACATTCAAAGAGAGGCATTTCTGAAAGTTCTCCTTTCCGGGTTTGTTAAGGAAGAAAAACACTTCATGCCAAAAACATCTAAATTATTTGAAGATTTATAAAAAAGAGACCAAAGATAATAAAAAAAAATTCAGAAGTGTTTCTCACTTCAAGATTTGAATGTAAGTATTTTAAGGTATATATTAACTAGTAAGATCTCATTGTAAATGTGATTTTAGAATAATTATATCATCCTAAAAGGTCACTCAGGAAAATATGATAATATATACATAATTGAATTATTGGATAAAGATTATTTGCACTTACGCACGCGTGATGTATCAAAATTAAATTTATACTTATATCATTAGTGATGGTATAAATAATTAATAAATATTATATAATAATTGAAGGTAATATTTAACTTTTGTTAGATAATAATTAGTATTATCATACAATAATATGATGAAATTTGTGAAAAAAAAATCAAAACTAAAATAATAATGATCCTTTCACGTCTCCACCACTGCCGCTCATAATGTTAGCATATATTTTTTGCCTTTGTTTTTTATCGGTATTTTCTTACTAGAGGCGCTGTTCAAATATAGCGATGCACTTAAAATGTGGCCAACTTCAGATACAGTGGTGCACTTAAATGTGGCCAACTCTTTTAACCGAGATTCAAATGGAATGGGCAAAAACTCGTAGTATGAATGGGTAAAAAATAAAATAAAATAAAACGGACCTTGTTTTTTAACAAATAAAACTAACAATTAGGTGTAAATCTAAAATGATATTTGTATAAGATGTGCTTGTGTAATATTATTCTGAATGAAAAAGAAGAGACAAAGACTTTTACATTCATGGGGTTTTTAATATTCCAATAGGAATCTATCATTATCAAATTCTAAGCATCCAAAATTCTGGAAAGAACGTGGAAACATCGGTACAAATAGAGAGCGCAATTGTGGGCAAAATTATCTCTGATTAATTTACACGTGCAGAAATATGAAAATGGAATATTGAATTCACAAATTGAGGTTTATGTGATACAGATTTGAAAAGTATTCCTAATATTATTTAGTAATCATTTTATCTCGTATGAATTAATGATGAGAAGGATCTCCTTGACATGCTTAAGAGGCTAAAACCTTTAATATTATATAGTGTTTGATGTGATAATGTATAAAATATTAAAAAAAATAAAAAGAATAATTTTTATTAAACATTTAAGTATATCTTTAAATTATAGTAGTTCTATTTGTTTACAAATAACTCTAACTATAAACAAATAATGCATAAAATAAAATGATAATTTTATTTAATGATTTACATATAGCTTTTAAAAATATATATTACAATTTAAAATTTCAATTTATCTTCAATGTTATGTATTATTTATTTTAATATCTTGCCATCCAACTTCAGCGGCCACTGTATATGTATGTTTGTGCCTAAGTCGTGCATGTTGATCTTGATATATATATATATATATATGATTAATTGATTACGTCCAACTATCTCAATTTTTCCAAATATAGAAAGTTAGGGACAATGGGAGTGCGCCACGTAACCCAGCGACTTTGGCACCACATGAACCGAAATGTCTTTGACCGTTTTACTCTTCTTTTGCTTATTGTTCTTTTCTTCCTTTTCAGTTGCAAGTCTGAGACAACTACAATGAAGATGACGTGGCTGCTGCTGATGATCATCTTTGTGACAACAGGCACGTAATACTCATGGATTAGTAAATCATTCACTTGTTAAATTCCGGTTATCTTGTTAGAATGAAACTCCAATTAAGTCCTGATTGAAAAATCCTATTCAATTATGGATTATGTTCTACTTAAAGTCACTCACTTACCGACAACAAAAACAAAAAGAAGAAAAATGTCACTCGCTGTCTCTCTTTTTTTCTTCTTTGTTATTTGATTATCAAAGAGGCGTGAGAATTTTGAGTTTTGATTATCAACTAGTCCTTTTCTCAGGCATATTCATTAGAAAAATCTTAATTGATGGGGTTTGCCTGAACAGCAACGCTAATAAGTACAAGGACTGTGAGTACGAAAAGTCTGGAATGATGAATGGGCAACGGGTCAACCAGTCAGCATGCTGCATGGAGTAATGATACAACGGTCTCTCGAGACTATACATGCATAGATGAACTCGAGAAATGGCTTTGACCGAAAGTAAAATAAAATTAAATTCGAGAAATGGCAAATAGCAGTCGCCAAAATGTTTATTTAGGATTTAATTTTTATTTATTGATAATCATATAATTATATTTTATTATATTTATAAAAGTAATTAAATTTTACACTTAGTATTTAAAAGATTATGTAAATAAATGAGATTATTTAATTAGATAAAAGTATGAAAAAAATTTATATATTAGTATATAAAAATTAAACTCATTTATTTATTTGATTTTTAAATCAAAAGTTCACCTACACACAAGTTTAACTTCCACCTCTTAACCCAACTAAAGAGAATATATTGTGCTCTCAGTCTTGTACCGAACGATTATTTATTTTGAGTAAATAACTTTTTTATTCTAATATTTTTAATTTAATATTAATTTTGTTCCAATATTTTTTTATATAAATTTCATTATAATATTTTTATTTTTGACATTAATATAGTCATTTTGATGAATTTTTACTTTGATATAAAATTAAATTAATATCAAAATAAAAAATATTAGAAATAAATTGATGTCAAAAATTTTATTGCAATCAAAATAATATTAAATCAAATTGAAAATATCAGGACTAAAAAATTTGTTTACTACATATTTATTTTTAAAGATTGGCTAATAATTTTTTAATTTAATTTTATGCACTGATAATAAAAAATAACACATATAAAATAAATTCTCCTTTTGTAATTCTTACACTAATTGCATATAAAACTAATTGTCAATGCACAATTATATATTTTGATATCCATTACTGTTTTTTCAAGAATACTTTAGTCTATTGAATAAAATGTAATAACCTTTTCCTAAACAAATTATTTAAAATATGTTTTAATAATATAAAATTTAAATTCTTCTAATTATAATTCAAGAGAAAATAAAAAAGTACCAAATCATAAGAGATAATTATAGGGTTTAATTTTGATACACTGATAGTGTAAAACTTTTTTACATTGTCATCCAATCATATCTTTTCTTTTGTATGACTTTTTAAGTAGTAAGAGTTGAAAGTAATTATATTTACTGATTTGTCATTATATAATTAAATGAATATGTAAAACTTCTTTACACTGTCAGTATATTTTGATTAAATCCTTAATTATAATAGTGATAGTAATTTAGCATGATTTGGAACTTGTTTAAATTTTTATTAATTGATAGTATCAAACTACTTTATATTATTAGTGTATATAGATTATTTTTTTATTTGACAAATATTATCATCATTTAAAATGTTGTTTATGCAACATAGAATATTATTAATAAAATATTACCTATATATATAAGTGGAATAAGTTAATTGAAATTTTATTACTTAACAATATAAAATTATTTTACATCATTAGTGTATAACAATTAATCCCATACCTTAATTACAAAAAGATAATTTAATTTATATATATGTATTGAAACTGGAAAAATCATTAACCACTTATTAGAAATAAATAATCATTTAGGAAGAGCGGGAGTGCAACAAGTTCACTTAAGGTATATTTATGAGTTGAGATTTTGAAAGAGGGAAAGGAAAGGAGGAATTTATAGTGTAATATTATGTTGTAAATTTTTTTTCCCTATCCCCTTCCTTTAAAATCTCAACTCGCACATAAAAGGTAAATGCCAAAAGGCAATGTTGCGTTGTTTAAGTTTTGATTTACAATAGCCACTTTCAAATATCTATTATCACTCATCTCTTAATACCTTTGTTTATATATTCCAAAATTACCCTTAATTATGATTTAAGAGCTTTGTTACATTTTTGTCTATTGTCACTCATCCATTTCAAATTATATTTCATAATTATGCTAATTAATATTAAATGTAAAAATTAACTATTTTAAATTTATTTATTTTAAGATAGATTAAGCCTTTGAGGCAAACAAAGTAAGAAAGGTGTTTTCCTGTTTTGTGATATTCAAAGAATTTTTTTTAATTTTTTGAGATTTTATTTCTTACATATTTTGGATATTAGGGTTTTTTTAACTTTTCAATTGTGTCCAATAAAAGTATATTTTAAAAATTTATCTATTATCATTTCAATATTCTAAAATTCAATTAAACAATCATACTAAATAAAAATACCTACAACTAAACTTTCATCTCAGTGCAAAAACTATTAATTTTAATAAAATGATTAACTTGAATTAGATAATGTAGTAAAATAAAAATTTAAGTAACTTTTCAACTGCCCCCTCTGTATATTATGGTGGATATATAGCACTCATAAGCTATACCAATGGGTCCCTCCTGTATATTATGGTGTAGCTAAATTCCTCATGCTAGTAATAGTTGAAGCACTTTATTGAATTAAATAGTCTAACAGTAAATTCATAAAAATAATTAATAATAAAAATAATTACAAATCATAATTTCATTTAGATATAAAGTATAACAAGTTCCCTTATTTAAAAAAAAGAACTAAAGAACAAAACATAATAATAAAAATTATTCGATTAATAATAATAAAATTTGAAATTATATAATTTTTAAATATTTATTTAACTATATAAACACTAGATATTCAAAGATTTTATGTGTGGTGCATATTACATTTTTTTTTCTTTTACGTTGTTTTTTTTATTAACTCCACTTTACGTTGTTTTGATAATATGATTTGCTAATATGTCTTCAAATTTCAATGTTATTAAATGTTACTTAAAATAATTTTTAAAGAAACAATCATTATTATAATATTTAGATAATTATTGTATAAAAAGTTTAAATAAATAAGTTAATGTTTAGATCTAGGCAATTATATCATAACATTAATTATTAATACTTTTAATAAGAGGGATAATTTAGAGAAATCAATTAAAAGTCATTATTAGTTGAAGTAGCAATAAATATTTGAGAATGGCTTAAAAATAAACTAAATAAACCTGAAAACAAATTCAATAATATAGCTTTATTTTAAATTGTTGTACTCTTGTACCCAAAAAAAGTTGCTATACTCTAGTTGTTGCTATTTCTTGATAGACCTCTAGTAGCTGCTAGCCATTTGCCTAGCTATTTGTATTTGCCATCTGTTGAGCTCATCTAAGCATACATGGTATCGAGACCGTTGCATCATTGCTCTGTTGCAGGAAGAAAATTCTTCGCCCACACAACAATATCTCCGTTCAATTTTATTGGGTCCCACTTCTCACCCCACTTTTGCAAACGTCTGGATGATGTACAATACATGTGGAGGAAGACACACATTTCCTCTCGGAGTATACAAGAAAAATCGCTACAAATGGGTCAGTTGAAGTTAAGATGTCCAATCATGGTAATAGGACCGGCCAGTTTAACCATAAAATCAATGAATCGACTGTGAAATCGGTCTGAGTTAGTATTTAAATTGGTCCCGCATCAAAATCAGTATAACCCGATTTGACTCGGTCAATTTTGTATTAAAACAGGTGACTCAGCTAGTGGAATTGAGTCGGACCGGTTGAGTTTTTTTTTTTGCTTTTTTATTTTTTTTACTTTGTTGTTCTAAATGATAACTTTTTCAAAAACCTTAAAAAAAATTAATTTGACTTATAGAAAAATGCAAAATTTTATTTGTATGGTCATAACTTATGAGTTTGTGATGTAAAACTTTGTGAATTTACTTGTATAATTATGTTTTGAACTTTTCAATTATGTTTTGAACTTTTCAATTATGATTTGTGAATGTGAAATGTGAATAATATTTTGAAATTTATATTATTTATTTATAATTTTATATTTAGACCCTTTAAAGAGTATTAAATTGTTAATTAGTTGTCATTTTATTATATTTTATTTAAATTTTTATATTTTTTTGTATAAATCCGGTTCAACCTATTGAAGAACCCATCTATTGAATCCACTAATGATCAAGACTGACCGAGTCGATCGTTGGTCCGAGTATGAAAACTACGTGTCCAATCATAGATAATATTTGTCAAATAATTTGAAAGCACAACTTTCTTTAACACTTACTAGTAATTTGCCGGGCATTATCATGCCAAGTAAGTTGTATTTTTTTTTGTTTTTATTTTATATTAATACAACTAAATATAATTGTGATGATTATTATAAAAATATTTTATGTAGTAAAATAAAAATTATAGTGTCTCAATTGTCAAATTAAAACTGCATATAATGTTAGTAGTTTTTTTTAAGTTCAAAGAGATAGGTGGCTATGGATAGCAGGTGAGAGAATGAGAGAGAGAAAGGCAAATAAATAAAATAGGAAAAAGAAAGTTGTGCACCAAAAACCAATTTTTCTTCTATATCCCCTTTATATAGTGTTCTTTATAACTTCTCTTATTTAAGGCTTTTACTTTGATACCCATATTGATACCTCTTATGTAATTAATAATCATGATTTTATCTTTAATTTGATAGATTTAAAAAACTTATATTCTTGAGACATGTTATTTATTTTTACTCGTACATAGCTAAAAGGTATTGAGAAAACCTCTTTATTTAAATTGAGTTTAATTTTTATAAACTAACAATATAAAAAAAAGGTTTACAATGTAATCTAATAAAAATATTGCTACATCAGTAAAAGTAGTTAAGTTTCACATTCACTATTTGAAAAAGTTATCTAGATATGACTATTTGATAGAATGACAAAGTAAAACTTTTTTACACATTGTCAGTGTATAGAAATTAATCTCTTTTGTAATAAGATTATATTAATGAGTTTAATTCTTATGCATCAATAGTGCAAACAAATTTTATAATTTTATTCAATCATGTATTGTTACAATTAACAAACATGATTAAGTCTCTCATTCACTACTTGAAAAACAATACAAATAAGATGATTTGATTGGATAACAATGTAAAAAAAATTATATTATCATTGTATTAAAATTAAACTCTATATTGATTGACCAGTTAACCAACTTGACACATCAACAACTTAAATATATTTTACATGAGGAATTTCATAAAAAGAATTAAAATAATATGAAAAATACCAGAGAGTAAAAATTTTTGTCCAAATTCATTATCAGAATAATGTGGCATATACACAACTATTGGATAGATAAGTGAGTTATACTATTTTATCCTATCTAATAAATACGTTTGTTTTCTGTAAAAAAAAAATTTGACATTTTGCCTAGAAAATTGATGGGATTAACCGTAGTAATATGACAATATCATGATTAAATATTTGTTACACATGCATCCTAATAAAATAATTTAGTTCCAAATTATAAGGATGGCAGCACTTACGTATGAGATTGGTGCACGGATAACCTGCGAACGGGCTTTTTCCGTGTCGGAATACCCGTGACTGAACTAGCGGAATCAAAATTTGATTCCATTGTTTGTTTCAACTAGAGGTTGTGGTTCCGTTGAAAACAATAAATTCATATTTACCTGTTCACATCACCCATGCAATGAATCAAAATAATAAAATACAATTCTACTTATTTTTCATTATGCTTATGTGTTTTTTTTTTAAATTTTTTGCCCCTCACTAACAAAACTTGTCAGATCCGTCTTCTCTGAAATTGAAAATATCTTTCCGTATGTGTGTGTGTGTCTTTGGCCATCAGTGGGTTTGTTTGGACCATCTTCATCAATTGTTGGATTTATATGCGTCACATGTCACTGGAATTCTCTCGTCGTGGGCCTCCGGTTAAGTACTTTTCTACCTAATTACGTAAATCTTCGCCGACATTTGAGGCAAAGAAAGAGAGTTTCTCAGTAAAGAACTGTTGTGTTTAGAACTGTCAAAAAGATAGAAACGACACAATTTTAATTAAATTGATTTAATTTAACTTAATTTAAAATTTAATTTCCTTCCGAGAATGAAAAAAATGATATCTAAATTAATTTTTTCATGTTTAGAATTATTTAAGAAAGTTAAATTGATTTTGCATAAATGTTGTATTTTACTGCTTGTATTTAGAGTATGTTAAATGAATTAACTATAAGAATTTAAAAATTTTAAAAATAAAATAATTTAGTTGAACGACAATAGTGTAAAAGTCATCAGTATGTATACAGACAATGCACATTTTTTTAAACTCTTGTCTATTTTTTTTTATTATTTATGTTCATTCTTTATGATCTTTTTGTTCAACATTAAATTTTTTAGAACATTTAGTTGTAAAAAGATTTGAATCTAAAGTCTCATATATACTACCCAAACCTCTCATCACTAAATTATCTCAATGACTTCATTGCATGTGACTTTACCTACAATGAAAATAAGAAAACTTAGCAAAACAAAAAATAAAATAAAATAAAAAACAATGGAAGAATAAATGAGGTTGAAGCTGACAAGGGATATGATTTTTTTTTCATTTTTGTTTTGTTTTAGGCACAATATCAAAGAATAAATTTTTTTTATTTACCTAAAACTAAATACAATTCGTGATGCATAGTAAAGAACAAAAACAAAGCAATTCCATGGGCTTCATAAAGGGAACTGAATAACCAAAAAAATTGGGTAATGTTAGTATTGGGATGCCTAAAACCAAAAACAAAATGATTCCATGTGATTTTAGTTCTACATATTTTGATTTTGATTTTTAATTTTGCCATTACTCCCTTCATTTCAAGTTAAATGATATTTCAAGGCTTTATTTTTGTTTTAAAATAATTGTTAGTTTAGAATTTCAATGAAACAATAACTAATTTATACCAATTTTATTCCTATCTGCATTAAATTCGATAACGTCTTTCTCTCTTTTTTTTAAGCCAATCATTTTTCTCTCACTTTTAAGCCAATCATTTTTTCTAAAAAAATGGATGATTTAGTCTTTTATTTAGACTAACATTTTTAGGAAATCCAAACTATTTAATGATTTGCTTAATTCTTATGCAATAACCTTAAATGAGATTTATTTTCAAACGAAGAAAGTATTATATATGAAATTAATATTTGCTTTTAAAGAGAGAACATTTTGGACTTACCCCAAAAAAAAAAAAACAGAGAGAGAGCAGTCTGGTTTATTTAAGAGAATATATAGAGAAAGATTAAGACAATACCAAAAGAGAAAATATTTATGAAGTAATAGATGACACATTTATTTTTTGATAAAAAAACTCACACTTCTGTTGTCTAAAAGAAAATTCTAACCCATAGGATTGGTAAGGTGAAGTAAGATAGAGTTTCACATCTTACCAGCGACATGTTCAAATGTCCACTTGTCCCATTAGCTGAGATAGATATAAAATACTCTACAAGTCCTCGCTAAGCCTAAAGGTTTTTACTGTCTTGGACTAGTATGCTCTCGCACTATTTTTTTGACCCAAGGAAAAAAGAAGAAACTTATAAGGATAAGTTTATAATTTTATTTCATTCCTATTAATTATCAATTTGTTTTATTTATCTTACCTAATTATATACCACTAATGTAACTTTAACCAACAACGACATTATTGAAAAATCAAATGTGTAAATTTAAGTAACTATTACAACATTGAATAATTTTTTTTATTAATATGGTAATTTTAATTAATGTTCCCCTCATGTGTGTGTGTGAATCCACATAAAAGAAGTAAAAATTGAAACCATTTGTGCTTATGGGATACAACCTTATTTGAATAAGATTCACATCTCATCTGATGATAAATGGAGGTGTCAATCAATACAATGTTCTATATTTCATAAGCACAAATAACATTTTTCCTACTTAAATTGCACACCTTCGCAGTTTATATATTTGGCCTGATATCAGAAAGATTCAGCGAGAGATTCTACTGCCCCTATCTTACACGGCCAATCATGGCTTCCCTTTCCCTTCATGATCATCAGTCTCTTTCATATGATCCTAGTGATTATGATTATGAGACTAAACCCAACTCAAGACCAGTACTCCAGCAAACTGTCCTGGAGATTGATCATCTTGATGAGGCCAACGCAGTGGAGATGGAATCAGCTTTCAACGCTCCAGGAAAGAGCAATGGATCAGAAGAAGCTTCTCCGGGTGGGACTCATCAGACAAAAGAAGAGGTGCCAGTCTGCTTGACATGGAAGGATCTATGGGTGACTGCATCGATGGGCAGGAATGGAAGCAGATCAATCCTCCAAGGTTTGACTGGTTATGCCAAGCCAGGCCAGCTCCTTGCCATTATGGGTCCTTCTGGTTGTGGCAAGTCCACTCTTCTTGATGCTTTAGCAGGTTCGTTCGTAATTTAATTTGTAGAATTGTGAAAGCCTATTGCATGATCGTGTTTGTTTTCCATAACAAGTTGTGTGGTCTTTTTCAATAGAAAAATGCAATTTTGACGTCTAAATGTAAATGTCTTGTTGAATTACCTATTTCTTCATAATTAGATGTTATTGGTTGAACACTTAAATGGATAAGTGGGAATTATTAGAACACTCACCTTTAGTTGATTAAGCAATGTTGCTCTTTTGATGGTGCTTGCTTGGTTCAAAGAAGTCATATTTTCATATTGAAAGATAAAGATTTAAATTAATGCTATTTGAATATTTAAAAGTAAA
Source organism: Dalbergia cochinchinensis (assembly GCA_031216125.1). Lineage (NCBI taxonomy): Eukaryota > Viridiplantae > Streptophyta > Magnoliopsida > Fabales > Fabaceae > Dalbergia > Dalbergia cochinchinensis. The sequence continues at coordinate 11,591,380 of CM062372.1, forward strand.
TTTTCTATTAAACATCCACTTTATTATTCTTGGGCCTAATAGAAAAGTAGAATAAATGGAGACCATTATCATATGTAAGAGACATTTACTTTTAGATGTTCAAATATCATTTTTCAAAGATTTATTCCCTCAGACACTATTTATATTTGTCATAGATTGTTTTCAGAACAAGAGAAAGTAAAGGAGAGAAAACACCAATCAAAGGTAGAAATGGTGGGTATTTCGGAGGAAGAATTTGTTTACTACTCCATGAGTACTAATGTAGCTTTTTTCGGTTCAAAGAAGACATCTCTGTCAAAAACCATTTAATGGACAAGTTAGCAGCTCCCACCTTTGACCAGTTCAACTGATTTAAACAGCTCTTGTCATAAATATTTTTTTTTCTTAATTTTTTAGTTATTTAAAAGATTTAATTTATATGCATTCACATTACAAAAAAAATATAAAAATTTAATTATATATTATTACATACATAAAGGCATTTGACTCAATTATCTATTATAGAAGCATTTATTGACATCAAAGTAAAACTAGCTACAAAGGTTAACCTTGACATTAAGCTCATGGAATGTTTTGGGAGCTTATTTTTACTTTCTGAAATTTAAAAGAATAATATGACTTTACTCTCATCAATGATAATAAATATAAAAATCATCTCCTTTAGTATCTATATCTATTATCATCATTTTATATTTTTTTAAGTCTATTTACCAAACATTTCTATTATAGCTTTTACTTGTTGAGAGTAACTTATACATTATATTTTATCAAATAACATTACTGTAATTTTTTTATAGCAGTGTTTTGATAGTATAAAGAGCCCAACATCTCTCACAAAACCATAGCAACACTAGCCTAAATCTTCCCTAGCTATCTCATCTATCAACTAATTTAATGATGCTATGAATTCATGCTTTCAGGGAGATTAGGTCCAAACACAAGACAAACCGGGGAGATTCTGATCAATGGTCACAAACAATCACTGGCCTATGGAACCACGGTGGAGAATCTAAAATTATTCAACAAAAAACAAATTGTGGTTCTAATTAGTCTCCATGTCTGCATGATCAATAGACCATTGTTTGATTTATTATTTCCATCTTTGTAACCTCAGGCATATGTCACACAAGATGATACCTTAATAACAACATTGACAGTGAGAGAAGCAGTGTACTATTCAGCTCAACTCCAATTACCTAACTCCATGTCCAAGGCTGAGAAGAAAGAGAGAGCAGACATAACAATCAAAGAAATGGGTCTGCAAGATGCCATAAACACAAGGATTGGAGGGTGGGGTGTAAAAGGAATCAGTGGGGGTCAGAAGAGGCGTGTGAGCATCTGCATTGAGATCCTAACTCACCCAAGACTTCTGTTCCTTGATGAACCAACTAGTGGACTTGACAGCGCAGCTTCCTATTATGTTATGAGAAGAATCGCTGCGTTGAGTAATCAGAGGACTGTTCTTGCATCAATCCATCAACCTAGTGGTGATGTTTTTCAATTTTTCGATAATCTTTGTCTTCTATCTTATGGGAAAACAGTTTACTTTGGGCCTGCTTCTGCTGCAATAGAGGTGCGAACTAGCCCATCATGTCAAAGTTACATGTTCTTTGAGTAAATCACAATTTGGTCCTGACCAAAAAAAAATAAGAAAAATTGGTCCTCCACAAAAATAATATGGGACAAATTATTACCTCTAGAAAAGAAATATCCTATTGGTTCTGATAATTAAAATAGGATAAATTGATCCCCAAATAATTTATAAAAATAAGTCAAACTGATCTTTAATAAAAATACAAATAAGATAAATAAGTTTATTGAAATATTAGGAAGGAATTTAATTTGTTCTATACTTTTAATTATAAGGGATTATGAATGATATTTCATTTTTTGAAGAACTAATTTGTTTGAAATTATTTTCATGGAAGATCAAATTGGAGATTTTCTCTTTTTTGCTTTTTGGTTATAATGTCCACTAACTATTGATTTATTTCAATTTCAGTTTTTCGCTTTAAATGGTTTTCCTTGTCCTACTCTTCATAACCCATCTGATCATTTATTGAAAACTATAAATATGGACTTTGATCAGGTAAGCTTGCTAAGAAACAATGGCAAGGGTGTTTTATTATTTTGATTTCATTTTTACATACTTTCATCAAAGTAGTGAACCAAACTCATAGCAATCTGAATGAGATACTTGTTATGCAAGGAAACTGAGCTGGGATTAACTGGGACAAGAACAATACCCGCAAAAGAAGCAATTCGGATCCTCGTGAACTCATATAAATCATCTGAAATGAACCAGCAGGTTCAGAATGAAGTGGCAGCACTGTCTGAAAAGGTATTGTTCTTAATTTATCAGATCTCATAGGAATATCACCAAAACTGATCCAAAATTTATCATAAAATATTTTTGTTATTTAATTTTAATGATTTTCAGGAAACTAGTGCAATAAACAAGAAAAGAGAACATGCAGGCTTCATTAGTCAATGCATTACTCTTACTAAAAGATCGTCCCTGAACATGTATCGTGATCTAGGCTATTACTGGTTACGCCTTGCCATATACATTGCATTGGCTGTAAGTTTAGCCACCGTCTACTATGATCTAGGCAAAAGTTATGACTCAATTAAGGTAAGAGTGACAAAGTAACAAGTCGACTTTATATGGCTTGTATAAAACGACCAAAACTGCATTAGCTTTGTACTCTTCACTAATTCTCCATTCACTTTTGTTAATTTTAGGATAGGGCTTCTCTTCTTTCGTTTGTGTCTACGTTCATCACTTTCATGAGCATTGGTGGATTCCCTTCCTTTGTCGAGGAAATGAAGGTAGTGCAAAGCTTTATCAATAGCCCCTTTTTTTATTTTGAAACTTGAAAATAGACAAATCCCCCAAAACTGGTCCTCTTAAATTTTGCATCGAATAAATTGATCTTCTAGAAGAAAAATCTCAAAGACGTGTATGCAAATTTAAATTGTCATACATTGGTTCCTTTAAAAGAAAAAAAAAAGACAAATTAATTATTCAAAAATTATAAAAAAGATCAAATTAGTCCCGATACAGAGATTAATTTGTCTGATCTTTTTAATTGATAAGATTTCTTTATATATATGTATATGTATATCCTGAGAGACCAATTTATTCAATTTTTATTTCTGAGATGATCAATTTATTCGATATAAAATTTAAAAAGGGCTAATTTAGAGGATTTGTGTAAATAAAATCTTGGTTTTTTCCCCAATTTTCTAAATATGCGCAGTCACTAATTTTTATTTTTTCAATGGTTGCCATTGATACTACCCAAGGTATTTGAAAGAGAAAGGCTAAATGGGCATTATGGTGTTACTGCATTCGCCATTGGGAACACCTTTTCAGCTATCCCGTTCGTGTTCTTGGTTTCATTCATTCCCGGAGCTATAGTTTACTACCTTCCTGGTCTTCAGAAGGGATTTGACCATTTTTTGTACTTCATTTGTGTATTATTTACTTGCTTGATGTTGGTAGAGAGTCTAATGATGATAGTTGCAAGCATAGTCCCAAACTATCTAATGGGTATCATAACCGGTGCCGGAATCCAAGCAGTGATGATTTTACTTGGTGGGTTCTTTAAATTGCCAAAGACAATCCCCAAGCCGATTTGGAGATACCCATTGCACTATGTGGCCTTCCACACCTATGCATTCCAAGGATTATTCAAGAACGAATACGAAGGGCTTAAATTCCCCAGTGCCAATGGTGCTGGGAGAAGTTACATTACAGGTGAAGAGGTTCTGAGGGACACGTGGCAAGTGGAGATGAGTTACTCAAAGTGGGTTGATCTCGCAATCTTGGCGGGGATGCTTGCCCTGTATCGGGTCCTGTTTTTAGTTATCATGAAGGCTACAGAGAAGTTGAAGCCAGTGGTTGTGTCGCTCATGTCGGTGTCCGCTGGTGTCTCCCAAGCAAAGGATCCGGGTCATGGAAAATCGCAGGGGCAATTCTACCGGAGAAATGCTATTTTGACACCTATATAGATATAGACATTTATATGTATCTCATATAATATGAGAGTAGTGATAAAGAGAGAATAAGTTAAAAGAAAAAAAAAAAAAAAAGTAGATGGCAGGATCCAATCCTCACCAAATAGCAAAAGCAATGAAAGCGATTCTTAAACCTCACCAAAGACAACGTGGTCAGACAAATGATCATTCGACACGTGTAGTAGGCATTGTTGTGATCGGTAATACTTGTCAGCCATTTATTTTTTAAGATTAAAGATAAGAATTTAATATAATAGCAAACGTGTCAGGGGTGTTCGCCCAGATATGTTTTTTTAGGAATACAAGCCATTTTGATTTTAATTCGTCTAAAATTTTGATTTTGATTTTAGTTCTTTTTTTCTTTCCTTTGTTTTTGATTCCTGTTATTTTAAATTTTGATTTTAATCAATATTTTTAAATATATATTTAACTGTTATAAATATTAAAAATTTTATTTTTGCATATGGGATCTTGGCAAGTCTGTTAAGGATAATTTTCAAACTCGGCTCGATAATCGACTTAATCGAGACATCAGGTTATTAGATCACTGGTTCAACCAGTGGGTCACTAATCAAACAGGTTGAACCAAATTTATACAACAAAAATAGATAAAAATATATAAAAATTTAAATAAAATAACAAGTAATTAATAATTTGACACTATTTAAGGTGTTCAAATACAAAACATAAACAAATAACATAAATTTCTAAATATTGTTCACATTTCACAATCACGAATCACAATTGACAAGTTCAAAACATAATTACACAAGCAAACTCACAAAATTTTACATCACTAACTCATAAGTTATGACAATACAAATAAAGTTGCTACATTTTTTCATAAGCCAAATTATAATTTTTTTAAGGTTTGAAAAAACAACATTGTTTATTAAAACTGTAAAAAAAAAAAAAAGACTGACCAGTTTTCAAGAACCAAATTTGATACAAACTATCAGAGCCCATGTTCAACCCTAGTAGAGCCTGAGGGTTGGAACCATTATGCTTGGTTGCATAAGTACGATAGTTGATGTTATGCTAGCTGTTTGTCTGTATGATAGGCTATAGGTTAGAGATGCATGACCGTTTACTTGCTTGGCACAGTCACTAAGTTTACTTAGCTTGGAAATTGAGACTGATTACCTTGATGTTTCTTGTTTTGTGCACTTCGATACTGGTGGCACCAAGTAGGTGCCCTAGGATAAAGACTTCTAGCAACTCCCAAGATAAGGAGGTGCTGGATACTTTGAGAGGATCTCAGTTGTGAGTGAGTATTCTGATATCTTTTTCGAGGAGATCCCTAAGTTTCCCCAGCTTGTAAGGTAGAATTCTCCATAGACCTAGTCTGTGGGATGGGACCAATATCCATAGTACCTTATAGGATGTCATTGGTAAAGTTAGTGGAGCTTAAGACTTAGTTAGAGGAATTGTTAAAGAAGATATTCGTGAGACCGAGTGCTTCTTGGGGGCATCAATACTTCTTGTAAAGAAGAAGGATAGGAGTGTATGACTGTCTATGCATTATAGGTAACTGAATAAAGTTATCGTGAAGAATAAGTATCCTCTTCCAAGAATTGATGATCTTATGAATCAACTAAGAAGAGCAGTAGTATTTTCAAAAATCGATCTAAGGTTTGGATATCATTAGATTTGTGTGAGAGAGGAGGACATACCCAAAACTACTTTTGGGACAAGGTATGGACCAATGAGTGTAAGGCGAGCTTTTTGGAGTTAAAGTGCAAGTTGATTTCCATTCTTGTGTTAGTTTTACCTGACCAAAGTGAACCCTTTAAGATGTATTGTGACGTTTCTAGGTGAGGTTTGGGATGAATGCTCATGCAACATCGAAAGGTAGTGGTTTATGCATCACAATAGTTAAAGCTGCAAGAGTTTAATTATCCTACCCATGATTTACATTTAGCTGCGGTAGTGTTTGCATTGAAGTCTTGGAGATACTATTTATATGGTATAGGGTTTATGGTCTTTTATGATCATAAGAGTTTGAAGCATCTATTTGATCAGAAGGAATATAATATGAGATAAAGGAGGTGGATGGAGCTATTGAAAAATTATGACTTTCGATTGAATTACCACCTTGGGAAGGCAAATGTAGTATCTGAAGCTCTTAGCAAAAAAAAGTCACTACATGTGTCACATATGATGGTGAAAGATTTTGAGTTGATAAAGAAGTTTAGAAACCTAACCTTGGAGTTCCTTTACCCTCCGACATGAGGATGTGTCAAATCTATGTGATGAGAAATTTCAAGGTGCAATTTGCTCAAGCTCAGAAGGAAGATAAAGAGTTTAATGCGCTAGTGAAAAGTATAGAAGAGAAGAAGATGAAGGGTTTTGAGTTGAGAATTGATGGACTATGGAGGTATGAAGGAGAATTTGTGTCCTGACGAGTAGAGACCTCCGAAAGAGTATTCTAGAGGCAGCACATAACAGCTAGTTTACCATTCATCTCAGTGCCACAAAGATGTACCAGGATTTAAGAAAGATGTTTTAGTGGTATGGGATGAAGAAGGATGTAACAGATTGGGTAGGTAAGTGTTTGGTGTGCCAGAAAGCAAGGATTGAGCATCAGCGACCTTTAGGCTTGTTGCAACCTTTAGGCTTGTTACAACCTTTAGAAATCCCTGAGTGGAAGTGGGAGAGCATCTCTATGGATTTTATGGTGGGTTTGCCTAGAACCCAAGCTGGTCATGACGCTATATGGGTGATAGTTGACCGATTGACTAAGTCGGCTCACTTTTTTTCGTATTAGAGCGACTTATTCCTTGGATAGATTGGCCCAACTCTACGTTCAGGAGATTTTAAAACTGCATGGAGTCCCATCGACGAAAATCTCGAATCCTGATCCGTGGTTTACGTGACGTTTCTAGGGAGCCTTGTAAAAAGCTTTTTGGACGAGATTGTACCTAAGCACGGCTTTTCACCCCCAGACAGATAGTCAATCTGAGAAAACTATCCAGACCTTGGAGGATATGTTAAGAGCTTGTGCTTTTGATGAGAAAGGAAGTTGGGATAAGTATTTTCCCTTAGTTGAATTCTCCTACAGTAACAGTCTTCATGCTAGTATAGGGATGGCCCCATATGAAGCCTTTTATGGAAGAAAGTGTTAGTCTCCCCTTTGTTGGTACGAACTAGATGAGAATAGTGTACTAGGACTTGACCTTGTAAAGCAAACCAGGGAACATATAAAGAGGATTAAGAAGAGGATCCAAATTGCTCAAAGTCGCCAGAAAAGTTATGCTGATGAAAAAAGGAAACCTTTAGAATTCCAAGAGGGTGAGCATGTGTTCCTCAAGATCACTCCCATAACAGGGATAGGGCATGCTATGAGAGTCAAAAAGTTGAGTCCTAGATTCCTTGGTTCTTTTCAAATTCTTCAAAGAGTCGGGTCAGGTGCTTACCGAATAGCCTTACCTCCTAATCTCACAAATCTTCATGATGTCTTTCATGTCTCCCAATTATGTAAATATTATTCTGATCCAAGTCATGTTCTTGAGCCAGAACACGTGTAATTAAGGAATGACCTAACCTTTAACCTTCCTCTATCAAGGATAGTCGATAAGGGTGTCAAGAAATTACGCAATGAGACAATGTCCTTAGTAAAGGTGGCTTGGGGAAGAGATGCTGCTGAGGAACTCACTTGGGAGCTAGAGACGGAGATGAGAAGCCTTCGCCCAGTTTTTTTTTCAGGTAACAAATTTCGAGGACGAAATTCTTTTTAAGGAGGGGAGAAATGTAATGCCCCAATTTTTCCTTTTGTGCAAAATGAACAAAATACCCCTGCGGTCATTTTTGCAAGAGAACCGAGAACGGTCGGTCTCAACCATCCTCAAAGGTTTAATTTAATGTTTGAAGGGGACTATATGTGTTTTAGATAGCAATCATTATGAAAAATGTAATTCCTAAATTTTCTGTATAAAATTGCCATTTTGCCCGTGGACAATGCTTATTGAGCTTAATTAAAGTAATTAAGAAAATAATGTGTGATTAATTGTTTAAAGATTTCTAAAGAGTTATTAATTATCTAATTACCACTAATTAAAAGTATAGAGGCATAATGACAGAGATTTGATGATATCAATAATCACTACATTTGAATTTTAATATATTTTCTACATAATCTACCTACCTTTTTATCTAATCCCCAAAATACCCTTAAACCTAATTCAACAACTCTATAAACAAATATAAAAACTCAACCACTCACTCCCTACTCACACAAATCAGATTTTATTTTAAAAAAAAAAAAATACTGTAGCAAACTCTCATTTTCAACTACCACTTACCATCACCTGCCACCACCTACCTCCACCCGATAACTCCTTTAATTCTCCATCAAATCCAACAAACAAATACACTTTTCCATAGCTCTTCTACCTAACTAACACAAATCTACCATTATTTTTTCAAAAGAAAGCCTTCTCCTATCTATTCTGGAGTAGACCAAATTCATGATCAAAGGAAAAGAAGAGCTTTTGCTTCCTTACTTGGGAGATCAAACTTCAAGGAGCGTGTGGCTACATTGATCTCCAAACTATATTTTGGTAGGGGTTTATGTTTAATCTTATTTATCTTATCTTGTTCTTGATTTTTTTTTTGTTAAGAAGGCTTGAGTTTTGATGAATGATTATGCTTGAAAGATCAAAAGAAATTGAATGTTGTGTAGCTGGAATTCTCGGATTTATGTAGACAGCTCAGTTTGTATGATTTTATTCACATAGATAGAGATAATATTTGAAGCTAAAATTTTTTTATGATGAAGCTAACATATGGAGGTATCTTCATCGTTTTTCTTGAGGTGTCTAAATGAATTTTTCTATTTTTAAAAATTCAGAGACTGAAGAGGTTACAATATTAGTCTGAACAGTAATTTCTAAAGTATTGAATTTGTATAATTTTGTTACCATACCAAATGATCAAATTATGACTTGAAATTTTTACAAAATGCTGTGGACATCTTCTTGTTCAACCATGAATTTTTATAGAATATCTTTAGTTCATTTGATAGGATAATAAAATTGGGATTTCTGACTGTTGGTTGAAAACAGGTGATTTCTGACATTCGAAATTATATAATTTTGTTAATATAGCTAGAGATCTTTTTATGCTTTGACATTTTTGCAGGGTTTCATAGACAATATTGAATTATCACTGAAAAATGATTTTGCTTTGTTTTTATGATGCTTAGTAGGTTAATCATATTTTTCTTTGAGACTGAAATTTTTGGACAACATGATATTATGTTTCAAAGTTTTACAAAAGTTTAGATTTTGGGATATGTAGGTTCAGTCAAGGCAGGTTCTCCCACAAGGAAAATGCTACTTTTAAAACTAACCACATATTTGGAATCTACATGAAAAATGGAGTAAATACATGTTATTTGAATATTTTTGTGATTATATATAAAAATTTGGGGTCAAAATGCAATTTTATAAAGTTTAGGGATTTTCTGCAAAAATTAAATATTTGGGGAGCAAAACTGTAAGAATGGCTTCTAGAACAGTATGGTACGTGTTAAAAAAAAAGAGTTTTGGGTCAATTTATAATTTTAGTAAAGTTGATAGGTCAAATTATAATTTCTCAAAATTTTGGATTTTGTGTAAATTCTAAAAATTTCAATGGCGAAGCTATGTTTAAGTAGAATTAGGATGAAAAACCTATTTTGGATGAAAAATTTAGTTAGAGGTTGTTTTGTAAATGTTATGAAGTTGGAGGGCTCTTAAGATTAAAGGTCTTAAGATTTTTGAAAATAAATTATTTAAATATATGCTCATGGGAAGGTGGTCTTGGTTTTCCACAAACACTTGGAAAATAGAAAGGAAAAAGAATGCTCTTCAAGCTATTCATGTCATCAAACTCAAGCAAATTTATTTAAAAAGACTTGTTACTTGTGATGCCATAAAAATGAATGACTCTCGGTTATCTATTGATTAATGGTGACAATTTATTGTACTTAAATGCTATACTTGACTGACTTGTGATTATTGATTTTGGATAATTGTTAAAACAGACTTGATTGTGACTCATTGGTAACACGTGTGACGTTAATTGTTATATTGGATACTGTTGGTTAGACCAGTTACATGTACATTCATTCTGAGTATTAATTATGGTTGATTATGTGAATGAGTCTTATTAACGGGAGATGTTAAGTTCAAGTATGCATTAAAGATTTTAATAAGAGAAATTATGAGACTTTTACATGATGTTGGAACATGAGATTCCAGAAAGTTAAACTTAATATTAAAAGAAGTTGTTCCCCTCTATCCTTATTTAAATCTAGCGACAGGTAGTTAGGTTGAGCTTATCCTAGGTGATAGGTGATGTGGAGTTTAGGTGACAGTTAAATCGCCGAGGACGGTGATGCGGTTGGTTTAGGTGACATGAGAGATTGTGATACATTAAAAGAATTAAAGATATAAAAAAGTACTAAAGAATATTCAAGGTCATGGTACTTGCTTAATGGCTAACTTTGCCCTTTTCATGTACGTTCTTACATGATTACATTTCTTTCTCTTATACATGCATGTTTAGTCCAAGTGAAATGGTTGCCTATGTCCATGCACGCATACCCTTATGGAATGTATATTCAAATGTAAAATTCCTCTCATATAAATATACATATTTAACATGTTGCACTCATGATCAAGACCATATTAAAATGAAAAGTCCACTTGATAATGATGATTACGAAAAGCTCTAAAAGTTAGACTGCAAGTGGCATGCAAACCTTTTCTATAATAAACCAAGTGGGCCGGAGATGTACGATGATGACACCTTGCATGTTTTAGTATTACTGAGATTCGCTAAAATTCTCACCCCTTTTGAATTTCCATGTATGCCTTTAGATGAGCAGGACATGTCGACAGCTAATGTTTGAGCTCACGTGTGGAGAGGAATAACTGTGTTGAAGACATTGTTAAAATTTCTAAATAATATCATGCTCATAGCTATGGGTTACTATATGCCGGACACACGTGGCTGTTTGACATGTTTATCCATTGAGTTTTTATTGCTATGTACCTCAGCCTGTGGCAGATAGTTAGTCGTCGTACACCATGCCACTAGTATATATACATATATGGATATCTTGTGAGCTATTGTGGCTCTTATGCTAGATTATATATTATATTGAGATATTTCATGTGATGGGCTTGAGATTGTCTTGGTGTTTAGATGATAACTTTAGGTTAGATGCTCATATGTCTACGTTATAAGTATGTGATTTTGATGCCAAACATTATTTGCACGTAAAGGCTTATATTTTTAGTGATGTTTTTCTTAAAAAAAAAAAATCCTCTATTTCTACTGAGAGTATTTTCGAATGACCAAACATAAGAAATCAAAATGTAAGAAATCTAATCGTCTATTTTCTGCTAAGAGTATTTTCGAGTTGAGTCAACTCACATCAATGTTAATGTATGGCCGATCCAAATTTGGAAACAGTGACTCGTATCGATTTTATGACTAGTTCACCAATTTTTTAGTCGAATCTACAGGTCTGAGCCGATTTTTAATACTATGTTGACAAGTACTCCCAACTGACATCATGCCTTTGGTGGGATTTACGGTAGCTGAGTCACTTGCCTGATGAAGCTGAATTAGAGGTTCATGTTTGAAGCAGTTCATGCTTGAAGGGTGTCCTGAACATTGCCAGAAATGAGGAGGCCGAAGATTAATTTTGCTGCCTTCTGGGAATTTTTTGATCGATACTACTTGGGTATTGTATTGAATTTAAGCAGTGGGGGATGTTCTTATGTGTTTTGGCTATGTTAATTTTGACCTGGTCATTTTCCAGGCATGTGCAAGTTCTAAAAAATTGTCAATAGGAAAATCGGGCCTAGTTCAAGATTGGTTAAAATTGGCCCAATCCATTCTTTGTTTACACCTACCACACTGACATAGAGGTTGGTTACTAGCATGGTGCAACACAGAATTACAATCTTCCACATGGTTTGATGTTATGAAATCATGGCTGATAATATTTGGTGGTGGATATTTGGAGGATATCCACCGTTGAATGACTAGTCCAATTTAATAGATCTCACTCATGGAGTACTATTAGTAAATGGTGTGAGAAGATCTATCAGGATCAAGGGTCAAAATCTCCATTGTTATTTTTACAAAAAAAGAAATTCTCCATTATTTTCACATCTAATATCTTTACAAGATATTAATATTTTTTTAAAATATAAAATAGATTATGATAAATAAATTTAATCTAATTTCATTTCACTTTGATTTGATGACCTTAACTCATATGGCATGAGAGAAAAGTATTACTATTTTAAATTTATTATCAAATATCTTTAGTATTTTTTAATATGTTAACATGTTTGGCAAATAATATTAGATATGTAAAAAGATAAAATTTACAAAAAAACAAAAACAAATAAAAAGTGAAGATTTTGTCACGTGGCACTCAGATCTTGTCATGCCATCCGATCCATTAATAATGCCTCGTAAGTGATAGCTCAATAAAATTGCATACAAGATTCAAATGTGAGAATTATTGTAGTTTGCAAATTTAATTAAAAGATTTAATAGTTGATGTTGGTTATTTGTAAGTGGCTAAAAAAAGTTTAAAATAATGCTATTCCAATACCTAAAAGTGAGTATTTAAATGAGATATTAATTTTATTATTATTAAATGTGATAAATAGATGGAGATAATGAGCACCACAATCATATCTAAAAAGTTGAAGGATTCAATTAAAAGATTTGGAAATTTGGCGTGATTATTGGCAACTAGTTGCCATGGAAAATTTAAGGGTATCTATTTGATTTACTCTTCTCTCAATTATTAGTATCACTGATGGAAATTTTTTCTTCAAATGTAGGGGATACATGGATCTTATGAATGTTCACTTGATTTTTTTTAATGCATTCATTTTTTAAATTACTTTCCTTTAGTTAAATTTTGAACAGTAGATAAGATATATGTAGTCCATCATTCTTCCATAACCCTTTGTTTTTGTCCATCATTCATTTTTAATGCATTCTGTAGTCTGTCCAAGCAATACTCTTGGGGTCAAAGTCTAATCCGATTCCCCGCATTTTATAACCCTTTGTCTTTGTCCGTAAAGTTTCTGTGTTTGTGTCACTGTCATCAAAGCTGTTAACATGGGTATCAAAAATAGTTCTGATTCGTTTCGCGGGCAGGACTAAAACAACCAAGTAATTAAGTAGCTCAAAATATTTTTTCAAATTAAATAAACAGAGAACACGAAATTTACATTGCTTTAAGAAGCACGTACGGTTTGTATAATTCTATCATTCGCATCACCGTTCTGATTTTTTTGCGGTTCTGTATGTAAATGTATTGGAACCAGCACTCGCAAAGCACTTTGTTGACCAAATATAAGCCGTTTCAAATAGGCCAATTCATACAAAAGAGTATTAGTATAAGACGGCGTGGTTAAAACTATTTAATAACTTAAGATGTACACGATATTGGTAAAAAATATATCATCATAATGTAAATAGTAATATTTTTTTATAATTTAAAAACATTTTTTAATTTAAATGTAAAACTATTTTACACTGTCAACCAATAAAAATCCAAGAAAATGACAGATTATAATATATAGTTATTCAGCATAATTTGACACGTTCTTAAAATTCTATTATTTAACACTATAAAGTTGTTTTACAGTGTTTTACACTATCAGTATATATAACGTATATACTAACAATATCATAAAATCATAAAACGCATTTGCAACTTTATTAAGCTTGCTAAATCATGTATTTTCTAATGAATTCTTTCATGAGCACATAAAACATTTTAAAGGCACATAACAGTCCAATCATGGCCCCATGGTTTTCTCAAACCATATTCTTCATGCTAAAATCATAAATCATACTAGCTCGGCATCACTTCCAAACTCATATCTATATTATATTTTCATCTCAAATTTTCAAGTTTAACAATCATTATGCAAGAAACATACTCATAATGATAAAACTAAGGTTATGAGTTCAAACCTACTCACCTAGAAGGGAGGAAGGGATGATGTCAACGCCAATAGAGCTACGTGAAACGGGGATGGCGCCAACGCCCGCCATAACAATCACAAAACTAAAGATTAATCTATCAGGATGTCTATACAACTCTAAACCAACTCTAACAATATTGGGGGAGTACCCCCATTTGACAACAATGAAAAATAATGACACCCACAATATAGGGGAGGAAGAAAGAAGAGATATATGACATAAACCAACAACGAAAACATATCATGAAGCTTAGGGGAAGTAGATTTGAGAGAGAATGGGAGTGGGGAGGTAGAAGAGAGATGAAGACTTTGGGTTTCTCGGATTAGGGGGTGAAATATGAGTGGGGAAGGTAGCTATAGGGGTAGGGGGTTCATTAAATGAAACTATTTCATTTTTTACTGTTTTAGGTGCGAGGGGCACCGCTATAGCAGTCTATGGTCGACTGCATATCTAGCATCATGAAATCCATGCACTTGACCACTATAGCGGTCACCCATGAGGTTAAGAACAGCATCTTTGCCCTCTACCATCACTATAGTGGTCCTAGACTATTATAGCGGTGTCAAAAACATCTACTCTGTATGCTAAGTGTCCTTCAAGTATCTGGAGCCTCCCCCATTAACACAAGTGGGTCCCGGAGAACTCTAAAGCTGTACCAGACTTGTTAGAAACACGTGAGCCCGAGGCATCACAATTAGATTCCTAATTGTATTATTATTGGATTGGATTTACTGTATCTTTTTTAGTGTATCTGTGTGTGGGGGATGGGTGTATAGATATTTCTTTCATACCACATTTTTTTCCACATTTTCATTGTACATTTTCATATTTTATATTCCTTATTTTTTAAAATTTATCTTATTTTTCTTATTCTTATCTCCTGAAGCAGTTCACTTATTTGTAGTAACATTTTCAAGCATTTTTCTTTGTTCTCTTCTCTCTCTCTCTCTCTCTTATGTTTTTTAGAAATATAATTTGGTTGAGCTTTATTATTTCAAATAATTAATTACAAGTAGAAATTTAATTAGATAAATTACAATTATAAAATAATAAATCATTTAATTATTAAGTCATTTAATTATTTTAGTATAGGTTAAGAAGTAAGTAATATTATTTAAATAGTATTCATTTGGAACACGAAAATAAAATTGAATTGTTATTATTTATTTTTCTTAATTTTTTAGTATTTAACTTATATTGAATGATATTTATTATTTTTATGTTTTCTAATAATTATTTTTATTTTGACAAGACATAAAATTAACAAATATATAATACTTTTTTTTATATATTAAGTTTTTTCAGTTTCCTATTTTAAATTTGATTTAGTAAAATTTTATTTGATTATTATATACTTATCTCTTCTATTTTAATATATATATATATATATACACACACACACACACACACACATATATATATATATATATATATATATATATATATATATAATTTTTTAATTTTATTATATTCAATTATAATTTATATTAAATTATATTTCTTATACTTTATATATTTACTAAAAAATATTAAAACTAACAAATATATAATACGTTATTTTGTTATATATCAAGTTTTGCTTTTGAATGTTATATATATATATATATATATATATATATATATATAAAACTTGTGACCAATTACAACAAGTTATTAAGCATGGGTACTACAACAAGTTATCTTAAAACAAAAATTGTAAAATTCTAAGCGACATTTATTTTGAATCTGACACAGGAAAACACAGTCCACCTAGCACTTTAAGAATATGTAATTTCTCATAAGATTGAGTATTGATATTTGTACTCATATTTTATGATATACTATGTCAATATATTTTTATTTATCATTTGATGAGATGTGTAGATTCAAACTAAGTGAAATTCATATCTAATCCAATAATATATAAGATTGTATTAGTATAATGTCCTATAAATAATGAGTACAAATAATATTTTTCCGTAATTTTCCTAGGAAGCTCCTTCAAGGTCCAAATGCAATTAATACAAACACAAACTTCAAGATAAGCCACTTCATTTTTTAAACAAACACAACTCATTTCAATAGAAATAGAAAAATTGGAATAAAGCTCAATAGTTCTGTGTAAATTAATAAAAAATGATAATTCTGTCTAAACTAATCATTTATGGAAAAACAAATGTAATCTCTCTCTCCGGAAACCGGTGAGTATGTTATATCGATCACGATTGGCTTCCTTGCTCCTTGGACTTGTATACAAAAGCTACGATGACATGACCAATTCAGATGTTCTAGAGCAGATATCACTTAAAGGCATACTTGACTAGACCAGGAATATGTATATTCATGAAGTAGTTCTCCCAATCAATAATTTTTGGGTCAAAGTAATACAAATCCATCTCTACACCACCTTCTCTGGCTGCTATTTGCAATTTTTCTGTGTTCATGTTATCAAATCTGCAAATCAAAACAAGCTTGTCTCAGCTAACCAATAATATTAAACATATGTTAGCACTTTAGTATCTTATTTTAGGTACTAATTATTAACTATTTAATTACTTACACGCCATTGAAGAACAAGTAGGGCTTGTATAGGTCAACCAACCGCTTAACACTATAGATCTTCCTGTTGATGTCTAGATACATTCCCTGAAAGTACTGGCAAAAAGCTGCATTGACTAGCTCTAGCCCCTGTTATATTGCAAAAATATGTAAGCACATTTTGACTTTAATTCTTGATAGCAAAGCTGAACCCGGGTGCAATAGAAAGAAAACACTTCGATGAAGTTTCTTATATCTATTTATTTATAACATATAAAATCAAAGGTACGTGATACCATATACCTTATTTGTTACCATAATTTGTCAAGACTGTATAATAGCCAAGTTTTCATTTTTTTCTGGTAATACCATATACCATATTAGTTGTGATGAGATTTGATCCTAGAATATTGTACTATTATACTGAAACCCCTCACCAGTCACCACTAGACTTTTCTCCTCTTCCTCAATAATGTCCCGTTAAGTTTGATTTTACAGTCATTTATCCATTTAAGTCATTTTATGTAGTCCATTTCTGTGCTTTAATTTTTACTAATACCTTAGATAATATTTAATGAGAGTTTTGCTTTTGATCTCACTTTTTGTCCCACTCCATATTATCGTCACCTAATCTGTGCATCTTAAAAAATAAAAAGTGTGTTAAAATAGAAACCCTTTTCTCCAATAGAAATGATTTATTGTAGTTTCAACTTTGACCCAACAAGATTTTCAAATAAAAAGAAGTGTGTACCAAAAGCAACTAGCTGTATGTCGCGTCTCGTATCTGTGTCAGTGTCTATACTTTATAAGTCATTATATTAGAGTTGCTCTTATACGCAGTATTGAGATATATTTATGGACATCGAATCAAATTAACACTAATCACTGCTTATCTCACTTTATCTTTACAAAATGCTAGTTCTATATAATTTTTAAATCGAATAATGATATATGTTTTCTTTTTCTTTAAGTACATGCTTGTGGATTTCAAGCTGCTTATTAAGAAAAATACATTGTATCCTTGTTTGATTTGAAAATTACATGAAATGTATGAAAGAAAATTGATAAAAGTCTCGTCAGGATTCAATTTTAGCATGAATAGATCAGTAATCTGAACCCTGAAGTATAAATTTAAGATAAGAAGTAACCTTTAAAGGAAGCAAGTAGCGAATGAACAAATATCTCTGGAAGCTAGCCATATTTTCCAGCACCGTAACTTTGCCAACTTTGATAGGCTTTCCTTCCTTGTCTAAGCATGGTTTTGCAGTGAAATATCTGAAGCTGTAGTCTTTGAGGTTGCGGTATCTGATTGGATTTGCAACAGAGGAACCCACATGATATATCATATCACATTGCTGATTAGCATGAGCTACCATGGCCGCAAGGATTGCATTCACCACCATGTCTGCTGGTATCTGCTTCAAATTCAACATAAATACACATCCTTATTGTACATGAAAAAAGTTTGGTCTATATGTCATGAAATCATTTCTCTCAAAAGTTTAAGTAAATGGGTCAAGATGTATGGGTGATTATATATATATATATATTCCAACTCGCCCTTAACACAAATGCCTCTTTTGGACTTGAAACGTGAAAAATTTTATATATGAGAATGAGGATTTGAACCTTAGACGACCATTTAGTCATGGAGACTCTAATACTATGCCATAAAACCATCCTTGTAAAAATTTAACAGATAGATATAGAGACATATGAATAATTTTATATTCTGGAGATGAACATCCGATTAATTAATAGTGCAGGAAATATAATCAATACTTTCTTTGCTAATAAAGAAGATCATTAAAGACTTCTTTTAGAGTCTCACCACATCAAAAACTGCCTTAATGTCCGCAAGGAAGCATGTTAATTTTCCTTTCCCATAAGCAGCGATTAAACTGTCTATGGTTCTGCAAAATGTCGCAAGATAAGAAAATTCAGGGTATGCTACCATTGCCTTAGAAAGAAAAATTAAAGGAACATAAAAATATTGGATTGTTTCATGCTTATGCTAAAAACTTTAGCACTGTAACACAATACCATGCATGCATTATGTATGCACATGAATAAATAAATTTGATGATTAATTTACCTTATACCTTCGACCCAACCAGGGAAAGGTTCTCTGTAAGTGCTGGTAACGATTGTAGGACGTACAATAACTACAGGCATGTTTTCCTTCAAAGTTCCTACAAGCATTTCTCCCATTGCTTTTGTGAAGACGTACGTATTTGGCCATCCAAATTCATTTGCTCTGTATATTAATATGTTACGAGACCAACCAAACATAATCAGATTTTGGTCACTGATAGTATATATAATCCATTCACAAACTTTAAAGAGGTACAACAAGTTCCACTTATTGCAATGTGTACAAAATTAATTTGATTTATTACTGAAACTCATGGTTTCATTTCAATGTTTTTTCTTTTACATAATTGCCTGAATCTGTGGACTCTGTACAAAAAGTGGGAAGAGTAGACCTTATAAGGGTGTGTATATGAATATGATTTTGGAGAACAATGAAGGGAAAATAAAAGAGGTTATAGAGTAAAACTTTGAAAATTTAGGACATTTTTTCCTCCAAAAATCAAACTTACAAACACACCAGTGATTATATCAGATCGTGACTTGCATTGGTCAACAAAGGGAGGAGACAACTTTATTCCCTCCACTGTGTTTTTTCCTTCACCGAAAGTGAACTTTATTCCCTCCCGTGTGTTTTGTTCACGGAAAGTGCTTTGTTGCATACCTGGAGAGTGGTTGTGCAATTATTGCACATAGTTTGAAAGCCTCTATTAGAGTGAGGCATCAAACAGAAAAACCACCCCGAAATGAGAAGCAGCTCCTCATGCGTAGATTTTCTAGATCTCAATAATACTATAAATTATAGTAGAAGAAAGTCATACTAGAGATACACTATATTATAATTACTCTTTAAATATAGTGAAATACTTTTTAAAATTTGACTCGTAGTTTTTCCCCTCAAAATTACAAGAGAATTTTCCATGTTAAAATTTGGTATGCAGTTCTATCGATTTATTTTTTGTTATTGTGAATAGTGAAAGTGGATCCCATCACGAAGTAACTTTCCATAAATTTTGGACCTGCTCTCGTTCATATCCATAAAGTGATTATTACACTTGGGTGTATCTACCTAACTCTGATATTTCCTATGAGATTAATTTATAGTTTAGGAAGAAAGAGATGAATAGCTGTATAGCTTTAGTAAGAACACGTCTATAGTGAGTACCATGGTTTTTACGATTAAAGTACTATGTTTTCTTATACAAATTCCTTTTTCAAGTTTTAACATGTGAAGATTTAGGACATTAGGACTCCACAAATTAATTCTAAATCGTTATATTGTATAAGGTATATGACCTCAAAAGTGTAAGATCTAATTGTAGAATGGAAGTATTGAATGCTAATTACCTTTTCAAACCTAAGTCCTTCATGGCCATTTTGATGTCATCTTCGGTGGCTCCCTCTTCTCGAAGCTGCTTCAACTTCTCCTCCACAACTTCCTTTTCCACATCTATGTCTAGTCCGGGCACTCCATTTAGTGACACACCCATTTGGTGTGGATCCTCTACTATGAGTCCTCCTCTCTCGCCACATACATATGCTGAAAGAATATTGCCAATTATTGATTTATTCCACTTCATCAAATGAATACTACTAAATCATCAATAACTAGAGTAAGTGACTATGGTTCTAAATTGCTGTTGCGATTCTAATGTGATGGAAAAATTGTGAAAAATATTATTGATGCGATTGCAATTGCGGTTGCGATACGGTTGTGGAGAGAATATTGCATCAGTGGTATTGCAATCGCAATTGCAAGTTGTGGACCACATTTTAAAAGCATTTTGGTACCTATTTAAATAATACAGAGTGGATTTTGATGAGAGACCTCAATCGTATGAAATTTGTATACCAACCTGTGGATACGTGGACAAGCACCTTCAGTTTGGTACAATTTTTGGCGAAGCATAAGACATGCTTAACTCCTAAAGTATTTAAACCCAGTGCAACATCGTATCTGCATTTAGCAATGAGTACAATACAACTTGAATTTTTTAACTAGAGAGAAATAATAAAACGATTCTAAAGGTGTATGATCCCAAATTAAATTTACACCTTTCGTCAAAGTTAGTTGTTGCAGCTAAATTAACTATGACATCAGTTTGATTGCAAATCTCCTCCCGTAGAATGGGTTCCTTCAAATTCAAGTCCTCTTGAGAAATGTCCCCAGGCACCAGAGTCAACTTTTCTGAGACAAAGGAATTGAATTTCGCACCAAGATTTTCCTTCAACAATCTAAACAAGTCCTTCCGTAAAATCTAAAACCGTGAAAGGAAAAAAAAAAAGCATTAACGATACATAATATTATTAATATGTTATGTCAAATTTTTTATTGGATTAGTTTGTTGTCCAAAAATCCGCATCAATTGTGAATGTAATAATGAAAATTGTTAAGAGCATGTTTGGTTTGAGTTTTCAATTTTCATTTTCAGTTATTCTGTTTTTAAGATTTTGTAAAAGAAATTTTTAAAACGGTATAATTTTTAAAATTTTTAATATTTTCTTTACAAACTATGAAAAATTAAAAGATTAAAAATAAACTAAAAATAAAAAACTCAAATCAAATGGAAGCTAAGCACTCATTTAGTTTATTTTTTCCAGTTTCCAAGTTTTTAGATTTGTAAAAAAAAATTAAAAAAAATAAAAATTGACAATTTTAGTTTTCAATTCTTTCATTTTTTTTTCTTTATAAATCTAAAAAATTAAAAAGCGAGCTCTAATTGTGGGTGAAGTTCTGGTCAGATGAAGGGAAAGGCAATTTCTTTAGTCAATGGGCACAAAAGGTTTATACGTGTCGGGCACGGATGGGACACGTGACATTGATGTGTTGGTACTTGGTAGTACTTACCATGGCAAAAAATCCGTTAGAGCTTGACATACATAAATTTATAACATTTTGACAACTTTATGACATAAAGGAAAGAGGGCACCTGAATAATATTGAACTCTAAATATGATATATATCTTAATTGAGAGTTTAGGATTCAATCTTTATTAATCGTAATGAGAGGAAAAAATGGAAGACAAAACACAAAATAGATATATAGCGACTATAATAATCACTCCCTCCTGCCACGCGGAAATAATGGATAACATTTAACATTTTAACATGAAAAATGTTATTTGTATATTCACCTCATTGTGCAATCTTCGAGTGGCAGATTCGGCATCTTCGGCTCTCAAAAGAAGATGAAGTTTCTTTACATTTGGTTGAACTCTCAATATCTTCTCCACAAAAACTGCGAACCATACAAGTAATTAAACACAGCATTACTAATTAATAGTGATATGTAATATACCAAAGTGCATGAACAATAATAAGCAAGAAGAAACAAAGAGAAGCACTTTTTGCAAGGAAGCCTGTGGCACCAACGACCAATACGTTCTTGTCCTTAAGGAAGTGGGTTATGCTTCCCAATTCCATTGGAGATTAATTAAAATTAAAAAAAAATGAAGTATATGATCGACAAAGATGTCAAAGTGGATCTTCACATGAAACAAGAAAGAAACTGGAGATGTGGATGAAATGTGATATGCCCCAAATGGCGAATACCATATATAGGGAAGACAAAAAATTGAAAGATTGATCCAATGATAAGGCAATTTGCTCATGGCTTTATTATGGCACATGATTGTGGTCCTAACCCCACCAAACCATTGACTGTGAGAACTTGTGTTCTGTGGCCACAGTCCCACATGCCAATCCCTTATCCAGATCAACGAGAGCGGTGTCATACGGTACTCAACAAACAGTCCCCAACGATTCTTTGAAACTAACCTAGCTAGCTGCCACATTTCTGCACTTAACACGTTCTTTTTCTGCAACACTGCTGCTTCACAGTCTGAATGCAATATAATGGGCTCATTGCCTACCAATTTGCATGCATCGATGCACGTTATTAGTCAATTTCAAGGCGGTCCAAAATAATTGTGATTTGAGGGAACTAGAACTCAGGCGCACACAACTAGGCAATCAGTGACAATATTTTATATCGTGTACTAAAAAGTGCATTGATTTATGACGTGACATAATAAAAAAGAAAATGGTAATTAACAAGAGACATTATTAAGGTATGAGGAAAAAGCAATTCATCCTATTTTTATTTTAATATGATACTCTACTCTCTATATATATAATAGATATAACACTAATAATCTTACTAATGAATTCTTTATTATTATAAAAAAAGTAAAATATAACTAATGTTTATTAATTTTTAAAATAAATATCCTTTATTAATATTTATATATTATTTTTACAAAATAAAATATATATAACTTATAATAATATAAAATATTATATTTTATATATTTAATTTCATTTTTAAAATTTTACTAGATTAAGAGAATAAATTATTAATAATAGTAATAAATTGTAATAATTATTTTATAAAAATAAAAATTAAGTCTTTTCCCAATTTTTAATTTTAGATTATTGATGTGCATTAGAAAATGTGTTAACGTTGTACATAAAGATAAATCACATATAATATAACAATAAGAATTTTGTAGTTTTACTATTATATATATATATATATCAATATTCTAAAATTAATAGTTGAAAAAATACATATTTTTTATTTTTACAAAAAATAATTATTATAAATTAATATAACTATGAATAATGGTTTTGAATTAAATGAATTTATAGTGTAATTTTTTATATTTTTATCTAATCCAATTCTCTCAGATGCATGACTTTTGAAATAATAGGTAAGAGTAAATTTGTTATGCAATTGTGACACTATATAATTGGATAACTTATAAAAATAATTATACTATTAGCACAATAAAATTAAACTCATTAATTAAATCTAATAATAATGATAATAATAATTTACAGTAATTATTTTTGTAAAAATAAAAATATATATTTTCTCAACTACCAGTTTTAGAATATTAATATATGTATTTTTATAGTAATTATTCTTGCAATGTTATTTGTAATTTATGTTTATATAAAATATTAATAAATAATTTTTATTTTTATAAAAATTAATATCCTAAAATTAAAAACTGAGAAAATACATGATTTTTTATTTTAAAAAAATTATAACAATTTATTACTACTATTAATAATTTGTTCTCTTGATATGGTAAAATTTTAAAAATTAAATTGAATATGTAAACATATATATTAATATTTTATATTATTATAACCAACATATATTTTACTTTGTAAAAATAATATATGTATATAAGGATTAATAAAATGGTATTTTATTAAAAAATAAAAAATATTAAAAATATTAGTTATATTTTACTCTTTTTTTAATAATAAAAAATTAGCTAATAGGGTCATTATTAGTATTCATTATATATTTGGGATAGAGTGTCATATTGAAACAAGAATGAGGTATAGTGATTTTTTTTGCAAACCTCAAAAGTACTTTTTATTGTTTATCCAAAAGAAAAAGCTTGAATCGATTCGTTTTTCAAAGAAAATCAAAAGGCTCTAACCACTTTAAACTATTAAGTTCCGCCATGGTTTTAAATTACGATATGCAACCATAATATTGTTTTTGTGGTGCGATCCACAACTGCATAATAGTAGCAATTGTGGCTATATCAATAATATTTTTTTCACAATTTTTTGATTGTAATATGCAACTGAAACCGCGACTGCTCCTGCAATTTAAGACTATGATCCCCATATTATTTGGTCTACCTTTAGGCCCTTTACTAGTTAAACAAGGACTGATTGGTTGGTTATTTCCCTTTGGTTTTTTTTTTCTCGTTGGGGGAGTTGGAACTTGATGGTTCCTGCTTTTATTCCCTTCATCAATTCCTTGTCCTATGTTGTGTTGGCGCAAATTATTATATATTGATTCTTTAATGTATCAATTTGTTCGGACAGACAACTGTTTCCAAAGAGAGGGAGGGAGTGCTTTGCATGTGAGAGATTTCCAAATTCAATCCCCTACTCCCCCCCCCTGCATCAACTGTTTTTGCAGCAAGGGTAGGCTGACACAGCTTTGTTTCACATTTGAATCAACGTCATCAAGTCACTTTCCTAGGTTAGGTACCCATAAAACCCAATCTCCAGCAAAGTTCAAACTTTTTGACACCCTATTTTTCTTATCTTCAAAAAGATGAACTACGTCCTATATCTTCTCGGGGGAAAATGTAAATGGGTAATAATATTTTGATATTTAAAAAATAAATATCTATTCAGGTATTTATTTTATAATTATTGAATGTGATGATAATCTCTATTTATACTTAATATTTATTATATTCAATGATTATAAAATGGATATTTAAATAGACACTCACTTTTTAAGTATCAAAATAATATTTTTAAAATGCAAACCGTTCACCAACCACTGGTATCCATTTCTCTAAAGTCACACGCCCCCCCACCCCCCCTAGCATCCAGCCATTCCTGTATTTCCCTTTGCCCATGTCACGCAATATGCAGTGGATAGGGATTGTGAGCCAGGTGCAATGTATGGGAAACCCAAGGATCTGTTCAAGTTCAATGCTGCTTCATGTGGCAAGATTCCTTAATTAACATCGTGAACGTAACAAACTTCTCTGCTACATTAAAAACTTCGTCCATTTCAATTTAATATTTAAATGAAGGGTTTTGCTAACCATAGGCTAAGGGCACTTCTTAAGGAACCTAGAAGAGAAAAGTTTTTATGAAAAAAAAAATTTGTTATGATTTTAATGCATTGAGTACATTAGTTAATTCAAAACTTTTTATTTTAACTCTCTTAGTCATATAAACCCTTTAAAAAAAACACATATATTAAGAAAAATAATAAATTGATTTTGGTAATGATACTAAAATATACAAGTAAACAAAATTATTCCTATCCACTACTGCTTGGTGCAATAAATATACTATAAATATCTTTTTTGGAGTTTCAATTTTGTTTAAAATGTCCATCACTTTAGAATTTCAATAAAGGAGTTAATATTCATTTAGTCCCCGACTTTATATTCGTGAAGTTAAATTAGTCCATGACATTATAAAATCTAAGTCAAGTTAGTCATTCATTTCACTTTTATTTAATATTTTATCAATTAAATAATAATATATAATGTTAAGTAATACATTGACATACTATGTATCATCTGAAGTAGAATACAGTTTAAAATAACTTATTTTAGTGCCTATTGCATGAAATGAGTCACTTTAGAACTCAAAATGGAGATTTAAATGACTCATTTTGTGTAATTTTATATATTAAAATAAATTATTTTAAACTTTATTTCACTTCAAATCACATATAGTATGTTAAAGTGTTACTTAACTTTACATATCATCATTTAATTGATAAAATATTAAATAAAAGTGGTGGGACTAACATGATTCATATTTTGTAATGTTAGGGATTAATTTAACTTATTTTAATAGTCAGGGCCTAAAATGATTCAAGTATAAAATTAGGGATTAAAGTGAACACTAACTCTTCAATAAAATATTAATTTGTTTGTATTAATTGTATCCTTATTTGTATTAGATTAGATAACATTTGTCTCTTTTTTTCATCATTCTCTTAACCAATCATCATTTTTTCTTTAAAATGTTAATTTAGTCTTTTAATCTAGATTATTTTTTTTTTCAAGAATCAAGACTATTTAATAATTTTCTTAATATTTGTACAATAACTTTAAATTATATTTATTTTGAAATGGAGGTAATATCATTTCATCTTATACTTTGTCCATTAATACTGTCGGATTTAACCCAAAATTACATATCGAGAAGAAATAGAAGTTTTGCAAGAATTTTGACCTTTAAATATGGCTTAGGTTGTTTAGTTTATATATCTTCAAAGAATGAGAGTGATCTATTATATAAGTAATTTTTAAAAGCTACTCATGTGATGAAAAACCTAATAAGGATTATTTGTGATTTTAACCGTTCAAAAATAATATATAATAAAATATTTTGGGTTGACTTTTTAAGTTGTGGACAGACACAGTGAAAATTGAATCATACTAAATTTTGTGTGTTGTGTTTCTTTTGCCTCCATTGCCCAACAAATACATTTAATTGGACAATTTTATTATTATTATTATTATTATTATTATTATTATTATTTTGATAATTAATTGAAGAAGTTCCACAATCAAGTGGATATAAAGTACATGAACAAGAGCATTCAAAACTAATTCGCTCTCCACCTAACAAAATCGAAACATCATAGTTACGTTCCTAATATCAACACTCCCAATATAGTGACACATACACACCAGCTTATCATACTCGACAGCAATATGTTGGGTACCAGAGTTATGGAAACAGATCAACGTAACTAAAATAGAGTTGAGAGAATAGGAATTGACACAAAATATTTACGTGGAAAACCCCCTAATGATGAGGGAAAAATAACGGGCAAGAACCGAGAAAGATTTTCACTATGTGGAAGATAAAAGTACATCTCTCTCTAAAATATAAGGAGAGAACAATGACACCCTCTCTTATACTAGGTGAATATACCTCTCTCTATTAAAATAGGAGAAACTCTCATAACACTCAATATATTTTCTATACTATTGGAAGCTCTCTGTTTCGCTCTGCTTTGAAACCATCTGCAGCTCCTCTATTTATAGAGGCTTTGGAAGTTACTGTGCATTGGTTGCACAGTAACTTCTCGTGAATTCAGAGTTCACATGCAAGGTTACTGTGCAAGCATAGTAACTTGCACAGTAACTCTTGTAAAACGCCTCCCTTCTTGACTCTCTTTTTTTCCTTTTTTTTCTTTTTTTTTTTCATTCTCTCTCTCTCACACAAGTGGCTTTACGCCACTAACAATCTCCCATTTAAAGCCACTTTTGGTGAGCTTTCAAAACCTTTTTCTCATCTTGCCAGTTACATGCTGCTTACGTTTATGATAGGCCATAGGAAGATCTACACCATTTAAACTTGTCAGTGTTGATCGGTTTTGTCATGACATCTGCTAGGTTGTCTTTCGTATGAATTTTCTGCATATCCACATTTCCTTCTTCTACTACTTCTCGAACAAAATGATATTGAACACCTATGTGCTTTGTCCTGGAATGAAAGGCTGGATTCTTTGCAACGTGTAAGGCACTCTGACTATCACAATACACAGTAATCTTTGACTGTTTGTGCCCGAGTTCCTCCATTAACCTTTGAATCCAAATAGCTTCCTTGCAAACTTGTGTAGCTGCCATATATTCAGCTTCTGTAGTAGACAAAGCTACAACAGTTTGTAACTTGGATAACCAACTCAAAGCTCCACCTACAAGTATGAACACATAGCCTGTAGTAGATTTCCTTTTATCAAGATCACCTGCAAAATCTGAATCAACGTATCCCCTGACAATGAACTCTGATCTTCCAAAACATAGTGCAGCACCTGAGGTTCCTTTAATGTATCTAAGGATCCTTTTCATAGCATTCCAATGCTCATTTCCTGGATCTACCATAAATCGACTGACCACACCAACTGCTTGTGCAATATCAGGCCTAGTACAAATCATGGCATACATAAGGCTTCCCACCGCTGATGCATACGGTACTCGAGACATTTCCATCCTCTCTGCTTCACTGCTAGGACACATATTTGAGGATAATTTGTAATTCACGAGAAGTGGGGTTGAAACTGGCTTACAATCTTGCATGTTGAAGCGCCGCAAGATTTTCATCAAGTAATTCTTCTGGGAAAGCCAGATCTTCCTGTCCTTTTTGTCTCGGTGAATTTGCATCCCTAAAATCTTGTTTGCGGGTCCCAAGTCCTTCATATCAAATTCCTAGCCAATCGTGCCTTTAATTCTTGGATTCGATCTTTGTTGGGGCCTACTACCAACATGTCATCCACGCATAACAAATGTAATGATGAAAACATTATTATCAAACCGCTTGTAGTATGTACAATGGTCTGAACTCAGTCTGTTGTACCCGAGGCGAATTATGAAGGAATCAAATCTCCTGTACCAACACCTTGGCGCCTGTTTTAAACCGTACAGAGATTTGGTCAACCTACAAACCAAGTTTTCTTTTCCTTTTTCCTCAAAGCCTTCTGGTTGGAGCATATATATCTCCTCTTCAAGTTCTCCATGAAGAAAAGCACTTTTCACATCTAACTGCTCAAGATGTAAATCAAATGTAGCACACATAGCCAGTACTACTCTGATAGTGGTAAGTCTGACAACTGAAGAAAATATCTCATTGAAATCGATACCTTCCTTCTGAGCAAATCCCTTTACCACCAGTCTTGCACGATATCGTTCCACCCGATCATTGCCATCTCGTTTGATCTTATAGACCCATTTGTTGCCAATGGCTTTACGACCTTTTGGAAGTGCAACAAGTTCCCATGTTTTGTTCCTATGCAAGGCCTCCATTTCTTCTTGCATTGCTGCCATCTACAGAGATGCATCCGGACTACTCAAGGCTTCCTGAAAGGTTGATGGCTCTCCTTCTTCTGTTAGAAGACAAAATGCATCATGACTTGCCATAAGATAGTTTGAATGCCATGCTGGTGGCTGTGTCTGGCGTGATGATCGCCTGACTGCTGTATTATTAGCCTCATTTGGTACTTGTTCATCATGCTCTGGTTCTGCTTCAGAATCTTTTCCTCCAGATTTCTCATCTATCTGAACTGTAGTTGTTTCCTTGACAGTGCTGTCATTTCTTTCTTCACTTTGTAGTTCATTTTCTGCAAATATAACATCCTTGCTGACAATAACCTTGCGGGCAGTAGGATCCCACAAGCGATACCCCTTTACACCGTCAGCATAACCCAAAAATATACATTTCCTGGACTTTAGGTCCAACTTAGTTCTTTCTTGGGTGTTGTACATCACATATGTAGGACATCCGAACACTTGCAGAGAAGAATAATCTGCCGGCTTGCCATTCCACATCTCCATTAGTGTCTTCAGACCAATTGCGGTTGATGGCGACCGATTAATCACATAATGTAGTTTTGATCGCTTGCCCGTAAAGACTTGGCTAAACTCGCTATTCTCAAAGATTGCTCTTGTTCTTTCTAGGAGAGTCCTGTTCATCCGCTCTGCTATACCATTTTGCTGAGGTGTATGTGCAACAGTGAATTGCCTTTGAATACCCTTATGCTTGCAAAATGCTACAAAATCTCCATCTGTATATTCTCCTCCATTGTCTATCCTCAAACACTTGATCCTCTTTCCAGATTCAAGTTCCACTCTTGCTTTGAAGTCTTTGAATATTGGAAACACATTTGACTTCTTCTTGATTGGGTATACCTATAGTCTCCTGGAGTAATCATCGATAAAGGATACAAAATACTTTGCTCCTCCTAGGGACATTTCTGGTGACTCCCACACATCAGAATGAATCAAGTCTAGAATGTCCTTACTCCGAGTAGTTGATCTACCAAATGTCAATCTATGCTGCTTGCTTATAATACAGTGCTCACAGAACGGTAAGTTGACCGATTTGAGCCCAGGAATGAGATTACGTTCCGCAAGAACCTTCAAACCACGTTCCGACATGTGGCCTAGTTTGCGATGCCACATCATTGTCGTTTCTTCTTGACTTGCCGATGCAACTGATGCATCTGCCTCCTGCAACGTATCTCCTTGAAGCTTGTATAGATTTGCCACGATCTTTTCTGCTTTCATCACCACAAGAGCACCTTTAACAACTTTCAAGATCCACCTTCAGTATGGGTCTTGCACCCGAGGTCATCCAGTTGCCCAATAGACAACATATTCTTCTTTAAGCCTTTCACGTGTCGTACTCCTTGAATTGTACGAATAACACCATCAAATATTTTTATTTTGACAGTACCAACACCAGCAATTTCTAAGGCATGATCATCTCCCATGAACACAGATCCTTCCGAGACAGGTTCATAATCAGAAACCCAGTCACGGTGTGGAGTCATGTGCCATGTTGCTCCTGAATCCATGATCCAAATATCAGTGAGTCGTTTACCGCCTTTAGAACTAATTGCTACCTCACTGCACAGGATTTCTCCATCCTCAGAGGTATTCGCAACACATCCTTGAGAGGTTGATGCCTCTAGAGCTTTATCTGCATTCTTCTTGTTATTCCGACAATCTCTCTTCAAGTGCCCTCTCATGCCACATTGGTAGCATTTGAAGTTCTTCTTTCTTCTTGATTTTAATCTACTTCGACCATGACTCCCACTGAAGTCACGCTCCATTGATCTCCCTCTCGTTACCAACAATGCCTCTGCTTGCTTTGAGCTTTCCAATCTATCTTCCTTATTTTTACGCCTGGATTCTTCCTCAAGAATAGCACCGACGACATCATCAAAGGATAGATAGTTGGCAATATTATTATTTGTGATGTTGATGATGAGTTGATCATATGAATCAGGTAGACTTTGAAGTAGAAGCTCTGCACGTTCATTCTCCACTATTTTATAATCTGATGCTGTGAGCTGGGAGAATAAGGTGTTTAGATTGTTGATGTGGTCCGTTACTGATGTGGACTCACTCATCCAAAGAGTATACAACCTCCGTTTTAGAAATATTCTATTGTGAAGTGACTTGACCTCGTACAGTTTGACAAGAGCATCCCAGATTTCCTTTGCTGTCTTCTTTTCTGCAACACTGGACAATACTGAATCTGCCATTGCAAGATGTAGATTGGCAATAGCATTGTCATCCATCTCCTTCCACTTTTCATTAGTAATATCAGCAGGTCTGCCTTCAATTGCTGATAAGCAATTATCTTTTCTCAAGATTGCCTTCATCTTCAATTTCCACAGGGAAAAATTACTCTCATTGAACTTCTCAATCTCAAATTTCGCTACCATAGTGTTTACTGGGATCTATTTCTCTACTAGACTGGTCACTTTTTTTTACTGTGAATAGTACCATATACGTGAACAGTGATTTATACATAAATAGTACCGTATACGTGAACAGTACGTATATTTATACCGTATATGGAATAAATCCAATATACGTTAACAATACTGTAAAAGTATACAACTATACGTATAAGCAGTGACCAAAAGTAGTAACCTGCAGCGGACTATAATTAATGGCTGTGATAATCTCCAGGAAAAATTCTTTTCTGATGTGGAAGATCAGACCAAGCTGCAACCACAAAGCATACTAAGAATAAATCCCAACAAACCAAAAGCTCTGATACCACTGTTGGGTACCAGAGTTATGGAAACAGATCAACGTAACTAAAATAGAGTTGAGAGAATAGGAATTGACACAAAATATTTACGTGGAAAACCCCCTAATGATGAGGGAAAAACCACGGGTAAGAACCGAGAAAGATTTTCACTATGTGGAAGATAAAATTACACCTCTCTCTCAATATATAAGAAGAGAACAATGACACCCTCTCTTATACTAGGAGAATATACCTCTCTCTATTAAAATAGGAGAAACTCTCAGAACACTCAATATATTTTTTATACTATTGGAAGCTCTCCGTTTTGCTCTGCTTCGAAACCATCTGCAGCTCCTCTATAGAGGCTTTGGAAGTTACTGTGCATTGGTTGCACAATAACTTCTTGTGAATTCAGAGTTCACATGCAAGGTTACTGTGTAAGCATAGTTCACATGCACAGTAACTCTCGTGAAACGCCTCTCTTCTTGACTCTCTTTTTTTTCTTTTTTTTTTCATTCTCTCCTTCTCACAAGTGGCTTTACGCCACTAACACAACACCCCACGGAGATTTAGAATCACCAATCTTCCACGCGCTGTGAGCACTGCGTTTCCTCCACTTTTGAGGAAAATGAGCTATCATCCTCTTTTTGCATTTTTGATAATTTGTTGTCCAAACCTCAAATATTCAAAAAAGAAAAAAAGGAAGTATTATAATGACAGGCCCATTGTCTTTCATTTTCAGAGAGGAAGTATTATACCAATTTTATTCCTATTTGCATTAAATTAGATAACTTTTTCTTCTCCACCTCTTTTTTAACCAATTGTAATATGAGTTTATATAATCAGTTCCTTAAGGGTGCTGATTAAGAAATTAGAAATAAAAAGTATTGTATTGAAAATATATATTTTTATATTTTCAAAGTGTAGGACCCACCAAAAACTTTTATATCTTACTCTTTCTAATGTCCTTATAATATTTCTTTAAAGGGATAATCTTTTTTCAAAAATGAAGACTATTTAATGATTTTCTTTGTCTCAGTGCAATAATCTTAAATGATATTTATTTTGAAATGAAGAGACTAATAAATTAATAATGGGTCATGACCAAAATTAAAATCATAATGGGTCGGTATTATCCTAGTCCTAATTGTTTAAGGCTATCCCACGAATTTAAATGTGCTGGGTTATTGGGTTTTTTAAATCACAACTTGAATAATATCATATCTACTTCGACCATATAAAAACAAACAAAAACTTTAAAGTTCAACACATCGAAAAAAAGTAAAAAACAGACACACGCATCAAATTATATGATAAGTTTAACGATCATGAAAGGAAAAAAAATTATCTTCTGAAAACACTTTTGAAGAAGTTTTTTTTTTCTCCTCTTTTATCAGAGGTCCTTTTTCGTACTTACTGATAGTGTAAACCAAACATGCTATTATTCTTTGATAGGCACAACAGCACAAGTGTATACCACCACATTAACATATAGCAAATTTGAATCTTTCCATTTAGAGTTTGAGATTTAAGGTTTGCTTTTTATTTTTTTAATAGACTCTAAAAAATCACTTTTTATAGATATTGATATGAATAGTTTTTATGATGAAAAGTTGTTTTTCTAACTTGAAAAAAAAAATCAATTCATGAAAAAAAAAATCCGAAACAAATACATCTATGTCTAAAGTGCATATAATGATCCTAGCTAGTGTAATAAAAGTGTCTAAGACTAAGATTAATGTATGGATCCCTTGCATAGTGAAAGAGAAAGAAGAGACACATGAATATTAATCAAATATCAAGTGGCATTATCAGAAATGCAGTGTATTGTTTTAAAAATATCCATAACAAAATGGTATTGATCGACAGTGGGAATTACACAACAGTTCAATGAAGATTCAGTGATGGTCTAGCAGGTCCGGCTAGGGTTAATTTAGTCTTTTTATTTCCTACAACATTTTCTTTTCATGGGAATCAGTGTAGGGTGGGAATAAAACTTTCTTGAATTTTTTTTTTTATCCAAACCAAACATGAGAACCTTGTATTTCCCCGCTTAGATTCCTAAAAATGTAAAAACCTTTTGCCAACCAAACAACCCTGTAGAAAACTAAAGAACTGTGTTCTAGTGATGAAGATCACTTGAGAATGAGAACTTGATCTTGATGGAAGAAGACTGATTATGAATTGTATATAATGAAATCTGTAATGCAAGTTCTGAAGTTACAAAGTGCAGTTGTTGTACTCATATACAATCTGAGATCAGATAGGTAGATGAAGATAACTACCTAACAGATTGTGTAATAGATAAGAGCTAACTCTAACTAATAAAACTAACTGCAGCTAAGCTACGAAACTGATTCCAGCCAAGCCAAGTATATCCACAACACACCCCTCAAGCTGGCATATGAATATTGAGCATACCCAGGTTGGAAATGAAGTGCAGAGAATAGGCCAGGCGCAAAGGTTTGGTAAGTATGTCAGCTACTTGGTCAGTAGAGGAAACAGGGATCAACTTGATAACTCTACCTTGCACCTTGTCTCAAACTAGATGGCAATCAAGCTCTCCATGTTTGTTTCTTTCATGAAATACAGGATTGGAGGCAATCTGAATTGCTGACTCATTATCACAGCAAATGATTACTAGATGAACATTAGTAATAAGGAAATCCTGAAGTTGATATATGAGCCACCGAGCTTCACAAGTCCCTAAAGCTAAGGCTCGATATTCTGCTTCTGATGATGAACGAGAGATGGTGGTCTACTTTTTGCTTTTCTAGGAGATGAGGTTGGTTCCAAGGAAGAAGCAGAAGTCTGTGATTAACCTTCCCCAATCTGAATTAGTGAAGCCTTAGAGCTTCAGATCAAATTGAGCTCTAAGAAGAAAAGACCTGATGTGGGCACAGACTTGAGATATCTGGGAAGTGGGAACTCGATTTGCTGCTTGCATGTGAACATCTATAGCACAATCTAGAAATTGGCTTAATCTCCCTACTACATAGGCTATCACAGGCCTAGTATTGGCAAGATACAGTAATTTGCCAACTAGCTTTCTATATGATGAGGGATCAAATAGAGGAGTACCACTTGATTTAGTGAGTTTGTGTGTACAGTCCATGGAAGTGGACATTGGTTTGGCCGCAAGCATTCCACGAGACTCAAGTAAATCTAGTGTGATGCCTTTACTGAAACCTGGCAACCTCCATCCCAAGGAAATACTTGAAATTGCCAATATCCTTAATTTTAAATTATCATCTAGAAGAGACTTGATGGAAGCAATCTCAGACCAATCATCACCACTAAGTACCAAATCATCAACATACACAAGGATAGTATTAAACCCGGTTGATGATTTCTTTGTGAATAATGAATAGTCTGCCTTTGATTGATTGTAGCCCAAGCTAAGTAAAAAAGAAGTCAACTTCTTATCCCACTGGTAGCTGGCCTGCTTCAAATCATAAGGGATTTGTGCAATTTTCATACTAAACCATAATGAGGAACATGTAGGCCAGGTGGGACCTTCATATATACTTCCTCAAGGAGATCTCCATGGAGAAAAGCAATATTTACATCTAGCTGGTGTAAATAACCACCTTTGGTAGCAGCTAGAAACAAGAGAACCCGAAGTGTGGTCATCTTGGCAACTGGGCTGAAAGTCTCATTGAAATGTAGACCTGCAACTTGTGTATACCCTTTTGCAACTAATTGTGCCTTGTGTTTTTTAATGCTTCCATCGGGTTTGAATTTGACTTTAAAAACCCATTTACACGCAATTGTCTTTTTCCCAGCAGGAAGAGAGGTGAGAGCCCAAGTAGAATTCTTCTCTAGTGCAGAAAAGCCCAGCCTTGATACCTTCTTTCCAGCAGTCATGAACCACAGCCTCTTGGTAGGTCTGGGGCTCAGGGACAGAAGAAATAGCTCATGAAAAATGCTTGTGGTTAGTGGATAAGGAAGTATATGATAGGTGTTTAGAGATTGGATACCTGTTGGAATGTGGAGGTGGAACAACTGATGAGGCCAATGTACAATGATATTCCTGCAAATAACTTGGTATCTTTCTGTACTTTCCATGTCTCCTAACAGGTTGGGTTAATTGTGTTTGTGATTCAGGCTATGAGTGAGCTATAGGTGCTGAAACAGTGAGTGAATTAGGTTGATTAACATTTGCTGTATGATTTGGACATGCAACAGGAATGTTAATGGGTGCCGTGTTTGATGCAGGTTGTGATGAAGGATAATGAGCAGAGGATGCTGGAGATTCTATATGATGAGGGTCATGATCAGAAATAGGTGTGTGAAGTTGTGGGACTGTAGGTAATATAGGAACAAGAGAAGAAGACAAAACAAATGTATCTGGTTTTGTGAACACCTAATTTTGTCCGGCCCACTAAGCAAAAGTCCAAAATTCGTTTTAGTCCATGTGGCCCAACCCAGCTCGTTTTTGTTTCGGTTTTGTCTAAACCCAATTTCTTTTTTATTACAAACCCATATTTGTCTCTGTCCAAAAAAAAAAAAAAAAAAGAAAAATACAAAAAAATAATAAAAATAAAAATAATATACAAAAATAGAAGAAGAAGGGAACAGGGAGGTCATGCACCCACGAGCAAAATGATGGGCAGCATGCATCAGGTGACAGTCAGTGTTAAAAGAAAATATAATATGAAAAGAGTGGGACGCTGCAGTGGTAATGGGCATTCTGTCAAGCCACTAAGATGGGAACCATGGGTGAAGCTCAAGCGTGGGGAGCAATTCCATTTGGGGTTCCTGCATTTCAGAGAGTATGGGAATATCAGTTAATTAATCAGAGAGCATCTCAGTATAAGGGGAGGTATCAGCAAGTTTTCATGGAAGGAAAAAAAAACACTCACATACACTGAGCATCAGATATCAAGATCCCTCTCAAACAGAGAACAAGGACCAAACAAAAAATCAGCAGCATTTCAGCTAAATTTCAAGCAGAGCCAACAGATACAAGGAGGAATCAACAACAATACAGCAGTTACAACAGAGACAGGTACATATCATCATCAACATCATCAGAAATCAAAAAAAAAAAAAAAGAAACTAGAAAGGAGGCCAGGGAGGCCGCGGTCTCTCCCACCACCGCCGCGGCCTCCCCTCCATGTCACCATCATCATCATCTCATCCTTCCATCAACCTCCACCACGGGTGACCTCTATGCCCGCATCCCTTCTCCTCCGCTCGCCACTCCGCCTGAAACCACCACCACCTGAACAAAAAAAATCAAAAAAAGGAGAATCAAAAAGGAAGAAAAGGGAAAAGAAGAGGAAGCGGCGGCAGCAATCACTCCGCCAAGAACCGCTGTGTCTGACTCCCTCCGTGCCGTCCTCCCTGCGCGGCGCCACCTCCAGATCGGCCTCAAAACCCCGCACCGCCATCACCATCGCATCGGTGCTCCCTCCTCCCAGCCGTGCCTCCGCCATCGTCGGCCTCCTTAACTGCGAACTCAGCCCGCCGCCGTCACCGCGGACCTTCCTCGAGCGGGTCACTCTTCCCCTCTCCCTCGCGGTGGCCGTGGCCCCCCTCAACTTCCTTGCTTCCTCCGTTTCAGAGCGACTCCTCCACCTCAGATCCATCTTTTAGCCGCGCCGGATCGCCACCGCACATCAGCCGCTTCCATCCGCAAAGCCGGCCGCGATCTCTTCCCCTGTCTCCGCATGCACCACCGCAACAGCCTCCTCCCTCACGGTGGCTTTACTCCCTCCGCCGCCGCCTGCAGAACCCCACTACCGCGCCTCCGTCTTCCAGCATCACGGCCATGAAATCCCTCCCCCTCGCGACGCGATGGCCGCGGCAACCTTGCCAGCCGCGGCCCTTCCCCCTCTCTCACCTGGATCTCTCCCCTCTCTCTTAGTCTCTCGTTTTCTCTCTCCTGGTCCACTCCCTCTCGCCTCTCTTGTTACTTTTGATTCCTTTCCCTTTGTTTTTAGTGTGTGCTGTTAGTGAAATGTGAGGGAGGGAACCGTGTGTGTTAGGGAGTGGGTGTGTGAGTTGTGTGATGAGTGTTTTAGTGAGTGTGTGCGTGTGAGAACCGCGAGGGTGAGTGAGGGAGTTTTGTGCGAGTGGGTACATGTGTGTGAGAGTGTGTGGGGGAGTGGGTAGAATTTAATTTAGGATTAGATTTAAATTAATAAAATCAAAAAAAGAATTTTAAGATTTATTAGGTTGGGTTAGTATTATTTTTTTGAATAAATTTTTGAATCATGTGTCTAAACTCGAGTTTTATTTTGCTTCTGTTTTAATTTTTTTTTCCTTTTTTAGTTTTATTATTTTTTTTTTTATATATTCACATGTTCTGTTTGGATTAATTGTGTGCTTGTGATTTTTTTTTTATTATATGTATATATTTTTGGTGTGTTGCTTGAATTAAGTGTGTATTTTTGGTGTATTTATTAGTTTGATTATTTTATATGATCATGTGTTGTGTGTATAACTATGTTTTTTTGAATTAATCTTCTACCTATTTTAATGCTTTTATATGTTTATGCTTTTTGGTCCAAATTATTTGTGTACCTATATTCGTGAATTATCATGGTCAACTTCTGTTAAAATTATGGTTTTGTTTAAAAAAATATGAAATAAAACATTTTTTTTATATATAACCCCTTTCTTAGATCTTTTACATTTGTGTGATGTTCAATAATGGTGGTTGAATAGCAAATGTTATCTTCGCTATTATTGAATCATAAGGATTCATTGAGTAGCCTAGTGCTAACTTGAATTTCGGACAAAAAAAAAAAATGGATTTGCATCCAGATTTGTTCTAATCTGTGCAATGACCAATAATGATAATTGAGTAACAAGTGTTATCTTTATTGTTATTGAATCATAAGGGTTTATTGAATAGCTAAATGCTAACTTAAATCCTGTGCGAGAACGGATTCTGCTTTCTAAAAGAATTGTTTCTTCATAAGGATCTTTTTAATCCGTGCAATGACCAATAACGATGATTGAGTATCAGATGTTACCTTCATCGTTATTTGAATCATAAGAATTCATTGAGTGGCCTAGTGTCAACTTGGATTCCGTGCAATAACGGATTTTGCGTATCTTGTTGCAAATTCTTTTCTTAATAATTAAAATTGTCAACCCACAATTATTTTTTACAGAACTACGTGACTTTGAGTTCCCTATTGCACCAGGGGATACGTAGGAGCAGGTGATCCCTGTCAAGCCAAAATTAAATTTTCATAAATTGTTCATTTGATTTGTAAATATTTTGCATAGTTTTTAATAGGGATTTTGAAGGCTATTAATTAATTTGCACAATTCACTAAGGTACCGTCTAAGGACGGGTGTACTAGGGGTGCGTACGATTAAATTCATACCCTTCCCTATGCATAACCGACTCCCGAACTCATAACTTGGTTTCAAAGATCATCTTTCGAAATAAATGGGTTTTTCCAACGTTTTTCCCAATTTTAATAAACTTGGTGGCGACTCCATTAATTTTCAAAAAAAAATGAAAATTCTCTTTTCAAAATTCGCCGTCCCCGTCGCAATCCCGGTTGCGACAGATGGCGACTCCACTGGGGACACCCAAGAGAGTCAGGCCTATTTTTAGTTAGTTGTGCAAATTAAATACAGCCTTTTGTTTTTTTTTTCTTTATGCTTTTGTTTTCTTATCTTATCTTGTACAGTTTTTTTTTACATACTCTATTACTTTATAGAAATTTGTATTTCGTGTGTTCGTTTATTAGTGTCAACTTAATTTGTTAAAACCTTAGGGTAGATGACAATTGTTGTTCTGTATGTATCTGTCATTTGTATTTTGTTTTGCAGGAGTGTATGTGGTTTTAGGATTGAAAGGTTTGTATGCTCCCTGCACACACTTCACAATCACCTATCTCACACACTTTTTTGGGGCTCTATACCCGAGCCTGTGCGAACCAAGGATAGGGGGTTTCTTGACATTGTCATGAGGGGCTTCATGCTCACCTGATAGTTGTTGAGACACCACTCAGTTGTTAACGACTTTATGGGTCAATCATATTGAGAGGGTTCATCCCTACTTGTGGTTGGTTCGAAAGTCGGATCCTTGTCCCATGGACAGGGGTAATCTGGGGACCATGACAATTAGAAGTCTAGATCCACCATGAGTGTATGCACGCCTAGTTGAACGTAGCAACCACCCAAATTAGGGTTTTGGTCTTCGAACTCCCCATCTATTAAGTTCAACCCTCCAGGACAAGGGGAGCATGCTTCTTTCATCCTTTTACTTTACACTTCTTTACGCTTTATTAGTCAATCTTGCATCAAAACATCATCACATAGCATCAGCTGTTTCATCATCTCATAACTTGGCCATGCCTTGTACGCTTACGTGTCTAGGCATACATGATGTAGATAAGCATTCCATTAATTGCCATATTCATTCATTTCTCATGGATTTATGCATCATCATATTCTCAATAAGAGTATGCATTTTTACATTTCTCTTCATTTCATTGTTTTACTCATTTATCTTATCATTTTCCAGAGTTGCCTTTGATTGTCAATAAAGCAAGAATCATCATTAGTTCAAAGCAAATGGAAGCATCACAAATGAACACTAGCAATGCATGTGATTGGAAAAGAAATATCAGAGTTACAGTGACTAACAATGAGCTAGAGCAAGTAAAGAAAATGATTCAGTTGATGCCTCATGAAGTCCGGTCGTCTTTTAAGGATACATATGGACGTATACTGGATTTGTTACTTATCCCAAAGAGAAGCACTGCATTAAGTGCTCTCTCACAGCTTTGGAATCCTCTCTTGGTCGTTTTGAGTTGCCTAATCTCGATGTGATGCCAACCATAGAAGAATACATGGTCATGACAAGGCTACCAATTCGAGAAAAATCTGGTGTGTATCTCTATCAAGGGCATTATGTTAGTAAAGAAAAGATTGCCAAAATCATCGGAGTTGAAGCAAACCGGATGGGAATTGAAGTAAGGGGGTCCACTCAAGGAATCAAGAGAAGTTTTCTGGAAACTCATTTGCAAGCATTGGCAAGACAAGGAAATTGGGACTTCTTCAATCGAACATTAGCACTGACTATTTATGGATTGGTCCTATTCCCATTCACACCAGATCTTGTCGATCAGGCAGCTATGGATGTGTTTTTCAAATTTGAGACACAAGGCATGAATCCTATTCCAGCAATACTGGCAGATACTTTTCTTTCCTTGGGGGTTTGCCTCAAGAAAAATGGTGGTAGGCTACGGTGTTGTTTACCAATGCTATATGTCTGGTTTATGACTCATGCATATGCCAATAACCGCATGGGCCTATTTCCTGATCCATTGGGAAGCTTCCATCATATACAAATAAAACAGAAAGAAGCACCAGCCTGGAAAAAGGAGTTCTCGGAGATTCAGTCAGATTCTTTCAAGTGGGTTTGCCCTTGGTACCACGGAGAAAATGTTATATATAGCTGTGGTGACTTTCACAACGTTCCTTTGATGGGTCCAAGGGGATGTATCTCCTATACGCCTGCATTGGTACTCAGACAACTTCATTGGACTCAAACAAAACCACAAGAAAAGCAGCTTGAAGGGTTTAGCTTCTTGTATCAAAAGGATAAAAGCACTGTGGAGCAAGAAAAGAGGATCAAGATGGCATGGGACAATGTCAAAATCCTAGGAAGAAAGGAACTCGGGCAACAACGACTAACCTCCTCTCA
This sequence comes from Dalbergia cochinchinensis, assembly GCA_031216125.1. Lineage (NCBI taxonomy): Eukaryota > Viridiplantae > Streptophyta > Magnoliopsida > Fabales > Fabaceae > Dalbergia > Dalbergia cochinchinensis. The sequence continues at coordinate 11,632,773 of CM062372.1, forward strand.
AGAATACAAAGAATGGAGAAAAGCAAGAATTGGGAAGCTCGAAGATATTCCAACCAGCTCAACTCCCGTGAAAATCCTACAAACACCTCCGTCAACATCTCAGGTAGAGATAATGAAGGCACAGATGCGATTCTTGGAAGAGAAAAAGGAAGCAGCTGATCTAAAGAACACCATCCTTCAAAGCCGATGTGAGAAAATGGCTAAGGAAATTGAGGCCCTGAAGACGTATGCATCGAAGCAACAGAATTTACCAAGTCCAGAAGAGGCAAAGAGAAAGTCTCAAACATGCATCTCGCCAAAATCCAAGAGTTAGAAGGAGGACTCCACAAGCTTGTAAAAGAAAAGAATCAGTTGGAGAAAGAGGTTAACAAGAAAAATCGCATGGTGGAAAGAGTAGAATCGAGGTCGACAAGCGAGATGAACACATATACAGCCTAAAAATGGAGGTCAACAAAGAGAAGAACAAGAGAAAGGAACTAGAAGAGCGAGTGGAGCACTTGTCAACAATATTGGCACAAACAAAGCATGATGCTGTTCGGGGATGGACATCGGCAAACCAATATTATGACATGTTTGTTGATGCGACTGAATTTGGAAAATCATGGAGAGAAAAGGCCCTTGAGTGGAAAGAAGAATATGGAAAGCTAACTAGCGAGTTGAGTCATTACATTCCAAACTTTCTTTATCGATTTGAAAAGGCCAGTGAGCAAATCAGTAAGATGCCTCCATTCAAGTTACCTCAAGAAGTGGTGGAGTTCATGGATTCATGTGAGAGTGTTGCTAAAAATCTTAGGAAGAAGAAGATGAAACTTTTGATGTAGCCAAAAAAAAAAAAAAAATCCTTTTGATGTAATCGTTTCTTTGTTGGCACATGCGTGATATATCCTGGAATGATTTGTACTCAAAGCTTTGCCTTGAAATGAATGAAATTCTCCATGTTCGTGTTACTAATCTGCTCGATACTTTCTGTAGAGGATCAAATGTTCCCCTAGAAAGCAATCAATCACTTTCATTGCCTTGAGGTTGCTTACCCTTGTGCAAGGAAGTGAGAAGCTCAGTCACGAAGAAAAGAAGAGCTGCATTGCTAGTGTTCATTGTATAGCATCTATAGAGGAGCAATTCCTCCCTAGAGATTTGCTATTAACCGCACCTTGACTTATAGGATGGTATACCCATAAGAACGGGGGCGGGACGTTCTTATTTGCACAAAGAACTCTTAATGATTTTTGTTCACCTTTATCTGTTAATTTTGCATTGAAAATAAAAATGAAAAATGAAAATTAAGTTTTGATTGTGAAGGAAAGAGAAAATAAAACCTTCCAACCATTGGGCGCCCGAGGAAAGAGGATACCGATCTAACTCGTGTTCACAATACTAGAGCTCGAACCAAGATGGCCGGCGGAAACACTGAATCAGGGAGGACCCTTCCGTCTGTAGTTGCTTCTGAATCAGGGAGAACTACTTCAGCTGTAACCACCTCAGCTATAGTTACTCCTGAACCGGGGAGAAACTTAAGCATGGAAGTTGACGCAGTAAGAGGAAAACTGAACGAGTTGTCAAATAACCAGGGAAGAATGGAAGAGATGATGCGAGCTATGATGGAGTCAATTGACTTATTGAGAGGCCACCAAGACCAGCACCAATTGGGAATGCCGGTAGGTGTACAACCAAGTGCTACAACGATAACCATACCTTTGGTATTGGATGCGACTCACGAATGTCACGCAAGGGACAAATGATAATCCCCATGATCAACCACCACCAACAAGACCAACTACTATTCCCATTGGAGAAGGATATCACGCTGTGGAGAATACAAATGCTGAAGGGCATGGGCACGCTACCCACATTTGGGAGCAGCCTCCGGTTATCGTCCCAAGGCAACTCTCCTCCTCGGGGAACAACCGTGCAGAAATAGAGAAGGACAAGTTGAAAGAAGAATGGATGGAGAAAATCCAGGAACAAATTAAGGCAATCCAAAGACCAAACAATTATGGTTACATGGAGATTGAACAACTTTGTCCTCCTATTAGCGCAGTTGTCCCTAAGGATTTTAAAGTTCCGGATTTTTCGAAATATGACGGAACTGGCAACCCGCTCTTCCATTTAAAGAGTTACTGCACCAAGATGTCAATCTGGTCCAAGGATGAAAAGTTTCTCATTAGCTTTTTCCATGAGAGTTTGACCGGACCGGCTCTAGAATGGTATATCCAGTTAGATCATGCAAAGATTTCCTGTTGGGGAGAATTGGCTGACTTGTTCATGAACCAATACAAATTTAATCTTGATGTGGCACCTACACGGGAGCAATTAAGCTCCATGCAGAAAAAGAAAGATGAATCCTTTAAGCAATACGCTCAAAGATGGAGAGCTGCCCAAGTTCAACCCCCGCTTATCACGACTGAGATGTGTTCTTACTTCTTAGGAACCTTGGGATCCCCTTATATTGGAGCAATGGCAGGATCAGCATATAAGGACTTCTGAGTTAATAATCACTGGAGAAAGGATTGAGAGCTTGGCTAAGGCTGGCAAACTTCCCACGAACAATGAAGACACAAGAAAAAGTTTCCCGCCCAAGAAGAAAGAGACAGATGTGAATTATGTCCATGGTCAGCAATCCTTTGTCCCGAGGTATGCATCAACACGTCCACAACCCCAGATGATTACCCACCAAACCCCTGTCCCCCATTACCCATCTACCTCAAACACTACCCCATACCATCAGCCTCAGGTTAATAACATTCACATACGGCCATACCAACCAGCACGTCCTACCTATCCTACCACACACTACCAGACTTACCCAAATACTCCGACACCCAGGCCAAATTTCCAAAGTCAAAATCGAACCGATTCCCTAACCTTCCACCTTTCCCGAGGCTGTCTATTTCAAACACTGACCTTTTCCAAAGATTAGTAGATGCTCATCTGATTGCAGCCTATCCTATGCGCCCATTAGAACCACCATACCCAGCTTGGTACAACCCGAACCTTACTTGCAAATATCACATGGACATAGCAGGGCATTCCCTTGAGGATTGTGAAGGGTTCAAGACCGCAGTGAGGAAACTAATCACTTGTGGGAGGTTAGACCTTCAGGAAGAGTCAAAGCCAGATATTGTTAATAACCCAATTCCAAACCATGAAGGAGGAAGGCGGATAAATGCCTTGGAAGCAGAGGAACCCCTGATTAAGAAGGTGTTGAGTCTCAGAACACCCATGGGGAAAATTTTCATCGGTTTGAAGAAGGCCGGCTATGACACTACAGCGCCTGCTCTTGCAATGGAGGGTAATGAGAAAGATGACATAAAGTCAAGCTGCATATACCACTCTGGAGGTTTTGGTCATGATATAGAAAGTTGTTGGGGTTTTAAAGCTCGAGTACAAGAATTGCTCGACCTGGGTGTGATTCAAGCGAAAAAGAAGTCGAATCTCCCTGAAGAGGTAAACGTGATTGATCGTTTCATACTCCGCGTCCCTCCACTGAATCAAGCTCCGAAGCCAGAGAAAATGGTGATCACCGTGAAGAAACCAACACCGTTCAGTTACGAGAACACGCATGCGGTGCCCTGGAATTATGAAGCTAAGGTAGCAGGGGAGACTTCAAGGGCCCAAGCAGGTGGAACAAAGAATGAAGTTCTGGAAGTAAAAGGAATCACAAGAAGTGGAAGGATTTATGGACCCGGAGAGCTGGAAAAGGGAAAGCTTATCGAGGAAGAGAACGTGGGAAAAGGTTCTGGTGCGGAAAGAAAAGGAAGAGAAGAAAATGAAGAAGAGGAGTTCCTGAAGATCATGAAGTAAAGTGAGTATGACATACTGGAGCAATTGAAAAAGACTCCTGCTAGAATCTCCTTGTTGTCACTAATCTTGTCATCCGAAACTCATCAGAAGGCGGTGTTAAAGGTCTTAAGGGACGCTTATGTGAAACCGGATGTCTCATTGGAGAATGTGGTAAATATGGTGGATCCGGTAAAGCGTGTCAATATGATCACTTTCTCAAATGAAGAGATCGTATCACAGGCCAACCCGCGAGCACTGTATATAACCCTTAAATGCAAGGGCTATATAATGCCCAAGGTTCTTATTGACGGAGGGTCAGGATTAAATGTCTTGCCAGCATCAACCTTGAGCTACTTGTCAATGAGCAAAAACGATATTTCACCGCAAGTAATGATCGTGAGAGCTTTCGATGGAGCAAAGAAAAACATCCTTGGGGAAATAGTGCTGCCATTGGAAATCGGCCCAAGCCGATTTGAGGTTTTATTCCAAGTGATGGAGATTGAGTCTGATTACAATATGCTGTTGGGAAGACCATGGATTAACGGTGTTGGTGCTGTTCCTTCAACCTTGCACCAAAAAGTTAAGTATATGGAGAATGGTTCAGTTATCACGATTCATGGGGAGCAAGAAATCATTGTATCAAAACCAGTCACACTTCCATATGTTGAAAATGTGGAGTTAGTGGAAAACAGCTTATGGCACAGTCTGGAGGTAGTGGGGCTGAAGCAGGAACAGAGAGAGATTCTAAAGCAAGACGTCAATCGGGTAGTAGCTCATATCATGACCAAAAATGGCTATCTGCACGGCAAAGGGTTAGGACCACAATTGCAGGGTATCAAAACACCTTTGATTGTCTTAGGGAAGTCTAACCAATTCGGTTTAGGATATGAAGCATCATTGGAGAAGCAGATCAAGGACATGGCTCTTGAGCAAAAGAAACCAAAAGAGAAGATGAAGCAGATCCCTCATCTGAAGGAGACATTTCCTTATCCGGCTGAAGTAATTATGGTTGAAGAAGGTTGTGTCTCTAGCTGTTGTCCAACCATCAATATGGTGGATGTTGAGAAGCTTGAAGAATGCAACAATGCTCATGCTGCCAACCGTGGGGAGATATTGATGAATTGGACAGTTGAACCATTGATTGATGTCATTGCTTCAAAGTAATTATTGGGATTGTATTAATTGTTTGCTTTCATGTATGCTACTTTGAGACATCATTTGAATGAATTTGCATGGTTATCCAGTAATTTTTATATTTCTTCGAGTCTTCCACTTTCTCTGCTTCAACCTCTTTTCTTTTGTTTCCTTTTTATCCTTATCACCATTACTCGAACCATTAATTGGCATTTTCCTATACTATTCGTGTTTTATTCACTATTTGTTTTAGCATTCCAACCCCCACAAATGCTTTTCAGGGACCTAAATATTATGAATGTTTTGCCACGTGAAAGGGACTCTGGGGACTAGTCAATTGATTCTCTTACAGCATTTGATTGTGATAGCGTTGAATTTGAGGAGGATGAAGAAGCTATTAGGCAGTTTGCGAGTCTGTTGGAGCATACAGAAAAGGGGTTTGACTTAGACAATGAGGAGGTTGAGGTGATTAGCATGGGCACTGAAGAAGAAAAGAAGGAGCTGAAAATAGTGGAAAACCCTGAACGAACAGAGATGATTGCTTTGTTTGAAGAATACATGGATGTCTTTGCATGGTCTTACCGTGATATGCCAGGATTGGACCCAGAGATCGCTTCACACAAGATTCCTTTGTATCCGGAAGCCGAGCCGAAAAAGCAGAAGTGGAGAAGAATGCGGCCTGACATGTCATTAAAGATAAAGGAAGAAGTGACTAAACAATTAGAGGCTGGATTTTTGGAGGTATCAAGACACACTGATTGGGTAGCTAACATTGTTCCTGTGCCTAAGAAAGATGGAAAAGTTCGAATGTGTGTAGATTATCGAGATCTAAACAAAGCTAGTCCGAAAGATGATTTTCCACTCCCTCACATTGATGTTCTTGTTGATAATACGGCCAGAAATCACCGATTCTCATTTATGGATGGGTACTCTGGATATAATCAGATTCCCATGGATATTCATGACAAGGGAAAAACTACGTTCATAACTCCGTGGGGAACATTTTGCTACACAGACATGCCATTCGGGTTGAAGAATGCCGGTGCTACCTATCAACGCGCCATGGTGGCACTCTTCCATGACATGATGCACAAGGAGATTGAGGTGTATGTTGATGACATGGTCGCTAAGTCTAAAGAGGGAGAAAGTCATGTGGCCGTTTTGCGAAAGCTATTTGAAAGACTCAGGAAGTACAAGTTACGGCTGAACCCGAATAAATGTGTTTTTGGAGCTTCCACAGGGAAATTACTCGGGTTCATTGTCAGCAGAGAAGGGATAAAGGTGGATCCAGATAAGGTGAAGGCAATACAAGAAATGCCAGCTCCCCGAACTGAAAAAGAATTGAGAAGTTTCCTCGGGAGGCTCAACTACATTGCTCGATTCATCGCTAATCTGACTAGTACTTGTGAACCTATATTCAAGTTGCTGCGAAAGCATCAACCTGGAGGATGGAATGAAGAATGCCAAGAAGCCTTTGACAAAATAAAGACTTATCTAATGAAGCCTCCAGTTTTGATTCCTCCTACACCAGGTCGACCTTTGATCTCAGACTACTGTTACCCACTTCACTTGGGGCAATGTTGGGGCAATATGATGAATCTGGAAGGAAAGAATAGGCCATTTATTATTTGAGCAAGAAGTTTAATGATTGTGAATCTCATTATCTCGCGATTGAGAGGACTCACAGCACTAGTATGGGCTTCCAAGAGGTTGAGACAATATATGTTGTATTACACCACTTGGTTAATCTCTCGAATGGATCCGTTGAGGTACATATTTGATAGTCCTCACGTGTCATTGAGAATGTCAAAGTGGCAAGTGATCCTGTCTGAATTCGATATCAAATATGTTACTCAAAAGTCCATCAAGGGAAGTGCGATTGCTGATCATCTAGCCGAAAACCCTATAAAAGATGTTCAATCCACCATGCTTGAATTCCCTGATTTTGAAGTGTTGACATTAGAAAGAGAAGATGAGGAAGAGGAGAACGGTTGGAGGATGTACTTCGATGGAGCTGCCAATATGAGGGATGTGGAATAGGAGCTCATGTAGTATCACCGGTCGGAAGCAATACCCGCTTTCTATCAAACTAGACTTGAGTGTACAAACAACATTGCGAATCTGAAGCATGTGCAAATGGTTTGCGGTCGCGATTGACTTGGGAATCAAAGAATTGAGGGTCTTTGGAGACTCTGCACTTATAATCTACCAAGTTAATGGAGAATGGCGTACAAAGGATCCGAAATTGGTACCTTATCAGAAGTATTTGTCTCGACTAATTGAGCGCTTTGATAATATATCGTTCTCCCACTTAACTCGGGACAAGAACCAATTTGCGGATGCGTTGGCAACTTTGGCTGTAATGACTAAGTTGGAGATCCACACAAATGTCCAACCCATCCATGTGGAGGTGCAAAACGAGCCAGTATATTGTGGTAACGTAGAGGTTGAACCAGATGGTCAACCGTGGTATCATGATATCAAGCGGTACATTCGAAAAGGAGAGTACCCAACGGGTGCAAACGAGGTAGATAAAAAGACAATTCGAAGACTGGCCATGACCTTCTTCTTGAATGGAGAGGTTCTTTACAAGAGGAATTATGACACGACTCTCCTCAGATGTGTGGATGCTCATGAAGCTCGAATAATCATAGCTGAAATTCATGAAGGAATTTGTGGGACTCATGCTAATGGGCACATGATGGCGCGAAAAATCCTAAGAAGCGGCTATTACTGGTCCACCATGGAGAATGACTGTATCAATTATGTTCGAAAATGCCACAAATGCCAAGCATATGCAGACCGAGTCAATGCTCCCCCAGTTCCATTGCACAACATGGTATCTCCTTGGCCTTTCTCGATGTGGGGCATGGATGTTATCGGCCCGATCAATCCCAAAGCATCCAATGGTCATCGTTTCATCTTGGTAGCAGTAGATTATTTCACTAAATGGGTGGAAGTTGCTTCATATACTAACATCACACAAAAGGTGTTTCTCAGATTCATCAAAAAGGACATCATCTGCAGATATGGAATCCCAGAAAGGATCATTACAGACAATGCTCCCAACCTCAATGGTGCCGAAGTTCAGAAGTTCTTTGAGACTTTCAAGATCAAGCACCATAATTCAGCTCCTTATAGGCCTCAAATGAATGGCGCAGTGGAGGCTGCGAACAAGAATATCAAGAAAATCATTGCCAAGATGGTGGTGAACTACAAAGATTGGCATGAAATGCTGCCATATGCTCTGCACGCGTATCGTACCAACATACGGTCAAGCACAGGAACAACTCCCTTCTCATTGGTTTATGGAATGGAAGCCGTATCCCCTATAGAGGTTGAAATCCCTTCACTCAGAGTTTTAATGGAGGCTGAGTTGGAAGAATCTGAATGGGTAAAAACTCGTTATGAGCAACTGAATATGATCGAAGAGAAGAGGCTTGCAGCTATTTGCCATGGTCAGTTATACCAAAGTAGAATGGCTAGGGCTTTTAACAAGAAAGTTCGCCCTAGAGTTTTTTATCCAGGGGATTTGGTTCTGAAGAAAATTCTCCCCAATCAAGAAGATGCACGGGGTAAGTGGGCTCCGAGTTATGGAGGACCTTACATTGTCAAGCAAGCATTCTCAGGTGGAGCATTGATTTTGCAAAACATGGAGGGCCAGGAATTGCCTAAACCAATCAATAGTGACGCAGTCAAAAAATTCTATGCTTAAAATAATACAAAAAGAGAAAAGAAGCCCGTTAGGTCAAAAACTCGAAAAGAGCGGCCTAAGCAAAAATCAGGGCAAAATAAGACAAAATAAAGAAAGAGCTCGTTAGGTCGAAAACTCGAAAGAGCGGCCTAAGCAAAAATTACGGCAAACCAAAGCAAAATGAAGAAAAGCTCGCTAGGTTGAAAACTCGAAAGAGTGGCCTAGGCCAAAGTTAGAGCAGAAAAGATATGCGTCACTGGGGCAATTTTTGGTGTTGTCCAGTAAACCAAGCAGAGCAAAGGTTGAAACTGGGGAAAATTTTTGGAAAGGAAAGGTTCGAAGTCATATCATCAGATATCAGGGCTAACATTTTCAACTTGCGGCAAAGAAGTTGATTGATTGAGCAGCAGAGTACCTATACTGGGGCAAAATTTTGTGTCTCGCAAAATTTTATTTTTGCATTTAGGTTGTTCAAAGCATTTTTTTTTTCCATCCAATACACTAAGTAATGAAAATGTCCATTCAGTTGATCCCTTCACTTTCTCTTCGAATGCATGTTTACTCATGATGTCTCAAGTAGGATAAATTTAAACTTCAATTATACAATCTTACAATGTTTACAGCAATACATCAATAACTAGCGTCATAATCCAATTAAGCTGGGCCGAGGAGTATTCATTATTCTGAAAAAGGGAAGAAGGAGAAATTGGAAGGAAGTGAGCAAAGTTGCAAGACCAAGACAAGTTGAGTCGTGCCGGAAAGTCAAACGGAAGAATTATGAGTTTGATCGGTTAAAGTCTTCCTCGAGGTTTGCCCGATTTGGTTGCGATTAGTTTTTCAAGAATGTGAAATTCAAGGCTTTTGAATATAACTTTGAAAAATGGAAAATCGTTGTTTTCTAAGTCAATTTACTTCTTCTTGTCGGCCTCAGATTGCCACCAATTTACTTTTCAGTCGGCCTCAGATTGCCAATTTACTCTTCTTGTCGGCCTCAGATTGCCAATTTACTCTTCTTGTCGGCCTCAGATTGCCAATTCATCTTCTTGTCGGCCTCAGATCACCAATTTACTTTTTCTCGTCGGCCTCAGATTGCCACCAATTTACTTTTCAGTCGGCCTCAGATTGCCAATTTACTCTTCTTGTCGGCCTCAGATTGCCAATTCATCTTCTTGTCGGCCTCAGATTGCCAATTTATTCTTCTTGTCGGCCTCAGATTGCCAATTCATCTTCAGTCGGCCTCAGATTGCCAATTTACTCTTCTTGTCGGCCTCAGATTGCCAATTTACTTCTTCTTGTCGGCCCCAGATTCCTAATTTACTTTTCAGTCGGCCTCAGATTGCCACCAATCCACTTTTCAGTCGGCCTCAGATTGCCAATCTACCCTTCAATTGACCTCATATTGTCAATTTACTTTTCCAGTCGGCCTCAGATTGCCAATGTACTTTTTCTGTCGGCCTCAGATTGCCAATTCATCTTTCAGTCGGCCTCAGATTGCCAATTTACCTTCTCAGTCGGCCTCAGATTGCCAATTCATTTTTCTTGTCGGCCTCAGATTACCAATTTATTCTTCTTATAGGCCTCAGATTGCCAATTTACATTTTTGTCGGTCTCAGATTGCCATTGCTTTTAATTTCTTGTTGTATCCAGTTGGTCGCAAGGTTTTTTTTAATTTCCCGTCAGTCTAATCAACCCAATTACTTTTACATTTTCTCATGGATTTATATCAAGTTAGTCTGATTGTTTTACTTTTTAATTGCAGCATTACATGTGACTTTCTTGAATGTTTAGTTTGAATTTGTCTTGTCGCGCATTTACATTTCATGCATTGCCGAACAAAATCTATGTTCATGTCTTTACTTATTCCTTATGAAGATAATGTGTAAAGGCTTAGGTTTTTCATATTCTCTTATAAGAAATAAGTAAAGAGGGGCAACTGTGAACACCTAATTTTGTCCGGCCCACTAAGCAAAAGTCCAAAATTCGTTTTAGTCCATGTGGCCCAACCCAGCTCGTTTTTGTTTCGGTTTTGTCTAAACCCAATTTCTTTTTTATTACAAACCCATATTTGTCTCTGTCCAAAAAAAAAAAAAGAAAAATACAAAAAAATAATAAAAATAAAAATAATATACAAAAATAGAAGAAGAAGGGAACAGGGAGGTCATGCACCCACGAGCAAAATGATGGGCAGCATGCATCAGGTGACAGTCAGTGTTAAAAGAAAATATAATATGAAAAGAGTGGGACGCTGCAGTGGTAATGGGCATTCTGTCAAGCCACTAAGATGGGAACCATGGGTGAAGCTCAAGCGTGGGGAGCAATTCCATTTGGGGTTCCTGCATTTCAGAGAGTATGGGAATATCGCTTAATTAATCGAGAGAGCATCTCAGTATAAGGGGAGGTATCAGCAAGTTTTCATGGAAGGAAAAAAAAAAAACACTCACATACACTGAGCATCAGATATCAAGATCCCTTTCAAACAGAGAACAAGGACCAAACAAAAAATCAGCAGCATTTCAGCTAAATTTCAAGCAGAGCCAACAGATACAAGGAGGAATCAACAACAATACAGCAGTTACAACAGAGACAGGTACATATCATCATCAACATCATCAGAAATCAAAAAAAAAAAAAAAGAAACTAGAAAGGAGGCCAGGGAGGCCGCGGTCTCTCCCACCACCGCCGCGGCCTCCCCTCCATGTCACCATCATCATCATCTCATCCTTCCATCAACCTCCACCACGGGTGACCTCTATGCCCGCATCCCTTCTCCTCCGCTCGCCACTCCGCCTGAAACCACCACCACCTGAACAAAAAAAATCAAAAAAAGGAGAATCAAAAAGGAAGAAAAGGGAAAAGAAGAGGAAGCGGCGGCAGCAATCACTCCGCCAAGAACCGCTGTGTCTGACTCCCTCCGTGCCGTCCTCCCTGCGCGGCGCCACCTCCAGATCGGCCTCAAAACCCCGCACCGCCATCACCATCGCATCGGTGCTCCCTCCTCCCAGCCGTGCCTCCGCCATCGTCGGCCTCCTTAACTGCGAACTCAGCCCGCCGCCGTCACCGCGGACCTTCCTCGAGCGGGTCACTCTTCCCCTCTCCCTCGCGGTGGCCGTGGCCCCCCTCAACTTCCTTGCTTCCTCCGTTTCAGAGCGACTCCTCCACCTCAGATCCATCTTTTAGCCGCGCCGGATCGCCACCGCACATCAGCCGCTTCCATCCGCAAAGCCGGCCGCGATCTCTTCCCCTGTCTCCGCATGCACCACCGCAACAGCCTCCTCCCTCACGGTGGCTTTCTGTTCCCTCCGCCGCCTGGCCGCACCGCGCGCAACCCCACTACCGCGCCTCCGTCTTCCAGCATCACGGCCATGAAATCCCTCCCCCTCGCGACGCGATGGTCAGAAACCTTGCCGCGGCCCTTCCCCCTCTCTCACCTGGATCTCTCCCCTCTCTCTTAGTCTCTCGTTTTCTCTCTCCTGGTCCACTCCCTCTCAGTTCTCTCTTGTTACTTTTGATTCCTTTCCCTTTGTTTTTAGTGTGTGCTGTTAGTGAAATGTGAGGGAGGGAACCGTGTGTGTTAGGGAGTGGGTGTGTGAGTTGTGTGATGAGTGTTTTAGTGAGTGTGTGCGTGTGAGAACCGCGAGGGTGAGTGAGGGAGTTTTGTGCGAGTGGGTACATGTGTGTGAGAGTGTGTGGGGGAGTGGGTAGAATTTAATTTAGGATTAGATTTAAATTAATAAAATCAAAAAAAGAATTTTAAGATTTATTAGGTTGGGTTAGTATTATTTTTTTGAATAAATTTTTGAATCATGTGTCTAAACTCGAGTTTTATTTTGCTTTTGTTTTAATTTTTTTTTTCCTTTTTTAGTTTTATTATTTTTTTTATATATTCACATGTTCTGTTTGGATTAATTGTGTGCTTGTGATTTTTTTTTTATTATATGTATATATTTTTGGTGTGTTGCTTGAATTAAGTGTGTATTTTTGGTGTATTTATTAGTTTGATTATTTTATATGATCATGTGTTGTGTGTATAACTATGTTTTTTTGAATTAATCTTCTACCTATTTTAATGCTTTTATATGTTTATGCTTTTTGGTCCAAATTATTTGTGTACCTATATTCGTGAATTATCATGGTCAACTTCTGTTAAAATTATGGTTTTGTTTAAAAAAATATGAAATAAAACATTTTTTTTATATATAACCCCTTTCTTAAATCTTTTACATTTGTGTGATGTTCAATAATGGTGGTTGAATAGCAAATGTTATCTTCGCTATTATTGAATCATAAGGATTCATTGAGTAGCCTAGTGCTAACTTGAATTCTGCACACAAAAAATGGATTTGCATCCAGATTTGTTCTAATCTGTGCAATGACCAATAATGATAATTGAGTAACAAGTGTTATCTTTATTGTTATTGAATCATAAGGGTTTATTGAATAGCTAAATGCTAACTTAAATCCTGTGCGAGAACGGATTCTGCTTTCTAAAAGAATTGTTTCTTCATAAGGATCTTTTTAATCCGTGCAATGACCAATAACGATGATTGAGTATCAGATGTTACCTTCATCGTTATTTGAATCATAAGAATTCATTGAGTGGCCTAGTGTCAACTTGGATTCCGTGCAATAACGGATTTTGCGTATCTTGTTGCAAATTCTTTTCTTAATAATTAAAATTGTCAACCCACAATCATTTTTTTAGAGAACTACGTGACTTTGAGTTCCCCACTGCACCAGGGGATACGTAGGAGCAGGTGATCCCTGTCAAGCCAAAATTAAATTTTCATAAATTGTTCATTTGATTTGTAAATATTTTGCATAGTTTTTAATAGGGATTTTGAAGGCTATTAATTAATTTGCACAATTCACTAAGGTACCGTCTAAGGACGGGTGTACTAGGGGTGCGTACGATTAAATTCATACCCTTCCCTATGCATAACCGACTCCCGAACTCATAACTTGGTTTCAAAGATCATCTTTCGAAATAAATGGGTTTTTCCAACGTTTTTCCCAATTTTAATAAACTTGGTGGCGACTCCATTAATTTTCAAAAAAAAATGAAAATTCTCTTTTCAAAATTCGCCGTCCCCGTCGCAATCTCGGTTGCGACAGGTTTATTTACAATATAAGGGAAGATATTTTCATATAAATGTACGTGACTAGAAACAAAAATACCTCGAGGTGCTAGATCAAACAATAAGAAACCTTTTGCGCCATTTTTGTATCCTAGGAATATGCATTCTTCTGCCCTTGAATCTGAAGAGGGTAAAGTACCATACAAAAATTCATATGGAGAATGATTCTGCAGAAAAAACAATGGAAAGTCTATTGATAATCTGCACTGCATGTGCTATGGAAAAATGCCGAAAACAGTTTGGAATGTGTGAATGAAATAAAAGAGCTCTAGCAGTTGCTAGTCTCAAAATAACTGGTTCGATGGAGAATTCCTTATTCTTGATAAAAGGAAGTGAGTGTAAATTCTGGTCCATTGTTGGACCTTACACACTTGATTTTTGTTGAAAATTGAGTTGCAGCCAATGTGACAAAGTGTTTCAATAGCTGTGATGCTTCTGATTTTTGTTTCACAAAGTATGTCCTAGTAAACCGTGACTTGTCATCAACTATAGTTAGAAAATATTTATATCCCAATATAGGAGTAAATAAGGGACCCCATATATCTACATGAAGGAGATAAAAAAATATGCTCACTTTTATTAGAACTTGCAGCAAAAGGTAACTTGCGTTGCTTGGCAAAATGGCAAGCATCACAAGGATCTTTGTTTTTAGTACATTTGATGAAAGCATAAATTTGGTGTAACCAATCTGTTTTCCCTAAAGATGGGTGGCCTAACCTAAAGTGCCACAGGTCCAAAAAAGAACAAGTACACATTGACTGTTGGAGGAATGAAAGAGCTAGGTACAACAGAATTTTTTAGAACATATAGGCCTCCTCTTTGATCAGCTGCACCAATCCTCCTCATCGTATGCAAGTCTGGTGTCTGGCAAAAATGTTCAGCAAAGGTTAAGTGACAATCAAGAATATTTGTAATTTTGGAAATTGATGTCAAGTTGAAGGTAAAAGATGGGACAAACAGGACATCAATGAGATACAAGTTTTCAGAAAACTTGATTGTACTAGAGATTGAAGTAACAGTTGGGCTGCCATTAGGCAAGTTAGTGACAATTGGTTTAATGGATTTATGACAATGAAATTGAGACAAAATGTGACAAACATGATCTGTGGCTCCTGTGTCAAGGATCTAAAGATCAGTTTGTTTCGAATGAGTTGCAAGAATGTCACAAGTGATACCTGAAATGATTAATGTGTTATTGGAAGGGTTAGTAACAAGATGGTTTATGGTGTGTGCCTGTGGCTGTGCTTCACTTTGCTGAAGGGGGGCTATCAAAGCTCTCTTTTGCTCTGGAGTGAATGCTATCTCAAAAACCTTAACCCAAATCCTGTTGAGAAATGACACTACTAATTTCTTATGACAAGAATCAATGGAATGGCTAGGCTTGCCACAAAATGAACAAACCTTGGTGCCTTGACCTCTTCCTGAAGAAAATCTGCCACCTGCGGAATGGAAAGCCCCTCGGGATCTTCTTCCATGGCCTCTGCCTCTTGAATGAGAAAAAGAATCTCCCTTTGATACAGTGGCTAATACTTTGGAATCAACACTTGTGGAGCTGTTAACACATTGCCTTTCTTCATGCAGCAGCATAGCAAGAACTTCATTGATGTCAGCGACAGGTTAATCATGATCAGTGATCTAACTGTGACAAATTGTTCAGTCAATCCCCTTAAAAAGTCTAATGACTAATTCTTTTTCCAAAGAAGAAATTATTTTCTTTGAATTCTAGGTCCCCAGTTTCAATGTATAGCAGCATAGCATAGGAAATGTTTTTTTTAAATTAAGAGCACGCAGAGGCCCCGTTCGAAGTCCTTGCTTTCGAAGTCTATCAGGGAGACAGTGACATGGACAAAAAATTTAGCACTGAAAAGATGCAAAATTCGAAGTTTCAACTTTCCAACTTGCTACAAAGCTTCTGCCCAGCTCCTTACAAAGGCGAGAATCAGATACAAGGACTTTATGAAATGCAGAAATCTTTGCAGGATACATAGGGAGAGGAGAGGGTTAATTATACAAGAAAGTTAATCAAGGTCTTAAGAAGTTGTTAGTTCTTAGGCTACCACTGCTTGTAAGATCATTGAGGAGGAATTTCAAAATTTACCTATTATTAAACCCAATCAGGAATGGGGATTGGCTTCATTGAGTTAGTCATTCAAACTGGACTGCTGCATAAAATAGGATTTAATTTTGATCCAGACATTCATCCGATCATGGAATGTCATATTAACTAATATGGTTAACTTATACTTCCACTATATAAAAAATCATGCAAATAGAGATATTTAATTGAATAACAGTATGATTAGTGTATCAAAATTAGACCCTAAATTATATCAAATTCAATCAATATTGGTGCTGTTACACAGTACATACTTTCATTATGTTCTTGACGTCTACTCAGGTATGTATGCTTCAGCAACAGGGGATTCAGTGACCGTGCTTCGAGACAATATGGGTTCAAGAGCTACACGATGCTATTGTCTTTTTTTTTTTCCCTTGGTTAATATAAGTTCAATTAGTCATAAACCAAATTTTATTACCAAATAACACTGCTTTTTATAATCTTCAGTGATATTAACGATACTTTTGGTAGAGAGCATAGGAGAATGAAGATTAAACCAGCCTTCCCTTATATATAGTTAGCAAAAAGGAAGACAGAAAGGGAAAGAAAATTAAAACAAGTATTAGGAACGTATATTGCAATAGACAATATATGATGATATTGGGTACACTTGATCAAAGTTTTGAAACATATTTGGCAGCTTAATAACACCGATCATTGTATACTGCCTTCAAGAAATAATAAATAACACAACTGTAATGTGATTCCTCCAGCACAAATTTGAGATATTGATAAATTAGATATTACCAGTTTCACAAGGACAAAGAAAAGCTATATATATATAATTCATCATCACTTTTATAGTTATCATCATCACTTGAGAATGTACTTCACTACACCAGGAAGATGGGTGTTCAAAAAGTAATCATCCCAATTGATCACTTTGGGGTCGAAATAAAACAAATCTTTCTCCACCCCACCTTGTCTTGCTGCCATTCTCAACTTCTCTGAGTTCATATCATCAAATCTGTGTGCCACAACATTCTCTGTCTTAATTAGTGTACACTTTATGAAGCAGTACATATGTTAGAAATAATTAAAAGCAAGTCAATAATATATACATGTTTTGAACTGAACCATATAGATATATATTCTAATAAATAATACTTACACTCCCTTGAAGAACAAGTAAGGCCTGTAAAGGTCCACCAGCCGCATCACAATCTGGATCTTCCTGTTGAGATCAAGATAGGTTCCTTGGAAATACTGGCAAAATGCAGCATTTGCCAGCTCAAGTCCCTATTACATGCAAAAATTGTTAGCACATATGGCATACCCTTGTTGGAATTGCAATAAAGTTTGTGCTAGAGCATGTGACTGTTAGATATTAGAAATTTGTTAGAGTTCGTTGAATTGGTTTAGCAATTAGTTATTTATTACAATATGGCTTATATGACTCACTTCTTTCGTCATGAGTAGAATTTACCATTTGAATTTTTTCTCTCCATTTTTATCTTCCTTGCTCCGCTCGATCATGGATTTCAATATGGCATCAGAGCCATATCACCTAACTTGAACTTTTATTTTTGCCGGCTTACCTTGAGTTCTTGGGGCTCATTTTCTTTTTAAGTACACACAAATCTAAGACATGATATATAAACACTTCCATAGTAAAGTTAGTGAAACCTAGAAGTAAATAAATACATCTTGAATAAAATTAGTAGGATTCACTTAGTCGGATATTAGATTTTTTACCCATTCAAATACATAGAACTAGTTAGATATATAGGAAGGAACCTTTAACAGAACCAGGTAGCGGATGAACATGTATCTCCGGAAGCTATCCATGTTGCTCAACACTGTACACTTGCCAACCTTGACAGGCTTTCCATCCTTGTTGATCCACGGTTTTGCCGTGAAATATCTGAATCCATAATCTTGAAGATTGCCATATCTGAGTGGATTTCTAACTGAGGATCCAATTTGATATATAGTATCACTAGGATGATTTGCATGAGCCACCATGGCCACTAGTATTGCATTCACCACCATGTCAGCTGGTATCTGCTTATTTGATTAAATTGGAGGTATAATCAGAGATGAGATTGGAAATTGATAAACCAGATTAAGGAATTAGTAATTCATAATGGGTTTGACGAAGCAACTCACCACATCAACAACTGACTTGAGATCTCCAAGGAAGCATGCCAGTTTTCCTTTCCCATAAGCCACAGCTAAACTATCAATGGTCCTGTAATAGGACCCAAAAATTTTAAAAACAGAAACAATGCACCTTTAATTTATGAACAATAATTTAAGATTAATTTTAATATACTGACACTATCATCCGATCATATGCTTTCATTTGTAGGACTTTATAGGTAGAAGTGATTACAGGTAGAAGTGATTACAATTTTATTGATGTGTTAATACATGGTTAAATATCTGTATAAAACTCTTTTACATACGGTGCATATGAATTAAATTCCAGGTATATTTACACTTCACATCTCACTCTCTTGTACAAATTTCACTACTTTCGTGTCTTTGCAAAATGAACACGAACGATAGTCATTAAAATAGATGGATTTAGCCACATACTCTGAAATATGTGAAGTATACGATATTAACCGCCGATGAAAAAAATTAGGCAGATAGACTAGTGTACACGTAGTTGCTGGATCTTATTAGAAACTTATACCATTAATTTCCTTATCAACGATTGTAATATTGAACTTTAATTTAGCCTTGAAAGTATATCTTGCAATTTGGAAGAGATAAATCCTAATTGCACTATTCAATTCTTTAACACATGGTCAAAGACAAATTAAAACCAAGACTTACCTTACACCTTCAGCCCAACCAGGGAAAGGTTCTTTGAATGTACTAGTAATAATGGTAGGACGAACAATAACAATGGACAAGTTTCCCTTCAGTTGCTCCACAAGCATCTCTCCCATTGCCTTTGTGAATACATATGTGTTTGGCCATCCATACAGCTTTGCCCTGCAGTTGTGTCGAGTTTGGCTTTTAGAATCTCATCAAATGCAAATTTTGAGAAGAAAAAGACAATGGATGGATAATGAACAGGTGTAGATTGTTAAGCAATCTTATCTAGACTACAGGTTAAGTTAATTTAATTTTAGATATGAGTCTAATTCAAACATATTTATCTATATTTGGACCCCCTTACTAAGGTCCTAGCAAGGTCTTTCAAGTTTCAAGCAATTGACACTAAAACTTCAAAAAGCCACATTACTACCTTTTAAATAAACACAACTCATTTAAGCTGGAATTGGAAAATTAGAATAAATCCCTTGGTTTTGATTAGAAAGTGCAATATATATATGTATTCTTTGGAAACCAGAGAGTATGAAGATCTTTACAAAGATGTTTCTAACGACTGCCGAACACAATTAAGATTTTCACGATAGGCGGATCCAAAAAAATTTTATGGATCACATCATATACCTTAAAAAATTTAATAATCACACTTTTTAATAAAAAAAATTGTATCGTTTTTTGAAATCTTAATCAGTGAAGAAATTCAGGACACGGACTAGAAGAACATTGTCATGTCACTTCAATAGCAATGCCAATCAAGAGAGACTGACCCGATCAACCCTCGTACGGCTGTTTGTAGAAAAATGAACACGAGGGTCTAGGGACCACTTTAAGGCATAAAGTTGCATTTAATTCTGCTTATTTTTTATTGTTCCTCCTGTCATTTTTCTGCGTATCCTTCTAAATATTAAATTAAGAAAATTTTAATTATTTTTTAAAGTTTTAAAATATAAATTGTATTTAAATTTTTACTCTATTTAATAAATAGGTTGATTTATAGAAAATTTTAACATTACTTTTTTTATATATTATCTCCTTTCTTTAATAAATATCTATTCATAAAATTTATTTTTTTATTAGATAATATTAATTATATTTTTATATCGATATAAGAGAGATAGTAAGTGAATAAATTAAATATAAAAAAATATTAAAGTGGGTGATAAAAGCATGTAGTCACCATTTTTATTTTAACAAAAACACAAAAAACTAGTATTGCCGAGAGATGTTATCATATTCACTGGTTCAACTAACTAATTTTTAATGAAATAACCAAATATTTATTTAATAAAATGAAAACATTTCAGAGTGAATATTTAGATGCAAAAGATGATTTATCATCAACTAAAACTGAAAAAAAATGTAAATTAAACAAATTATACTGCTGCAGTTTCCTCTAGAGCTGAAAAGGAAAATGTGCCACAAGTGAAGGTAGAATACAATATGTAGGGGCAAAAAAAAAACAAAAAAAAAAGAATTGCAAAATCTTTAAAGAAGTACCGTATATTCATAACAGTGACACAGTTAGACGCAGATGATATGTCATCAATCTCATAATATCCACAACTAAAATATGCACAGATTTTATTTATTTATTTATCATCACCACCATATAGTTCGTCTAAGAATTCTCCTCATTATGTTCTTCAATAATAATAATAATAATAATTTAATGTGTCTTGCAGGGAATAGGGTCCATGTGGGGAGTCATTGTCCCTTCCTGGACAATATATCTTTTGATTTGAAGCTCACGCTTGGCCTTATGTTATGCTTGTGGAGGAAAGGGCTATTTATGAAGTGGCCATGATTGGACTGGCAAGTCTCCATAAAGGTTTCTTGTGAGAGAGTGGCTTTTGCCCCAAAGTCAATTCAGGTTTCCCGTTTCTAGTTTGAAGCGTGACCTCTAAAAGATGTCGGTCACTCTCATACGTGAACGACATTTCGAGCTATCCTATCTTTCTTCTTCAATACAGAAAAGAGGAGTTGGTCGGGTTTGGTAAGAAAGTTAATTCGGGGATTTATTGGCCCAAAACCACCCCAACATTGATGGACCGAAATCACCTGTTACAAAACCTTTAAGACAATTACAAAACCTTTGGGTAATGTAAGTATTATTAATTTTTGTTTTCTATTTATATTCTTAGTATAAATATATTAGTTAAATAATTAACATATTTATTAAAATAAATAATAATTATTATATAAAAATAATTTTATTAATTTATATAATTTTTTATATTTATCAATTTATTTTTTCTTAATATGTGTATTATATGATTTTTGATAATTATTATAAAATAAAAGGAGTACATATTATTATATGTTTTCCACGTGGCATTGTTGGGATAGGCAAACAAAATATGATTTAGAGCATTGACTAGCTATTTTCTTGAGTAGTGCTACTGCTATATTAGAAAACAAAACAAAATAAAATAAAACAATTTTATAAGATTTATAATTTAGTAAAATAAAAAGATGAAAATAATTTAACGTTTGAAAATGAAGTTTGCTAATAATAAGTGTCTGTAAGAGTATTGGTTCAATACATTCAAACCCATTTAGTTTTTTGCCTTTTTTTTAGCTTATTTTTCATGTCTTATTTTCAGTCTGTTATCTATTTTTCAAAATTACGAAGAAAATAGGAAATATTAAGAATAAAAACCGAAAACATGAATGATTTTAAAAATATAAAATATTTTCTGAAATCTAACTTATACTTTTCTATAAAAAAAAATTATGTACTCTGTTCCTTAGACAGTGATTTTAGAACATTTCGGGAAAAAAAAAATAAAGAAATCTCCAAACATTTCTCCTACGTTGTTTGTCTACAACCTAGCAATAAGTGCACTTGCTATTTGTACCAAACAATAAGGTCCTTCTGGATTTTATGGTAGGTCTCTTACTTTTTGATCAATCATAAACCCCTTATTATTAGTTATTAGATCAAATCATTCAATAAAAATTATAATTATTCATTGATTAATAATAAGAAGTTCATAATATATCTCAAATTTTAAAGTCCACCTTATAATTTCCCATAACTCTATCTTGTTTTACCATTTTCTTTTGGCTAAAGATGGGCGCATAATACTTTTTCAGTTATGAGCACGAACAACAAAACAAAGCTTGTGTCGGATGCTACACTTTCCCCCATTGATTCACCTGAATCACTAATGAACAAAAGACACGGTTGTTGGTTATAGCTAACAGTCTGATTCTCACTATGAAGAACCATTAATTTATTTGGTTCATGCGTGTAATGCTTCCTACTCCATCCACCACAATTCATTTGCTACATGTGTCGTGTGTAACGCTACGCTCCTACTCCATCTAAAATTTTATTGTTCAACTCCCTGTAGATCGGTACATCATATAGATATAAAATATTTCCACCCCCCAATCTAGGCCTCTGGCCCAACATAACCCAGTCATTCCTTCTGGGTTGTTAGACGTACTATAGTCCTATACATTGATTTATTCCCCAAAGACCTTAACATTTGGGATTCTACAGTTTCTTTGTATAGAAAATTGGTGTAATGTCTTATATATATAGGAAGCAGTCCCACATTTGTGTTGTGGGTCTTGGGTAAAAATCAATCATTGTGTGTAGAGAAGTACCTAAAATGGGTGCAAGAGCTCTTGTTTCCTTGACATATCAAGGAAAATCCTAAAAGGGGTTGGTTCCATGGTAGGCCAAAATAACATACTAAACTCGAACATCAGTGTCAACTGGACCATGCCGGTTCGAAGACCAAACTCTATGTGCCAAACTAATAGGTCACTAATTAAAGCTGCGATGTGTTTGAAAGAGCTACAGCTAGTTGGTTGGCCTTTTCCACAGGTTAATACCATTTATGATATGTAGCTGAATTCAGAACCTGTACGAAACCAAATTCGCCTTAACTTAAAATAATTTAAATGTTTCGAATACAGTTTGATTAATGATAAATTTGTTTACATTAACATTTTGTTTGGTTGGGTTAAAATACGAAAAAAAAAAATTTATGAATGAGCCCAATGTCTAATTTACACTTGCGTGGAATTCATTTATAAAAACCCCCTTATGAGTGCTTATAAGATAATTACAGAAATACTCAAATATAGATTTGAGATCTCCCATCAATGGGAGAATCTAGAAATCGAACCCATAAGAGCGCAATAAGTATGTATAAGGTTGACCAGATGAGTCAAACCGTAGACATATAATCAATAATGAATTAAATCATTGTCAACTCATTCATTTTTAAAATTGTTGGGGTCTAGTGAGGAAAATGATAGTATAACTTCAGGGAAAATCAAAAACAAAAACATATATAAATTAGTAACGTGTGTATATAACACAAACCTGCTAATTCCCAAATCCTTCATGACCATTTTTACTTCATTCTCTGTGGCTCCCTGATGTCGTAATTCACCCAATTTATCATGCACCAGTTTCTCTTCAGCATCTATGTCTAATCCAGGAACTCCATTCAGTGAATCTCCCAAGTGATATGGGTTCTCCAATATTAGCCCTTCACCCTCTCCGCATACATAAGCTGAAATCAAAGGTGTATTTTAACAATTATTAATTGTGAGGCCGATATGTTTTTCCTATATTGAAATCAACTGATACTAACCTGTCGATACGTGCACAAGCACCTTGAGTTTAGTACATTTTTTGGCGAAGTTGATGACATGCATAACTCCAAAGGTGTTTAGGCCCAACGATATGTCATACCTTCAATTGTAGGGGAGACAAAAAATAAAGAGGAAAATTATTTTATTTTAATTTGGCTAATACAAATATTAAGCTAGTATAAAATTACTTGATATTTAAAAATATATACCTTTCATCAAAGTTAGTAGTTGCAGCCAGATTAACAATAACGTCGGTTTGGCTGTAAATCTCTTCCCTTAGAATGGAATCCTCCACACCCAAATCTCCAAGAGAAATGTCCCCAGGCACCAGTGTCAACTTTTGTGAAACAAAGGAATTAAAATTTGCACCCAATTTGTCCTTTAGAGGTCGAAACAGTTCCTTCACTATGATCTACACAGCAAAATATACATCACAAGCTTATCAATTAATTGTGACACAGAGAAAAACTAGTGTATGAGCCCACTTCATTAATGACTGAGAAAATTCTAGAAAATTGTCATGAAGCAATGCAAGACTTATTTATATCTACTTGAATCCTCTAATTTCGACCTTAAAAACCATAAATGCTCATGAATAATTAACTACCTGCAGAATGGAAAAAAGGATAAAATTAATGTGACGATTACGTGCAAACACCTTTCAAATCAAACCAAACGACCAGAAGCCAATAGGAGTAAGTGATGAAGGGCTTAAATATCATACACAAGATCACATGATCAAATCTCATTGTCACTGACGTATCAATAGAGAAAACAAATAAACAAACAGACTAGAAAATTAAGTAAAAAGGCACAAAAAAGAATTGGCCTTCCCCCACAAAGGAGGAAAATAAAAATTTGTGATTTTACCTCATTGTGCAAGCGATGAGTAGCAGATTTGGCATCTGCAGCTCTTAAAAGAAGAAAAAGCTTCTTAGCATTTGGTTGAACCCTCAATATCTTCTCCAACAAAACTGTGAAAAACACACACGCACAACACAAAGTACAAACCAAAGACATCATCACACGTCTATATATATCTCATGACACAAAGTACACCCATTATATAACACTCTTTGAAGGGAATAGAAAGAGGGACAAAGAGAAAAAGGGGATATAGGAGCATACTTTTGGCGAGAAAGCCAGTGGCTCCAGTGATTAAAATAGTCTTGTCCTGAAGAAAGTGGAGTATGCTTCCCAACTCCATTGTTGAATGAAAGAGAATTAAATTAAGAGAGGAACAGCAGAAGAGTAGTATAGTGGCTTTTCAGAGGAAACAGGCACAATGGTGTGGGCAAAATCTGAAGCCCATTTGGCCATTACATATAAGCGGAGAGAAACAAGCAAGTTGTAGCAATTATGATGATGGAGTGTACGAAAGCTGTTGGTGATTGTTTACTACCTTAATTAGGTACAACGAAGTAAAAGCAATAATAACTTTCATTTCTTATCTCTCTCGTACCATATGTGTGTTTTTTTTCTTTTCTTTTTTTCCATTACAATACTCTGTGTACATTTCATTTCATGAGCAACGTTACGTGTCCAGATAAATATGTATATAATTTATGATAGAAATTATGATGAGTATCATATAAAATAAGATAGGTGATATGACTTTTTAATTTATCTAAATATTAACAATTATAAGATATCATTATGGATATAAAATTTTGATAATATTTATGATTATCTAGCATTTTTCTTTATATGTATTCAGTCCATTTTAAATTAAATTTTTTTTTTATGTGCCCAAAGGTATTCTCTGGTCGAGAGCCGAAGATAATC
The DNA here is from genome assembly GCA_031216125.1 of Dalbergia cochinchinensis. Classification (NCBI taxonomy): domain Eukaryota; kingdom Viridiplantae; phylum Streptophyta; class Magnoliopsida; order Fabales; family Fabaceae; genus Dalbergia; species Dalbergia cochinchinensis. The sequence continues at coordinate 11,657,824 of CM062372.1, forward strand.
CCTCCGAGGGGAAGATATTATCAAAGTGGACATGGCCTTTCTCAACAAAGCCTTTTCTATACACACGGTAGAAGTCGAATCCTGACAACATGCTTAAAGGACTCAGTTATATGTCAATTATGCTGAACCATGTTGGTAAATTAAATGTTAAATTATTTCTTTAAAAAAAATTTACTACCGGTTAGAAAAAGGTAAAACAAAAAAGGTGACCAAATTTAATGAGAATCGATATAAATTAATTAATTAATTAATTAGTGCATTATTAAAATTCTAAAATGATAATTATTTTGAAACAAAAAAATATTAAAATAACAATTAATATGAAATAAAGGAATAGTTTGGAAATTATATATGGTTTGATGAATGAAAATGTAATTTTATTTTCTAGTTTTGCTTAAATTAAGGTTTAAAACCACTACATCATGTTAAAATATATTTTAACTGCATGATTTCGTTAAATATACTAGAATAAATTGAAACTCGGTAATACATTATACTCTAAATTATATGATTTGAGATGGGCAAAACCAAAACTGAAATCACCTTGCTATTTAGGGTTTGTTTGGTTTAAATTTCTAATTTTCAATTTTTCAGATTTTATTAAAGAAATACTAAAAATTTTAAAAATTATAAATTCTAGTTTTCAATTTTATTTTTAATTTTTAATATTTTTTTGATAAAATTAAAAAAATTAAAATTAAAATTTAAAAATTCAAACCAAATACTCCCTTAATTTGTGCTTGAGAAAAGTCAATGGAACTAATACAAAGACATTTTAAAAGTTAACAATCATGGCATCGCAAAAATTTCATATTCAAAATGTCATTTTACGTGTTCATAATAGGTTACCTATTGATTCCATCACTAGATATATGTCCGGAATACATTCACTTTCATTCGTATTTTCTAATTCACATGTACATAACAGACAAACCGTCGATGGCTTGGTCCTGGAATTTGGAAGGTGTGATTGTGAAGTTTGAAATCTCAACGGATGAAGCCACCACCCTACCCGCCACCCTACCCACCACCCCCACACTACACAAGTTGACCTCCGACACGCAAGTCAGGAATGGTGAGATCCTACGGTACTTTATCTTCACATCACTTCAGACGTGTATAAGTGGCAAACCTTTAAATGCTGTATATTATTATTATTTATCAGAGTAAACTACGTTCACATCATCTAAAATTTATAGAAATATAACTTATACTCACTTTAATTATTTATCTTATATTCACATCCTCTTTATTTATCAAATTTTAAATATTAATATTACAATTATACTCCTTATTCATAGAACACCATTAGCAAGCTTAGCAGAATGATATTTTTATGATATTAACTATTTCTAATTAATATAACTATAAAAATACTCTCAAACTTAACAGATTAGGTAAAGGTATTTTTATAATTTTATTAATTAAAAATAGTTAATATCACAAAAATAACATTCTGTTAAGTTTACTAACAGTGTTCTGTGAATTAAAAATATGACTGTAATATAAATACTTAAAATTTGACAAACAGGAGGTGTGAGTGTAAGATAGATAATTAGAGAGAGTGTGAATTGTATTTCTACAAATCTTAGGAGAGATGAGTGTAATTTACCGTTATTATTATTGTTGTCTTTTAATGAGGGCATGGATCACTATGAATCTTATGATAAAATCTTAAAATTTAGAATAAATCCTGAGTTGATTCTTAATAAAAATTATATTGAACAAAATAATCTCTCAAGAAAAAGAAATATGTTGCAACTCTTCACAATTAAAAATATAAAATAAATTAGTTTATTGTAATATTTTAATAAATTTGTTTGTGTATTTGTGTTTTATTAAAAACCATTTTGATCTATTTTTCTGTATATTATTAAAAATTAATTAATTTTATTTTAATCATGAAAAATCACATACAACATTCTTTTCTCAAAGGATTAATTTATCTAATACTATTTTTATGGCAGCTAAATTATAGATTATCTCTAAAATTTATTAATATGTGAAGAGATATCAGTCAAAATGTGCGTAATCTGTGTTTCACGACTCACGAGTCAAACCTGCCAACGCTGCAAACGATGATGATGTTGAACTAATTGGATGCATACGACTGTTCTCATTTTTTATTTATTCATCATAATATTCTTTTATTTAAACATTAATATTCTTTTACATGCACATAATTCGCATGATATAGGACACTATATTTTTGGTTAACCGTTGATTACTACTCGTGTAATTCTATCAACTCCCAATGCCATCCCCTCGGTGTTAAGAAAAAAAAAATAAACATTTGTGATTCTATATGTGCAACAAAATCATTAAAATGTAACCAAATATGTAGAAAAGAATTATGTGAGACACCATTTTTTTCATTGTTTTTTGTGAAAATTTTCCATACACTTTTAGTAATGGTGCTTACTTAGACCTAGTTTGATAGAACTTTTTAAGAGAGTACTCCTACTATTTTTATTCCATTCATAAATATATTTTATTCCATAGAGTAATAATACACAAACATTAAAATATCAACACCACGCTGGCTGACAAAAGTGGCGTATGTATACAGATGGGCAAAAGTGACAAGCAAAGAAAAGGATAAAAAAAAAAGAAACATGCATGTGACAGTCTCAAAAGTAAAAAGAGGGGAACAAGACTCACTCTCACCTGTCCTTAAAAAAAAGTTTTCATTCTATCTTTGTGCTTTTCTCGTTCATCTCTCTCACCCCCTCATAGCTCTCATTATGGTGTCAGGCATGGGAGGAAGAAGAGAAGCATAAAATCAGCTTATGTTTCTAGTACACAAAACCATACTTAATTGTTGATCACAACTCATTTCATTTATGTTTTTCTATCAATTTTTCAAGGAAGTACAAGAGAAGGAACTTGAAAACAATATCTTTGACACTTGTTCAAGATTTGTGAAGGAGTTTCTGTTTGTATTATAAGATATGTAAGTTCATCATTTACAGTTAATGTCAAAAAATATAGTTTTATTTTTAGAATATGTTCAACAAGAAAACAAACTGTGAATAACTATATTAAAATATAGAGGTTAGCGTTAATAGTGAAAAGTGAGTTGTAAATGCGTGAAAAGAAGTTGTAAACTACTGATAAACTATTGTAAACTGATGAGGGAAAAGTTGTAAACTTTTTTAAAAATATTCTAAACTCTGGTTATGCATGGGAATTTTTTTTTATCAAAGTCTTTTCAGCAAAAAAAGAAAAAGAACAAACAAACTGAAAATGACGCTATTAAAAGCTGACAGCTATGGTTAAGAGTGGAAATGTGAGGTGTAAATGCATGGAAGAAGTTGTAAACTAGTGGTAAAATATTTTAAATCCATGAGTAAAAAGTTGTAAACCTTTTTACTAATTTTGTAAGTATATTTACTACTCCATAGCACTTACAATCTGACCACTTGTTATTTCTATTTTTGTTTTAGTGCAGGAGAAGATTGTATATTTTGCAGGGTTGCTACAAAAGTGGATTAGTGAATAATTATCTTGGGTCCTCTGTAGGATAATAGGATTCTTTGTTACAAGTTATGTTCTTTGTGATTATATTTTTTGGTGGGTTATTTTTTGGTACGTCAACGGGATTGTTGAGAGATGCATAGGTAGATCATGTATTCATGGAAGGATTTAACCCATGTGTGCCCTTAAATATTCCATGCACAGAAACAATTTATTTATTAAGTGTACACTATTTTTATAAATAGTGGATGATGTTTAGTGGACATAATGGCTAAATATAATGTAAACATCCAAGTTACTCCAAAATTATGCCAAATATTTATTTTAAATGAGTGGTTAGAGGCATTTGTGCTAAATTGTATTTATCTGGAAAAAAAGCAAAATGTTATTCAGGTCACTAAAGGATAAAATGGATGGATAAAAAAAAATACATCAAGACAAAAAGAAAATTGTAAACTTGTGATTAAAAAGTTATAAACCTGCGATTAAAAAGTTATAAATCTCTATATAAAAAGTTGTAAATGTGATTAAAAAGTTGTAAATCTCGTATTAAAAAGTTGTAAACCTCTTATTAAAAAGTTATAAACCCCGTATTAAAAAGTTACAAAGCTGTTATTAAAAAGTTATGACCCCTTATTAAAAAGTTGAAAACCCCTTATTAAAAAGTTGTAAGTCTCTAAATAAAATGTTATAAACCTCGTATTAAAAAGTTATAAACCTATGAATAAAAATTTGAAAACCCCTTATTAAAAAATTGTAAACCTTTGAATAAAAAGTTGTAAACCTCTTATTAAAAAGTTTTTTTATTAATAAGAGGTTCACAACTCTTAATAAGGGGTTTACAAATTTTTAATCAAAGGTTTATAACTTTCTAATCAAAGATTTTCAACTTTTTATTCAAAGGTTTATAACTTTTTAATCACAGGTTTACAACTTTTTAGTGACAGATTTATAATTTTTTAATCATAGGTCTACAACTTTTTAATCACAGGTTTATAACTTTGTCCTCAGTGGTTTATAACTTTTCACAGCATCTTTCTATCTTGATGTATCTTTTTTCTTTTATCCATCCATTTTACCCTTCAGTGGCCTGAATAACATTTTATCTTTTTTCCCAGATAAATATAATTTAGTGCAAATGTCTCTAACCACTCATTTAAAATGGATACTTGGCATAACTTTTGAGTAACTTTGATGTTTACATTATATTTAGCCATTATGTCCACAAAACATCGCCCACTATTTATAGAAATAGTGTACACTTAATAAATAGATTGTTCCTGCACCTGAAATATTTAAGAGCACACATGGGTTAAATCCTTCCATGAATGCATGATCCACTTATGCATCTCTCAACAACCCCATTGATGTACCATAAAATAACCCACCCAAAAATATAATTATAAGGAAAATAACTTGTAACAAAGAATTTTATTATCCTGCACAGGACTTAGAATAATTATTCACTAATCCACTTTTATAGCAACCCTGCAAAATATATAATCTTCTCCTGCACTAAAACAAATATGGAAATAACAAATGGTCAGATTATAAGTGCTATGGAGTAGTAAATACACTTACAAGATCAATAAAAAGGTTATAATCTTTTGCTCATGGGTTTACAATATTTTTAGAAAGGTTTACAACTTTTTACTCATGAGTTTACAATATTTTATCACTGATTTATAACTTCCATCCACGCATTTACAACTTTCCTTTCACTATTAACATTAATCTCTTTATTTTAACATAGTCATTTACAATTTGTTTTCTTATTGAACATATTCTAAAAATAAAACTATATTTTTTGACATTAACTAGAAATAAAGAATTCGCATACCTTACAATACAAATAGAAACTCCTTCACAAATCTTGAACAAGTGTCAAAGATATCATTTTCAAGTTTTCTTTCCTGTATTTCCTCAAAAAATTGAAAGAAAAACATGAATGAAATGAGTTGTGATCAACAATTATGTATGGTTTTGTGCACTAGAAACATAAGCTGGTTTTATGCTCTTCTTCTTCTTCCCCTGCACAACACCATGAATAAAAGCTATGAGGAGGTGGGAGAGATGAATAAGAAAAGCATAGAGATAAAATTGAAGCTTTTCTATAGGGGTATAGGTGAGAGTGAGTCTTTTTCCCTCATTTTTATTTTTGAGACTGCCACATGCACGTTTCTTTTTTTAGCCTTTTTCTTTGCCTGCCACTTTTGCCCCTTTGTATACATACGACACTTTTGTCAGCTAGTATGGTATAAGTACGTGGGTGTTGGTATTTTGATGTTTGTGTATCATTACTCTATTCCATATGAATTCTAGTTGCATGAATTTCATATGATATGCAAGTGAAACAAGTTCTTACGCAGATTAAAATTAAATTAAAAGATTGGGCGATGATTTATTGTTGACTATAAAAATAGAAATTATCCTCTTAAAGATCCCAAAAAATAGTCTTAGAGAGCCCAAAAAGTTCAATTATTCTAAGAAAATTGCAACAATACCCAAACCAAGCCTTGATTAGGCTTCCTCTTCTTATAAGTAGTTACTTGCAATTTCAATTTTGTAGAAATTTCTCGATCACTAATCTCAGATTTTCTTACCAACCACTTGAACTTCTTCTAATTAATTTACTCATTTAGAATTTGGTGCATGGCATAACAAGATTACGTGTAATCTAGATTACTACTCGAAAATATAGATTGTTGTCTTTTAAATTATTAGTAATGTTACAATACAGTGTTTGGTATGCACAGGTAATCTAATTTGCAATTCACATTATTATATTTAGTATGTCAAAAAATTACTCGATAACATATGTTTTTAACGATAATAATAATAGTAGTAGTAGTAGTAGTGTTAGTAACAATTAATTTATTTTTATTAACGTTAGTACTAACTATTATAAGAATGTATTAAAGAAATTAATATTGATTATAATATTAATGAAAAAATATTTTAATTATTAATTTATTAATATTAATGAACAATTGTAATAAATATTAAAAATTAATAATAATAAATAATAAAATAATTAATAATATTAATTAATTATTGTTAATAATAATTCACTAATAATTAAAGATAATATGATATAGTAATTATGGTTAATATATAATGATTATTAATATCATTTAATAATTATTTTCATTTTCATCACTAGCTGTCGCCGCTGCCGCCGCCTTGCCCACCTTGTCCTAGTACCAATGCAATTTGAATTTCAATTTGTGTTTTGTTCACTGTGCAGTATGTAAGCGTGAGAGAAGAATTGAGAGACCGAGAGAGATATAGTTAGGGTTTCTTCCTGGCATTGCCACCTCTGTGCCTTACCCTCCCATAGTAGTGCCGCCACCACCTTGTCCCTATAGTCCCAGTTCCATTCATCGAAGCTATGACCATGCCTTCTACGAGGAAAGAAGGAAGGAGAAGAGCGTCGCTGCCCGTCACTACTCGCAAGGAAGGAAGATTGTTGTCGCGTCGCCATGAAACCTTTGCCGCTGCATATGATAGCTGGGAGGTGAGTTTTTACTATTTCTGTTGAATATGTTGTTTGGTTGAGGTGGATTTTTAGGAGTAGAGTGGTTTAATTTTCAAAGGTTGTTGGGATTTTTTCGATTAATAATTGGCTTTCCATATAATTTTCATCTCAGTGTGAGGTCAAACATAATAAAATATTAAGCTCAAAATTATATCCATCCATATATACGCATAAAAAAATTAGCAAATTGTATTGGGGGCATAGGCCCCCATCGTTTTGTACAAGATTTATCTTTGAGTTTCTTGTTGTGCACATTTGATCAAAACCAAAAGAATGTACAAAATGATATAGTAACATTTCCAAGTGAACAGGATCTAACCAATAAACTTTGAATCTCAACATCTCTTAGGGGAAAAAAAAGAAAGACACTTACAGGCAAGGACGGATTTTAGGGGGGGTCAACAGGGCCTTTGAATTGGCCCCAAGTTTTCTCAAAAAAAAAAATTATATATAAATTAATATTAATATATAGTATAACATTACATAATGTGTAAAAAGATGTCATGGAGTAATAGTAATTTTAATGTTTTTTATTATTATTTTTTAAGTATGTGGGTCAACAATGTAATATTAAAATGTGAGAGGAATTATGATAGATCAGAGTTAACAAACCAAAAGCAAGTTCATTCATTTATCTAATGATCATTAGATGTTGTAAATTATTATAAAGATATTGTAATTTTTTCCTAAAAGAATTAGAATTCCCCAAATCAAATCTCAATTTAGACCCAGGACAAAGAGAAATATCTCATTTAGCCATTGAAGTTTTAATTTCTGAAACTCAAGTATTAGTATAGAAAATCCCTAAATGCACTAACAATAAAGGCTAAAAAAGACTTTTTCTAGCCATAGCCATAAAAAGGGCCTGATCCTTATTCAGCTTTTCTAAGTTTTATAATTTTGATCCTCTTATTAATTGATTTCTAGATCCTTCCGTACTCACAAGGAAATGACAATGTTAAAAATAATATCACAATAATAATATAAAAGGAATTTGCTTTCCTTGGAATTTTTTGTTAAAGCCTAAAGTTGGTTAAGTAATTATCACTAATCAGGAATGGTTAAGTAATTATCACTATTCAGGAAAAAAAAATTAGTTTGAGAATTTTTCTTTTTTTGACGGGGGGAATTATGTATGTTTGAACATACAAAGATATTGTGTATACTTTTGGCCTGCTATTGAAGAAAAAAACGAAAACACTGAGTTATTTCACTATCGCCGTAAGTGTTTGACGTAATGCTCTCACATGTTGCCGAATAGTTTGGTCATCAAAGAATAATTTGACGAGAAATTTTTATAAGATTGTGGGGGAAAAAGATGATGGGAAATATATATGGTAGTAAGTATGAGAAAAAGCATATACCAACTATAAAGTATAAAATATTGTTGCTAACATCTTAGATATTAATATTGACATATTTTAAAGTATCAATGTCGATAGCTTTCACGAAACATCTTAGATGCTGAGTGTAAAGTATCATTGCGAACACAGCTTAGAAGCCAAAGACTTCCCCCCTCAAATAGGAAAAAACAGTTATACAAATAACGGGGCCAAGACTATGGTACACCAGTTGATGTATGGCACTGGTGTACGGTATGCCAGTTCTAAAAGTGATCCTGATAATTATGTCGTAGAAATTAACTTGTAGATATATTATTAAAAATTCTACCTGGCATGATTGATTGGGTGGTGACTCTCCTAATATGAAAATTTCTTCTGATCTATACGGTAGATTATATGTTTTGATGATTTTTATATTTTAATTAGATAGTCTCATAATTTTGATTAGTATTTTATGATTGAGACTATAATTCTATTATTTTATGTCTTTATCCTATTTTTTATGATAAATAATAATTATTGAAAAAAAAATCATATATAAGATATTTAGCATCACTTAAAACGTGAGGTTAAATTCATTGAAAAAAATATATAACGAATAAATTTAACTACACTTTTCAATATCTACCCACTTTATAAATGTGTTTAAAAATGAACTATATTTGATACCGCATAGTAGCCATAGGCAAAATCAATAAAGAAATATAATAAATGGTCTCACTTCTTCGATCGTACGAGTTGCCATGGTGAGGGTCCCATCTCGCCTGACAAGCTTACAAAACCTCCAAAAGAGCACATGGAAAAACTACTGTACTCATTGAGATATTTTACGTAAATAAAGATTTTTTGAAGCTTTTACTTAGAATAAGTTGATTGAGGTTGTCCTACATCACAACCGTGATCCGAGGGTGCCTAGTGGAAGGATTATTTCTCAACGGATAAAAATTATTCTAGCGATCACAAGTTAATCTACCTCAAGAGCTCATATGGATGAAAATTTTAAAAAATTAATTTCTTGAGGGAAGAGTATATAAATCGTATGGTTTCATAGTCCAACAAAAGTTAGTCCGATAAATGATTTAATAAGGGGTCAAACTTGCGTTAGAATAGCTAATGATCGATAACAATTTTGTTAACTTTACATTGGCTAATAATTTTTGTTAACAATTTTGATGGTCAGAAATATATAAGTAATTTAACATTTAACATGCCTCTCTTATGCGATTGGTTCTTTTAAAAGTTAAAACATAAATAATTTATTAGAATAGAAAATAAAATCTAAGTAGTGACCATTTGCTCATAGGCATCCTTAATGTGCATCTTTTAATGATGTGTTTGTCTATGAGTTATTTTATTTATACTCATGATACATAAGATAGCATACTAATTTTTATCTCATTTATTATTAGATGAGATATAGATCTTATTTGAATGAGATCCACACCACATTCAATAATAAATGAGATGTGAATTGATACGGTGTCATATATATTATGAGTACAAATAATATTTTTATTTATTTATTTATTTTTCATAAAGCACAAGTACAAACACGCAACTTATCGGGAATGCAAGAGTGAAAATCAACAATGCCAACTGCCAATATAGGCATGAAGCATGGATACTCATGAAAGGGATAATTAATAATAAAAGAGAATGAAATTTAGGTGATTATTGTTTGGTCAGATGCTAGCCGAACACGCCTGAAAAGAAAACGCCAGTCTCCTTTCAAATAAAATCGATGAAAAGCTGACTCATGAAAAATTGTTCTACGATTGGTTCTTCCCAGTGTCATGTGTTCCCACCTATTCTTATTTCAATTCGGATTTTCTTCTGAAAACACCTTTGTGATCAGCATGAGCTCCCACCTAGCTAGCATGTCACCGTTATGAACCAAGAAATGATAGTATAATTTCACATTCATCATAAATTCTACATGTGATAATATATTCAAAGCATAATTTAAAATCAAAATATATAAATATTATAAAAATATTCATTAAACTCATATTATGTGCAGGATTTACTATAAATTAGTCTATATTAATATTTTTCTTATGAAGCTCCAAGATATATAAGTAGTCAACCGGCCAAAAAGATTGAATGAGAGCTAACATTGCTTATAGTAATAACCAATCAAATACATCATCATGTACATACGAGTAATGGTGTTCATAAATGCTTTTCATAAATGCTTTCAAATTAATGACAAAGAAGTATATAGGATTGAAGGTTTGGCACGTTTCCTCAATTTAGCATGTTTGGGTGAGCGATCAATCAAATGAGAATATGCGTCTTTTGCAATAAGGTGGCTTATACAGTGGTTTTGGCTATTGGGATCACCCGTGATCCCTCAATCTTTGATCATTAGATAAAAACAATACTTAAATGAACTAATATTTAAATATCAGATATGTTATATATTTTAACAAAACATCGAAACTAAAAATATTGAAAGGTATAATATGATCAATAAGGCAGAAATACGTTTATATCCTTTTAATAATTATACACCCTAAATCAATTTTAACTAATATTATCTAAACACTATTTTTTTCATCTAAATTATTTCTCAGATAAAAGTTGCTAAACATAATGAGGCTAAATTTTTCCTAGAAAAACCCACATTTAACTAAAATCAACTTTACAAAACAAATTACTAGTATGCTTGTTTTTTTTAATATATATTTGAAACCCCTCAATCATTAGCAAAAGTATTCTCTCCTAATTTTTGCTCAAACCATGCATGGTTTGTGTTTGAAATGAAAAATAAAAATAGATCCTCTAAAATGACTGTGGTTACAAAGTGAGAGAACAACGACAGATTTACTACTCTTGAATTATTAATTATTATTATGTACCAGCGTATCAAATGATTTAAGGATAACTAATCTTTTAGTTACTCAATTTTCAAACACTATTCTTTTTGGATGATCAAAATCCAACATGAGACTTACTATAAATTTATTCAAAATTAAATTTACAAACTATTACCACTCACCAACACCCTATATTGGCCTACACACTATATTGGCTCTATTATTTTTATATATATATATATATATATATATATATATATTATTGATTGGCTCTATTATATTTAATGGGCGAAACTTGTCATCATGAGTAAAGTTGGGAAAGCCACATGTATATTGAACATTAGGGACTATTATTAGTCAATAACCACTATACCTCGGTCTAAAAAGCCATAAAATTATTAATTGCATGCAGGGATAAAGTATTGCCAGTTAAGGCCATTTAGGTACCCACCCAAAAAAAAAGAAGGCCATTTAGGTGATCAGTCCCTGTGGGTTTAGGTCAGGGGGAAAGTTGACCAAACAGGATTATATTTACATAACGAAATCCCCATCGTCCTATTTATCAATTGGAATAAATGATAATCCTCTAACTTTCTGAGCAAACGTCTTTCAATGCGGTAATTAATGTGCTTTGGTCTTGCCATGTGCTGTGAGAGATTTTGCTCACATGAACAAGTATAGGAACAACTATGCATATTTATAACACGAGTGTTGCTATCGAGTAATGTTACACATTCAAAAAAATATATATAAAATTTTTAATAGAAATTATGATAATTAATTGATGAAATAAAACTGCATAATCCACTAATTCGTTTAAAAACTAATTATATTGTATTATTATGAATATAAAATTTTGGATAAGTTTTTTATTGTATAGCATAAGTGCTGCTCCTTAAAGCCTACTCTTTAAGGATCTAAATGTAGCAGGTCTTTTATAGACAACTGAAACTTTCAAGTTTTTAATTACGACATTGAATGCATTAAAAATTTCAAAATCTTTCCACCTTGGCTACTTCAAGGGTGTGTTTTTGGTTTAGAATTAAAAAATGGGGTTAAAAATTACCTAGATAAATTTTATATGTTATTTTACACATAAAGGTGATCTAAGTAAATTTTATCTCTATTTTTACTCCTTAACTAAACATACCCTAAGAGTGCGACATTTATCGGTAAAATCCTTATATCAGATAATGGAAGAAATTAATAAATGTCTCGATAGCAAGCAGCAATATCCCAGATTGCTTATGGGTTTCTGGAAAATAAAAATCTTGAGTCCCTAATACCATGTGGTCTTTAAGGAGTAGGTGATAAGAAGGGCCTTCAGCAAGCTGGATTTGGACAATGATGGATGTTAACTCGAGGGGTTGCACACATTGTACTTGAGGATATTTTTCTGCATTAATGTGAACTCGGGAATATCTTATTGAGTAGCCAGTGAAAGAGGAAATGGTATAATGTGATGCAGATATATACAAATGATATGATTTGATTTTACAAATTGACAGAAAGGGCGACCACAAGCAACTCAAGTCAATTTCTTCCTCGGAGCAAGATAACTCCTAATTTCAGGATCTATAAACTTACACAAAGAAGTCTTCTTTGTTATTTCTTGTTGCTAGGGGGGAAAATTACGTTTGTCGTTTGATTGTTTGACAAAAACAATGAAGTAAATGACGACGTTAAGCAGCCCCGTTTGGCCTCTTTTGCATACAAGAGAGATCAAACTCGAATTGAATTATATATAAGAGAGAGAGATTATGGGTACCACATTTCTTTATAATAAATTTAAATAGTACAAAAACACATAAAGACAAAACAAGTGTATGGCTGAACAAAGTGTTTTATCTTTGTGTCTTTATAATTATAAAAGTGAAAATTTGTTATAAAGAAATGGTATACACCAGATATTTTCTGGATCAGAAACATGGCAGTTAAGTCCAGAGATACCTACGGGTTGGACCAATACAATAATTTTCTCTCTCTTCTTTACACTATCAATAATTGCCAGAGAACATAGTAAGGTACCAGAGCTCAGCCACTCCAGAACGGAGGGAGCAGAAAAAAAGTCACAAGACAAAACATAAGGTCCACCAAGGCTACATATACATAAGGCCATACAAAGAAGTTTAAAAAAGCAGAAACGCAAAACCAAATCCAAAAGCAAGAAGAGCAAAGCAATCCAATTATAACATAAAGAGCAAAGGCATTCGGAGGCCAGCACAAATGGCAAAGGCATACTGCCTCTAGGAAGGGCACCCAAGCCTCGAGACCACCAGCAGAGCTGGTCGGCTGCCCACCCCCAAAAAAACCAAAAAATAAAAGAGAAAAAAAAAAGAGCAAAGCAAGGAAGTCCTAAAACTGCAGGCCCGAATGAAGCAACTTTTCATATAGAGATGACTATGGGTATTCATAGGCGATGATATATCCCACCTCGCCTGTACTCGTTTAATATTTTGTCCTTATCCTCATCCTCATTTTTGTTATGGATCTTTATTCTTCATTTCCATAGGAATTTGAATTCCACGGATATATGTGGGTTTATTAAAACATTTAAAGAAATGCAACAAAAAAATTTTAAAAATACTTTAAAATTCAAAACATAAATATCCATACTATTACAAATACAATATAATCCAAATTAATAATGAAAATATATACACAATGCAAATTCAATAAAAATAATTTAAAAATAAAGATGTATTAATGTTTTCTTAGCATATATTTATATATATAAACAGGGAGCAAAAGCATATCGGCATTTTAGTTTACCAAATAAAAAAAATAGACTTATGTTTATCATTATGGAGGGCATTACCAAACCAAATTATAGTATCATTGCAAGGATACCATGAGGAAGCTTCTTTCATAACATCATGGCAATATAATTTAGGGCAAATTACAATCTCCTCCCTTCAAATTAGTTGATATTATACTTGTCCCCTTGTATATTTTAAAATTACACATCATTCCCTTAATGTGACAATGACATCTCTTATTAATAGTAGATAATTAATAATAATGCAAAAATTAAATTTTAAATTTTAAAAACACATGAAATGACTTTTATGCCCTTAAGTGTTTTTTCAATTTCTATAGAATGTCATTTCTATACCACCATGGATTCAAACCTTCTTTCATTCTTACGACCCATCAATAGCTAAAATCAACTAACACTATTAACATGACCATAGAACAAGCCAAAACAATCTCAGCACAACTCCTATTACTCCGCAAGTCCATCTCCATCAACAACAACTTTGTCACCAACTTTTTTTCGACACCACACCAATCACCCGCTCAAACCTCTACTGCATGGCCTCCGCTACTGTCCTCGACTGCTTCTTTTTGGGCAATAGTGTCTTCCCTTTGCTGCCTAAGGCCACCTTCCCGCCACCCTTCACACCCATCAGAGAAACCATTGAGGTCACCTAGAACTCTCGTGCTCCTATGAGGACAAAGGGGAGCTATCCAACATAGTTTGGAAAGGTGGTGAGGAAAAGATATATTCTTTAATAGGCAAAAGTTGAACACATCATATTTAGGCATATTCACAATATAAAAAGTACAAGTCCTATCAACTTTATTAAATACAACCCTACTCATCTATGGGCCCCTTACCTACTGAGGATGGCACACAGAATAGGTCCCACAAACAAACTTGTACGAATACAATAAACCAAATAAACACACAAAAACACAAAGGGATAAAAATAAACAAGATGATAATGAGTATAGAGAAATAAGAATTCAACATGGTTTGGCAAATCATATGCTTGCATCCACCCCAAAGTATAAATATATTCACTATGAGAATAAAAACATTAGAAGAATATCACTTTGTTTCCATACTCGACCCAAAGGTCCTAGTACACCTTTTTTCATAAGAAAGTCTACCATTTCCACTTATTCTCTCTACACATCTAGTTCATTGATCTTATTCATAATCAAGGATCTTATTTTCCAATAATCCTTATCAAATCCTAGTAGAACTTCAAATCTTAATAGATTTTTCCCATATCCTAATAGATTTCACGTATCCTTAATTTAAACATTCCTAAATCTAAGGAAACATACATCAAGATACATATTTTGGAAACACATATCAAGGATATACATCTCGGATACGCATCTCAAGAACATATAAATAAAATCAATTGCTAACAAATCAAGATATACACATGAGCCAATTTTCCCAACAAATCTCCACCTTGGTGACCATTGAAATCGTTAATAGCTCCACTTTGATCCAATCTGTTATTTATTAATACAACAAATAAGCACCATTGGCCTCAATGTTTACCAGCTACACATAACCCGAATAAGCCAATATAATGAACATGTGTAGCTGCGCAATCTGTCATCTTCTGTCATCCTTTTTGGTTTTCCATCCTCGAATCAGGATATCAAAAGCTTCCTTTTCCATCAAATCCTTCACAATAATCTCGCAAGATTTGGCCTTGTGCCGAACATATTTGTTGGACCGTACCAAGCTCTAGTGAGCTCTAATACATGTTGTTAGAGATGATGCAGCGGAGTAGGTCCGACAAACAAACTCGTATGTATCCAATAAACTAAAAAACATACAAAAACACAAAGGGATAAAAAACAAGATGACAAGAAGAGTAAAGACATAAGAATTTAACGTGGTTTGACAAATCACTAGCCTATATTCACCCTAGAGGATAAACTACTCACTATGAGAATAAATATAGTACAATAATCTCACTTTGTTCTCATACCCGACCCGGAGCCCCTTGTACACCCTCTCTGATAACAAAGTTTTCTACTCTTACTTGTTTTCTCATGCTACTGCACTCCTAAACATTGGTTTTATTTATAACCAAGGATTTTAATTTCCGGTAATATTTGTCAAATTCTAACAAATTATTCAAATCTAAACATATTTCCAAATCTTAACAAATTCTTCAAATCAAAATAAATTTTTCATATCTTAACAGGTTTTACATATTATTAATTTAAATACTACGAAATCTAAGGATACACATTACATGATACATATATTGGATACACATCTCAAGGATACATTAACAAAATAAATCACAATCCCATCAAGATATTCACATGAGCCAATTTTTTCAACACCACACTTTTTTTTGTGTCCCTAAGAAGTAATTCTTAGGCCCGTGCCCATACAATACTTATTGTGACGAACGGGGGATGGGTGATTACTAATCAGCAAGTGTACCAAATCATTCAAGTAGTAAAACACGGTGAGTGTGTATCGTCCCGCGAGGATTGAATTTACCAAGCAACAGTTCATCAATTCAGTTCCTAATTAGAATATTGTAAATTTTTTTATAACAAAGAATGCTAAACGTAAGAACTAAAAAAAAAAAAAAATTAATGTAGTCAGGGTTAGATTTCACATGACTTTTCCAATGAAATCTTAGCTTTTTAGTTAACCAAGTTCTAATACCTCAATTCATGGTTGAATTTCCACTTTGATCAATAACTAATTTCTTAGCTTATTAATCCTCTTCTATCTTCTTTAAATTCCCTAATTCCTTAGATCAATTCCAATAAGTAAAAGAGCATACAATAGACAAAATGAAATTCCCAACAATCACATTATCAACATCATCTATTTCTAGATAGATATCAATAATGGTGTTCATCACATGAGTCACCACACATATGAATCTCCCAATTCAATACATGAGTCCTAAATTAAGGTATGAGTTTCTACTTCATACAAATAATGAAACTAGTGATAATCACTCGAATGTATAAAAAGAAACTTGAATCAAGCAAAGAAACAAAGATAACATCATCCGAGTCAAGTTATATCATCACCCTAACAAAAATGTTTAACTACACATGATAGAAAAGAAAACAAAATAGAAAAATAAAGAGAAGAGTGCAATGGAAACCCAAAATTTGGAGTGATGATTTCTCAATCTCTCCTCCTCTAATTGTTCCTCGTCTCCTCTCTAGAGTTGTAAAGTGTTTTTTCTCTAAATCTAACCTCAAAAAGTCTTCAAAAAGACGATGTCTAGGTGTTTAAGGTGAAAATAGCAAACAAATTGCACCGCAGGCGTTGGGATGCTAGGATTGAGTGTTGTAACACCTAGAATTAGCTGACAGAATCAATTTGTATGGACCTGTAGGCGTTATGATGCCAGGATTGGGCATTGTGAGACCAGAACACATTTGAGGATTCTCTTTTGCGGGCGCTAGGACATCCACTTCTGGCGTTGAGATGCCAAAATTCTGGTGCTTCTACTCCATTTTGCAACTTATCCCTTAATCCTAAAAATAAAATGAAAATTTATATTAAAATCAAGATAAGTTCTAAAATATACTAAACTAACCATAAAACATGCTAAAACTCTTAAAACTCCACAAATGACAATCATCAAAGGTTAATTTGGATACTTAAAATATTTTAAATATCAACAGATTGATGGAACATCAATGTGTGTGAGGTGTTAGTTTTCAGGGTAGTCTAGGAATTATGAAAAATTATATTAATAGGTATTAAAAATTTTTATTCAAAGGTGTTAGATGTCATTTGAAAATCTAATATGGGGTAAATGTAATATAAACTGATTTTAGAGAGGTTGTTGTGATTTACCTTATAATTTATGCCTATTTGAACTATATAGGTTTAGTTTATACTGTGAATTCGACTCCAATTTTTGAACTAGTTTTTATTGATTTGAATTAAATTGATTTAATGAAATTTTGATAAAAAAAGTTACGCTTAATTATTATATATATATAAAACAATAATAACTCAGTTGAAATGTATAAATAATTTTTAGACGAAGATATTGATAAATAAAAAAAATCGAGTGATAACTTCAAGTAGTTATGATAAGAAAAATGTAAGTTTCATATATAAATTATAATATATTATATTATAATCAGCAGTTTGGATGGGATTCGATATGTTTTTTAATTGACGCAAAAATAGTGAAATCTAATCCAAACAAATTCGAAATTTAAAGGAAAAAAGCAGTTCAATTTGAACTTTTTTAATTATTATTTTAAATGATTTTCAATTTTTTGTATCGACTTTTTTTAATTTTTTTAGATTGGATTTGTACACTAACACACTATCATGCCAGTTAACTTTTATTTTTATTTTCAAAAAAATAAATATAAACAATGTTTAAGTTAATTATAATTATAATAGCCTTTATTTATATCTTTTACTTTACCTTTAGAAAGGATTTTCTATTTTATTATCTAATTTTTATTTTTGTCAAATTATCATTGTTAATTATCATTTGAAATATCAAAGCTAAATAATAAACATATCTTATTTGCCATTTTCTAAATTTAGAAATTATTCACACAATTATATACAAAGAATGGGAGTTAGGCAAAAAAATTTCCCAAAGCGATGACTCTATTTTTTCACAATTAAAAAGGCTTAGGTTAAGGAGAAGGCTCACACCAAAACCTAAACTCTATAGAGATACTTACAAATCATCAATTAATAGAATATATTTGAAAATTAAAACCAACTTATGATAATGCATGAGTGAAAAATTGACCAAGTCAAAGCAACAGCTCTAATATATTGCAAAAAAAGTTTACTCCCGGTGATGGTGTGCTTCTACTACAACCAAAAAATTTGAAACAAAAATTACAGAAATAGCAACTTATTAGTCAAGTAATTGTAGATTTAAAGATAAATTAATCATTAAAATACATCTCATTATTATGTAATTACAAATAGTTCTGAACAGTTAACTTTTTATTAGAGTAAATATCAAGTTGGTACTTAAAAGTGCCTATAATTTCAATTTGATCCTAAAATTTATGTGGCACTAAGTAGGTTATTAAAAATTAAACATCACATTAATTTTTTGCTTGTCCCGATTATAACGCTTATAAACGGTAAGGCGTGGATGTCATCTAAAAATGCTATGATTGGCGATTTAAGTGCCAATCCATGCATCTTCATTAAAGAAATGAAGATACTTATAGAAATGGAGTAAATATTCAAATTAGTCTTTCAAAAATATAGTATAAGATAAATTGATCTCCTAAGAAAATAAACACATTTTGTAATCCTTTATAATTTAAAATATATGACAAATTAGTTCCTTCTTGTTTTGCTCCCAAAAGTACTTTCTATGAAAGTGTATTAGGAAAGTACATTTTTCATTCTCATTCTACCAAGAGTGTTAACCAAACAAGCACTATATCAATGGCCTTTAACTGTCTTATTTGTATTTTTATTAAAGATTAATTAAAATCATATTTTAAATCGTCAAGGATTAATTTATCCTAGAATATTTTGAAAACAATGAGAAAAAACTAATTTATCCTATATTTTTTAATTATGATGGACCATAAGATATATTTTAATTTTTAAAGTACCAATTTGTCTGGCATTATTTTCTTCAAGGTCTAAGTTGGGGATTTATTTGCTTTGAAGGCTGATGAGTCTTTGGTGTTTATTGCTGCAGTTTTCGCAATTCCGGATGAAGATGCTCCAATTGCAGGCTGCACCAGTTTTATTGTTCATGTCTGGGTTTTTTTTTCTATTTTGTTTTTTTGGGTTTTTTTTTTTGTGTTTTGGACTTAAGCACCCCCTCTGTCGTTTTGTTTTGGCTATTTTCTGCTTGCTTAGATATCCGGGTATGCTGTTTCTATGAACTGCTTCTTTGCTGTTGTTGCTCCCCTGTCATGGGGTTGAGCTGTTTCCTGAGTTATTAAAATATATAACACGCTCACAAAAGGTCAGATAATAAATAATTAAGTAATGAAAATAATATTATAAAATATATTTAAATTTCTCTAAAATTTAGACCTGTCCAATTATTTCCTTAACATATTATATTTAGTCCTCATATTCGAAGCATTATGAATCAATATAATAACCATTATATGTGTGTTAATGCCGTACCAGGTGGTATTAACTATTATCTTCGTTTCAGAATAAATTTTTTTTTTCTTTTTAAATTTATGATGTATCTATATATCATGTAATTATATCTAATTATATTATAAGTATATCACTTCATGAATAAACATAAAAAATAAAGTGAAAAAATATTTATTTTGAAATAGAGGGAGTATTAAGTAACCCTCCGAAAACAAATGTGCATGGTAGTTATGATAATATAAATTTAGGTAAATAACACTCTTCACTCTTAAAGTTTGTGAAGACAACACTCAACGATAAACTTGTAGGAAATTGACACTCCACATCATTGTCTTGTCTCACTAACTACCCTTTTACATATTCTATTGTATCCTATAATCCTATTAATCATTTCTTATTCTATAATAATAATACAATTAGAAACTTATGGTAGAGAAATTTTTGTCATATGTTGAATTATCTTCAACAAGAATTCAATACATGATTATTTTTACTTAAAAAATAAACATGCTATCAACTTATTATATTTTTTATGAAATCATTTTATTATGGTATAATATTATCATAGCCAAAAATTACTATCAATTAACACATAAATACTATCAATCAACCATTTCTTAATTAGATAATTAGAAAACTATTCTAGAGAAAATTTTCACACATTGCAAATTCTCCTTCAATGAGAATTTAATACATGATTATTTAAAAAATAAAATTCTAAACATCCTATCAATTTATTATTTATAACATTTTATCAAACTCAAAATTTATTATTTGTCAAATCTATGTTAGGAAATGCAATTGTTTTCCAATAAAAGTTATATCGAAATAATTTTATATGTTCGAGCATAATTACATTGAACACGTACAAATAAAAAAGATAAAAGCTAACATTCTTGATGTTTGAATGCAAAATTTTAAAATCTTATAAATGAATTAAAAAGGTATAAATGACTGAGTGGTTGAGTGACATGCATGTTTGAGTTTTAAATTGAAATATCACAAAGATGAAAACTGAATAACCAAACAAATTCTAATCAATTTTTAAGTTTATTAAATCAATTTAGTTATAATTTTTAAACTATATTAAATCTTGGTAAAAGAAATAATACGAAAGCCGCTTGTTTATTTTTTTAGTAGCATTATTTGTATTATTTCTTAAGGAAATTTTTAAAAGAGTAGTAAAACTATCCCTTAAATATATTTAAATAACACATTATGATGTCCTTCAAAGATATCCAAGGAAAATGACATTTCTCTTAAAATTATATATAATTTTCATCCAAAAAGAATTGCATTTCTAAATATAGATTTGGTAAATAATATTTTTTGAGTTTGAAATTTTTTTTTATTATAAACTGATATGTTCATATTTTTTTAAATAATCATGTATTAAATTCTTATTGAAGGAAAATTTGAAATGTGTCAAAATTCTCTAGAATAGGTTTCTAATTATGTAATTAAGAAATGATTGATTGATAGTATTTATATCTTAATTGATAGTATTTATTGGCTCTAATAATGTTATGCCATAATAAAAATGATTTGCTAAAATATAATAATAAATTGATATGATGTTCATAATTTTTTTAGAAAAAATAATTATGTTTAGTATTCTATATTATTGTATAATATAGAATAGGATAAATAGGATTATAGGATATGATAAAACATGTAAAAGTGTATATACATCTTAACTAAAGTTAAATGAGTTGTTATTAAGATAAGATAATAGGGTGGAGTATCAATTTCCTATAAGTTTGGTATTGGGTATCATTTTCACAAACCTCAATTGTGGGAAGCCTTATCTACCCTATATGATATGCTACTAGCTAGATCTTTCAGTGGCAACTGAGATGAAGTACAACATGGCAACTGGCATTAATCTAAGAGTTATAAACATCTACCTGGACAAGATTTTTCTTCTGTTGTTTCGTGACTTGTGCGAACTAGATTACTTAACACTATTCAACACAATAAAACGCAACTATTTATTGATTAAGTCAACCAGTTTCCGTAAGCTGGATTTGGGTTTGCAGAAATAATTAATTAATCCATTAAACATCAATTCCCCCAAGATGGACCGTCAACGTACATGCCAAGCTTAAAGTCTTCAACAACTTTTTGAGCTTGGCTTTCCCTTTTTCAACGAGCCTTTTTCATATTGCATCTCTTTCATTAATGTTGTATGTGGTTGAAAAAATTGTGAAAGAGATAATAGAACAAGAATAAATCAAAATGCAGAAGAGGGTGAGTGATTATGCGCCGACTCGTGATCAGCCATACCAGCATAACTGTTTCTAATAAATGAGGCCTCACAGCCCAAACAGCAACTGCATATTTATGTCAACTGAATTAGGGTGTTAGCAGCAAATCTACCCCACAATCAAGAATACCGACATTTTGAAAATACTAGAATTATAAGCAATCGGAACAGAAATTTGGCTCACAGACTCACAGGCAGCTTTCCATAAAAAATTACAGGACCGATTTTGCTGACTTTTTCTTTTTTTTTTCAATATATGTTTATGTTTAACTTCTTCCCATTTTCTTTTTTTTATAAACCAAAATTATGAGAGACACTGCTCTCCAATATCAATAGATGAAATATTCATTTACCATACTCTCCCTTTTCACTAATGGACTTCCCAAGATTCCCAGGACATATGTTCTCATCCTTATATGAGGACTAAACTGCTTACAACTCATTCAATAGTTTGGTTTTATGTGAACTTTTTTTTGTGTGTGTCATGAATACGACAGTTTTTTGTTTTTAGTCAAAATACAACATTAATTGTATTCACAAGGCATCATTAATTGCTTCGACCAAGGTAGGCCAACTAAAATCTATTCGAGCCCCCTTTTTTTTGGGTCCTCAATCATGCTCAATCCAATATGCAGTCATGTAGAACACTACGCCTAAGAAGCTATCCTTCTTTTGTTTCAGAAAAATAAACAAGCAGGCCCATATCACAGTCTAGAATCACGAATCACACATGAATAATTCTACCACGGTTTTGAAAAAAAAAAAAAAGAGTTGATGCTAATTTTGGTTTCTAAAATTATGAGTCATTTGGTCTTAAAATTTGAAATCTAACTAATTAGTTAATAATTTTATAATTATGAATGACATTAATCCCTAATGGAGTAATGGGCAAATCCTAACAAGATGCTGAATAGATTTGAGTCAAAATTATTATTTTTAGAGACTAATTTAATTTAATGATGTATGTTTAAAGGACTAATAATGAATCATCTATACTTTCATAAAGTGATGAATCTAGGAAATCTTAACAATAGGGGTAAGAATCTTACATCGGTATTACAATAAGTGGATTGTACTATATTCTATTACTGTTTCATTTAGAGTTAATGTTTGGTCAAATTTAATAAAATTATGGTATAAAAAATCACTATCTATATATGATCTATCTATACTACTAATAATTTAGACTCATTTTAAAAAAGTTGTGACAGATATCATTCATTGAAAAATTTATGTCTACCATTTTCTCAACATTTCTATTTGAAATAAATTTTTAAATTTTTATTTGCATTGTAACTATTAATTATGTTTTCTAGTTATGCTTTTATATCTCTTTTCTATATATTAACACATACCCTATATTGAATATTATGCCAATTTAAGTTCCACAATTTTTAAACATTCAACATATACAAGGCTTAAAATATTATAATTAAAATTTTTTATAACTTATATTTGACACTGCATTGAAAGATATTATAATATTTAATATTATTAATAAAAAAAGAAAAAGCTTAAGAAGCATAAAAAAATAAATGAATTCATATATTTGAAGGAAAAAAATGTAACCTTAGCACAAATATAGTTTTCGAAGATCACCATAAAAATAACAAATCAAACAAAAAATTTAAAATTCATTCCTCAATTTAAATGTTGAAAAATATTTCTTCATTCATTTTATATGGTTAACTTTTACATACATATTTTTTTCACAAATCAATACATATTTTCTACTAAATCTGTCTCTTTTCTAAACAGTTATATCAGCAATTTATTTTTCAACTCCTCCTCCTTCTCAAAAAGTTTCAAACTTAAAATCAAGAGCTTTTGAAAGTCATATACACACACACACACACACACACACACACATCACTACAAAATATTTGATGTTTTGCAACTTAAATATTTCAACTTATAAGTTTCATAATTTTTTCATATTAATTTTTTTAAAACAAAAGGACTTCAATTTTTCAACATTAAAATATATAAAAAAATCATCTCCACAATTTACAATTCTTTGATAATGATAATAATTATTTATTAAATTTTTTACAA
The DNA here is from genome assembly GCA_031216125.1 of Dalbergia cochinchinensis. Classification (NCBI taxonomy): domain Eukaryota; kingdom Viridiplantae; phylum Streptophyta; class Magnoliopsida; order Fabales; family Fabaceae; genus Dalbergia; species Dalbergia cochinchinensis. Next base: position 11,682,188 of record CM062372.1, read on the forward strand.
AATTAAATAATTACATTTCTTTTTTTATTAGAAATAATTGTGTAGCTGATGCACTATTCTAATAATTGAGATGATATAAATTAAGATTGTTTATGATTTTTTTATGAATTATAACACATTAATTATGACATACATTTTTAAACTGATATTTTAATTTACTAAATAAACGTACAAGGAAAAACGTTGTATTGAAATCATATAAATTAAATTTATTGATTATTTTTAATTAATTAGAAAATAAATTTGTTTATGTTTTCATAAATTGTTAGGGATTACAAAAAACTTGCTGAAGCGAGTATCATGGGGACTACTTGTAATGGGGGGACAGATTTAGTCTTCATGACGACAAGGCGAAGTCCTTGTTGTTAGCTTCAGAACCATTCTGAAAGCTTTAATGAAATATGTTTTTAATGACAACAAAGCCAATTTAAGGAAAATATTTTAAAGAATGACTAATATTTATCTTGAGTTTCTTGAGTAGCAAAAAGGTTTTTCATTAGCACAACATGACTCTATTAAGCGAGAATAATTTCACTTTACATGTGCAAGCATGTTTTATCTCATATAAAGAGATGGGAGCTAAATGGAAGTGAAAATTATATAAAAAATAAAGCTTAAAAATGCCTAACCATTTGGAGAAATACTATCAATTCAAGAAATCAAGACTCGAGTCTTCAGAAAGTAGTATTGGACTTCAGAAAGTACACATGGAATGAAGATATCAATCAACCTCTAAAACAAATGAATTCTACAATCTTCAATCATCACACTCGCAATACTTTAATCATCAACAAGCTCTGATTGAAGGCTAGAAGACCGAAGACTCATTAAGGAAATGATATTGCACTTCAAAAAGCTCACTTAACAATAAAATAGTGTGCTCTACAAGAAAGGAGGGAAGTTTGAAATTCAAATTTGAAATTGAAAAGTGAAAACTCAGTGTCAGAACTAGTGAAACATCTCTTTTACCAACTTACTCAACTACCCTAGTTTCTAAAAGAAAAAGGTTAGAAACCATACTCAAAAAGTAAATGTAGTTTCTGAAGAGACATCAAAAACCTCTTTTCATAATGGCTTCTCAACAGCTCTGAAAAAGAGACAGGCTACTTTTCTAGAATGGTTTTCAAGACACAAATAAATGATTAACACGTGTCACTTGAAGATCTGATCAGGGCAATTGTCATAAGCAAGACCATTTATAAATAGAGATGTTGTACTTTTAAAGAAAAAAAGTAAGACGCGGCACAAAAAATAAAAACTCTGTGAAAATTTCTCCTCGTCTTCTTGTAAAAGCTTATTACATCTTGTAATCATTTTTCCTTGCTTGTCAAATCTTCTTTGTACATTCCTTCATTGTTCATACATTGTTCCAATGAAAAATAGCTAGAAAGAAGCCATTCAAGTTATCCAAGGTCTTTTACTGTATATCTTAACTAAAATTGAGTGTAGATTAATTTGAGTTGCAATCCTAAACACAAACCTTTGTATCCTTGATCTAGTAGTGATCGGTGTGTGTCGAGCTTGGAGAGACTAGTCAAAGGCTACTTGCAAAGTGACAATAAAGGTATTTTACTGGTCACGGTTTAGCTTAAAGAAGCTGGATAAAAGATTACTCGGTTTCGCTTGGAGATGCTGGTTCAAAGAATGCTTGGTTCAGCTTGAAGCGACTGATGAATAACTACTTGGTTTGTGACAGTAGGGGTTATCTACTAGTCACAGGTGAGAGCTTGGGAAGGCTATTGTAAAGATTATCCTTATTCTTTCTCGGGTTTGAGAAAGATGTAGTGGAACTCGACTATTGTTAAGAACTGAATATAGGCAGATTGACCGAACCAGTATAAAAACTTCTAAGCAATATATCTCTTTTCCTTCATCTCTTATTTATTTACAATATTTAGTTTAAATTTTGTGTTTATTTTTGAAAATTTTCTTTTACGTGTATAGTTATATGACAACCGATTTTAAAAATAAAAATGGGAGTCACCACTAATTTTAATTCTGACTAAAATTGAAAAACCTTTTGACTTTGCAAAACTGGTCTTTTAAAAGAGATTGAGTCCAGGAGTCTAATTATGATTAGGGAAAGGTGAAAACTTAATCTCACTACACTCTTAATACATTCGTATAAATACGGTTACCCTAGAGCTCATTATGTAAATTTATTTATAATTTTAAAATATTTATTTTTCCCCAAAAACTGCAATTATGTATGCACAAAGAAATAAAACCAAAAATTTTAAAAAAAATAATGAATTTTATGAAAAAAGATTTTGGCTTGATAATTGTTTGCTGCGCAGACGTATCCTTTGGTGCAATGAGGAATTCAAAACCACGTCATCCTTGTAGAAAATAAAGTGTGTTGATAGATTTTAATTAAAATATATAAACTTAAAGAATGTGTTGGTTGATTTTATTTGTGAAAAAAAAAGATTTTGACTGTCAAATGATTAAAAAGAAATCCACTTGTGCACAAATTCAAGGCAGCACTAGATTACTCAATAAATTTTTACAATATAATATTTATGAAGGAAACACCAACCTCTCAGTCACACTTGTTGATCATTGTATGGATAAAAGAAAAAAAAATTATTTGTTAAATTTTCAAACATTTTGTTTATTTCGTAGGAAAGGAAAACTTACTGAAATCCTAAGACCAAAGGAAAAAGAAAAAGGAAAGGTCAGCCCAAATAGCCCACCCCCAAAAAACAGAAAGAAACCCACACCAAACTAGCCTAAACATAATGAAACATAAAAAGAGAAAAGAACCCAAAAGTACAACAACACAAAAATAGAACTAGACCCCAAACAAGGCCAAACTCTTCTGGAAGAAAACTAATCAATAATAGCGAAAAGCAAAAGGAAAACACTCCAAATAAGGGATACACCCTAATTCTAATTTCCCTAAATCACTATAACACATAAAAGGAAACAAAAGCAGAGGTTAAGGTTCACGGTGGCGGCACTCCAGGTTCACGGTGCAGAGGATGCAGCGGAAGGCGGCAGCGCGGAGGTGCAGGGCGGATGAAGGCTGCGATTGGTGCGGCGCTGGGACGCGAGACAGGACGTGGCTGGAGCGGCGACGGCAGGGGGTTGAGGGGCTTCGCGGCTGAGCAGAGGAGGCTCCGGTACGCTCCAAGGCTGCTGTGCAAGGGCGCGATAGGGCCGGGCTGGGGAGGCGACGACACGGCATCAACCGCGCGGTGAAGATCGCGATCTCACTCTACTGAGGCTGGTGGGTCTGCAGTCCTGTGTGCCGCGATGGTGCTGGGTGAGGATATGATGGCGTGACGATGCCGGGCTAAGGCGGCAAGGTTGATGGAGGTTGTGGGGTGGTAGTGATGAGCCTAATGGTGGTTTGGTAGGCTAATGTATAACATGCTGCTGTTGAGGGAGTGCCCAGACCTGCAAAAGCAAATGCCTTCCTCTGTATTTTGCTTCTGTATCTTCACTGATTTTTTGTACCTCTGCCTGTTCTATTTCCCATTCCCATTCCCCCTTCTAATAATGAATTCGTCTATATATACTCGCATGCTTGAAAATTAATTTTTGACCTCTGATTGATTTTTGGACATGACTGGAATGCTCCCGATCTGATTGAGGGATTATCTCAATTTGTCGTGATTCAGGGAATTGGAGAGAATTGATTCTGATCTGATTCTTATGATAAATGATGCAATCTCCGATCATTCTTTCCCTTTGTTTGTTCACAGTCTGCAACAGGAGGAAGAGATCACGTTGGCTGTGTGGTAATGGGCTAGCAAGAACAGTTTGGAAAGGAGCAGATTGGGCTGGCCTTGTGCATTGTTTAAATGGGCCAAAAGCAACAAACAATAAAACAGGATGGAATGGGCTAGGGTCCTAAACTAAAATAGAAAAGGATTTGGCTGACACAAAAGAAATACATAAAATAAAATAATGTAAAAAAAGATGAAATGAAATAGAATAAAACAAAAATAAAAGGTATCCGGATAAAATATGGTGTTCACAAGGCTCATAACTTTATAGTTTTTTATTAAGTTCTTCAAAAGCTAAAAAGGAGAAAAAAGTGAAATACGATTCAACTTCCATTTTTTTACTTACACTTGTTTATTAAACGGGACAGGTACAGGAAATGAGGTCCTTGTCCTATGAAACCCGTCAATTTCTCATTTATATAAATGATTTAAGTATTCTCTTTTATATTTATATAAAATTTTAGCACATTTATATTTTAATTATCTTTATTAAATTTAGATTATGTATTTTTATTTTTATTTTGGATTATGTTATATTAGGAGTATTTGTTATTATAGATATTTATATTTTGAATTGCAAAATATTTTTTAAATTTTTCTTTTTATGGAATGTTTTTAATAAACCTGTGAATACTCGTATGAGATTCAAATCCCCATGTAAAATAAGAAATAGAAAATGGGGACCGGTGATGGTGATAGAGATGATGAAGGGAATGAGAGACAAAATTCTGAAGGGGACGAGGGATGGGGGACATGTCCTTCTCTTATTGATACTCATTGTCATCCCATAAATGGGTGATGATATTGTAAAATTATTTACTTATTCTCTTTTATTATTCAATAACTTTTAAAATGTGTAAAGTTTGCATAAAATAGGCTTTTTATTGTTGGTTATAGGTCTTCTACCGAGATTTTTTCAATCTTATAAACATGGTATTCAACACAAAATTTAAAATAGAATGAAACATTCATTATTTTGCTAATTTATTTATTTATTTAACTATTACCTTATTTTTAAAATAAATTTATATATTCAAATTTTTATAATATATATTTAAATAAATTATAATTCATTTTCGATAATGGTCAATAAGCTATTTTTTATTATCATTTCGTATATCATACGAGTCAAACAACTAATTATTAAAAGATTTAAACTTGTTGTGGAGTATAAGTACCCACCTTCATCAAGGTGGATCCATCTCTCCTTTCAAGTACTGATATGATTCACAAGTATAAAATTAACAACTAAGTCATATTCAAAATTTTAAGGATTAAAATGATTTAGGTATATAATTTCAAGAATCAAATTTAGCATTAACCCATTAAAAAATCTAAATTTTATGATAAAAACCAGAATAGTTATCAAATGGAATGAAGTAATATAATTCAACACATAACTCTCCAGAGTCAATATATTACCACATCAGTCAAAATAATTCAAAAGAAAATCTGACACTCATTTTTCATTTACAACGACCTATGCTATTTACAGCCACCTAACTAAACAGAGATAGCACTGATGACTAATGACCATGGTAAATTACTTTTTTATGCTACAATTGCAACCATCCTGTGCCTTATTCAAACAAACAAAATATATACAAGTAACGACCTATGCTATTTACAGCCACCTAACTAAACAGAGATAGCACTGATGAGTAATGACCATGGTAAATTACTTTTTTATGCTACAATTGCAACCATCATGTGCCTTATTCAAACAAACAAAATATATACAAGTATAAAATTCTAACTCATATCTGGTGGTAGACATGAAACATGGCCATTCTGCGGGAAAGCATGTATTCAACACAACACCCGCTTAATAATGGCAATTTTTTTTATTCATTCGCAAAAAATCAGGTTAGAATCAATTTCATCTAAAATGAGACAAGTTTAAGGACCCAGCTACCACTAACAATCTATGTTGCATAAATGCTGGTATAAGTATCGAGTATAACACAAGTACGATAAGAAGATACATCATAAATAAAACCAAAATGATGCAAAATGAGTTTTGTTGTATTCTTCTAATAATTTTCATACAAATCCTCCTGATACTAAAACAAATAAAAGAGCAAATAAAAATAATATTTTGAAAACTTAAAAAGTGAGTAAAACTTACTTTTAGTTACCATGTAGGAAGATTTATGGAGATATTTAGTTGGAAAATTTAGAATTATTCATGTAAAATATAATTAGATGTATTTAAAAGTATTAATAGAATATATGATACAATATGTATTTGGTACAGGTACATTAAGTTGACTATTTTGCAATATGTGTGCCGCATGCACCATAGCTTACGATCTATACTACAAATTAGGGTTGTACATGGGACATATTAGGCCAAGTTAGATTAAACACAAACCTAACTTGATTTTTAAGTTGGGTCAATTTTTAGAGCCCGAACTTGACCCGATAATGACCTAACTAGTGACCGAGTCAAACTGAGTTAACTCGAGCTTCAAACAACATATGAAGATTTGAATATTATATATATTAAAGTTATGAAATTTTACAGATCAGAAACAAATTTTAAGAGATATTTTATAATATATATTTCAAAACAAACCATATCAATATAAAAATAATATCAAGTTAAATAAAAATATATTAATTGAATTATAAAATCTTATAATTTATTACTAATGATTATAAAAAAATATAGGTTTAATTAATCCGCCAGTTTCTATAGTTTCATCGAATTTTCAATTAGGTCCTTACATTTTAAAAGTTTTCAATTGGGTCCCTATATGGGATAAAATTTTTCAATCAAGTCTTTACCGTTAACTATCGTTACAAAAATATATCCAGCAATACTATGGTGCACTTAATGAAGTCAGATGTATCATAAAACTTATTATCTACACCATTAAGTAGATATAAATTTTATATACCATGTAATTTGGAAGATAAGATTTCACAGTATAACCATACACTAATTTTTATCAAAACATAGTAAGAGCTCTCATTTTATTTTCTCTTACCCCCCTCTCTTCCATACCACCGTCAACCCCCTCCCTTTTTCTTTACCCCTTCCCCTTTTCTCTACCCACAACCAAGACCTTTATTCTCTGGCTACAACAACACCCTAGGTGGCTACTCCCCAGCCAAGACCGCCAACCAAAGCACCACCCCCACGCCGACGATGACAACTTCTCTAGCTACGGTTTCTATTCTAACTTTTCTGGCGGTGACATCCCCCTCGACCACACCTCTGCCGCCTCATCGGAGGCCTTCAAGTTCAGCAATTCGGATGCAAGCTACTCTTAGTCTCTATCACAACCCAATTTGGGCACGTGACCAGCACGTAGGGGACCCTCATTCCCACGTAAGCCTTGTGACCTCTGAGTTTCTCTATATACATAATTTAATATAAATATATTTAACAAACATCATTTCATCTCTAATAAACCATTGGTTCTATGAAAACACAATCATAATCAAACTTTAACACAGATCTCTGAAGTAATAAAATCAATCATTTCCATTTCAAACTCTAAACATATCACTGAGGTTCAAAATATATGAGTTGCTCTCTATACAAAATATATATAAAATCTATAATCATGTAGATACAAAATAATCATGGTAAAATAATGCTAATCAATTTCTATGGTTCGGACCCTATCCGTCATGTAACTGGAGCACTCTATCTTTAACAAAAAGCAAAATATAGTGCTTCACACGAAGTGAAGTTCACCAATCAATAAATCTCTATTGCGCGGGTAGAGGTGGAAGAGGAGAATCCGCAGCATCCACAACACCTGTATTGAAGGAAGGGAGAAGGGTGAGTTTCATCTAAAACTCAGTGAGCATGTCCTCACCCATAACCCTCTCATAGGACAACCAAAGAATGCGAATAATCATATATAAAAATAATTGTCAAACTAGTTAATGCAATAACTCTGAAATCACATTTATATTTTTATGCATATATACAAATATCTCTAAAAGGCAATCCTCTGGAAAAAAAATAGCAATAGTATCCTACTAAAGAAATAGGAATCTCTGCTCTATGGTTCTTTAGGAACCGAAAATATTATACTCTATGATTTATCAGGGATCTATTATGGACACCTAAATAGGTTCCATGCTCTACTCTATGAGATTGTCCTCTCAGGATAACTTAGTACCAATGTTAGTGATCAGGGGCAGCTATTAACTCCCTGTCTGTTTCTCTATAGCTATCATTTAGTCTCTAAACCAATGAACATATTATTTTCTCTAAATCTCTATTTTAATATTTCTCTAAGCACAACTCTATAATTCATAAATTATTTGTTCAAATATTGTCATGGCAATTTTATGGAGATCTCGATTCAAGGTATAATAAAATACTCTAGCTCTTGCGGTAAAATTATTTAACAATAATGACCCTATGAGTTTGCAATAAAATAAATATTTCATGATCTAGTTGGAATTCGCCATTTCAATAATTATAACAAATCAAACGGAGACTCTAATATTTTAGAATCTCTTCTAAACTATGCAATCAACAATTATTTAACGGAAATTAACTCTAATGACCAATATAGGGGCCATAGGTTCCAAACTCACTCACTTGGAAGGGAGGGAATGGTGATGTCAACTCTAACGGAGCTCTGAGAAAGAGGAATGGCACCAACATCTGTCATTGGAGCCACAAAACACAAAATTAGTCTCGAACAATCTCTAGAATACTAAAATATAACTCTAACAACATTGGGGGAGTACCCCCACTTAACAACAATGGAGACAAACAACAAACTCAAACTCTAAGATACAAAATGAGAAGGATGGAGACAACAAAACCCATAAATCTCACCTTTGATATCTTGAAGGAAGAAGGATTGAAGTGGATATGTGTGAGGAAGGAGTGGGAGGGAGTTGGGAAGATAGGGGTTTTGGTTTTGGGATGAAAATCCTGAGTTTGAAGTGTTTAAAAGGGGTTGTGGGTCTCCCTTACGTGAAACGACCCGTTGTGTACTGATCGTGCACTATTGACATCGCTATAGTGACCCCCCTTGAGCTCCCCTGGTCGTGCCACTTATGACCGGAATGACGGTCTTAGACCTCTATGCCAGTCCTCAGAGGACCGAAATTAGTGTTGCACCCACTGTGACTGCTATAGCAGTGACAGTTCACTGCATCTGCTGCATTAAGGGTCCTCCATGTATTCCGAGGCCTTCTTGGTAGTACGGGTGGGTCCCAGGGGACCCTGGGACAGTACGGAACTTATCTACTACCATGTATATACCGGGTATCACAGTCTCCCTTTGAACTGGTGCATTTAGTGAAAAATGGTAATGGAAATGAAAATGGCTATGGCGACAACCATGCCTCTGACGAACTGGTGCTTCTGCCGCCTCCTCTCCCATCGCGCCACCCACATCCACCGTCTGTGAGAAGATCGAAGATCGAGCTCCTTCCCACCATGCTACCCACCCATCCACTTCCCATCAGTAGCTCCTTCCTTCCCCTTTGATTCTTTTTTTTTTTGTTTTAAGTTTGAAAATTTTGGGTTTGATTTGGTTGTAGCTTTGTTTGTTTGATTTATGGTTTTTTGGTTGTAACCTCTGGATTCCACGCCATTTTGGCTTCCATGTTGTAGCTTCGTTTGATTTGGTTGTAACTTTTGGTTATAACTCCTTTTTAGTTGTTTGTTTGTTGGATTCCTCCCCTTCTCCTATGATTCCACACCACCCACCATTTTTATCCGTTTGCAATGTAAATAGGTTTGATTTTTATTATTGGAAGACATGGATTTGTACTTGATTTTGGTTTATTTTTTGTTTGTGATCTGATGTTATTTTTTATTATGGGTGGAAAATTGGTCACTAATGACAATGATGGATGCAGGGGAGGCCGGGGGTTCTTGTGTGTAGCTTTGCCTCTACAGTGGGTAGTGGATGGTGAGTGGTTTGATTTGATAGAATATGCTAAGAATATTTTGTTTGTTTGAAAAGGTGGTTAATGACAGGGATTTGATTGAAAAATTTTATCCAATATAGGAACTCAATTGAAAACTTTTAAAATGGAGGGACTTACTTGAAAATTCGATGAAACTATAAGGACTGTCGGATTAATTAAACCAGATAAGCTTATTTGACTTCGAACCAAGTTGGGCCAACCAAAAATATAACTTGAATCCAATCCAAAAAGTATATCAGATCAAATTTTAAGATCTGAATATGTCCCAATAAGTTTAAAGCCAGGTCGTGTTATGAACACCCAAACTACATGTAAAGTAATGTTGTATTCACTGTTCATTATAGTGTTCATCTACAGTGCTCCAAATTTTACTTTCTCCGCGATGCTTGCGCTACTCTTTCAATTTCTCTTTTTTTTTCTTATGCTATAATAAAAAAATAATAATAACATTAAAATATATGAATGAATACTATAATATAGTTAAAATATATAGCAAAATAATAAATAATTATACATTATCAATAAATAATGATTAGTTACTAAAATAAATACATTATCATAAATAATATTGATATAATATAATGATATGTAGTAAAATTTAAAATAATGGAAATAATTGTTAAAATTATTATTTTAATAGCATCATATTTTAAAAAATTATATGGAAAGAGTTATTAAAATTTTTTATTTTTACATTTTTTTTATTTCACAAGTACAAATCGAAATTGTCCAAATGTATAAGAGAAAAAAATGTGTTATAGTCTATCAGATAAAAAATTATAAATTTTTCTCTTTCATCTCATCCATGAACAACACCCAACAAAGAGAAATGGTTCGCGTCTTTTTCTTTCTTTTTTACACATTCTTTTTCTTACATGTTGTTTCTTATAAAATATAAATGAGTCATATTTATATTATCTTTCAATTATTTCTTACATATTATATAAATTTCTATTGAGTTTTCTTTTTTGTTAGTAAAATAACTCAACTCTCTTGAGATATTAATAAATAATACTTCACCCAATTAGTTTATAAAACCTGTGCTACATCCCATCATGATAAAATAAGATACTAATATTATACATTATGTGCTCATTTGTTGTTTGTTACTACCACCGTGTTGCAAAAACTTAAAAACTTATACATTAAAAAAATTTCATAATAATATTTTTATATATTATTCAATAAAAATAATTATGATATCAAAAAATGAGTTTCATTTTTATATCCTAACAATACAAAGTAAATATTGGCTCATGATTTGCAACTTTTTTGGATTTTTGTTGGTTGACAATAGATAATTGTTTTACAAGATAGGTGCATAGAAATTAAATCATAAATAATATTAAGGATTCACAATAATTATTTAAATTTAAAAATTATTAATAAATGTTTATAAAACGTGTATAATAATAAAATAAATATTTAAAATAATATCACAATGTCTAAATAAATAATCATTAATTATAAAAAATAAGTAATTTATGATATTTAATATCAAGTAATAAATAATATTCAATATAATAATATAATTACATTCAATAAGATAAAAAATTTAAAATAATACTTTGAATCAGTATTCGATAATCATATTTCTGAAAAACAAATTATATGTAAGGTCATCTAGATAAACAGATTTTTATTGGATGATAATATAAAATAATAAAAAAAATTTACACCATCAATATATTAAAATTATTTTTTTAATCATAATTTTAATTTTTTAATTTTATTTCCATAAATTATAAAAGTAAAAATATGAATAACGTTATTTTTCTTAGACATTTTGATATTCTACTTTTCATCATAATAGGTATAATGAAAACATAAAATATATATTAAAGTAATAAATTTTATTAATCATTTATATATGAATTTTAAAAATGTGATAATTAAAATGTTAATTTAAACAATCACTTTAAATATATTCATTTCTTTATAATTTTTCCTCTAATATTTTTACCGCATATTAGTTCTCTTCAAGGTCCATGCAACAATTATGATTACAGCTGCTCACTATTTGGTTGTTATTGATAATATCTCTCTCTCCATATTGTGTGGGGTCTACAAACTGTGGTCGTTATCATTTGATAGCCCTACTATAAATTATTAATTTGCCAATTTTTTTATGTAACAGGTTTCGAGAAAAGTTCTTTTATTCCATATTTCTTTGCAATATTTTACGGATTTGTAATCTATTTTATTAATTATATATTATTAATACGATATGAAAAAATATTTTATTAATCATTTATAAATAAATTATAAAATATTAATTTGATACAGTTATTTTAAATATTTATTTTATCATATATATATATATAATTATGTGATATGATAAATATTTTTTATGCAATTTTTTTTTTTGCATAATGGTTTTCTTCAAAACCTATATACATCAATTATGACTATGGTTAACCACTGTTTGGCATATGCAAATTATTAGTTTGCCAGTTTTTTAATGCAATAGATTTAAAGAAAACTCTTTTATTCTATATTCCATGCATTTTTAATGGGTTTATAATAGAGTGGGGCTTTGGCCCAAGCCTATAAAAGAATTATGGTGTTTTTTTTTTTTTGTTATTTATGATTAAGTTAATTCACTTAGTTTTTATATCCAAAACAAAATAACCCACTTCGGATAAGATATATTGATACAGTTTATATGTCCAAAACAAAATAGCTCACTTCTGATATGATGTATTTATACATAGTATAAAAATTGTAAATGCCAAATTTTTAAATAAATTTAATACGTGGTAACATTTTATTTTCTAATACTTTATCTTTCCAACCAACCATAAACTAAACCGTTGATTGATTACTCCCGTATTAATAGACTTAGGTCCATAAAAACAAACAAATGATTGATTGCATATTAATTTAATACCTTTTATCTTTCAAAAATATAATATTATATCAAATAATATTTAACTTAATTTGATTATATAAATAAAAGATGGTTATTTTGTTCCCTTGCTAACGGGGTTATATACTATGTGTTATTACATAACTGACTAAGAACAAACATTCTAAAATCAATATTAAATCAGGACAAAGCCTGAATTTAAAAGCTAGGTAAACAACTCAATTCCGTTGGAAAATGTGAAAACATTGAACATACAAGATATGACAAGCAAGGATTGATAGATGAGAAATGTTGTTTTGACTCATTTTATGGGATATCATGCCAACACACTCATCCACCATTGGATACGGTGTGAGACCTGATAGGGATCCTATGTATGGCAAGGTCTACACTGGGAGAAATAAGGAAGCAACAGGCCCCATCAGGGGTCCAAACTAACAGGCAGCAGATATTGCTCAGGAGTAGAGGTAGTTAGGAGAATTAGAGGGAAAAATAGTTAGCTTGGCAAGGTAGTCAGCAATGATGGCACCGTCGCATTCGCTAGTCTGAGGCTATTTCTTCCTTTGGGTATTTCGTGGTTCTACCACTATTTTACAGTTCTACTGCTGTTCCTGGTGTCTCGCGGCTTATCTCCACCATCGGACAGTGCTAGGTTTGAGATTTAGGGGGAACCACCTTTGGGTACTTATTCACCTTATTGGTTTTCTTGGTTTTGCGCTTATTCAAATTCCGAGCTTAGATTGTGGTGGCTTCCCCTTTATAGGTTTTGGGAAAATGTGAAACCAAGGTCCCCAAGATCTTCCGCCCTCCTAGAAATTTTGCTGGAGATTATCTTCATTACTTCTCTGATGAAGTTCCAGGGATACCTTCCTCGGCCGACAGAAACTGCTTTTCTGCCTTCCAAAGTGACACTCGAATATGCTCGGACCCTAAAAAGTCCAGGTACTCCCTTGAGCTAGCAAGCTTAAATGAGAGAATTTGCAATCGTCCAGGGGATGATGACTTCGAATACATGTAGATGTATGACATCCTGTTTGAAAACCCCATATCTGATGAAAAAATTTGCAAAGTTGGTAACAAACTGTTTTATCATAAAATAAGACCTTCTTATTGTGAATTTAGCATGTCATTGGCAGTTGATATACCAAAATGACTCCTAGATTTCAAATTTTTAAGCTTTTTAATTAGTGGTGGTACGGGTGGGGCTAAGCCTATGGCAACATGAAGAGGTCGTGGCCATACAAGTTGGATGGTTATGGGACTACCTCCATTCTATGTTGTTATAGGTTTTGGTTTGCCATTGTTCCCAAAATAGAGGAAAAAATAGTTAGCTTAGCAAGGTATAAATAGGGATTAGTTGAGTCATTTAGGGTTGTTGATTCATTTTGTTCATTTTGCTCTCCGTATAGAATTGGAGAATTCTCTCCTCTACGGTTCTTTTACAAACCTTGAGATCTTTGGTGATTTACCGAGATCTATGATCAATAAAGCTATGATTGTTTGCTACTCTAGATCTAGTACTATCATGATCCAAACTACATGGAGTCCACATCCAATTCAAAGATTGATGAGAGTGTGTCAACACGGTGTCCCATAAAATGTGAGTCAAAATAACGCTACTCTTGATAGATAGATCATACTAAGCTAGGGTCCCATACACTACCTTATATTAAGACAAGATTGATTTTAATACCTAGACATTATTAGTATAATATCATTCCTAGCACAAATCCTCAAGGTAAACTTTGATCTATTCTTTAGATACAAAAGTACAGAAAAATTCAAGAAATACATAATATTAGGATGCAAGCCAGAGGAGTCTTAAATGTATATGAGAAATACCTGTGATTGAAAAAAAGAAATAGATACATGTTTAGAATGCAAACCAACATGGAATCATTTTAAAGTATACATATGTGCATCCTTGTTGCCATCCCTACCCTACCACCAGCATAATCTCAAAACCAAACAGCTAACAAAACTATCAGCAGTCACATATTACACAGACGGATTTTACCATACTTGTTAGACAAAACTAACACGAAATTTCGGATTTACAACATTAAGCAACTCTAATTTACCAGAACTTCGAATTGTATAAGGCGTTGCTCAGTCGAAACTAAAGAATCTAAATTCAACCTTAGCTATCTGTTAGTGGATCAGATTTAGATGAAAGCTCTAAGTGTACAGGTAGACCGTTTGAGCATCAATAGAAAGCTTATGAGGGCCTTCCTATTGGGAAAAGCAAACTTGAAGCAGAATCATCAATCATTCAGGCCACTTAAATAATATCCCAAGTAGTTGTTACACTACTTGGTAGAATACTACCTCCAATGGTAGGATGCACAAGTCAAGAACCGTCTTCCTTCGCTCGCGTACCCTGGTTAACTTGATCAGTTATAAGGGCATCTGCAATTACTTCATTTGCAGGTGCAGGAGTGGAATTTGTTGGATCTTTCGCCACCTCAGGACTGTCTTTGTATTCAATGGCTGCATGTTCAGGAAACTTCTGACCTGATTTTGGTGGGGTGTCGACAACTTTATCTGTTGCTAGGGAACCACTCTCTATTTGATTGGTTACGGGCGAAGATGGCTTGGGTAATGCAGGATTTCTTTGGTCTTGGTTAGCATCGGCAATCTTGTATTCAGATAGCAAATCCATGAATTCATTAAGCAATCTCTGGACCTTCCTGTTTGAAGCCATTGATGGAAGGATATCCTCCATAAGGAGTTTGTGTTTCCTCATTCCCTGCAAAAGACCAAAAGGAAGAATTTCAGATGATGAGGTGATCATGTGGTTTGACAACTACAGCATTTGTGTTGGTGTATATAAATTCCAGCATCTTCCTCTTAGCCTTGTGACATTTGTTTCAGGATGAATAAATATGTCAAGTACTGTCAGATCTAGATAACCATCCAATGAATCTTATTTTGTGCTACTATCATCTACCATTTCAGTTGTCCAATAAGAGCACTTTTTCACTGTTAGGCTCTCGAAGCATGATAAATTTCAGAAATGATCAAACCCACTCTGCCAAGATTTACCTCTACTGCTGTGTCATTTTTTCCTAGCTTTTTTTTTTTTTGAAAAAGGGTTAATAATAACATCAGTAACAACAGTAGTAGTAATAGTAAGTTTAAAAATAATAAAGTTAGCCTTACAAGCACAAAAGGATCCCATGCTAAGTTATTTGAATCTGAAGATGCTTCTTCAGCCATCCCTGTTGGAGGTCCAAGGAAACTCTCACAGACCTCTCGTAGTCGAGATTCATCCGCTTCTCTGCAATTATGTAATATATAGTCTTTGTTTAGTCTGCAGCTAGAGTCACAAAGACCAGAGTGCGAATGCATAATTACCAAGTAACTAAAACTAAGATTTATAACCAGCTAACTACATTTGTGGAATAAAAGTATGCATGACACCCTTCTTGAGCGGCATTCATCTTAAAAGAGGTTATCAAGAAAATAAAATAATTTAATAAGCATGAAGTCAAAGGATTTTAGCAAAAATAAATAAATGTGTGCTAACAGTTTGATTGCTGACAGACAGATAGCAACAGGTAAAACACAATGGAGGGAGAGATCATGTCACTCTTTTAGAAGCAAATTGTGGTAGACTAAATGCATATAAAGCATAGCATGCACATTAAATGCAAGAATGATAAGGTTCCATATTGCATTTGGAGAATACATCTAAGAAAATGAGAATAGAATAACACCTTGCAAGAAATCGAACATAGGATAATAAACACTGGCGATATTCATTGGGGGATCCCAAAGCCAAAGAAGAGGCCAGTTGAGATTCCAAATGAGCACGTGTCTGCGCTCCATCATCAGTCAATCTGTATCAAAATATTCATGTTTAGGAAGTGCTCCATTAAACATTAGGATACTACCGAACACGAGGTGGCAGGAAGAATAAAATTACAGACATAAAATGAAAGCTGCAGAAGACAACAATGTTTTGTCTTCCTCCTAAAAAATACGAATTAGGAAACAATAATTGTATCTATTGTCCGAATCAGACATATCCTTTTTGTTTATACACACACACACACACAAAATGTCATATTAAGTATTCAATAGCAACTTCAAATCAAGTACCAACACTAACAACAGGCTGTATTAAATATAGATGCCCATAAATACACACCTAGTCCAGCCTGGCTTCCGGGCCAAATACTTTCTAACATCAACCTGCAAACCAGCCAGCTCACCACTATGAATTGAACCCAAACTCCAAGTGCTGGCAAAATTTGATGCAGGGAAGCAATCATCTGCAACCCTTAGCCAACACTTGAGACTCATGTCAAATAGAAAAGCATGGCGAGTGGCCAAAACAACAAGAGGAGAACCAGACTTTGATAACTTCGCAGATATAACTTTGATGGTGCCTGGAAAAAAAATTATACCAAAACATATGAAGAATTGTCAGAAAAATCAAGACTGCATCAGGAAAATGACAAGCTCCAAGATGAAAGTTAAAATCCAAGCATCTCCTAGATCTCCTAGATCAAACATATGCAGGTAATTTATGGTACCTGAATCTTTAGCAGATGAGCCAGGACTCGAAGTAACAAGAGATGCCAGTGAGTCTTGAAGGAGACAGGTTCGGTTAAATAAATCCCATAAACAAACAGACCCTTTTCTTGTCACTATCAACAATTTCCAGCACTCATCACAGTCTACGAATGTTGCTGCAGAACCCATCATCATGGTAGGCATTGCTCTTCTCCCACACTTTGTGTAAATCTTCTCAGGAGCAAATCAAAGACAAAGAAAAAGGGTTAGAACTACACATCACACAACATACACAAAAATAATAATTAGTCATTGTGACTTGGAGGACAGAAGCACATCTCCAAATTGAAACTTAGTCAAACCTTTTTTTCTGAATACCAAAAGATAACAGGGAAAAAGAAAAAGGCAAGCATTGCAAGAACCATCTGCAGAAGATTAGAACAGGTAGTTGTCTTCATGCATTGGTCTGTTTTTTTGGCCACTTAGATATCAATTAATATAGAATAGTCAGTGTCTCATTCTTTTGAGCATGGATAGAACACATGATACAGATATGAATCAACATAAACACAAATACGGAAAATTTTAAAAATTAGAGGACATGACATGGCTGCGATATATAAATTAGTATAAAATTAACATAAAAGCACAAATCTTAAATTGAAAGAGAGAAACAACGTTTAGAAGTTAGCATAGGTCATTGAAAACATAAAAATATACGGCTATTTATCTAGTTATTGTGATATTTTCATCTATATTGATAAAATGTCCAAAAGGAAAATATAGAAAAAATTTAAAAATAAATAAAAAATTGCAGAATATCGCTAGGTATATCCAAAAATTTCCAATAAGTGTCTGACATAGATATGCCCACTATTTTTAAGTGTCCATGCTTCTTAGATCAGATTTACAGGATATTTTTAAGTATAAGCAACTTCTCAAATCAATTATTACAGTGTCTGTGAGATTCTACCTGCAGCATATGCACAGTGAATGCAGATGCTAACAACTTGTAAGGCTTGATAGGTGCAAAGGAGATGCTTTCAAGATAAAGTATCTTAATTTGACGACACAAGACAGAGTTATTTTCAAATAATTTTGGATAATGCAACAGGAACTTTGCAAAGGTAGCTTTGTAATGACTTACTAGCCGCAAAGGAGATGCTACCAAGATAAAAGGCATAAAACATGTGGTTCATACATACATAGCAGCTGTGTTTTCAAATATTAAAATATAGTACAATGACATTCTGCAAGGTTAGACCATTGGTTCAGTATCTAAAAAGTTTTTGGCTATATAAGAAAACAAGCAACCAAGCTAAATAATATTTTTTAAAAAAAAGTATAAAGGATGTATGGTGCAGCTATCATCGGTAAATGATACAATACAGTAGCAATGTATCAGAAATTTCAACAAAATTAAGTAGTAAAAGAAAACCATAGAAAGACTGTTTACCTGCAGACATCCATCTTCACACCCAACTGCCCAAAAATTTGCATTTCCAGCTAAAACGGTGACTTTTCCTGAGATCCTATCAGACCAAACTGTTTGAGCCCCCCTTGTGCAAGCAATTTCTGTTTCTCTCATGGTGGATGTACTTCCAACCCCTATAATGTCATTCACTGCATGTTCTCTTGAGCATGCTTCCAAACAAATAGGTGAATTATCCTCACCGCCTTTCTTATCAAATACCCTGATGGAAAGAGTTGCACAAGAAGCAGTCAAGGAACTAGAAGCCGTCGAATTTCCCAACTGCTCAACATTGATGTTTCCATCCCCACCAGCAGAAGCCAGAACCTTCTCAACCACCAGGCTCTCAGATATTGTGGCCCTAGCAGTGACCCCAGAACGTTCTTTTAGGTCTGAATTTCTCCCAAGTGCTCCTCCCAAAGTACTACCTCTTATTCCATCATCATTAGATACAACTCCATTAGTACCCTTTCTGTTATCAGATGGCATGAGAGGGAAATCAAGCAGCTGGGACTGAACTGCACTAGAAATGTTATCCTGCTGAACAGGCATTCCAACTGCTTCTGGAATAATTCTTTTTCTGCCATCAGGCCGCCTATATTCTCTTTGCTTGACAGGGCTAGAAATCCGGCCAGAGTTTGTAACTTTATTTAACCCATCACCAACAGGACCTCCACTCTTCTTACTATTTTCAGCTTGAGGCTCAGCAGTCTTTGTAGCAATGCCAACATCAACATGAGCTTTCGCCAATGTCTGGTTTGGCTGGACATCAGAAACCACTTTTTTGCTAGGTGTTTGCTTGGCAGAAGCTGCTTCTAACAATAATTGTGCTGGACTTTCTGCTAAGTTCGCTTGACGACCTCGCACATCACCATAGCGATTTTTCTTCAATTCATCTAGTTCAGCATCAGTTAGTCTCTGACCAAGTTCAGTCACCTCAAAACGAACTCTACCCACAGATCCATCCAAGGAACACGCAAAAAGTGTATATCCATCAGGGCTCCTGTTTCAAAATGGGGAAAAGAATAATATAGAAGAATCATTCAAATAAATGAAAGAGCCAAATAAATTACAATAAAAATATAATAGATGAAGAGTAATACCAGGATAAATCCACTACACTCTGAGCAAAGAAATGCTTAGCCACAAAAAGAGGACGGGCACTTGCAGTAGTCCATACTGTGACAGTTCGATCTTGACTTCCAATGGCAATAACATTGTATGGCTGTGCCTCTTTGCTTCCTGTCTTAGATGCACCATTAGACCAGCCAACAGGTACAGGCTTTGCTTCCTGAGCATCAGAAAAATTTCTTCTGAACATTGAATGGTTGAACTTCACCACAATAATTGGAGCATTGTGTCCTAGGAAGTCAAACGTTGCGGACCATTCCCCTCTCTCTAGCACAGGAGCAGAATGCCTTGGCTTCTGGAAACCATGAGTAGTGGTGATAAAATGACCACAGGGAGACCATCCAAGCCGCCTGAAAAAGGTTGATCCAAGCTGAAAGGGACAAAGTTCAATTAGAAAATAGAAATTTTAAACGCACCAGAAGATATTTCAAAATAAGATACATACTGATTTTGCCCAGTGACCATCTGTCCTGTGAGCAAGACTCCAATCGCTGGTTCGCCAAATAATAACAGTTTTATCATCAGATTGACTGGCTATAAAAGAGCCAATAGGATCCCAAGCAACCCCCTTAACCAGACTAGAGTGGCCCCTTAGAACAGCAGTGCACATGCCATTGCTCATGTTCCATATATGGATAGTGTTGTCCAAGCTCCCGCTAGCCAATGTGGAGTCATCAGGCGACCAATTAAGATCCACCTACTTTAAGCATGGACAAATATATCCAAGTTAATGGTGCTCATTGAAAATGTAAAGGTATTGAATGATGATAAAATAATGATAAAGGCCCATTTAGATCAGAGGAGCAAATGTAAGTTAATTTGACTGAAACTTGAAAGACTTTTCTTTGAAAACAACAAGAGGTTGAAATAATAGAAGCAATTGCATTACCACATCTGCAGTGTGCCCTCTCAAAGTCATTGCAACTTTCCAGTTCTCAATATCCGGCGGCTCTCCACTACCGAACTCCGTGGTTCCTGAACCAGGCTTTCTCTCATGAATCAATATCACTTGATCATCGGACCCTGACGCAACATACCTTCCATGCTTAGCCCACCTAACGCAGTTAACAGACCCGAAATGATCCCGCAGGGTTGCAAGAAGCCTTTGAGAACAGTCATCTTCTTCCAAGTCCTCAGAAACACACTTCATATTCCATATCCGAACCTACATGAAACACAACATATCTCAGAAGCTGTATTATATCAAAACCAGTTAACAAACAATCAAATCAACTATGGCTCTCAGTCTCACAGCACCTAACTAAAAAATAACGATGCATCATATAGCACTCTCTTCCCTCAATGAGTTCAACAACAATATAAAACAAAATGGCACAAAAAAAAACTCCATTTATATCAATTAAAAAACAAATTGAACACAACAATGGTATGCCATGTCCTTAAACACCAAATAATAACAGACCCCAAAATTCAAAAATCATTAATAAAATTAAGACTCTCAAAAAGGGAAATAAATAAAAAATTTTGAAAAAAGTTCATACCTTATGGTCACCACCACCAGTAGCGAACCTTAACCCACCGGGTTGAACATCAATGGAGAAAATTTGCATGCCCTCATGCCTAACCCAGCAAGGTTTCTCAGCTTTCATCTTCCAAAATCTCTTCTTTTGCACCCAAAACAGCTAAATTTTTTTTGCACTATTTTTCGCTGCAAATCCTTTTTTTTCTCCCAATGGGGGAGTGGAGGGAGCTAAGAACTTCACACGGTTTCGTTCAAAAACCTAAGAGAATCCTACGGAAAAATCGAAGGTTCTGAAATTCTGAAACACCCCTTTTACCCTTCAAACCACTGTGAATCAGAAAAAAAAAGTCAAAAACCCTAGTGAAAAAAAGAATTGGCACGTAAAATTTTAGCAATATTACCTTGCCCCACCAATAAAAAACAACTAAAAACCCTAAATTGAAAACAATCCTGAAAAAAAAAGTCTTTTTTTGGGCGTCAAAGAAAAAAAAAGGAAAATAAAAGTGAAAGAGACAAAGCACCAAGATTTGGGGTCAGTGAGCACAAAAACCCTACAAAATCATGGGGTGATGTTGGTGGAGAAGATGGATGAGTGTTAATTTCCTCTTTTAACGGTCAAATCTCCAGAGAATCTTAAAAAAAAAAATAAAGGGAAAAGAGAAAATTGAAAACTATTAAAAAGGTGAAGAGAAAGACTAGTTATTAGATAATAAATAGTTATTAGTTATGCTGGGTAAAGCAAAATAAAAAGGGTTTTGATGGATTGAAAAAGAGAATGCGGTCATGTGAATGGTAACTTGCCGAGATGCTGATATGGGCCAAAAAAGAGAGTGCCAAACAACATGAGAAACAATTAAAAGGGTATATAAGAATGTTGCTAGCATTAAAAAAAAAACAGAGAGAGAGAGAAAGAGAGAAAAATTATGCCAAAAAAAGAAGAAGAGATATTCCTAATTTGTCTCTGTTTATTTTTTTGTTATATCACTTTAACTAATCTGATTTAGTAAGGCCAAAATAAGTAGTAGTGTTTGATTTGCTTCTAGAGCAAGCCACCAATATATTGACATATTGACACTAGTCCCTAAACAAAAGGTCACACTTGAAAAATGTCATGGACACAACCATTGTTGATAAGAAAGAAATGGATTTTATTCCACGATAAAAACCAAAAAAAAAACTTATTAAAATTTTCACAGCAACAATTGGATTTCATAATTTAGTTAATGGAGACGTGTGAACTAATATTCTTGAAACAAGAAAATATGTTACCTACTAGAAAATTAAGTAATCTACCCACAGATTGTATAAAAGCACTCATGATTAATCCAATAAAGCTCTCTTTCACTTTAAAAAATATAATGATAAAGTGTGTGGTTCATCGAGAAGCTTCAGCCAATTTTTAACTTCAAGTATAAGAGCGTAATTGGGTTGGCGTTCCAAATCTTAAATGGCGGTTGCAGTGCAGCTGATAGAACTGAAGAAATATTTTGTATGGATGTTTTATGTTATCTCTCTCTTTCTCTTAATGTGATTTTTATTGGATTTGAACCAAATTATTAACTGGTATTAGTTTTATATTTTTTAAAAAAAAATTTAAAAGATTTGAAAAATGTTAAATTTTAAGAAGATTTGAAACAAAAAATCAAATTTTAAAATAGACTTTCGGAAGATACGAGAGAGAAAAATATGAAAAAGATTTGTTATATATATATAATATGATCGAAATCAGGTATTCATTGTCAAAAGCAGCGACTAATCAAGGCAAATGAGTAGCCACAAAATGCATTTCATTCCCATGAGTGGAGATCAAATCCCCAATCACATAGTTAAGAGACAAGATGAGCTACTATCACGCCACACCCTGTGGTTAGATTTGTTATATATTTATCTAAGGCCTAAATATGTTTTTAGATTTTATAAATATGGGTCATTTTGGTTTAGATCATTTTAATTTTTATTTTAGTCCCTCTTTTTTCTGTCTTTATAATTTTGGCCTTTTTTGTGTAGGGGTGAAAATAGGCCGAGCTAGGATAAGATTTAACTTAAATAGGTCGGGTCTCTATTTCCAAAATAGAGCATGAATCTAGATCTATTATCTGGCATAGGTCTTTTTTATGACCTTAGTTTGACCTTTCTAAACGTTTGGTCTGGCCTAAGAGCCTATCTAAAGGCCTATTTAATTATAAAATATTTTAAAAAAATCAAAATGTCTATTATTAAATAAGCCAAAATAGTATTATATATTAAAAATATATATTTAAAATAGGCTAAAACACTCAAGTTAGTTAAAAAAATATTTTCAAATAGATTAAAATATTTCTATTATCATTAGATATTTAAATAATAATTATAATAATATAAGTAGGTCAGTTTGTTAGACCTAATAGGATATTTTATAGCTTGATGTTTGGTC
The DNA here is from genome assembly GCA_031216125.1 of Dalbergia cochinchinensis. Lineage (NCBI taxonomy): Eukaryota > Viridiplantae > Streptophyta > Magnoliopsida > Fabales > Fabaceae > Dalbergia > Dalbergia cochinchinensis. The sequence goes on from CM062372.1 coordinate 11,705,729, forward strand.
TGATTAGTTAAAAAGGTTTTTTGAAAAGTCTTAGCCAAATTTATTTACTAAATAGGTTAGACCTAACTAGATTGAATGTAGGTTAGGCCAATGACCCTTGACAAGCGGCTTCACCTACTTCTGCCCCATTTTTATGTGAATTTGATGTTGAATGATGATATTTATAAGGATCAAAAGAATATTCTTAAAATATTTAAAGAGCCAAAACAAAATGTACAACTAAATGTATATTCAAAAATATTATTGACACCAATAAATGGAAATTATATAAATCAATGACTCACACATTTATATAGATCCTAACATCTCTTGAGATTTGTCAATAGTACACCTATACCCTCCTAGACCTATCTCTTTTAATTTATCCAACTTCATTACATTAGCCTCCCTCACCCTAAATTTTAAAATTTTTAAATATAATAAATGTATGAAATGACTACTTTACCGGCCTTTATTAGTTTATTATATTTCATTTCTATGTCATTCCTCTCATCCACCCACAACCAAAACCCTCAGTTCTTAAGGGTATATTTGGATTGGTGGTAAGTAGTAGAGCGAAATGAAGCAAAGTGAAATGGAAAGCAGTGGAGAGGAGCAAAGTGAAGTGACATAATTATTCATCTCTATTGTTTGGATACTTTAGTAATGAAATAAAGCATAATAATGATAATTTTTATGAGTAAAAAATAGAAAAAAAAGGATTCCATCTCATTTCGTCTAGGTTCAAGGGGGTAAAGGGGGATAATAAAAAATGATCGAATTAGATGGAATCCATTCCATCCATCTCCATCCTATCCATTTTTAAATATCCAAACAATTGAGCTTTAGGCCATGTTTGGTGCATCATAAAGGATAAGGCTTGATAGTATTAAACATGATAGTATAAGGTTTGATAGTATAGTATAAAAAATCCGTTGTATAAGTTTTTATACTATCTGTTATTTGGTATGCCACATGATTGGTGGTGGACAAGCGGGCGGGTGGTGACCAGTGAGGGGCAAGGGGTGATCGATGGGTGGCTGGGGTGATCGGAGGGTAGTAAGGGGCGACCGACGCGTGGCAAGTTGCCACCAGGGGATGACGAGATATGAACAACGGGTGATGAGCGACCAATGGGTGGCAAGGTGTGATCGGCGCATGGTAGGATGCGACCAGTGGGTGGTAACCTGGAGATAGTGGGTGGCAGGCTACTACCAATGTTGGGTGGGGTTGGGACATTGATGTAGAATAGTAAGCCAATGTTAGTTAGGTTAATTTGAAATTAACTAATAAAAATAATACTTCCTTTGTTCCACAATATATGTTGGTTTTTGAATTTTAATATCTCAGAATATTTATCCATTTAGACTGTCTAGGTAACATTAATTTTTTTCTTCCATTTACACCCTTAGTGTTAATGTGTTAGTTAAGTCATCAACACATTTATTAAGATGAGTAGTATTGACTTACAAGGATAGTTTTTTCAGTTCATATAATTTTCTACATTTACCAAGATTTTTATTTTTACTTTCCTTAATATGTGTGTTGTTTGATTCTTGTCAATTATTGGGAAATAGATGAGTAATATGAGGTGTCCACTTGAAAATCCTACCACCAGCTCCCAAAGTCAACCTCATGACAAATTACCTTCTGCGACATTAGCGATCTAGAAACTAGGATTTTGAGTTTGGAATGGAGAATGTAGATAGAAAATGGGGAAAAGCTCCTAGGTGGATACAAAGAGAGTTAGATAGAGAACATACGGAGGTGTCGTAGGGCATGGTGGTTCGTGGATTTGCAGTGGTGGCTCGCAATTGTAAGGCAGACAGAGGCAGTGAGGGCATGGACTCTGGGGCACGGTTGGCGGCTAGGTTATTGGTGGCAAAGATTCACAATTGAGGTCGTGCTAGAGCATGGTTACAGTGGCAGGTCCTAACGTCGGCGATGCGGCTTGCAGGTTGAGGCATGCGGTTGTTGTTCAATGGTGACGGTTGTGAGTGGTGGTGGCCAGGCAGTTAGAAAAGGGCTTGTGGGTAGTGCACAATGGCGGATCTTAGTTAAGACAACGGGTCATGCCCCCCCCAAAAAAAAAATGAAAAAATTATATATATATATCTGTGTGTGTGGGTGTGTATGCGTGCATGTGTATAAATTTAATTTTTATGAATTGTCAATGTAAATTTCTTTTTACACAAATATCTAATTATATACTGTTATATCTTAACTCAACCACTCACTATTTCAAAAGTATTTTAATCTATTTTAAATTTTTAAATATAAGATCTTCTATAAAAAGTAATTTTTTAATAATTTTTTACTTAAAAATTTATTTTCTATACAAAAAATATAAAATAAATGCACCTATAGAGATAAGTTTTGTATAATAAATAGATTTAAAGTCCAAATATATTACTTTGTATACATAATGCTACTCAATATAAATGGGCTTCTATAATTGAAAAAGTCTATTAAGATATTTTCTAATTAAAAAATAGAAATAAAAAACCATCTCACAATTGAACATCATTTTAGAGATAAATATTTTTTATTACAATAGATAAGCAATTATAAGATTTTAATAGCAACAAATTTCATAATTAAATAATGAATTTATTAACTCTAAACTCTATTTTGATGACTAATAATGATTAGAAAAATTTAACACAATTTGACATATGTTCTTAAATGCCAAAAAAAAATCCCCCAATTTAAACTATTTTAACATAATTTCATGTGTTTCGGTAAAAAGTTTAAATGATTTAGATGTAAAGAATTAAAATTTTAAGTGTGAAACTCACTTATAATTTAAGTGAATGTAGTTTTTTGAAAATCTTAATTATAGATAAAGGTTATAGATAAAGGTTAATTATTTTAGAATTATAATATTTTTTTGATAAAATAATCCACAATATCAAATATTAAAATATACAATAAATTATTTATATAATTATTTTTAATAATCCATCACACAAAATTAGTTATTTTCATATAATCTAAGCATAACACAATCCTCTTTTAACTTAATATCTCAAAACATAAAATTAATTTTTAAATGATTGATTATTAAATATCAATTGTAATTACAATCAATTATTGAAATTTTTTTGGATTGGCTCCTCTAATCCAAGTATATATCAACATTTTTCGTGTCAGTTATTTACTTTAAAATATATATAATAGGTAATTAATTTCAATTTAATTATCATGATCCGATTAATATATCAAAGTTATTGGCCCCCTAAAAATTTTATTGAAGCTCCGCCACAAGTGGTGCAGCTTGTTCAATGGCCTCCTCCCACATTAGCTTTCCTCTTGACAATTGTGGGGAATGCTGGTTACCTTTGATTTCTTTTCAAATTTCAAAAGTCAAATTATTGGGGAGTTTTTTTTATAGAGATTCAATCTTTTTCTACGGTGCAATTTGTCATTTTGTTTTAAAAAGACTTATATTTGTTTAAAGTTCTCATTGTTATTATTATTATTGGTTTAGCAAATTATAACGTGGTTCTCATATATTTAGGTCTATTATGGACCTCATATTATTAACTATTAGATGAATATTATTTTTATTGAATTGTTTGATTCAATGATCAATAAATAAGAAATTCATGATAGACCCAAACATATAATATCTATCATAAAACTCATCTTATAGGTCATGGTTGTTTTGGAAGGATTCAATGCCTAGAACAATATGGGTAGAGGTCCCATATGAGATTAAACTTGGAATTTTAAAAAGAGGAAGTACAAATAATATCGACGGAGTAAAAGGAATAGGTTCATTCTAGAATCCTTTTCTTTAACCTATTTGCATGAATGAATTCTCATTTGAAATTGACACTGGACTTTTTGTAAGCCTAAAATTTTTACATATAAACATCAGTTCGATGATACTCATTTAAAAAAAGAATAGATTAATTTTAATAATAAATAAAGGAAGAAAATTCATTATAAAAAATAGACAATAAGTCACATTTACAATTGAAGTAAATAATCGCACTTGATAATGAAATTTTATCTTCTATATAAACCATAAAATTTAACACAAATTAATATAGCACCGACAGTATTTAAATAATAAATTAGAAATTACAATTAAAATATAAAATGAGATTTAAGTGTACTAATAAACATTGAATAGAGGGGATATATACAAATAATTTTGATGGAGAGGAAAAATTAATTGATCCAACTACGGTTCCTCCCTTTCCAATTTGTGTGAATGAAATTTTATATTAAAATAAAATTTATACTTTTTGTAAGTCTTAACTTTTATGACAAATAAAATTAGTCGATTAATGAGTAAGAACTCAAAAAATAGATCCATCAAAAAAGGAACTCAAAAAGTGGAATATTATATAAATTTTTTTTTCATATTTATGACTTAATTTTGAAAGATGTACAGTAATAAGAAAAGTAGAGGAAGAGAAAGGGAGGAAGGAAGAGGAGTTTTCGACTTAAAATTAAAAACAAAAAGAATTAGTAGAAAAAAATTACAGAATATATACGATTGTTAAGAAAACAAAAAGATTGATATGCGATTTAGTACAATTTGACGTTAGAATCATTCTCTTTTTGAAACTTGAATACGCGAATCGTTACTTGCAATTGAAACTTCATTTTTAGGTCTAAAAATATTATAACCGAAACATCATATTAGATAAACGATAAATGCAAATATATTGTGAACATCCGATTTTGTCCGGCCCATAAACCAAAAATTTCCAAACCCATTTCATTTCATTTGTTTGTTGTCATAAAAAAAAAAACTTCCAACCCAATTCATTTACATTTTTTTTTGGTTGCTTGGTTTTTGTCATAAGCCCAATTATTTTTCTTTAAAAAAAAACAAAAGAAACCAAAACCCATTTTATTTTTTTTCAGCCCGTTTCTAATTTCCTTCTTTGCCTTTTTAAAAAAAAGAAAAAAGAAAAAAGAAAAAATAATAATCATCATTGTCTGTTTCTTTTCCCTTTGTGTTAAAAAAAATGAAAAATAAAATGAAAAGAAAACAAACCGAATGCATGCATGGTTGTTCAGTTTTGTTACGCTGCTTGTTCTTTTTGTTTTGTTGCTCTGTTTTATTTTGTTGCTCCGTTTTTCTTGACCATATTTTGTTAAAAAAAATAATAAAGGAGAAGTAACAAAGAAGATTGTGCTGTAATCAAAATGATAGAGCGTGAATAGCCAAAAAATGGAGGTAAGGAAAATCAAAAGAAGCGGCTTCAGAATCCTAAGAACCAGCACCAGCGTGAATCCAGGATGAAAATCACAAGATCACTTACCATTTTTGACATACTAAACTTTCAAATTGTGTATAAATTCAATCAAGAATGGAGGGGTAGGGGATCCCAAACACAATCGGCATTCAAAAAAAAAAAATCTCTCATCACCACATTTTATCTGAAAACATTTTGTGACATACACAGAAAAAGAATCAGTGAAAATCACAGGTAAACCATTTTTAAATCATTGATTCTTTTCAAGCGTCTATTTTTTCAGTGTCTAGTGACCCTATACCCATTGGCAACCAAAATCCAGCAAAAGCCAATCAGAACAATCAATCTTAGCCAAACAAAGATCAAACCAGAAGCCCAGCCACAGCAACAGTCAATCACAAGGTCACAACTCAAAAATTATCATCATCAACAGTCCATTTTAACAATCTAGTGGCTCTCAATTTACAACAAAAAAGAGAAACATAAACTAAAAGGGAAACAGAAAGAAACAGAAACCGTTGTTTGCCGGTCTTCCTCCAAGCCGCGCCACCGCCGCATGGGAGCCGCGGCGGTGTCCTCCCTTTCGTTCTTTAGCCATCCTCTACTCCTCCCTTTCATGGTCGTCGCACCTCTACCGCGGCCTCCATCCTCATCGGTGCCAGGTTTGCTCAGCTAAGCCAACACCACTGTCGTGCGGTGGCTTCGCGCTCCCTCCCTTGGCCTGAACAGCCGCGCGGGTCATCTCTGTCTTCCCCTCTCCTCCATCATCAACCCAATCAGATCGGCAAGGCCCCACCACGCGTGGCCTCCCTCTATGCGAGCCACTCTCCCATGCCTCCATAAGCTTGCCGCGGCGGAGCTTGCCTCTATGAAAACTGCCGCGGGCTAGATCGTGTAAAACACCACCGCGAGGAGCTCCCAAGCCACCACCAGCTCAGATCTAGTCCTTTTTCTCTCTGACCGCCTACCCGCCTCACAGTACGCTTCTGGACTACCAATCTACCTCGCGATGCGCCCATGGACCATCGGTCTTTTCCCTTCCGACCATGTGTTCCTCCCTGGCTTCGGACCGGCAGACACGCTGACTCCTACCGTCTTTGCCAATTTCCTTTCTTTGGATCTATCTCCTCTTTCTTAGTCTCTCACTCTAGCTTTCTCCCTCTTGCTCCTTCTCTCATTCTCTCAGAATCTCTCTTTAGCTTTGTTCCATTTTAGTTTTTCTTTCTTTGCTGAGTGCATGAGTTTCCTTATTCAGTGTAAGTGCTTGTGAGCGTACGTGAGTCATGCGTGTATGTGTGTGTTTTGAGTGGGTGCGTGTGTGCGAGTAGGTGAGCATGTGTGTGAGAGTGTGTGAGTGTGTTTGGGAATGGGTAGAATAATTTTAGGGATAGAATTAAAATAGGATTAGGTTAAATAACATTTAAATTAATAAAATATAAAGAAAGAGTTCTAGATTTATTTTTCAGTTTGAGTTAGTGTTAGAATAAGTTTTGAATTCTTGAGTGTTCGTTTAATCTTTAATTTTGCTTGTTTTAGAATTAGTTTAGTTTGAGTTTTTTTTTTAAAAAAAAAGATTTGTTTTCTTTTGAGTAGAATTAAGTAAATTGGTTTAGGGATAGATATAATCATTTGTTTAATGTTTTGGTGAATTTTATGTGTAAAACCTTAAAAATACAAAAAAAAGGGTAGTTAGAATCCTTCATTTTCTTTTAATCTTTAATTATTATATATTGTTCGTGTTTTTATAAGTAATTTTCTCTCTAAATTAATGTTGTCAGCTCATAATTGAAATTAGTTTTTTTTTTTAAAAATGTGCTTTCTTTTAAATAAACAATAAAAAAAATCTTTTCAAAAGCTTTTTTTAAAATCCGCGCAATGGTCAATAACGATGATTGAGTAGCAAATGTTACCTTCATTATTATTTGAACCATAAGAGTCCATTGAGTGACCTAGTGCTAACTTGGATTCTGTGCGATAACGTATTTTTTTGTTATAAATTTTTTTTAATAAAACTTGTCAGCCCACAAATATTTTCTACAGAACTACATGACTTTGAGTTCCCCATTGCACCAGGGGATAGGTAGGAGCAGGTGACCCCTGTCAAGCCAAAATTAAATTTTCATAATTTTCTTTATTTGTAAATATTTCTTTTAGCGCGTGTTTATCTATTATTTTCTTTTACTTGTAAATGATCTAATTTCTAAAGGGGCTATTAATTAGTTTGCACAATTTACTAAGGTACCGTCTAAGGACGGGTGTACTAGGGGTGCGTAGGATTAAATGTATGCCCTTCCCTATGCATAACCGACTCCCGAACTCAAATCTGGTTTCAAAAACTATTTTTCAAAATAAATGGATTTTTCCATGTTTTTTTCCCAAATTCTAATAAACTTGGTGGCGACTCCACAATTTTCAAATAAATTCTTTTTTTCCACCGTCCCGTCGCGATCCTGGTTGTGACATGTATTATAAAAAATTAAGAATAGAAAATTAATAATTTTAATACTATAGTATAAAATAAAAGATTACAAAGAAAAGGAGATCATATTGTGTACAATGCATCTCAGAAAAAAAAAAGGGGTAGCAGAGGTTTTCTTTTTTAATTGAATTTTGACTTTCTTAGATACTTATAAAGGAATTTTGAAAAGAAAAAGGCAAATACAATCATAGAACTGGACTGGTCAAACTTATAGATATATATTTTAAAAAATGATAAAAACTCATTACAATGATTTAGCACGGAGTAGAGAAAGTTGGGGAAGGAAGGAAAAAAATGTATGAAATGAGAATAAAATACATATACAAAGAGAAAAGAGATAAAAAAAAAGTTTTATTAGTAAGGGGAGACTATTTTTTTCATTGGTTGATTGAAAATGTTTATAAATGATAGCAATCAAAATTTGGGGAGTACTCTCCTACGCTTTTATCCTATTCTTTTCTTCTTTACTTTAGTTTTAGGATTTCTAGTCATTTAGCTTTTGAGTTATATCAATTTAGTCAAGTCATATCTCACTATTTTTTTTTTACTAGGTAAATTAATTAATTAAATTTTGCAGTGGGTTGTTTGTGGTGGTATGTAGAAGTCAAAGTTTTCCTATTTAATTCACCACTGTTTTTGCTTTTTGATTAACTATTTAGTTAGAATATCTTTAAGCTCTGCTTAAGTTTTGGCTCATTTTATTATTCTTTATGACTTTCTTTTTGGAATAAATAATTATTTATTATGTGCTTGTGGTATTGTCTATATGGTGGAAGGAATTTTTGCATACTAAAAACAAGTGAAAAAAAGGGAAAAAAAAGAAAAAGAAAAAATGGGAAAGTGCCAAAGGCCACGAAAAATCTTAAGGCTATGAGTACCAATGTTCAAGTTGTGCACATTGCATAATATTTTTAATCTTGAATAAGTGCTTGTGATCTGTTCTGTGCTATTGGATGACTTGACTAATTAGATCCAATAGGTGCTTTGTCACCTAATGCCTTGGGCCAACTAGAATGGGAGCCATTGATCAAATAATCACCTAAAGAGTTACCATGGGACATGAGCATGAAGAGTCGATCAAGTCCCAAATTAAATTAAATTGAGCTAAATCAGTTGTTCGTCTGCAATCAATGCTGTTCCCATTAGTCAATTCAACTAATTTTGTGGTCTTATATTGTATTTCGTGATAGGAGGTCCATAATAGAATTGGATTTGAACCATCTTATCTTTGCTTAAATTGATTAAAGCTTTATGTAATTCATTGATGTGTGAAATTTGGTGTAATTTTTCAAAATTATGTTAAAATTGACATTTATGAATTCAGTATTTTCTGTTTGCAAATAAATTGGAGCTTTTGTGCCCAATGATTGGAAGACTGTGAGACTTGTTTTTCTCTTATTCTTTCTTTTTATTTTGCTTGAGGACAAATAAAAATTCAAGTGTGAGGTTGTGATAATTGGCATTATTATCTTATTTTTCTCACATTTGTTTGTTAATAAATTCAAGCCTTTTTTTTATTAAATCTTCTTCCTTTTTTTCACTAGATTTAGATTAATTTTGCTATAAGTGAAATTATCTCTTGATTTGCATTTAATTTGAGTTTTTTGGATTTAATTGGAAGATATTCTCAAAATTTTATTTTTGTTGCAGAGAAAAAAAAGATAGTAGTATCAATTAATAATTTGAATAGAAGATTTAGATATTAACTTGAAGATATGAGAAGATTTGGATAATAATTTGAAGATATGAGAAGATTTGAAGAGATAAAGATTTCCTTAAACTCTAGAAGAAAATCATGGAAGATAAAAATTTAGTTTTATATTATGATTTCTTTAAATAGAGGATTATTTTAGATAAATAAGGGAGCTAGAGGTTTAGTGTGATACCCAGTGTATACGTGGCAGCGGATAAGTTCTGTACTACCCTAAAATCCCCTGGGACCTACTCGTGCTGTCAGGAAAGCTCCGAATGGGCGGAGAGTCATGAAACACAGGTTGGATGTTGTTGCTGTAGAATTACGCAAAGCAGACTTGCTGTAGCGAGCAGGCAGCTAGAAGGCTCGCTGCAGCAAGGTTTCTTCACTGTAGCAAGTAAAGGCTTGCTGCAACGAGCTTTTCTTGCTTTAGCGAGCGGGCCCGATGATAACACAATACAAAATGACGCATTTTCATTTAGTGAGCATCCCAACCCTTTATAAACACCCAAGGTCAGGATTTTTACTCCCCAAACCCGAAAACCCTTCCTCCAAACACATTCCTCTCCTCCCCACTCAATCTAACCCAAATCTTTCTTCTTTCCAAGTGATCAAAGATAAGATTTCATGGATTTTGTTGTTCCCTTCCTTCCCATTTTATATCTTGGTGAATGGATTGTTGTTTGTCTCTACTATTGTTAAGTGAGGATACTCTCCCAATGTTGTTAGAGTTATGTTTGAGTAATCTAGAGATTGCTGGAGCCTAATCTTGAGTTTTGTGACTTCAATGGCAGACGTCGTTGTCATTCCTCCTTTCCAGAGCTCCATTGGTGTTGACGTCATCACCTCCTCCCCTCTAGGTGAGTGAATTCGGAGTTTATGACCCTTATGTTGGTTATTAGAATTAATTTCCTTAAATTATAACATGACTGCATGATTTTAAAAAATGTTCAAAGAGATTAGAGACCCCGATTGATCTAATATATATTTATTGAAATGATAATTTTTCAGTAGAGCATGAAAATTATGATTTTAAATGTAAACTCATGGGACCATTATTGATGAAGTGATTTGATTAAAGAGTTAGAGCATGGATATGATTATGTTTAGTGATTTGTGAAATATTATGATGGTTTCCCAGAGTAGAGCATAAGTATATGAGAGAATTTTAGAGGAATAAGTATTTTATGACTGAGAGAACAAATGGCAGCTATAGAGAAACAGACTGTGAGTTAATGGCAGTTATTCCATTAACCTTGGTATGCTAAGTCGCCCCCAGAGATAGAGAAATCAGAAATGAGACCTAGTTAGGTGCTCTAGAGATTAAAGACTTTGTTATGCCATGGTTGACATGCATAACCAAAGATTTTGTTTTGTTACATGAATTGGGCATGACCAGAGATTCCTATTTCTTTAATAGAGTACTATAGTTTTATAATTTCCAAAACATATTAATTTTTTTAGAGCTATTTTGTTTATTCCTATGAATATGATTTCAGAGCTAATGCATTAACTAGTATTGATGTGTGTGTGTGTGTGTGTGTGTGTATATTTCTAATGTTTATTGTTGTCCCATGAGTGGGTTATAGGTAAGGGCCTACTCACTGAGTTTTAGATGAAACTCACCCTCTCTCTTTTTTATTACAGATACGTTAGCTGCTGATGGTCTTTCTCATCCACCTCCTCCCCAGCGGTAAAGAGAGTTCCAGTTGGTGAGCTTCACTTTAGAGTGAAGTACTCTTTTGGATTTTGTTTAGAGATGACGGATTGCATTGTTTATCATGATTATTTTGTATTTATATGATTATAGATTTTAGGTATATTTTGTATAGAGAACAACTCACATATTTTGAATCTTAGAGATATGTTTAGAGCTTGGAAATGAAATTGAAATGATTTGATTTTCTAACTTCAGAGCATTATACTAGAGTTTCATGATGGTTATGTTTTCTAGAGCCAGTGATTTATTAGAGATGAAATGATGTTTTATAAACAGATTTATATTAAAATATACATATAGAGATACTCAAAAGTCACAAGGCTTACGTGGAAATGAGGATTTCTCATGTACCGGTCACGTGCCCAAGTTGGGTCGTGACATTTAGGGAGAGGCATAGGCTAAGGATTGGTGTTCATTCCAATGGACATGACTCCAAGGTTTATCATTTTATTTTTTTTATTTGCTAAATTTCTTAGGTGTTAGGGAGATGGATTCTTAAAGAATTAGTCTTGCATTATTTTTGTTATTTAATTTCCTTTTAATATATTTCTTATTTTCTAGCAATCTTAATATTCTTGGCTTGATCATCCATTAACTGATATATGATTTTATACTGTTGAAAGAGATTTTACTTTATAAAATAAGTTAAACTAGAATTTAACACAAGTTAAAACAATTAGAGGTAGAAGTATTTATCTATACGATCTTTGGGAATTTTTGTTCTTTATCGTTAAAATAGATTTAAAATAGTGCGAGAGATCAAATATTTGGTTCATGTTAAGAGGGTTATAGTAGATCGTGCTACAACTATCAGTCATGAAAAATTCAATTGGGAATAATATTATTATAAAAGGAAGCTAACAATTACGTGATACAAAATTAAGGAATTTTGATGGAATCGACCCCTAACATCTATCTTCATCTCCATTCTATTTTATTTTTAATTCAAATAATTTATTTATTCCAATTCCATCTTTTTCCACCTAAATACTCGTATACTTAGATGAACTACTACTTGTTCTTAGCCCTCGTGGGAATGAGAATCTGGTATTCATTTTCTTATTATTACTTGTGACTTGGTGCACCTGCTGGGATCTGATTTCACATATTGACTATCAAGTGGTTTATATGAATGCATTCTCTTGAGGTGTAAAGTTTAAACCCAATAGTAAAACATGCCAAACCAAGTGACCATTGGAAGAGTGGTAAGCAGCTTAGTCCCCTCATAGGGATGAAAATATAAGTTTGAATCCGACGCGATGTGTTTGTTGAAAGGGGCGTAACTGCTGTAGATGCTCCATTCGTGAGATTGGGAGCAATGTCTCTCACAATTTCTTTATCCAGAAAATAAAAATAGTAATACATGGCTTGAAACACTTTAACATTAGATAGAGAGTACATTAAGACCGATAGGACTCCTAACCCTTTGTATGCCATTGTTCCATGTCAAGGCACCAAACACAAAGTTACCATTGCTATTCCTGAAAGGCTTGAAATGAATCCTAAAAGTTGCCTTCTCCCCTTCTTTCCCAAAAGTCAATTCCGCTGGTGTGACTACAACAATCACCCCATCTGGATTCTCAACACTTGCAACATACACTGTTGGTTCCTTGCCAAAGTAGGTAACCGTACGGTAAACAGATAAGCTTCCACTCAATTTGGACACACCAATTGAAGGGTAATTGAAGTTGCAGGAAGATGTTGGAGTAGTATATTTCTGACATTGAGTTAGTACCCTAGTGATGTTCTTAAGCTGTTCTGGGGTTGCCCCAGTGCTGCACAGAAAATTGAGAACATCTTGTGCATCAAAATCATATACTAGTCCAGGATTTAGTGATGCAACTGGGTTAACATGTCCTGATCCATAGTCAAAAGGTGTGGTTGAAGTATCATTTGGATCTCTTCCTATAAGGCGGTGTGTGTTGTCCATAACTGTTGCTGTAACATTGAACAAAGGCATTAATTTGAGACAACAGATACAAGAGTATCATTATATCCTCATAATGATCAAGGTAAAAATCTTCCTAATTTAAAATCTCACTTGTAATAGGATGAGTTGCTATTTACACTATATATAAGGACTATCCATTATATGTTCCTGAGATTTTAAATTTGGAGGGAGAAGTTCTAGTCACACCGCTTAGGAGAATTTATCATTTCTTGTAAGCAACTTACCTGTTGTCATTATTGCAGACATTATGGCTGCAGGACTCCAAGAAGGATAGTGAGACTTTATAATTGCTGCAACAGCAGAAAGGTGTGGGCAAGACATTGATGTTCCTGAAATGATATTATAGTTGACAGATCTTTGTTCAACTGTGTCTTCGGTTGCCACTGGAGACCATGCTGCCAAAATATTCACACCCGGCCCTGTGATGTCAGGCTGCATAGTTGGATAAGAGTAAACTTTTCAGTATGTATAGTATCAACTTATACAAATATATATATATACATATATATATATATGTATATATACACACACACACACATCAACTTTCAACACTGTATCCTCTTTACCCTTCTGTAAAATTCAACTAGAAAGAACCTGCAGCTAAAGCAAGTTTTCTTTTCTTCTTTTTTTTTTCTTCAAATCTAAACCACCAGTATCTTGAAATCCACTTAACTCTTAACTAATCTGACTTGAGCATGGTGGACATACTACAGTAGCAAAGCTCTCTCAACTCTAATTTTGTTTATTTTTTTTTTCGTAAACAGGACTTGAACTTTGGACTTTACTTAAAGAGAACAAATGTGTAATGCGTGCAAGTTTAAACATAGATCTGAGTAGACTTGCCTTAATAATGTCTGGTGTTATTACATTTGGCCCCATGGAAGAGAAAGCTGCCACTTCTGGAGCAGGTTTGGTACCAAGAACAGTTATTGTTGGATAGATTCTGGCAATGGGATTCCTGATACAATAAAAGCATTAAGAAAAATGTTGCACTAATCAATCTTTTGACAGCCAAGTTTGACTGACACCCAAATTGGAGATTTTCTCTTCTATTTTAGCACACTTTAAAACTCACTTCTCTGTATTTATATATGCCTGAAGCTCTTCTTCTGCATCCTGACCAATGAGGGTGCTTGGGATGACAAACTCAAAACCAATGTCTCTGGCATTGTGATCAATAAGTATCATCCCAACACCCCCACCTTGCTTCACTACCATGGCCATCAGTTGTCGGTTATCAGTGAATTTCTCAATGGTACAGATCACAATTTTGTCCTTGATTAGGGTAGGATCTAGAGTATTGTTCTTGCAGAAGCTGGTAGCAAAAGAAATCAAAGAATTTAGGTTAAACACAGTTGTAGAATGCCGGTTGGAGATTGGAATATTGAAGTGATTAAGGCATAGTTTCACTCAAAGGATTAGACACCAAGAAGCAAAAAGCTATGTAGAAAAATGTACCAAAATTGAAGTTCAAGCTTTGTTATCTAATGGACAAGGTACCTTGCATTAGATGCTGGAACTCCTGGGGCAGCGGCTGCACTCCCATAAATCAAACCATGCCAACTGTCCATTTTTATTGGATTCAAAGATAATCCCTGAAGGCACATAAACCTATCTCAATAATTTACTAACTTACGGTGGTGTGTGATAATGTAACTACAAATAAATTGGGCTTATAATTTAGAAATGGTTTGCGCTTTTGACTTCACCTTCAAAACTTTTGAATTACCAAGGTAGATATCTGATCTGAATTCTCTGTCTACTGTGCTTGCAGCTACAGTGAGGATCCAAGGAGCAACATTGCATGCAGTACTTGGAAAAATTGAGTTTCCAGCTGAAGCAGAAACAAGAATACCCTTTTGGAATGCATGGAATGCTCCAACAGTGATTGCATTCTCAAAGTAACTTGGCTGTGGAGGATTAGGGCCAAGGGAAAGGGAAAGAATGTCAACGCCATCATGGATGGCATCATCCATGGCAGAAAGAATATCAGCATCACTACAAAAGCCAAACCAACAGGCCTTGTAGATGGCGAGCCTGGCACTTGGGGCACCACCTCTAGCAGTTCCTCTGGCAATGCCAAATAAGCTGGCATTTGCAACAAAGGATCCTGCAATGGTGGAAGCAGTGTGAGTTCCATGCCCATCACTATCTCGAGCTGACTTGAAGTGTTGCCTGTTAACCACATCTTCCAAAGGACCAATTTCCGCTTCAAACCCCTTGAAGTAGAACCTGGCACCAATGATTTTCCTGAAAAGTCCAAACTCCAGATGAGATGACATAATTGGCAATGTGCTAACCCCTAAGCTTTCATAAATGATAATCTATCTATGGTCTTCACTACCTTTTAAAATGTTATAATCTGGGATAGAAATGTTACAGGATATGAAATAATTTCTCCAAAAACTTAACTTGATAGGTAGAGGCACATAAATGGTTTTATATCTAACACATGAAAAATCATACTGGTGTGAAATGTGTCATCTTTCATATCACTCACATCGACTAGGATGTAACAAATACTACCAATGCAGCAACTTTTCTACCCCTCCGAAAATGGAATACTGAAGTATGCCCCTTTATAAAATTGCATAGTATACTTCTGTAATATACCATTAGTTATATTCAAATTCATACTTTGTTTACTTCTATATAGGCTTCGATCATCAATCTTAGAAAACTGTATGTTACGAATTTTGAATTCCAAAATGTGTTCTTACTTGTTGCAATTGGCTAGTGTAAAATTATCACCAGTGACACACTTTCCTTTGAATCTCTGGGGCACAGGACCTAATCCATAATCATTGAAGCTTTCTGATTCCGGCCAAACCCCTGAAAAAATAATGTTTTAAGTCATTGCAATCCAATTTGAAAGAAGAACAAAGAAAAAGGAAGTAACAAAGAAATTAAGTACCAGAGTCAATGACTCCAACAATGACATCAGATGCAGTGTCCAATGCCACATGGCTTCCCATGTAGGCAGAGTTTAATCCAAGAAAATCCCAAGAATGTGTTGTGTGGAGCTTATTCAATTTGCTCTCAAAAACGGACACCACCGAGTCATATTCTGCAACAAGTTCAAAGCATCATAGAAAAGCACCGAAATGGTTAAAGGGTTCGATATAGATTCTACTTGTTCACTAAGAGCTGAATACATACTGCTTCACTTTGGAGCCATACCCCATTTAAATTTTATTATCTATTCTCTAATTTCTTTAACTAGGGACCTGATTGATGAACAAAAAAGCAAGAATCGGATGGAAAAAGATAGAAAAATATTTATTAGTCTAATTTCTCTAATTTAATTATTAGTCTTCCATCTCTTGTCGAAAGTGCTTTCTTGTCATTTGTTAATATAGTGGAGGGAAAAAGATAGAAAAATATGAATATATAATATTGAAATACAATACCTGCAAGTTGATTAGCTTGCTCTGGAGTAAGCATGGCCGAGAAAAAGATAGAAATAATATATATATATATATATATATATATATATATATATATATAATATTGTAAATACAATACCTGCAAGTTGATTAGCTTGCCCTGGAGTAAGCATGGCCGAGAAGCCTCTGAAGCTTTTACTGTAATGGTGGAGTGCTGCTGCTTTTGCTTCACTGAGACTGAAAAGTGAAAAGAATTAATACAAAAAAGTTATTTTAACATAAATTATTGAGTTTTGAAATGTTAACACACATAGTTATAATTGATTCAGGAAATTTGTCTTATGTGCCATGCCTTCCTGTGATTGAAGCTAGTATCTCATGGTTTGCTCTGATTACGGATTCTGAATTTGGATGTGAATGATCTCCCATGTAGACTACATAATGCTGCATCAAGGCAAATCCCAAAGTTACTTTCCTTTTATACAAGAAATAGTGTTTTTTTGCACGTAAGTTTCATGTTCACCATTTTTTACTGAATCATATATCCGCGGTTAGAAATTTAAGTTACCACTTATGAATCTAGGAAAACAATTTCTTATTCATCAAAAGCGAGGATTTCTTACCTTACTAATAAATGTAACTAAACTCTCAATTATAAATACAAGATTCCCCAAGGGCATGATGCTGTTAAATAAAGAGAAATTTTGGTATGAGGTTAAAATATAGATAAAATTTTCAGAGATGAGCTTTATATGTAAAATTATGCATGGAGTTCAATCGCAAAAACTGTTCTCCATTTAAACACTCCCTAAATACTAAAACGATGTGTTTAAAACTGATGCACAAACAATAGGGCTCGTATATGAGTGTTTTTGTGTTGCTAATACAGTAGTATTCTGTTTCTTTTGGATATTCATTGTCGAAATCGTATAATTAATTAATCCCTTTGAAACGTAAGGCTCATAAACATGGATTTTCTCTCCAACTACGAGATTTTTAAAATGAGGTACAACATGATAACTTCCCAGAAGGTTAGCCATAGTATACTGTACTAGTTTAAAACACAATACACTCCCCAAAAAATAAAATTTTAAAAAAAAGCCACAATACACTAGATTGAAGTATGAAAAAATAAAAATGGACAACAGGTCACACAAGGCCAGAAGAGAATGAATAATGATATTTTGACATTTAAAAAGTGGGTATCTATTTAGATATCCACTTTATAACCACTGGATGTTAAGGATAAGTGAAGACCACCATCACATCTAATAGTTATAAAGTGGGTGCCTGAATAGATACCTACTTTTTGGGTGTCAAAATATCATTACCCAGAGGAAAATAAACATTAATAAAGTGATATATAACTCATTGGCTGTGGATATGCATGCAGCTCACGTAGACAGCATGCATTCCTTACCTTCGTGGTTGATCCATTCACCAAAACGCATTCAATAAACTGGAGAAAGATGAAGATGAAAATTTTGGCAAACCCCATGATAAGCCAAAAGGGTTGAGAAGCCAATAGAGACAGAATATAATGTTGGAAATGGTGACTCTTATGGTAGGTTAGTCATCCATTTTATAGCCAAAAAGAATTGCATATAAATAACCCCGAGACACAGCATAATTGGTAGCTAGATTGACTCCTTAAGCATCTAGTTAAAGATTCAATTTCTAACGGTATGTGAGAAAATGGTCTCGTGGTTAGAGGTTTACCTCTTTAGTGGAATTCCTACCTCAAAGGGTCTAGTCACCACTATCAATAGTAGATATAAAAAAATAATAATAAAATTGCATATGAATACAAAAAAAATCATTTGCCGGCTTTTATAGGTTTCTGCTTATAACTTAGTGCATTGGGATTCTTCGAAAAGTAAAATGAAATTTAAATAAAGAGCTAACAGGTATTCAATTGAACGAATTTGTAGCATTTGGAAGAACTTTAGATGGCAATGATTGGATACATTTTAATAATAGACTTGGACGGGTGTTCCCCCTTGTCTGAATTCAAAAATATGCTATGGGCGACACTAAACTACATATGCTTAAAGACCAAGCTTTAGGATGTTCCTACCTGCCAGAGTAGCTGAAAAAATGATTGATTCTTATGTCAGTCTGGAGAAATGTCCGTAACACTAGATCGAGGGCCGGTTTGGATAAACTTTTCAAGAAAGATCATTTTTAAATTATTTAAAATGATTATTTGCAAAATAAGTTATTTATGTTTAAATATGAAATTAATTTATATTTTAATATGATATTAAAAAAATTTCATTCATTCTTGAATATATTTTCATCTTTTTTACAGAAGATAAAAACTTCTTGCACGTTTCTGTGGAGCTCGTTCTTAAAGTTTTTAACATAAACATATAAAAAATATGAAAAGGTATGATTTAATGAGTTTAATTTCTATGTACTCATATTGTTAATACTATCATCCTATCACATACTGTTATATCAGTAAAAGTGATTAAGTCGTATACTCACTAATTAAAAAATTATGTAAATGTGATAATTTGATTGGATGGTACATGGAAATTAAACACTTTTTTAATTATTTTTTTAATCAAAATAATGATGCATACATATATCATCCACCATTTAATGAGATATAGATTCTTCTTGAATGGGTTTCATACTTAATCCATTCACATCAATATAATATCTTATATACCAATATCATAACTCCTAGAGATGTCAAAGCAGTAGGCCATTTCTCGTCAAAAGCAGTAAAAAACTAGGCAAGTGGCCATCATCAAAATAAAATAGGTTGAAATAGTCAGCCTAACTCATTTTAGGGTGGGCTGGCAGGTAAGTGGGCCAGCCCGCTAAAATATAAAAACTCAAAAACCTTTTTTTAATGTTTTGAGGAATTTTTTTAAAAGAGAGTTTTTAAATACTATTTTTTTCTGTATAAACAATTTTTTAGGGTCCATAACAACCATACACTATGACTAAAAATGTCATTGTTAATAGTGTTATTTGTGAGCTATGACACTATTTTATTTTTAAGTTTTAACTTTGAGTAAATAACATCAACCGTACAATGTTACTATCTTAGTGACTGTACACATTTCTTAATTTTTTATTTTTTGGATCATATATTTCTTACTTTTTTTATCAATGAATTATGAATTTTTTCTAAAAAAAAAACTTGGCCTGCGGGTCAAGCCCGCCTCAACCCGTCAAAATCCGACGTTTAAGCAAGATGGGTTAGGCAAGCTGAAATTTTTTGATGGGTTCAAAATTTTAACTTAGTCCACTAAAAATAGTGGGTTTAACGGATCAACTCGATGGGCTTAGCTTATTTTGACATCTCTAATGACTGTGTGTGTTTAGACGTCAATTTGGCACAGAACACGTCCGTTGCGTCCCTTCTATCTCCAAATGGCTGTATACAAATTCTTGATAAACTAGACAGCAAGTCATCAACTAGTCTAAAATGCCATCCATACGTAGCAATCCCAAACAATTATAAAGAGACAGCAAAACTGGTCAATTTTCTTAATTCATGAAAAACGTGGCAAGTTGAATTAAATGTACAACTCATTTTGTCAAAATAATTTCTGACATTTTATATAAAATTCACCAGAAATTACAATCCACTACTAAAGTGACCAATATTTTGTCTTCATAATCATTTATTTTATTTTAAACAAATTAAAAAGATCAACAAATTAACGTACTTAACCACAGTCATGTCTTAATCATTTTTTAATTAAATTAGACAAAATGGTACATTACCCTATTTAATCTAGGGTAAATTACACTCATCTCCTTTAAGGTTTGCTGAAATGCAACAAACGCTCCCTTTATTTGTTCACCTGGCATTTATCTCCCCTGAAATAAATAAAAACAAATAGAGTTTTAATGGTGCTATTCGCCTCTTGTCAAGGCTCGACCAGTCGGTAGAGATGAAAAAAGATCTCGATTGGGTGAAGGCAGAGCTTATCTAAGAGGAAATATAGCTTGGCCAAAAAGAGGCAAATCCGACTGATAGGTGACGGAGCTCCGTCACATGCTTGTTAGTCTCGGTCACCTGTCAGTCGAGTTCTTTCTTCTCCAATTGAGCTCAATTTTTTCTCAACCGAGCTTCTCCTCCTCTAACTGAACTCTATTTCCTCTCAGATGAACTCCACTTTCCCTTAACCGAGATCCTCCTCCTCCGACCGAGCTCTATTTTTTCTCGAACAAGCTCCACTTTCTCCCAACCAAGATCCTTTTCTGTTAACAGTGATTAACTCCGTTTGTTTTCATATAGTTGCATGTGGGGAGGTAAATGTTAGGTGGACAAATAGAAGGGATGTCTGTTATATTTTAGGAAATCTCAAAAAAAAAAAGATAGTAATTTATCCTTTAATCTATTGCTTTTATTTAGTTTTAGACAGATTAATCTATCTATCAGTCATTTAATTATGAAGTTGCTATCAAGAGTCTGCAATATATTTCAATGCAAAAATTTACTTTGGTTTCGCAATAAATAAAGTAACATATATTTTATTTATTAAAAAAAAATGAATGTGTCCGCATTTATTGTCTTTATTTGTAATATTCCTCGAATGTCCTTCATAAAAACTTGTATACTCGAGCAGCAAATTGTATTCTCCATGACCTGAAGAATATGAAACACTCACAAACAATTACAGGTACCAGTTCACTCGAGTTGGAAGCAAAGGTTTTATTATTATTCATTTTTTTAAAAAAAAATTGAAGAGAGACCCGAATCCTTAAATAATAAAATATTTAGTGTATAATAAAATTACATAATAAATGTATATTACACACTTTATTACTATTAGATATGATTTGCTGTCCCTACTCATCCTATTCACTCATCACATCCAATGATAATAAAGTGTGTGATATATATTTATTGTGTAATTTTACTGTACAACAAATATTACTCTTCAACAATATGCCACAATCGCAAAAACAAAGAATCCAAACTAGAAAACCGCTGGACCAAAACCACTTCTGGAGCATTACGAGTACTGCCAAACACTGCTCGAAGAATGCATTCAGAACTTGAAGCTTAACAAACAAAGTATCCATCCATCAAAGTTCAGTGCTGTTAAGATGCATTATACCCACCTCCAAAGCGTATTAGTGTACCTATTAGTCGAAATAACAAAGTGATGAGCAGCACGCCCAAAATACACATCGAGCGAAGCTAACATCATCTACCTCCACAGATGACATATCGATTACGCAATCAATCATTTGCTAACCCGAAATTCCATCTAGCTGCAAATTGATGGTCCACATTAAAAATTGCTGAGCCATTCCTCTATGTTTCCAACAGCAATCCATCTCTTATTTCAAAGAATTTACTGCATTATTGATTCCACCAGTTTACTGAATTTATTTCTTTGTAAATTACATTCGCTTTTAACTACTCCCCCATGTTCAACTTCTACTTCAATTTACTTCATGTTTTGGCGACTGACGTCTTAGTAGAATATAAAACAAGTTTTTTTAAAGGGTACTTGAGGAATATTACATATAAAGATAATAAATATGGAGTGAAAACAGACAAATCGAAATGATAATAGCCACTCCCCACATGCATGGATACTAGTTTTATTTTAATTCAATTCCCATTTTCCTTACATTCAAACATATAAAACAAAACTGTATATATATTCTTACCTTCCTTTCTTTTTTATATTTAGCCCAAATATACGAAACCCAATAGTAATAGAGGCCAGCTTATCAAAAATAGTAATACAGGCCAAGATGCACTTAACATTAAGGGTATGGTTTGGTTGAAAGATAAAAATATGGATAAATTTTACTTGATTGAGTTCAATGTGTAAAATTACACATAAAGGTCAATCACGAAAAATTTATCTTTATTTTTACTTTCCAACCACACATAACCTACGTAGAGAGTACATTGAGACCAATAGGACTCCTAACCCTTTGTATGCCATTGTTCCATGTCAAGGCACCAAACACAAAGTTACCATTGCTATTCTTGAATGGCTTGAAATCAATCCTGAAAGTTGCCATCTCCCCTTCTTTCCCAAAAGTTAATTCTGGTGGTGTAACTGCAACATCCACACCATCTGGATTCTCAACACTTGCAACATATACTGTCGGTTCCTTGCCGTAGTAGGTAACCGTACGATTAACAGACAAGCTTCCACTCAACTTGGACACACCAATTGAAGGGTAGTTGAAGTTGTAGGAAGCTACTGGAGTTTGACATTGAATTAGTACCCGGATGAGCTTCTTAAGTTGTTTTGGGGTTGCCCCAGTGCTACATAGAAAATTCAGAACATCTCCACTATCAAAATCATATACTAGTCCAGGATTTAGTGATGCAACTGGATTAACATGTCCAGATCCATAGTCAAAAGGCGTGGCTTGAGTATCATTTGGATCTGTTCTTATAAGGCGTTGTGCGTTGTCCATAATTTTTGCTGTAAAATTGAACAGAGGCATTAATTTCATAAAATTACTACAAATATTGGGGAGTATTTGGTTTCGAAAATAGTTTCAGTTTTCATTTCTTGTCTTTATTTTTCTTGAACTGAAAATTGTGATAACTATAACATCTAGTTTTCAGTTTGCATTTCCAATCTTCAATATTTTTTACACAAAATCCTGAAATCAAAAAAATTGAAAAACATTTTCTGAAACCAATCACACCCTGGATCTTCTGTTTTGTGTGTTTGGCTGACATTATCGTGATGAGAAATTCTTATGTTTTTGGAATATTAGGTGGATGTGCTCATACCCAATAATAAAGTGGCATTTCAACTAAAAGTGAAAGTTTAAAGTGGGTCCTTATTGAGATGTTATTCTATTATCAAGTATGAAACATATACACCTGATGCTCTAGGTTTATGCAAGAATTTCTCTTTTAAGTGATACAAGCAAGTTACCTGTAGTCATTATTGCAGACATTATGGCTGCAGGACTCCAAGAAGGATGGTGAGACTTTATAATTGCTGCAACAGCAGAAAGGTGTGGGCAAGACATTGATGTTCCTGAAATGATATTATAGTTGACAGATCTTTGTTCAACTGTGTCTTCGGTTGCCACTGGAGACCATGCTGCCAAAATATTCACACCCGGTCCTGTGATGTCAGGCTGCATAGTTGGATGAGAGACATTATTTAGCAAATGTACGTATAACATCAACATGAAAAATATTATTTTAACACCCCACAAGTGAGCGTTTGTTAGGACACTTATTTTATTACTATTTGATATAATGGTGATTCTGACTTACCATATCTATCTATCTATTACATTCAATAGTGATAAAGTGGGTGTCTCAATAGATACCCATTTTGGGATGTTAAAATAACTCTTCTCCCATCAACATTCAACACTAAATCCTCTTTGTCCTATGTAAAATTCAATTAGGAAGAATCTCCAATGCCTTTGGTTTTTTAAGAATTATTTCAAGTTTGAACCACCAGTGTTCTTGAAGTCCAGGAGACTCTAATTGATCTTATTCGACTATAAAACTCAAATTCACGACCTTAATTAAGAAGAACAAGTGTCTAAACACTTGAATCAACTAAGCATGGGTAGGTGCATAGGTGCATGCAAGTTTAAACATAGATTTTGAGTAAACTTGCCTTAATAATGTCTGGTGTTATTGTATTTGGCCCCTTGGAAGAAAAGATTGCCACTTTTGGTGCAGTCGTGGTACCAAGAAAAGTTTCTGTTGGGTTGATTCTTGCAATTGGATTCCTGACACGATAAAAGTATTGGCAACAATATATTGCATTAATCATTAAGCTTTTGACAACATAGTGTGGCTAAACTCTCATATTGGAGATTTTTTCTTCCTTTTAAGCAAACTTCAAAACTCACTTCTCTGTCGTTATATATGCTTGAAGCTTTTCTACAGCATCTTGATGAATGAGAGTGGTTGGGATGACAAACTGCTTGGTGCCCCTTGCATTGGGATCAATTAGTATCATTCCAACACCCCCACCTTGCTCTACTACTCTGGCCTTCAGTGGACTGTAATCAGAGATATTCTCAACATTGCAAATCACAATTTTATCCTTGATTAAGGTAGGATCTAGGTCTTTGTTTCTGCAGAAGCTGGTAACAAAAGAAATCAAAGAATTTAAACTTATTAAAAAAATCAAACGGTTCCTACGCATTTATGCATAATATAACTATGCAGGCTTGCTTATCATACAAAAATCAAAGGAATTACATTGCAATATGAGATAACAAATAATATTGAGAAATATGGGGATATCAAATTATTTTTGTTTGTGGGAGTCAAACTGAAAAGTCAGCCCTAGAATATTCTTGAAACTCGTAGATAAAACACGAGTCTTCGAATGGCAAGGCTCTAGAAATATGTAGTTTGTAATTTTTTAATAGAATAGGAGAAAAACCTAGAGACTACTCCGTGCTCCATCATGATCGACATACAAAGCCTATAAATAGGCTTGAGGAGCATTTATATATATGTTATATGTGCGCATTAGTGTGTGAAAGCACAAGTGCACAAGGTGAAGTGATCAAGTGCTCCTGTGGGCAAAGAGTGCAAACCGTGAGTGTTGGTGTGTCAAGTGAGTTTTAGTGTGCTCTAGCTAAAGTGAGGTGCACTTGTAAATCATTGTATATTGAGTGTAAAGTATTTCAACACAAACAACACCTGTGACTGATTCTAAATATCAACATATATTTTTTTTTTGCTAAGGGTCTATTGATGTGGCAGATAGAGAAGTTAGGTTTGTATATCTCCACAAGAAAGTTTACGGTTTACAACAAATATCATCTCATCAATTTTCCCCATAGGATTGGAACTTGGAATATTGAAGTGATTAAGGAAGTGTCGCTTAAAAGAGTAGACACCAAGAAGCAAAGAGTTATGCAGAAACATGTATCAAAGATGAAGTTGATACCTTGCAATTGTTGCTGGAACTCCCGGGGCTGCGGCTTCACTTCCATAGATCAAACCATACCAATTGTCCATTTCAATTGGGTTCAAAGAAGAGCCCTGAAGGCACATAAACAAACATGTCTTTATTTACTATGGCATGCAACTATATATACTTACATTGCACTTACTATACAATTTAGAAATGATTGAGCTTTTGACTTCACCTTTAGAACTTTTGAATTGCCAAGGTAGATATCTGATCTGAATTCCCTGTCTATAGTGCTAGCAGCAACAGTGAGGATCCAAGGAGCAACATTGGTTGCAGTTCTTGGGAAAAATGAGTTTCCAGCTGAAGCGGAAACTAGAATTCCTTTTTGAAATGCATGGAATGCTCCTATAGAGATTGCATCCTCAAAGTAACTTCGCCGGGGAGAGAAAGCGCCAAGCGAAAGGGAGAGAATGTCGACGCCATCATTAATGGCATCATCCATGGCAGCAAGAAGGTCATCATCACTGGCAGAATCAAACCAAAGGGCCTTGTAAATGGCAAGCCTGGCACATGGAGCACCACCTCTAGCAGTTCCTCTAGCAATACCAAATAAGCTGGCATTTTCCACAATGGATCCTGCAACTGTGGAAGCAGTGTGAGTTCCATGTCCATCACTATCTCGAGCTGACCGGTAGTATTTCCTGTTAACCTTCTCCAAAGGACCGTTCACAGCTTCATACCCTTTTGAATAGAATCTGGCCCCAATGATTTTCCTGGAAGGTCCGAACTATAAGATGAGATAACAATAGAGCATGGTTGGCATTGTGGTAAATTAAATAATTAAATTTCAGCACAAGATAAGATAGACATGTTCATTGTCCATACTTCAAGGGTGAAAAAATATTCTCATAAAGCGATGAGTTAAATATAAAACTATTCATGTATCTCTAGTTAATAGCTTAAGCTTTTAAGAGTAGTCGAATGGTGAAAGTTGGGGGGCGAGGGTCCAAAATTTCATAGATAAAATTCAGGTATTGTTTAACACTTGTAACATGATTTTTACCCTCATAATTTTTACTCCTCAAACAAGGTAAAATTTTACTTCATTTTCACTTAAATACCAATCACACTCTCATAATGTAACTTTTAAGGAGGGTTCGACCTCCTTTATCGGCAACTGTGACTTTTTCGGAGTAGTGTATATGGCATATTTTTGTAATGTACCGTAAATATGATTCGAATTCATATTGTTTTTACATTGAAAAATAATGTACAACCAAGTAGAATTTTATATCTTGAATTATGTGTTATAATTGTTAGCCCTTTGATAAATTAGTAGATCATATATATAAATATAAAAATTCATTTCATTTAATAATTACCATAATTTTTTTTCCAAATATTCTGTGTATATATTTTGTATGAGTAGCATCACTCTTTTACATTTATAGACTTTGGTCATCAATCTTAAACACCTGTATGGTATAGATTTTGAATTCCAAAATGTGTTCTTACTTGTTGCAATTGGCTAATGTAAATTGATCACCAGTGACACACTCTCCCTTGAATCTCTGGGGCACAGGACCTAATCCGTTGTCAGTGAAGCTTTCTGATTCTGGCCAAATCCCTGAAACCCAATGTTAAGTCATTGCAATCCAAATATGAAAGAAGAAATAAATAAAAGAAAGCAACAAACAAAGTAACTACCAGAGTCAATGACACCGACAATGACATCAGATGCACAAGCTATTGCCGCATTGCCTCCCATGTTGCCAGAGTCCAATTGAAGAAAATCCCAAGAATGTGTTGTGTGAAGCGTATTTAGTTTGTTCTCAAAAACGGACACGACCGAGTCATGTTCTGAGAAATAGATGAAAACATCAAAGAGAAAAGAAAAGCACTTAAGTGGTTGAAGGGAACCATATAGATTACACTTCTTTTTATATACAATAACTTCATGTTGATTGGTGCTACCCCATTTAAATTTGAGAATCTTTTCTGAAATTTCTTTAACTAGGGACCTAATTGATGAACAAAAAAAGCTAGTTGAACTAGTCTTCCATCTCTTGTTGAAAGTGCTTTAATTTCTTGTCAATATATAGAGTGGAAGGAACAAGATAGAAAAATATAAATATATAATATTGTAAATATTATACCTGCAAGTTGATTAGCTTGCTCTGGAGTAAGCATGGCCGAGAAGCCTCTAAAGCTTTTACTGTAATGGTGGAGTGCTGCTGCTTTTGCGTCACTAAGACTGAAAAGTGAAATAAATTTATACAGGAAAGTTATTTAGCCTATATTATTCAGTTTTGAAATGTTGACACAAATAAATCAAGCTTAAAGGTAACAACAGGAGTCATAACTGAGTCAAGGAATTTGCCTTAAATTAAGTACCATACCATCCGATGACTGAAGCTAGTAACTCATGGTTTGCTCTGATTACGGATTCTGAATTGGGGTGTGAATGATCTCCCATGTAAACTACATAATGCTGCATCAAGGCAAATCCCAGAGTTAGTCCCCTTCCATACAAGGAACAATGTTTTGTCTACATAAGTTCTATCTAGAAAAAGTTCCATGTACATAATAGATTTGTATTATCTAAAGTGAGGTGGGTTGTAAAATGAGTGCCATAATGTCCTCGGAAGACACCCTAACAAAATGATAATAAAAAATTTATTCCTAAAAGAAATAAATTTGAAAAAATAAAATTGCAACAAGTTTTAATTCCGGCTAAAATTGAAAAACCTTTTATCTAATTAAAATTGGTCTTTTAAAAAATATTTGAGTTTAACTATAATTAGAGAATGATGGAAACTTAATCTCACTACACCCTTAATATATTCATATAAATAAGGTTACTCTAAAACTTATTATGTAAATTAATTTATAACTTAGTAATATTTATTTTTCCCTTAATAATATTTATTTTTCCCCTTAAAATCAAAACAATTATGTACAAGAAATAATACAAAGAAATGAAAGAGAACTAAAAAGAAACCAACGAAAATTAAAAAAGAACAAAATTTAAGAAAATGTTAATTTTGATTTGATAATTATTGGCTATATCGATGTATCCTCTAGTGTAATGAGAAATTTAAAATCACCTCATTTTTATAAAAAAATGAGCGTGTATTAGATTGATTTTAATTATTCAAAACAAAAAATAATTTGTAATGAAAAAGAATAAATCCACTTTTATACCGGACTCAGCATAGCGTGAGCTATTGCTCTTATAAAATTCCTGCAACGCTTGAGAATGGTTAGACCATATATCAATGTTACAGACCGTTGGATGAATTACGATCATTAAAGTTTTTTTTTCCTTTATTTTATTTTTTTCAAACATTTAAAAAGACCAAAAAAAAAAGGGCACAGACAAAAGCCCATCACGTTTCTTGACTAGGACTAGAACTTATTTCGCCTAACACAAAACAAAAAGGTAATGTTATTTAATATCCACAATATGTGTAGATACTTATATGGGTCTATATGAGTGTGAAAAAAGTTATTGAAAGAGAATAAATTAGGAAAAAAAGTAAGTGATGAGACTCATATATTTTGTGAGTAAGGTATTTAAGTGTTTAAGAATGTTGGGTGATAAAATAACAATGTTGTTAAGAAAAAAGATTAGACACAACGACTCAAAAAAGGAAGACTAAATTAAACCAAGAGTAAATAGCTCTTGTAGTCCCTCAAGAAAATTTCGTAAGATTATTTAGTCCTTCAAAAACTGTAATTAAATCCACGGTCTCTCAATATTTTAATAATAGAATACATTAGTCCTTCTGTATGTCTGTAATTCTTTAAACACTAATAGAACTGTACATTAACCTACTACCATGATGTTAAACGAAGTATATATTATTTGAAGTGGAATAGAGTTTAAAATGACTCATTTTAATGGTTGAAATTTACAGAATGAGTCATTTAAATCTCTATTATAAGTCATAAAGTGATTCATTTTGTACATGAAAATGAGTATAATATGTTTTAAAATAGCTTCATTTAGCTTGCCTCTAATATTTTAATGACACATAATTATTATACCAAGCTACATGTGTAAGTTCATTAGTGAAAAACTAACAGAGGGACTAATGTGTCCATCATTTTCAATTTTGAGGAATCACAGAATTAATTTCTTTTCTTAAAAAAATAGTCCGACGCAAAAATCTTAAAGGTCAAATAGGATATTCAATCTTAAACTAAAAAACAATGGAAGCATGGCCCATAAGTGAAAATTAAGGGAAAAAATCCAAAGAAAGAAATAGAAAACCAAGGCAAGACCCAAAGCCCATAAAAGAATAACAATGCTATTTCAATATCGATTTTTCTCAAACTCCACGAACACCCTATTTACAAAACATATCACTAGTTACTTTTTGTCCAAACTTACTCTCACTCGATCACTTTTCTTACACCACTTTTCTTAGACCAGATGGGTGTTGAAATAATATTTTGCATAAAAGAAACACATGCCTGCTAAAGTAAAATATTTCGGCCATGCTTGTGCGGCGGTACTTGCGCACAATGATGGTAGAAAATTTACGACCTCGCAGTTGAACTCCATGGCTTCGCGATTGTTAGTCAAACAATGACTTTGATACTATATGATTGTTGTGCACAATGGCTTGGTAGGCTACAACGGTGGCTTCATGTTCGATGTCGAATGAAGTCAACTCAACATTGGGATTGAAGGTGCGGGGCGAGTGAAGTGGTGGATGAATGGGGTAGTGGTGGTGGGTTGTGGTAGTGGTTCTGGTTTGGTTGATGATGATGGCTGTCAAAAGCTTTATGGATTAAGCTTGATTAATTGATGGTGATGGTGGATGAGTTCTATGGTTATGGCTGTGATGGTTAGAAGGTCACTAAGAAGGGGTCAAATGCCGCTGTTGTGTGAATGAGTTTGCAAGAGGGGCATGCGTGAGGGATTGAAGGGTGAGGATGTGCCGTTCCGTGATCAGAAAATTGTTTCGGTCTTGTCACATTTTATCTACTAGCGACTGGTGCCTCTTTAAGTGGCCTTTAGTTCATAAAGACGAAGAGATAAATATGGGGATAAATCAACTTCCATGTCACATTAATATTAAGTACTTAACCAAACATATAAAATCATATATTTCCTTTTATATACAAGAAGAGATGAAAAATTTTAACTTACTTTGGTTAATCCCCTGTGAAACATATAATTTAATATGAAATTATTTAATTTGATATCATATTTAATAGGATTAAAGAATTTTTTAATTTTTATATTACTTTTATTACTCTAAAAAAGAGAGTGATTACATGAAAAAGTAAAAACAATAAAAAATAAAAATGGGGGTAAATGAGATAGTGATTGGTAGACTTGAAAATAAATTTTAATAGAGTAAGAAGACACCAAAAAGTAATTACTTACCCCAATCTCATTTATTAATAGTATAGATGATTGACTCTCTATTTAATAAACTTTTTTTTCTAATTGATTGGAAATGATTTGAAAATAAAACTGATCCAATTTAATTAAGATTTAGTTGGGATTTTTATTGAAATTTAAAAAGATTTGATTGAGATTCTAACTGAACTGATTAAAAAAATAAATAAAACGACAAATGTTGATTGAACTAAAAAGATTTGATTGACGCTAATTTTTTTAAAAAAATCAATTTTAAAAAATGCTAATGAAAAAAAGAAAAGAATTTATATTTTTTATTTTCAATTTTTTTGCTTATATACGAAAAGATTGAGACAAACTACAGTGTTCACGACGAGAAAATGTTGATTCAATGACAATTAAAGCCTCACTTTCTTACTTTACAACTTTCACTTCAGAGAATTCTCATTCCAGAATCATATATCTTTGGGGATTTCAATTGTGTTACTAACAAAGTGGTGAAATTATTTTATATTAATCATATTCACCCACTAACATACACAACTGAAATAATCAACTATAATAAGTACATATGATTCCTTACTTGTCAACATTTGTGTGCTACAACATGGACATACAAGAAATACTCATTTTAACAGTTCACACAGGCCAGAAGAGAATAAACAATAGAGTCATATATATGGTGTATATACATGCAGATAGCTCACGTAGACAGCAAAGCAAGCATGCATCTCGAGTAGTGTAGAAGTTGATCAATTAATTAATGCCCTGATCAAAGTACTCCTTACTTACCTTCGGGGTGGATCCATTCACCGAAGTCGTGTATCCAATAAACAGGAGAAGGATGAAACTGCAAATTTGGCAAACCCCATCATGATATGCCAAAAGGGTTGAGAACCCAGTCGAGACAGAATAAAGCTAGTGCTGGAAGTGGTGAGTACTCTAATGGTAGGTCATTCGTCCATTTTATAGCCAAAAAGAATTATGTTGCATAATTCATTTCCAGCTATTGTCTTTGAAAAATAAAAAGAAATTAAATATAGAAAAAAAGGTGATAGTTTCAATTTAATCAAGAAAAGGATTGGAAGAATATGGCAGCTATAACTTGGACTGGATGGTATCCGCTTGTTTGAAGTGAAAAATGTGCCAGAGGAGTGCTACTCGGTATGATTTGATTGACATCTTATGAAGTGATGTGACGAAACTTCCATGAGTAGTTGTGAAAATCGCAAAAATGAGAGGAGTAAAAAAAAAAAAAGTCGAAAACTTAATAATTTTGTTTTTAGAATGATTTGGTAGGATTCTTAGGTTTTACATGAATAAGTAGGTTCATATCAAGTAATTATTTCTGTTAAAGATAGTTGGTTGTCAATATTTTTTTTAATGTGTAGTATAGTACTTCTTTCTTTATAAAATATCTATCAAATTTAAATAAATACAGGTATTAAGAAAGGTGATAATTAATATGGTAATAGAGTATTTTTATACAAAATTATGATGTATGGACTAATATATCTTAATAGTCATTAATTGTGAAGCATATCAAATGATTGAAAATAAAAGATTACATTAATAGTCATTAATTACTCAAAAATACTATTAGAATAAAAATATTTTATTTTATTTAAATATAAAATTAATAAATATTTTATAAAATGACTTTATTTAAAAAATGGATAAATATTCTAAAAGGTTGTGGAGTATCTTCTTGAATATTCTTTATGTAGTTTTACATGATGAGCTTTGCAGCTTTTAAGCAATTTTCAACTACTTATGCTTACCAGGCAAGTAGGAAGAGATTCCAATTAATGTGTTTTTTATGGAATATTTATAACCATTTATATCCTACATGTTTTATATAACTTTTAAATATTATAAATTAAAATGGATGATTGTGGATATTCTTGAAACACATGTTAAATATGCTCCAAATACAAATTGACATACAATGAGAAGCGAAAAGCCTTCCATGAATAGATGCAAAATCATGGAATCGAGAAGAACCTTTCACGAGTATATGCAAAATCATGAAAAAGAGAAGAAAAATGAAATACTAAACTGTGAAAAATTTAATCAGAATTTTATTTTCAAAATAATGTAATATAGTTATTAGTATTTTGATGAATAAGTGAGTCGTATCAAGTTTTTTTCTTTTGTATATAATAGTCATGATTTTTGTAAAAATTTATGTGAAAATCTTGCTGAATACGAGCTTTCCTTGAAAAGAAAAAAAAAACGCATAATGATGTAGTTCTATTATAAGTTTTGTGTATAGTTTTACAAAATTAGCTTCAGATTTTAAAACATTTTTCAACTACTTAATTATGCTTACGGACCGATGGCTTCAGTAAATTCCTGCATGTTTAACTAGCGTTGCTAAAACGCTTGACTCTTTCGATTCATTTGGCAAAGCAAACCGCCACATCAGTGTACTTCAATTGTGCTGGTGTGCCTATGCTTCCTGGAAACATGAATGATGTAGCCACTTACCAATAATTTCATTAATTTTTTTTTTGATAGAAACCAATAATTTAATTATCGCCTAATAATTCTTCCAGTGGTCCTATTTTATCTTAGAACCATACAATTATAAAAGCTTAGGCAGCAAGGCGTCAATTAGCCTAAGATAATGCCATATATACCACACACCATTCAAACAATTAGACAGAAACTGGCAAAACGGGGTCAACAAGTCAACTCGATCACAAAAAACAAGGCGAGTTGAATCACCTTGTCATCTCATTTTGTCTTGAGCCACTTCTCACATTGACATTGTCATTGCTGAAAGCAGGGACCAACTACTTCTTCTCGCATTATAATTGATCGGGAAAAACTTGGATATTATTTCCTTGTATATTTCATCCAATCTTCCAATCAAATTATAATATGTGGACTTTTTTATATTTTTAGATGAGTACATACTTTTAAATTTTAAATTATTCATCTTAATAAAAAAAATTTATTTCACTACTTGTCATGATTTAATTGGTAAAATAGGTGAATTGATATAAAAAAATGAATCTAATTTTTATCCTAATTAAAATTCGCTTGAGGTCAGAGTCTTCTAATGCGACGAACTACTTTTTGCTGGATTACTTATCTTTCAACAAATTAAGTAGATCATCCCAACTTTATCAGCCTGTCGTTCATGTACATCTAACTTTAGTCTGTCTTGACCCGTTATATGATGCGGACAAAATAATAAGACATAATATATCATATAAGGTTTTGTCATTTTTGCTTATTATCTTTGTTTTTGTATCATCATTAATTTGTTTTGGATTCTTCACTGGATTGAAAGTGCGTTTATTTATGTTTATTTTGGATAAAAATTACTTTTTTCACGTAGAAAAATAACTTTTCATATACTGGACAGTTTTTAAAAAATAACTAAAATATTAAAAATAATTAATTTTAAATTTTTTAATTATATATAAAATTTAAATTTTATAATCATCTTTTACTTCTCAGCTCGCTAATTAATTTTAATTTTAAATGAAGTAATCCAATAATACGTTCGAGGAAGGAAGCAAACATGTGTGGTGACTTCTTGGCTAAGTATGGTGTGTGCGCCACGATCCACAACGATAGTCCAACCGCGTGGGATCACCTCTGCCTAGCCTTGAGTGTTCTTCTCCTTGATGCAGACGCAGCGGCAGCTGGCGTGATGTTTCTCGTGCTGTTTTGTTTCTTTCATTTGTACCCACAAAAAAGAAAAAAAAAACCCTTAGTATGTCATTAAATAAAATTAAGGTTTGATTAATTCGCCAATTCTTATAGTGTTATCAAATTTTCAATTAGGTCCCTATACTGAAAATAAATATTTAATTAGGTTTCTGACCCATCACCCATAGACCTAAAAGAATAATCCCAGAATATTTTTTACCATAATTTTATATTTAAAAAATGTACATGTTCTAGGAATATTCCCAGAATATTCCTACTCTTTCCCTCCCCCCCCCCAACTACATCTCTGCTTCCATCACCAACAGCCCTTCCCCCTATCACGATCCTATTATTGTTCTTTAATCTTCATCATCATCATCCATCACTTATTCATCATCCATGGTTCACCATTACCTTTCTCATTATTAATTTTTTTTTATTTTTCACTGTTTGAAAAAATAACAACCACATGGCTTGCAGCGGTGCTAATGCGAAAGCATGGAGGTGTAGTCGACGGGCTTCATGGCTTCGCTGGGTTTCTACGCGTAGCTTCGTGGTTGAAGCTAGGGTTGTTGGAATAATTTTGTGAATGAATATAAATCAATGTTAAATTTAATTTTGAACCCAAATTAAGTTGATGTCAAACAATTAGAGTTTATTGTTTAAGCCTAATGATTTGTAATCATTATTGCTATTGAGCAAATTATTGTTAACCATTGTTTTTGTGAGTATGTTTATGGGTCCCTGTGTATGAGTTTTGCTATGATAGGTGGCTTAACCCAACACTTTTCTGACACAAGGAAAGACCCTTCTCTTAGCCAATATATAGGGTGCTTGGTTGCTCTATTCATACTATGACACAAAAAACCTATTATGGAATAGGAGGAGTCTCCTAACATTCTTTACTGGATTTCTCTCTGACCCCTTGCGTTTGTGTTTTTGCATGTCAGTTTAAGAGATGTTTATGAATTTGTTGTCTTCTCCCTCAACCCTTCCAAGTAACTCTAATCAATTTTTTTGACTGTTGTTAAACATGTCATATTCAGGATTAAATTGATTTTTGGGATATAAGGGTTTTATTTGTTGTTTATATCATTTGATATATATGAAATTCTTTCAATTGGTATCAGGGCATGGTTTATTCTGATATGGCTATGGTGGTATATTCCAGATTAGGTGTTTGTAATTTAATTCATATGTGTGATGAACCCTAATATCCAATTTCAGATTTTGTGAAAATTGTGTATTATATAATTTTGAAAATTATGAATTGTCTTATCTAATATTTTATATCATATTCTATATGGGAAAAATATAATTGTGTATTGTAGTTTTATGGGGAAATCAAAATTGTTTGATTTGGTTTAATATTGTTTTGAGTTGTCCTTTGTATAAAGTTTAGGAACATGATTATACTCTTTTCTCCCATATTATATGGAATAATCCTTTTGTAAAAAATTTGTCATCTAATTTATGCAGTCCAAGTGGAAAAATATTTGATTTTATATAGATTGTATGGACTTGCATAAATCAGTATTAGATTTAATTTGAAAATCCAAAATTATTATGTGCAAAAATACTATAGCACATTGTGATTTTGAAAATATTGAGTTTTAGTTGTTTCCGTTGCTTACGTAAAATTTTGTTATAGTTGTAATATTATTTAATTTTGGCTAACATTCGACTTGACACATAAAGAGAAAGTTGTTTTGAGGTGACGTTATGCACCATTATGAAATAAGAAAATGAAAATATTTATCAATTTGAAAATCTTTTTGTGTTTCATTTTACAGCCAATATTATTTTATTTTGAGGGGAGTTTAGCTCACAATTTTGTATTTTTTATTATATATTTTTTGGAATACTGTGAGTATTTTCTTGGATATATTCAAATTTTGATTTTTCTCTCATTTTGGCTGTATTGTCTTGACTATTATGGCTAATTTAAGATTATTACTTTTGAATAATATTGTAACTGTTATGACATTAAGAGTTATATTGATAATAAACTTACCCTTTGGTTTGTCTTTATTGTATAATTCTTAATGAGTTGATAATCATGGTTTTAAAGTTTTCAGTATTCTCTCGGTACTAGCTCTAAGGGCATGATTTTTTTGTGTATGAGCATTAGCTCTAGAATAATATTAGGAATACTTACTTATTTGTTGGGAAATTTTGTAGTAATCTAATATTTTATAAATCTTTTGCAAATATTATTGGATTATGTAGATAGTAGATATATCTTTCGATGTGACATTATCTAATATAATTTTTTTTGTGTGTTAGATTACAAATGTTGTTGGGTTATGCAAATAATGGACATACCCTTCGGTATGATATTATTTGACATAATCATTGGATAATAGAGAAAATAATTTGAATTAAATTGTTTAAACATTTCTTATTATTGTTATTGTTTTTCTCTGTCACATTGCAAAGTTTTGTATGTTGTGATCCGGGACCCTTTGGTGGGATTGCAATGATACAAGGACTCTAGTTCAATTAATCGCCCAATTAATTGAACATGAGAAAATCAAATTAATTTTATACTCATTATAATATTTTGTTGTATGGTTTTCTCTTTCGTTTGTTGTTCTGTCATTGTTGTATTATGTAAAACCTATATAAAGGACATTATTGAGTCTCTCGGATTCTCTCATGATATTGCTCCTATTAATATTGAAATTTTGTTATAGTGGGAGTTAGAGACTGTCGCATAACTATGATCGCTGATTTTACTACCAAAAATGAATTTTGTTTTGAAATTATAGAGTCGCCACCAAGTTTATTTAAATCGGGAAAAATATAGAAAAACCCATTATTTTTAGAAAATATTCTTTGAAACTAAATTTGAGTTCGGGAGTCGGTTATACATAGGGAAGGGTAAGAACTTAATCCTACGCACCCCTAATACACCCGTCCTTAGACGGTACCTTAGTAAGTTGTGCAAATTAATTAATAACCTAAAAATAAATAAAAAAAGAAAAGAGACAAAACATGTTTACAATTTAACCAAACAATTTGAGAAAAATTAATTTTGGCTTGACAGAGATCGCCTGCTCCTACGTACCCCCTGGTGCAATGGGGAATTCAAAGTCACGTAGTTCTGTAAAAAATATTTGTGAGTTGACAGTTTTTAATTAAAAGGGTTAATAAAAAAAATTAATTTTGAAAGAAAGAAAATTTAATTATTAAATCAATGAAAATCCATTTGTGCACAGAATTCAAGTTGGTACTAGGCCACTCAATAAATCCTTATGATTCAATAATAGTGAAGATAACATTTGCTATTCAATCACCATTATTGAACATAGCACAAATGTAAAAGATTTTTGAAAAGAAAACTTATTATAAATAAAAAAATTGCTTTATTTTCCCTTTTTTAGACAAAATTCTAATTTTAATAGGAGCTGACAAAGTTAATTTATAAATATAAATACACAAATAATTTACGTAAAACGCATAACACAAAAAAACTAAAAAAAAATTCACAATTGCACAATTAACTTAACTAAAACACATAAACATATAAAATAATTAAACTAAAAAAAAGAACAAATACACAAATGATTCAAGCAAAGCACATAAAATAATAAAACTAACACGAAAAAACTAGTTCATAAACACCATTACATGATTGAATTAAGCAAAACACATAAATATAAATAATTAAACTAAAAAGCAAAATTAATTTATAAGCATGAACACATAAATAATTTGACCAAAACAAATAAATATAAAATAATTAATACCAAATAAAAATAAAATTAACTCATAAACATAAACACATAATTAAACAAAACATATACAAACAATTAAAAAAAAATAAGGGTCCCAATTACTATTTTCTCTTTTTTAACCATAAAAAAAAGCATTGACACTAAATTTATTCAAAATCAAAGAAACAATTAAATTTAAAAAAAGTAAAATCCACTCAAAATCAAA
Source organism: Dalbergia cochinchinensis (assembly GCA_031216125.1). NCBI lineage: Eukaryota > Viridiplantae > Streptophyta > Magnoliopsida > Fabales > Fabaceae > Dalbergia > Dalbergia cochinchinensis. The sequence continues at coordinate 11,744,002 of CM062372.1, forward strand.
GCAATAATTAAACCGCTCTTTTTGTTTTTTTTTAATTCTATTCAAATAATTTAAAATCATTACAACAAAAACATAACACAAACCTTTTTAGTAAATCAAACTGTTCAAATATTTATTGTAAACCAAATTAAATAAAACCTTTTATTTTTGTTCATTTTAAATCACAAATAGCTTGAACTCCAATCAAGCCGGAAACTAAAATTTAAAACAAACAACGATCATGTAAACAAATCTAAACACAAACTCAATTTCTAATTTAATAAAATAAAACAACACCAACAAAATAAAAATAATAATAAGAATAATACATTTCCTAATTAATCTAGTACTACCACCACTCCCACTATACACACACTAACATACACGGTCACACAAAACATGCACGCACACACACGCAGGCACCCACTCTCTACAACTCTCTTTCGCACTAATTCGCAAACTTCTCTCAATCACTCAACACACGCACACACACACACACACACACAAATCAGATCTCTCTCTCACCCATACTCACACACAAACACAAAGAGACAGGGAAAAAGGGAGAAATAGGAAGCGAGGGTAAGAGAAAGAAAGAAAGGGTGAGAGATGGCAGCCAAGATGGAGGAAACGGAAGTTCGCGATGACGGCGCGTGGCGAGGGGAAGGAGAACACTGCGCGGAGATGAGACAAGCGCACGAGGAAGGGATAATCACGGCGCTCACGGAGGAGACAGATCCGCCACTCGCGGTCTTCCGGTGGCAAAAGGGAAGGCTGAGGTGAGGTTCTGGCAGAGGAGGTGGTAGTTGCTGTTGGTGTTGGTGTTGAGGTTGTGGTGGTGGTTAACGATGATGATGATGATGCGAGACGAGGAGTTGTGGTGGTGGCTGAAAAAATGAGAGAATGGAGGAGCTGTGGCGGCAGTGAGGGGTTTTGGGGTGTGACTCGCGACAGAGGTAGGCTTTAATGGCAGTGGAGGATGGAATGGTGGTGGAGCTTGGTGTTTGATGGGAAATGGGGAGCAAGAAGGAGAGGAAGTTTTAAAGTGATGATGATGGTGGTAGTTGAATGGTTGACAGAGATTTGAGTGGTGGTTCAGGGGATGAGATGGATGATGGTGGTGTTGAGGGGAGAAGGGAAGCGGCGGTTGCGGTGATCAAAGGCTGAAGTGCTAAGTCACCGGTGATGGTGGCTTCTCGGAGATGGAAGAAAATGATGATGGAGGAAATTGGGGGAGGGGCCGTAGCGGTGGTAGGAGGAAGCCACGGCCCCTATGTCTTTTTTTTTTTTTTTCTTCTCTTTAATATTTTGATGATGATGATGATGATAATATTGCTTCCATTGTTACCTGTTCTGTTGTTGTTGTTGTTAGATTATTTTGCTAGAATGTACTACTGGAATTGTTGCTGGATTCTCCTTGTAGGTTTCCCCTTAGATTCGAACTCTGTTTGCCAACTGAGTAGTGTATCAATGTGTAATTTTGATTTTTTTCTCATTTTTCGAATTTAATTCTGATAAGTGATCTTGACCGATCTCTTTGGAAATTTTTTTGGTGATTGTTTCTCGCTGATGATGGTCTTCTGTTCTTTCAATGATCATGATGATGAATTTATATTTCCAGCTCTCTGTTGACTATTACAAGTTGGCTCCAATTCATCATCGAAAGGAGCTTCAGCGATTTGCACATAGTGGAGAAAAACATCATCATAATGTTCTCCACCATTTTTATTTTTTCCAAAAAGTTTCTCTCATCCCGATGGTTCACATGTGCATCCCGGGGAAAGAAGAAAAAAAACTGTAGCAATAGGAAAAGAGAGCACCCGTGAACAAAAAGGAAAAAAGAAAGGAGGAGCCCGTGACTCCCTCCTCTGTCAACAACTTCTTTTCTTTTTCTTTATTTATTTATTTTTTATTTTCCTTTTAAAAAAAAAGACTAGGCCTATAAGTAACAACGTGATTGAGCTTAAAAGGATGGACAAAAATAGTTTTTTGGTATTAGGCTAAAAGAACTAGGCCAAAATAAAATGGGCTTTCTCTATTTTTTTTTGTTTTTTTTTTGTTTTTTTTGGGAAATAAAAAACAACCAGCAAACTTCTCTCTCCTTTTTTAAAGAAATAAAATAAAACAAACTAGATGGAAATTTTTTGATTTTTTTGTTAAAAGACCGGACAAAATTAGGTGTTCACAGAGACTTTATGTTTTGTTATGTTCTTATTATTGGTCTATAGGTCTAAAATCCATTGGTAACTTGCTTTGTGCTCAAATGAGCATTTGATTATTAGATTGCAGTAACAGAGAGAAAATATTTGTTGTACAATGTTAATTGGATATTGATGATCTCCGCATATATTTTGGCAGAGTATGTTAAACAATTTTGTGAGATTCTCTTATAAACAGAAATGACTCTGTACTCTTTTATCTTGACTCTGCACTCTTCCATCTCTCTATTTTGTACTTTTTGGCTAAAAAGAATAATAATAAGTTTAAACTTACATTGAGTAATCTATTATCAAGTTATCACTAATCCCATTATTATTTATTGTACCATTAGAGTATTTTGAAATTTTGTGACCTCTAATGGAAATGTTTATGATGTGTAGGATTAGTGGGAAAAGTGTACACTATTATTATCATTATGTTGTTGTCTCGAGATTAATTTAACAAGTTGTGATAAACTACTATTCTCGAGTTATTGCAGAACGTATTGTTGTTGATTCCTTAACCAAAGGCCAGCAATTAAAGTTTATTGTTGGTTACATAACCCTTGTAAGAGTATATTGAGGTCTCTTTAGTGTTTTGGATTAGTGGGAGCTAGTTATGTATATTTATTATGACCTTATATGTTACTGCCATTTAAGCTTGTACAACAAAATTATTGATATAGTTGGTATAATGGCAAATTGTTGGAATACTTTGGACACATTTTCGATTTGTTGTCATCTTGAGATGTTTTGTTAAATCTCACAGCATCTTGGTTGGATGCTTATGCTGTCATATTTTATTGTTGTTGCTGCTACTATTGATGATGTTACCATTGCCATTGTGTTGTTATTATTTATTGTTGGTAATGATTCTGTGCATACTCTTATATTAATATGACACATTATGAGATATTTTGGACCCAATCTCATTTTGTTATTGTGCTGAGATTTGTTAGATCTCATTTATTATCTTGGGCAGATGCTGGGCTATTTTGTTGGGAATTGCTTTGAATCACATATAGATGTATAATTTTGTTCGCATGCCCATTTACCCATGTACCACATTATATTGGGTCACCAGGAAATGAGCATCTTGCATGTATGATTTCAGTACTCCTTTGAGTATGATTTTTTGTATTGTTGAGATGTTTATTATCCCATTCTGGACCATTTAGTTGGAAGTGCTTGTTTGGTTTTGACATCTCATTACTCCCACATATTATAAATTAATTTGGGTATTGTTTTATAATATTTTGATTTATGTTGTCCAAGTGGGAGATTGTTGGAATAATTTTGTGAATGAACATAAATCAATATTGAATTTAATTTTGGACCCAAATTAATTTGATGCCAAACAATTAGAGTTTATTGTTTAAGTCTAATGATTTGTGATCATTATTGCTATTGAGTAAATTATTGTTAAGCATTGTTTTTGTGAGTATGTTTATGGGTCCTTGTGTGTGGGTTCGGTATGATGGGTGGCTTTGCTCAACACTTTTCTAACACAAGAAGATACCCTCTTCCTAGACAACATATAGAGTGCTTGGTTGCCCCATTGATACTATGACACAGAAAATCTATTATGGAATAGGAGGAGTAAATCTCCTGACATTCTCTACTAGATTTCTCTCTGATCCCTTACATTTGTGTTTTTGTATGTCAGGTTAAGAGATGTTTATGAATTTGTTGTCTTCTTCCTCAACCTTTCCAGGTAACTCTAATCCAATTTTCTGATTGTTGTTAAACATGTCATATTTAGGATTAAATTGATCTTTGGGATATAGGGATTTCATCTGTTGTTTATATCATTTGATATATATGAAATTCCTTAAGGGGTTGCTCTTATCTTGTTGTTCTTCTTCACATGGAACATGCTTCGACTTTGACCACGCTCACAGGAAACCAATCCACCCTTCATGCTTATTTGTTCATAACGAAAATATTTTCTATTTTCTTTAATTTGGAGGCCCATTCAACTTGTTTGGGCTTAATCCGGAAAAATGAAGATTGGTGGTTGCCATTTTAGTGGGACCGTGAAAGACCAAAATATATAAAAGGAACCAATGAACTTCTTTCATTGCAGAATTTTGTTGACCTAAAAAAGAAATTGCCATAATGTGCATTGAAACAGTGCAAGTTCATTTGGTTTTGTCCTAAAAAAGGAAGTACTTGTGGTAGGTGCAAGATCCACTTGTGGTTTGTTGGTGCTGGCGAACGGCGGCTTTAGCAGAGGGAAGGGAAAGAAGAAGGGTGAGATGGATTTTTTTAATATAAAATTATAATAAAAAAATATTCTGAGAATATTCTGTTAACTTTCACTTTTCTATAACGGATGATAGGATCAGAGACTCAATTAAATATTTACTTTCAGTATACGGACCCAATTGAAAACTTTAAAAATATAGGGAACCAATTGAAAACTCAGTGAAACTATAGAGACTGGCGGATCAATTAAACCTAAAATTAATTTACAACTTGAGCACATTACTCATTTCATCACTTTTAGGTGTTTTCTAGGGAATCAGTGAAAATTTGATACATTACAAAATCAATATATCTGGACACAAATTGTGTTGAGATACATTGATTTGTGTCCACATTGATTTTGAGTATTTAAAACAAGTTGACTTGTCCTGCCTCATTTTTACATCGAGTAAAATCCTAAATTGAATATGCGATGATATGGTTTATAGTTGAAAATTTCTCACTTGCCAAATTAAGATGTCCTACAACTCTTTTGAAAATCATTCATCTCCATAGATAATGTGACACATCATTCCATAATGTAATAGATAAGATCCGGATCAAAATGTGAATTAAATTTACAAAGATCAGACTAAATTAATATCATAAGTATTTTTAAAGATCAAATTAATGAATCGCAATTCTTTTGAGAACCCAAACAAGTTATACTCTTTTAGAGTTCACTTATAGTATAAGGGCTCGTTTGGTATGTCATGTAAGATATGATAGGATAAAATAATACAATATACAAAGATTTTATCTATTGTTTGAACCATTATTGACTCCAAAAATGCATGTCATATCCAAAGGTTGGAGGAACCACAACTTAATCCCTTCGACGCTCTTCTAGTGTCTTACAAAATTGTATTTCTTCTTTTATGGTGGCTTTAGAAAGTTTATAAGCCAACTCTGTTGGCTTCGGATTCCTTGGTCCTACCTATGTTTGGGATCAAGGTTAGTCCCCTCAGTATTAAATTACTCATTTAGCCTTATTGTTATTTTTTATTTTCATCTTTAACCTTTGCCGTTGGTTCTTCCCTATAGCCTACTGTCTCCACCACCATTCTAGCCTCATCCTTCACCTCACTACTGGTCTCCTCTTCCAGCCAAAGTTCTCATGATCAAGTAGCACTATCCCCTTTAACCTCCTACCTCACATTGAAAATTTCAAAAAATGTTTGCTTTCTATTGGCATAACAGAACCCATGACATTGCAACAATACAAGTGTGAACACCATATTTTGTGCATAAAAATAAAAAAAGACTTCAGTTTTCTTTTTGGCTCAGGCTTACCATTTAACCCAATCATCTTTTTTTTTTTCTTTCTTTTTAGCCCATTCCTTGTAGAACAAAAAATAATAAAAAAATAATAGCAGCCTAACCCATTCTATTTTGTTCCAGCCAATCTTTGTTAGCCCATTTAGGTAGTCCACATTTCTTTGTTCTGTTAACCAAAAAAAAAAATAAAAAAATAAAAAGGAAAAGAAAAGCAGGGACACAGATCGCACAAAACCGAAGATAATAAAAACTATCACAAAGGCTAAAGGACCATGCCCCTCATCATCATGAACAACTTACAACTCCAGTTCGTTTTGTTCCTAACCATTCCATAAGAAATGATTGCGGGAGCAAGGGGTCTGAATCAAAAAAAGCTGTATATATGGATCAAGAGAGCAATTGAAAAGAGAGGATACACATTGAGAGATCATCGGGGATTTTGGGGAGAATTCTCAGACACTTCATAAGAACTTAAGCACAATCACACATTGACCACCAGATACCAATTGTTTCAAATAGAGACCATCGACCAAAGAAAATTTTCAAACACAGGAGACTTCAAACATGCTCACATATCCATCAACATCATTGATCAGAAAAATTGTAAACAAAGAGAGCAACACCAGAAAGTAATCATCAGTCAGCAACAATTTCCAGTCCAGTCCAGCAACAAGAAGAAAAACAAGGTAACAACTACAGCTACAGTAACATCAGAATCATCAAAATAAAAAATAAAAAAAATTGGAGAGGTCGCGGCCTCCCCCAAACACACCAAGCATGGCCGCGGCCTCCCCTCATCATCATCACCAACCACCAAGCTCCACCACCCCACCACTACCCAAACCTCCATGAACTACCGTGTACCTCATCGCTCCGATCTACTCCCATCACCATGAATCCCAAGCTTTGCAAGCTCCAGATCCCCGGTTACCCACCGCGTGAACACCGCCACCGCCGCGCCTTCTACCTCACTTAGCCGCACGCGGTTCCTCCCCCAGCACAGCTCGGCAGCGCGCGGCCTCCCTCCGCGCACAGCTTCACCTCCGCCGAGCCACCTGAGCGTCGCCACGGAGCCTAAGTCGCAGGGCTTCCCTCTCGGCCGTGATGGGCAACCGCCAAGGCCATCTTCCTCCCATGGATCTGCCGCACCGCTGGGGTGCAGCCCCTTCGCCGCGGCGGTCCCCCTTCCCCCTTGCTTGAGCTCTCACTTTCTCCTTCTTCCTCTCCTTCGCATGCTTTCTCTCTCACTCTCATTTCCATTCTCTCTCTCCTCTGTGTGTGTGAATGTCGCGTTTGTGTGTGTGTGTGTGTGGAAGGTATAACCTCCAGAACCCACCCCCATTTGTTCCCTTTTTCTTTAATTTTAGTTCTCGTTTCTTTTTTCCTTTTGTCTCTAATCAGTTCCTTTTTATTTTACTTTATTTTTATTTTTACTTTTTATTTTTTCCTTTTCTTTTTGGGCATGTTTTATCAGGATATTCGGGCATCATGCTTTCCTTTTGGTAATTGGGCCAGGATCTGTATCACTTAGTATAGGTTGTGTGTGTGTGTCTAAATTTTTTTTTATTATTTTATTGAGGCTGTTGGTCATGTTTCCTTTGGGGCTGAAATTTCTTTGGGCTAGGAACGGTTGTTGGGCTTATAATTTTTCTTTTTTTTTTCGGGTATTAGGTTGGATTATTTAGTTTTTTTATTTTTGGCCTTTTCCGTTTGGTTTTTTTTTTGGATTTATGTTTTGGTTCAGATTTATTTTATTTTATTTTTTTATTGGGCTAGGTTGGGTTCTTTTATTTTGGGTTATCATTATTTGGTTTTTAGTTCTAGCTTCATTATTTGTTTTATTATTGGGTCAGGTCCGTTTTCTTTATTTGTGTTGAGGGTCATTATCTGGGGTCTTGGGCCAGGTAGGTTTTGGTTTCTTTTTTATTTTTTATTTTTTTATTTCTTTTTTTAGCAGCATTAAGATTTAAATGGGTAAAAAGTGTGTTTATCATAAAATATAAAAATACAAATTTTTTTTAAATTTTTTTTATAAAATGTATAATTTGTTTCTTATTTTAATTTTAGCTTTATTTCTTTGTAAACACATAATTGTCATACTTTTTGGGAAAAAATAAATATTATAAAATTATAATCAATTTGCAAAATAAGCTCTAGGGTAACCGTATTTATGCGGATGTATTAGGGGTGCAGTGGAATTAAGTTTCAACCCTTCTCTAATCATAATCAGACTCTCAAACCTTTGATCTCTTTTTTAAAAAAAAGACTAGTTTGCAAATTTAAAGGTTTTCCAATTTTAACCAGAATTAAAATTGGTAGCGACTCCCATTTTATTCAAGTTTTATTTTAAAATCGTTCGTCATCTCCTCATCGTGGTGCCTTCCGGGCACGTTGTGACAACAAGAAACAAAAGAAGGAAAGAATACAAAAATTGGAACTTTCACTTTTGGAGTGAATCCGTGTAATCATATATAATGCCTCTGTTCTGAACCCCTGCCATGGGTTAGTTTAGGAGACCATTTTGAAATTGAGAACTCATACTTTCTCTTCTCTGTTATAGAGGTTTTAAGATCAAAGGAACTATAAATGATGGATCCAATCTTGAGAAAAAAAACTTCTTTCTCCACATATGATTGTTTTTGAACATTTATGAGTTGATTAAGCATGTTACATCACTAAATATGATATTCGTTTTGGTTGTTGATAGAAAATGTGCATTGCAATTTTTTTTGGCTCTTTTTTTGTATCAATCAGACCAAGTTTCCACACTTTGATGGAGTTGGCTGCAAAATTAGGAATTTTGTTTGGAATGATGCTTGTGGGCAAAGAGGCGGTGATTGGTGGTGCTGGTGGATAAAGAGGTAGTGGTCAGTGGTGTTGTGACAGTGGACGGTGGTGTGAGAAAGAGGTGATGGTCAATGGTACTGGGACAGTGGACAGTAGTGTGAGAAGGGTGTGTGGGTGGCGGTACACCAACAGTGGACCTCGAGCACCAATGCGTTGATGGAGTGGAAGTGCATGGTGGCGGAGGGGGTGACGTGTTGGAGTAAAGGGAGTAAGGAGAAGAGGGATAAAGTTGGAATATGGAAGTTTATTTAGGTTTTTAAATTAAATTTATTTATTTATTCTATTAAATATACACCATTAGTATATTTTAATGTTAAATCTAATGGCCATTGAAGGGTAGAGTAATGTTGGTCTCTTGCTAGAGGCGGACCAACTAATCCTTGGCCAACTTTATTATATCATAATCATTTGAGCTGCTCCCTATTCTTCGAAATACTTGATCGTGGCAAGCACCAGATCTTTGAGCACTAACATTAATCCTATGTCATCGTTTTTTCATTGCAATTTGTCCCTTTTTTGATCAAATCATGATTACTTTCCTTGTAATAATCACGAATATGGTTCCAAAAATGCATCATCTTTTTGGTCTACCAACAACATGTCTATTGATTCATTCAACTATGCACTTATTAGCAACTTATTATCTTCCCATTTCCAATGACCTCTATCTTGCCTATCATATTCAATTTGCTCATTCTTGAGGTTGATAGCACCTAGCCTATTGTGGCTAGAAAAATTGTGAACCTAGAGTCAATTTTATGGCAATTTGAGGAGATGGGTGAGATTATCCCCCAACATTAGCATATGTTGATGGATGTTGATCCTGAATCTCCAAATTGGGTTTGAAATGAGGAAGATGATGTACTAGTATTTTCAGGCAAGTGGATTAATCATGGGAGGAAATGGAAATTGCAATGTTTGTGGATTATAATTGTTTTTTTTTTTAAAAAAAGAACTTGAAAATTTGATGAAGCTTGAAAATTAGAAGGATTTTGAGTATAATGTTTGCATCGAGGAAGGAGTTTGGAATTCGGAAATTAGAGTTTGGATTAGGATTTGAGGGTTTGAACATTGTGCATTTTGAATACTTGGATTTTGAGGGAAGTTGAAATTTTACAAGTAATTGAGAAAATAATTTACAGTAAATTATTGCTTTGGATCCTTTTTTGTCTTCCAAAGAATGAAGGGGTAGAATTTGTATAATAGAAGTAGAGAGAATTTGAATGATATTGAAAATGATAGAAATAAATTAAGAAAAAAGAAGTAGGAAGAAATTGATATTTATATAGTAAAATACCAATAAAATAGTAATATAAAAAATTGTTACCAGTAAAAGCATCCATCATATTAAGAGATACATTACAAAAATGAAAACATGTCACTTGTGACCACCAAAACTGTTCCATCCCTCTAAAGTAGGACTGGTCCCAAATCCTTTTGTTGCTCTAGAGCACTCCTCTAAATTGGGACCATATATCCCAATTTCCAATGTGAGTTAGGACATGCTCTTTGATGTGCCTGAGGTGTTCTTAGTTCATGTTTATTTTATAGAAAAATCTTATTTTAACATCCAAAATTCTATCATTTTTTAATATGATAGGGACCCTCATTCACTTTATTTATCATCATATTTAATAATAAAGTAGGCATTTCAATGAGATATTTATTTTTAGATGTTAAAATAATAATGCTCTGAAAGTAAAAACTGAAAAAAAAGAAAATTATTTTTGTGAAACCAAACAAATTAAACCCTAATCTTTGGATGCATTTCGACAGGAAGTAATATTTTCCTTATTTCCACCCAGAGTACTGTACACCTGTGATGATCTGTCTGGTTATTCATTATATTGCAAATGGAAAACCGGGATTTCCTATGCATGTTATTGATTTCCAGTGCGTGTTAATAAAATAGAGAGAGTAAAATATAACCCATTTCTTAAGAGATAATAATGTTATACTATTTTCCTTCTTTTTTAAAACATAAGTACTCTATTCCCTTTAAAATAAGTTACTCTTTAATCTATTTTAGTTTTTATTAAATCTTTATTTTTCTCAAGGTTGTTATTTTATTCTTGACTAAAACTATTCTTTATTAATAGTTATACATATTAAGTTTTTTAATAAAATAAAATATTTATGACTTATAATAATATAAAATATTGATATATATATATATATATACACACACACTTAATGTAATTTCCTTTTTAAATTTTTTACTAAATTAATAAAATAAATTATTAATAGCAACAATAATTTTTAACAATTATTTTTTTTAAAATAAAAAACTTTGTATTTTCTTGAATATTAATTTTATGATTTTGAAATAAAATTTTCAATAGTAACTAAAATCATAAAATTATTCTCATTATGTTCTTCGTAATTCCTCTTTATATGCAATATTCACAAATAATTTTTGTGTGTATTAATGTTCTAAAATTAATAGCTAAATAATATGAAATTTTTATTTTTTAAAAATATTAAATTATTATTACTATTAATTATTTTTTCTCTTAGTATAGTAAAAATTTTAAGAATTAAATTATATATATCAATATTTTATATTTTTATAAGCCTCATATATTTTATTTTATAAAAAAAGCTTAATATTTATACTTTTTAACTAAGGGTATTCTTGTAAAAAAATAATAATATGAAAAATTTGAAAATGGATTAAAGTGTAACCTATCTTTAATTTTTTAAGGGGAAGGAAGTGTATATTTTATAAATAGGGGGAGTGTAATAGGGTTGTATTTTACTAAAAAGAAAATAGCTTCCTTCCTTCCTATCAACGTCCGTCTGCCTGGGATAAACGGTAATGCAAACTGTAAAACAAAACTGGGGAGAGAGAGAGAGAGAGAAGGAACCTGAAGTAGTCAAAGTGCGTCCTTGTCCAATATATACAATAAGGATATTTTAGCTTAGCTTGCATTATTCAGTTTTCAAATGTTCACACGCATGAATCAAGCTTAAAACTTAAAAGTAACGTCGGTTGTCATAATTAATTATTAAATAATTAATTCTATGAAGCACTGATATACGATCCCCAACCTCGATATGACACGACACGAAGATGGGGCAGCAATTTTTACAAAATATAAAATAGGATAGAGAAATTTCCTTTAACTCATATTTTATAAGATATTATGTTAACATATTCATATTTATCATTGGATTGGATGTGAGACCCAAACTAAGTAGGTTTCATATCTAATTTAATAGTAAATATGAGTATGTCGACACAATTTTTTATAAAGTATGAGTCAAAATAACATTATTCAATATGATATGGATAGGATACATTGTATAATATAAAAATAATATGATAAAAAATAACAAACCGAACTCTCATGGCTGAAAAAGCACCCACAACCAAGAATTGGCCAAAACAAATACAAGAATGGAAAAAAAATCTAAATAAACTTTTATCCAAATAAAAAATAAAAAACAAATGTTACACATAATGAAGATAGAGTTTACCGACATATTCGCTTGAATCGAAACTATGGATGAAGCAGCACGTATCGCCAAAGTGTCATCGGTGTTGCAAAATTGTCCAAGAAGGATGCGAATTGGGCTTTGAAGTATTTGTACTTCATACAATTGATTCCAGGAATTTGTATAAAATTATGTCATGCTTTCCAGTGACTGAAGCTTAGCTATACATAGTACTAGTATCTTTCAAGAATGCTGCTAAACCTGCTTCGAAGCAGAATGCTGTGCCTGAATGCATTAATTGCTGACTTCTTCAATTCTTCGGTGTGGTTTTTAGATGTCAATTTTGCAGATCACGTCAGATCCATCTCCAGCTGGTTGTATACAAATTCGTTATCCATATTCGCTAAAATGTCATTCATACCATCCAACAATTAGATAGATTAAGCAAAACGAGTCAACCACAAGTGAAGATGCTGTTTTTAGAACTTGAACCATGATGTTAAATTACAAGGTAACAACTTTACTGATGTAATATGTGTTTGATTCTGCATTTATATAATTAATTTTGAGTAAAATTAATCCTGCTAAAATTAATTTTAAGGTAAAATAATTTATGTTTGGTAGTTTAATATGAAAAGTGATTTTGACAAAGATTAAAAGAGTAAAACCCTATAAGCAATAATTTTTTACTTCTACTATAATTAATTTTAAAGCCAAAATCAATTCCAAGATTGTATCCAAACGTAAAACCAAACAAAATAAAACTACCCAAAATCGATTTTTGAGAATTAAAATCGATTTTGGAGACTTGATGCGAGTTGTTGCTATCCACAAAAAATTAAAATTATTTTAATTATTAAATTACACCAAAAATATAGTTAGGGTACAATCCAGATCATCTCTCCTGAAAGTGTTCTAATTGATTCAAGAGATAAGGGTTTTTGAAGTTATTGGAAATAAAATTAAATTTAGAAAATATAATTGGAAGAATTACCTATATAAGGATTTCCTCAGATTAAGAATTATTCAATCATCGATTCAAAACATAAACTCATGACGATAGTCACTTTTATTAATTATGATTTAACATAATAATAATGTAATTCTACTTAATAGCCACACAAACCTACTTTCACTAGGAGTTTGACTAACACATGAACTAACGATTCACAATTATGGTTCTATGAACATATATGTCGTTTAATTATCAATTGCAACAAACCTAATTCCCAAATAAAGTTAATTCCAATCCCTTACCAACTATTTGTAATTTAATCAGTTGACCAAATACCCCAATGGAATCCTAATTATGCATGTGGATGAACACACAATTAAGCAACCCTATAAAATATAATTGCAATATTTTATACAACCAATATTAGAGTGCTAGAGAAGACAAAGGGAAGACAAAAAACCAACCATAAATTGCAATTAAAAATAGGAACCTCAAGAATAATCTTAATCTTCAGTTATCCTTGCATATAGTGAAAGGATTACTCCTCCATAAGGGGAAGATCACAATCATTGTTAAGAAAGAATGCAAATTGCAATCCTAGATAGGAGCCAAAACAAGGATTGGAGGCTCCCAAAACCTAGAGAGAGAGTAGGGAGAGAATAGAAAGAGAAAGTGCTCGACGACTAAAATAAAATAATGAATCAAAAGGTGTCTACAAAGTTTGACTTATTCCTATTTATATTAATGTAGCAAAAATAACATAAAAGTTGTGGGCCGGTCAATTAAAGATCTCGTGACTGCACGTCCTCTGTCCACGCCAGGGCGGTCCTCGACCGCTGGTGCGGTCAACAACGTGCTTGAGTTCCTTTTTTCTGCTCTAATGCCTCAACTTGGAAGTTCCTATTACTAAACAACACCTCCACAAAAAGATTAAAAGTACAAGTAATTTCAAAATACAATTATTCACTGAAAAGTGGTGCTAATAGCCATGAAATTGTTTAATGATGCATAATAAGGATAAAGTGCCACTTCACCAATTAACTATCAATTAAGTATGATTCAAATGCAAAATATTCAAAATTAGGATGAAAAATGGGTACATAAATGTAACCCATCAAGACTCCTACCCCTCTCCCAAACATGCTGTTAATTTTTTAAATGGTGTCTTACAACTCATTTTGCATTAAGAATCTAACAATCAGGTAAAGTTCGACAGAAATTATAGCCAGCTTTCAATACGGCCAATTACTTTTGATCTAGTGATTATGTATACTATTTTAAAATAAGTTAAGTAAATCAACCCATGAATTGACTTACCTAATTTTTTTTTAAAAAAAATTTTATGTTAAACTACTTGGTAAATTAACTTGTTTAGTCCATCGTTATCGTTCCCCTTCAAGAAGGTTAACATACTAATCTGTCCTAATTCAACTTGTAGCAACATGTCTAACCCTTTTTATTTTCAAATTAAGATATAGCAAAACGAGTTGAAATAAATAGGTTGGCTAGCTCATGACATTCTTCCTCCTACGTACTTCTTTGTCCTTACCCCTTAGGCTTTGTTTGGGAGTTTGGAGGGGAGGAAAACGAAAGACATTGGAGGGGAAGAAAAGGTAAGGGAAGGAAGGAATTTAGAGGATTGGTCCTCCATTTGTTTGGGAGTATAAGATATATAGAAGGAAGGGAATTGAGGGATTTATAATCTAGTTTTACAATTTTACCCTTTTTTACAATAAAATAATATAATTATTTTATTTTTATATAATTGACTATTTTAGTTAAAAATACATATTTTCACTGATTAAAAAAATATAAAATTAATTTTTTTACACTTTTCTCCCTTAATAATATATTTAATTATTTTATTTTTTAATAATTAATTATTTTGGGAAAAAAATTGAAAAACTACTTCTCCCTCAAAATTTTCTACTCCACACAATAGATCATTTTAAAAAATATATTTTTATTTTTTATATCTAAAAATGAATTTTCTCATCAATATCTTAAAAAATTCTATCAAATTTTTTTAAAAAATTCATATTTATAAAAAAATAATAATATCATGCAAAAAATTAATATTTACAAAAAAATTATAGAAAGGGACAAATAAAAAATATAACTATCAATTAAATAGACAATAACAACTTACAAAAAGGAAAAAATAACAGTATTCCATTGATTGAACCATTAATTGAAACTCATATATTCTAACAATATCAAGTATTTAATCAACCTAAATACTAAATCATTAGTTCACAAATAGAATCCATTTAAAAGTTATATCAAGAAGGATCACTAGGACCAAACACCATATCAAATAACAACCTTTTACGTTTGTCCTGAGGACAACCGATTACTCCTCTAATGCACTCGGGATGACCAAGAAGTTACATGTATACACGGTTAATCAAGTGGTCTTCAATTTGCAAATCTTCGAGAATCTTCCAGACTTCACTTTCAAGGGAGAAGGCATTATTAAGTCCAATGCACAAATACAGACTGATTAAATCATCATTTTTAAAATCCTGATAGAGTAAAATAAATTACCCCTCAAATTCATATATCTCAACAAGCTTCTCTAGGCGAGGGCCTAATTTTCCTGTTTCTTTCACCTTGTGGCCTGAAAACAAAGTACTAAGGTTATCAAGAAAATTAAGGAACAAGATTTGAAAAAAAAAGGTTAAATATAAATATGTTGTTATATGAGATGAATATGTTGCCATATGAAATATTTTCAGAATTTATTCCAAACTGTATATCAATGGAAATAAAGGAATATGCCACAACAATTTTATATAAGATCTTCAATATGCAGACAGACTTAACAGCTAAACTTAGATATTCAGCATTTTCATAGCACCATGTGATAAAAAAGATGCATCCTTGTAAATTCACAATGGGGAACCTTACAAGCACTGCCATCTTGAGAGATATGATCATTTAAGAAAAATAAATTTCTTTTTCCAGTAAGAAAGCTAAGAGGTCTTTCTTTGTAACCTTTTCATGCACAAACAACATAAATTTTTGCAGAAAACATTCATGGAAAAATGCTAACCAAAGGAAATGTAGTGATCCATATCCGCTGGGAACTTGGCATACACTTTTTATATTTCCACTTTGCAATTCACACTTATAAGTCAGCGGGATATTTCACTACTATTTGAAAGTTGACCTAATTAAGCTAGTATGCAGCGATTAGCATCAAACATAAGAAAATAAAGGTGCTACCAGCAAAATCCAAAGCAAATTGGTTTGGTGGAAATTCATCCTTAGAAACCAATGAAAAAGAATACCTGCAATGGCACAAAAGAATAAGAATTTCTTCCAATATTTTGATATGTCCACACACAACATAGTCCATTTAGAAATCCCTAAATAAAATCAAGTCAACAAAATATGCACAAAAGTTACGTTTGGTTGGCTTTTGGATATTGTTTTATATAGAGAGTATAACTGGCATTGAGTCATGATCATATGAATCATTGATGCATTCAACAGAATCCTTTTACAATCAAATCAATGGAGAGGGAAATTCGAATGCAAAAACAGATATCTTCATTCTGATTGTCTACTTTCTCTGAACAAAAATAAATTTAACAAGTTGATAGCTCACCACAAAAAGAGTAAACCCAAAATTCAGTATGTAAACAACACGGTAAATCATCAAATAAGTCATAGATTACAATGAATCAAAGTAGAGGGACTGAGGTGCATTCATCACACCACTTGTAGCAACCAAATCAAACATAACAATAGTGACACAAGAATTAGAACATTTGAAGATGGAAACTAGAAACTAGAAGCTAGAAAATAAAGAAACCTTTGCAGAGGAAGAAGCTAGAAAATAAAGAAACCTTTGCAAAAGAAGGAGAGAACCCGGCTGTGATGGTGGTTGCTCAAGTGGAGGGCGGCACAAATGATGGTGGTGGCTGTTTAGGCAGATGAAGTCACAAATGGCAGTCACTGCTCGGGCAAGCGAAGCTGTGAATGGTGACGGCTGCAAAATAGACAACGTCACTGGCGACTATGAGTGCCAAATCGGACAGTGGTGAGCGACGACGCAAGCAGTGGTGAGTGACGATGCTAGCTGCGGCGGGCGACGATACGGGTGGCAATGGCGGCGATGTATGTGGCAGCAATTGTGGGAGATGAAGAAGATTAGGATTAGGGTTCTTCGAACTTTTTAGAGGGCAAGAGATGAGAATGAGATGATGTGATTTTTGTCTGGTGTGATGAATGGCTAATCTAGAAATTAAGAATATGAGTAAAGGTAAAAAAATAATTTCATTCTATATCCCACTGAAAATACCCCAAATTGGGGAACTGAGAACTGTTGAGCTGGGGGGATTTAGGAAGGTTTTATAACACCCCCAAACTCCTCCTTCCATCAATGTTAAAACTCCCAAACACACATTAATCCTCCAATGCCTTCCCCTTCCTTCCCTTCCCCTCCAAATGTCAACTTGCAAACAGACCCTTAGAGAAGTCTAACTCGATTCACCCTGAATTGACTCAGCGTGAGTTAGTGATAACATGAGCTACTGTGGTCTATGGGTAGCCACAAAAATCCAAACCCAAATCATCACACTTGAGCATATGGATTAAGCGAGTTGACTCACGAAAAATGAAAAATCGAAACAATCCCTAGGCCACTGGATATTCTATCCCTTAATCTAAACAATTGCATTATTAGCTATAAAAATCATTCATGTTCCTCGGCCCCTCTTTGAGTTAGGAACATAAATGGATTTTATATCTAACACGTAGTACGGAGCTTCAAGGAAGCTTGTAGTACCAAAAACATAACCCCAATGGTGATGTTTCCGTTGTCGACAACAAGGAATAGGAGCCACCAGCATTGAAGAGTTGCATGAATGAATCTTGGTGCGTCAGCATTAAGGGGAATTCTCAGGTGCAGAACAAAAAATTTTCTGCCCTTGCAGAAAAATAAGGTTTACAACATTTTACTCAGTGATTTATAACATTTTACTAAGTGGTTTACAACTCTCTCTTTTTTGTAATCACCTTTAGGAATGTTTGTTAGGAATGTTGTATTATTCACGTAGGTTTACAACATTTATGCATAGGTTTACAACATTTTTTGCATAGGTTTATAACTTTCTATTGACCCCACTTACATATGTACTTCACTCATTGGTCCACCTCATTTCTGCAGGTGCAGAAAACTCTTTATTCTATACCTGGGAATGCACCCAGCATTAATTGTTGCGCGAAGTGTAGCAAGTGTTTGTAGTATGGTGTGTTTAAACAAGCATAGGCCATTGTCTAGCAAGCACCTTGGCCCCTTCGCCTCAAATATTTTATTGAACATATATGTATCTATATTTAATTAATTCAAAAATATTTATTTATATTTATATATGTTAAAAAATAAAAATCCGCTACACTTTTATTTCTATTTTTTTTAGATACACTCAGATCCAATTTTATTGATTCTTTTGAATTATATTAATTAGTTTATGAAATAAGATTTTAAAAAATGTTATGAAAAAATTTGTGCAGTATATTCTTGAGAGAAATATTTTTTATGTTATTTATTTATAGATAACTAAATTTATACTCGGTTATAGTATGGTAAAAAGTAAAAACACACATAGTAAATTTAAAATAACTAATTACAACTCTCAAGGAGCATCTAAGTAATTAAGATAGGATAAAATGCATATATAATATATTTTTTCATATTAACATATATTAAAAATTTTATTTTACAGTATAATTATGATTTAATTCTCCATGTAATTTCTGAATTCATCTCTATCTAATGGTGCAAGGTTTGAGTAGTATGTACGAGTTTCTAAGTTCAAATCTCATAGCAATTGATATAATTTCAAAGGCACTAAAAAGAGAGAGAGAGAGAGAGATCATAAGAAAGAACGTGTAAATTCAGAACCATAACTACTAGTTTTATTTCAATACAACTCTTATTTTCATTACATCCAAATATATAAACCAAAACAAAATAATATATCTATCTTAGTTTTCTTTCCTTCCATATATTCTTTTTTTTTTCATATTCTCTCTCTCTCTCTGTAATCCAAACATTCGAAACCCAACGGTAATACATGTCAAGAAGCACTTAACATCAGGTAGAGAGTACATTGAGACCAATAGCACTCCTAACCGTTTGTATGCCATTGTACCATGTCAAGGCACCAAACACAAAGTTACCATTGCTATTCTTGAATGGCTTGAACTCAATCCTGAAAGTTGCCTTCTCCCCTTCTTTCCCAAAAGTTAATTCTGCTGGTGTAACTGCAACATCCACACCATCTGGATTCTCAACACTTGCAACATACACTGTCGGTTCCTTGCCGTAGTAGGTAACCGTACGACTAACAGACAAGCTTCCACTCAACTTGGACACACCAATTGAAGGGTAGTTGAAGTTGTAGGAATATATTGGAGTAGGAGAGTTTTGACATTGAGTTAGTACCCCAGTGAAGTTTTTAAGTTGTTCAGGGGTTGCTCCAGTGCTACTGCATAGAAAATTGAGAACATCTTGTGTATCAAAATCATATACTAGCCCAGGATTTAGTGATGCAACTAGGTTGACATGTCCAGATCCATAGTCAAAAGGTGTGGCTTGAGTATCATTTGGATTTCTTCTTATAAGGAGTTGTGTGTTGTCCATGATTGTTGCTGTAACATTGAACAAAGGCATTAATATCATACAATTACTACAAACATCACAGCTCCTATTTTGTGCGTTTTGCAGACATTTCCGTGATGAGAAATTCTTATATTCTCCTGGAATACTAGGTGGATGTGCTCATACTCATTAATAACGTGACATTTAAACTAAAAGTGAAAATTAAAAGTGGGTCCTTGTTGAAATGTCAATCTATTGTTGGGTATGAAATATTCCACAAGATACTCTAGGTACGTGTAAGAATTTCTCTTTTTGTGATACAAGCAAATTACCTGTAGTCATTATTGCGGACATTATGGCTGCAGGACTCCAAGAGGGGTGGTGAGACTTTATAATTGCTGCAATACCAGAAATATGTGGGCAAGACATTGATGTTCCTGAAATGATATTATAGTTGACGGATTGTTCTGCAACTATGTTTTCAGTTGCCACTGGAGACCATGCTGCCAAGATACTCACACCGGGTCCTGTGATGTCAGGCTGCATATATAGTTGGATGAGAGACATTATTTAGGATATGCAAGTATAGCACCAACATTCAACACTAAATCCTCTTTAATCCAATGTACTACGAAGAATCTCCAATGAATGCTTTTTATTTTTCATCATTACTCTGATTGAACCACTGGTATTCTTGAAGTCCAGTGGACTCTAGTTGATCTGATTCGAGTAGAAAGCTCGAATTCAAGACCTTTTTTAAGGAGAACAAGTGTCTAAACACTTGAATCAACCAAGCGTAGGTGCATGCAAGTTTGAACATAGATTTTGAGTAAACTTGCCTTAATAATGTCTGGTGTTATTATATTTGGCCCCTGGGAAGAAAAAATTGCAACTTTTGGTGCAGTTGCTGTACCAAGAGTAGTTTCTGTAGGGTTGATTCTTGCAATGGGATTCCTGACACAAAAAAAGCATTAGCAAAAATATGTTGCACCACTCAATCTTTTGACAACATAGTGTAACTAGCTTCCATATTGGAGATTTTCTCTTCCTTTTAAGCAAACTTTAAAGCTCACTTCTCTGTTGTTATATATGCTTGAAGCTCTTCTACAGCATCCAGATGAATGAGAGTGGTTGGGATGACAAACTGACTAGTGTCTCTTGCATTGGGATCAATTAGTATCATTCCAACACCTCCACCTTGCTTTACTACTCTGGCCTTCTGTGGCTTGTTAGCTGAGATGTTTTCAACATTGCAAATCACAATTTTATCCTTGATTAAGGTAGGATCTAGAGTGTTGTTTCTGCAGAAGCTGGCAACAAAAGAAAAAAGGAATTTAGACTATTTAAAATAATCAAACGGTTCCTTTACATTTATGCAGAACATAACCGTGCATGCTTATCATACAGCAAATCAAAGTAAGTACATTACAATATGACACAATGAATAAGCGTGAGAAATTTGGGGATATCGCATTATTTTTGTTTTTGGGTGTCGAAAAAAAAAAAACCTATGATTCTAAATATCTACAACATTGGAACTTGGAATATTTAAGTGATTAAGGTGTAATTTCAAGTAAAGGTGTAGACACCAAGAAGCAAAAAGTTATGCAAAAACATGTCTGAGATAAAATTTGTCCTTTGCTATAAGATACCTTGCTGTTGTTGTTGGAACTCCTGGAGCTGCGGCTTCACTTCCGTAGATCAAACCATACCACTTGTTCATTTTTATTGGATTCAAAGCAGAACCCTGAAGGTACGTAAACCAGTCTCAATTACTATTTGACAATGGTATGTAACTAAGATTAAGATTTAGAAATGGTTGTGCTTTTGACATCACCTTTAGGACTTTTGAATTACCAAGGTAGATATCTGATCTGAATTCCCTATCTACCGTGCTAGCAGCAACAGTCAAGATCCAAGGAGCAACATTGGCTGCGGTTCTTGGGAAAATTGAGTTTCCAGCTGAAGCAGCAACAAGAATTCCCTTGTGGAATGCATGGAATGCCCCTATACTTGTTGCATCCTCGAAGAAACTTGGCTGGGGTGGAGAAGGGCCAAGCGAGAGGGAGAGAATGTCAACACCATCATTAATAGCATCATCCATGGCAGAAAGAATATCAGCATCACTGCAAATTTCAAACCAACACGCCTTGTAGATGGCAAGCCTGGCACATGGGGCACCACCTCTAGCAGTTCCTCTAGCAATACCAAATAAGCTGGCATTTTCCACATTGGATCCTGCAACTGTGGAAGCAGTGTGAGTTCCGTGTCCATCACTGTCTCGAGCTGACCGGAAGTACCGCCTTTTAAAGTTTTCCAGAGGACCAGATGTTGCTTCAAACCCTTTTGAATAGAACCTGGCACCAATTATCTTCCTGAAAAATCCAAACCTCTGATGAGAAAACATGGTCGACAATGTGCTAGCCTCTAAGCTTTGATAAATGATATATAGTAGGTTCCAAGCCTTGGTAAAAATGGTGCTTACGTTTGGCATTCGATAGCTAAAATAAAAAATTTCTCAAATCTTCATGGACATGTATCAAGGATGTGATCGCCTGATTGGGTTAAGGCTAAGTTGTTACCTAAAAGCAATGCAATGAAAAATTTGAATATAGTGTTAAGCAAATGAACAAGTGCCATACTTTATCTATAGACAAATTTATAGTTTGTACACAATGGTTTGTTTTACTTTCATCCATGTAGCTGGCTCTATCAAGTGAGTAAAGTCTTCGGTGTGGTTGTTATAGTTCTTTAGTGAACCATGGGTATGATTCATGTTATTCTTGGGTCATTAATCTTAAATTCCAGTATGCAACGGATTTTGAATTACAAAATGTGCTCTTACTTGTTGCAATTGGCTAGTGTAAAATGATCACCAATGACACACTCTCCCTTGAATCTCTCGGGCACAGGGCCTAATTCATGATCAGTGAAGCTTTCTGATTCCGGCCAAATCCCTGAAACCCAATGTTAAGTCATCATTGCAATCCAAATGAAAGAAGAAAAAAATGAAAAAGAAGACGACGAAGAAGAAGAAAGAAAGAAAGAAAGAAAGAAACAAAGTAGGTACCAGTGTCAACAACACCAACAATGACATCAGATGCGCAATCCAGCGCCACATTGCTTCCTACGTTGCCAGAGGTCAATCCAAGAAAATCCCAAGAATGTGTTGTGTGGAGGCTATTTAGCTTGCTCTCAAAAACGGACACGATCGAGTCATGTTCTGAAAAAATAGTACCAAACATGAGAGAGAAAAGCACGTAAATGGTTAAAGGGTTCAATGTATATAGCACAACTTCATATTGGAGCCACCCCTATCTAAATTTGAGAATCTTTTCTTAAAGGGTTCAATGTATATAGCACAACTTCATATTGGAGCCACCCCTATCTAAATTTGAGAATCTTTTCTTAAATTTCTCCAGCTGGGGACCTAATATGGTGAACAAAAAAGCAAGTTGAACTAGTCTTCCACCTCTTGTTCAAAGTGCTTTCTTGTCAACTATAATGCACGATGTTGGTATGAGTATTTGGTACGAAACGTGTACATTCCGAAGATACGGTATAAACCAAATTAAAAACATGTAAAATATAATTATGAGATTCTAAAAGTATCAGCAAAGTACTTGATACGGCTACGTAGACTGTTTTGAAATATTTGTGCATCATAGATTGTCAATATAGTGGAAGAAAAAAAGAGAAAAATATAAATATATAATATTGCAATAAATACCTGCAAGTTGATTAGCTTGCTCTGGAGTAAGCATGGCCGAGAAGCCTCTAAAGCTTTTACTGTAGTGGTGGAGTGCTGCTGCTTTTGCTTCAGTGAGACTGAAATGTGAAGAGAATTTATGTGGGAAAAGTTATTTTAGCCTATATTATTCAGGTTCGAAATGTTGACACTCATAAATCAAGCTTAAGTTAAAAGTAACAACGGTAGTCGTAATTGAGCCAAGGAATTTGTCTTGAATTAAGTGCCATGCCTTCCAGTGACTGAAGCTAGTATCTCATGGTTCGCACTGATAACAGATTCAGAATTGGGGTATGAATGATCTCCCATGTAAACCACATAATACTGCATCAAGGCAAATCTCAAAGTTACTCTTTTAACAGTTCACACGATGTGATATGTATATATCAAAAGTACTCTCCTACCTTGGGTGTGGATGCATTCACCAAAGTATATCCAACAAAGAGGAGAAGGATGAAACTGAAAATTTTGGAAGAATACATGATGTAGCCCAAGGGTTGAAGAGCTAGAAACAGAAAAGCTGATGTTGGAAATGGTGACTCTTACGGTTGGTTATTCGTCCATTTTATAGCCAAAAAGGATTTGCATATCAAAATGAAAATTCATTTGCGGATAGTGTCTTTGAAAAGTAAAATGAAATGACAGGAATTGGAAGAATAAGTGGCAATTATTTGGACGCTTTTTTCCCTCGAACTTGATAAAGTCTTCCCTGTGTCTTAAGTCAATAAAAAGCTATGGGAGTGCTAGTTGGCGCGAATTGACATAGTATGAAAAGTGAAGAACTGATGCAGAATCCCGGAAACTAGAGAGGAAAAAATTCTGTTCATTACTGTATTCAATAATCACCATAGTTTTATAAAAAAATTTATCAATATTTTTTCTGAAAATTTACTGGGTGTTTAGGACATGAGGAATTGAATTAAATTTCATGTTTTAAAAGCAATTTAAGTGAAAGAATTGAATTTTCATGAGAATTAAAATTTGATAAAACTAAAGAATTGAAATCAGACTCAAATAGGTATAATTTGGTATGGGAATTGAATTTCAACAAATAAAAATACGAAAATAACCTTACTTGAAGATAATATTTTATTACTAATTTTTTAATGAAGGATAAAATAATAACAATAATTAAATTAATTTATTTTTTAACTCATTCTAAATCAAGAAATTAAATTCAATTCCTTACTGACTCATTTTAAACATAAAAATTTAATTCAATTCTCAACAGAATTAAATTCTTAGTAAATTTTAATTTAATTTCACCTTATTAAAGATTTCTAAACGTGCTATTCGGATTAAAAATTAAAAAAAAAAGGTTCTATTACAAGTTTTAAGTGTGCAGTTTCACGAGCTTCATAACTTGTGAGCATTTTTCGACTACATATGCTTACAGAACAAAAGCTGAATTCGTACTTGTCACTTGATTCATTGATCCTTCCAAGGCTAGTGTTATTTGCATACACAATTTGTGCTGCACATACTTATTTATTATTGAATAAGATGTAAAATTTTATAAAATTTATATCTTCTTCAAAGATAAATGAGAGTGTATTATCAGTTTTATGTCCACCAAAAATTTTATTTACGAATATAAGTTCTTTTTTAGCAAAGCAAACACCAAACAGCCACAATATTTGATTCATTGCATGCAGGTGGCTCTTAAGAAAAGAAAAACATTATTTATATTCATTATATATATATATATAGAATATTATGTTGACTTATATTATATTTATTATTATATTGAATATGAATCACATTTAAATAAGATTCACATTTCATTCAATAATAAATAAAATATGAGTTGATATAATATTTTATATATATATATATATAGGAAATATAAATAATATTTTCCATTCGAAAAACACGAAGGATGTAGCCAAATAACAGTAATTATCGCTTACTTCTTCCAACTTCTTTAATTTCAATGGTTTTATTAGATGTCAATTCGCAGATCACGTCCCATCCGTCCTTAACTAGGTAGATCATACCAATGACTTAGCCCAACTCTCTCATCATGTCTCATTCATTATTTAGACCAGTTGGCACGCTATCCCGTCTAATATCGTTATTATTCACATTTAATGGATTGACTGAGGGTGGATCCGCGTAGTACAGGGTGATGGCCCATGCCCTCACAAGAATTTCAATTTTTCTGATAATTATATTATATTGGTACATATAAACTTTTGTCTTATTATTTAATTATAAATTTAAACTCATATTGTTTAGCTTGTATTTTCGTCCGTAAACAAATGAATACGACGAGCTTTGCTTTGTGGTGTCAAATCGGAGAAAAGAAGCGATTTCTCTTTTATGAGTTCTCAATTTCTTGTAATTTAAGCATCAAAGAGGCTTTTTCGTCAACTTAACGTGAACAATACTCCATCCCTTTCAAACTATCCGTCACTTTTAGGCTACCGCAAATATTAAGAAAGAGAATAAATATGTTGGGACTGTGAAAAAATACAGTAAATGAACTAATATATCTCTATTAAATAAAATACTTTTAGAAAACTAATAGTTAATAAGTAAAATTATTTTGGGATACTATTGAAAAAAATAAATAAATATTACATTGGAATATAAAGTCATCTAAAAGTGAATATATATATATATTGAAACATAAAATTATTTGAAAGTGGAGCGAAAGGGAGGGAGTACCAATGCAAATATAATGTAAATTACTCAAACTTCAAGTATTTTTCAATATGAACAATATATGAACAAGTGATCACACTTGAATAATGATTCTTTTTTGGATTTTATGAATATTGATTGTCAAAGTACAAGTAATTGAAATGAACGAGCAAGAAATGAAACAAAGTACATGAAAAGGAAAGACTAACCCTAAGAAATTAAAATGAAAGGAAATGAATGAGTGGGTGAGAGAATCCTTACTCTTGTCTCCTTGCTCTTGGCATCAAAGTGACTTTGAACTTGTGAGAGTGTGAGTGTTTGATACAGAATCAACTACTACTAAAAAATAAAGCCTAATACCACTTATTTATAAACAACTATGTACAATAGGATCCTGTCATGTGTCCTGACGATTATTTGAGTGCAAAATGTTGTTGACACCGATCCCGATGGATCAGTGCTCCCAGATGCCAATGTGTCAATCTGCCCTTGTTTCTTGGATTAACCATGTCATTGACACGTTTGTGCTCTAATTTCAGCACTAAAAAATAACTGCTCATAAAACCATAAGGTAACCGCCACCCATGATCTCAACTATCTAAGCAAGCTTTTAACTTTTATATTTGAGCTCTATATTTGAGCTAAGTCTTTCCCAACCAATTGTTGATGTGTGCTTGACACTCAACAAAAGTATTTCAGTGCAAATGGGAATCATCACTAGAACTTTTCCATGTCCCTAATAATTTAGGTTTCCTTTGAGACTCCTACTAGCCTTGGGTGTTAATGTCAACCATTTCTTGACAAGTTGAATTTTGGTATAACAACCTTAGAATCGCGATCTCTATCATTTTCTCTTCAAGTCCTCATACGAGTTTTGTTGAGATCATGTGTATCGAGTAATACCTCGACACCAACAGTACCTAGGAATATTTTGTACCAATGCATACTTATTATATTTGTTTATTATCTTTGTTTTTATTATTAAATTTTTTTGGATTTGTCACAAGATTAATTTGTGAAGTCACTAACTTTTTTTTTTGGCTATGACATGGAACCCTAATTAGTAAGGTCCATGGCAAAGCAAAGTCGCTACCCCAGTTCCTTGGTGAAGGAATCAACTTTCTAAGAAAGACTCGGATAAGGATGGTTACTATAGGGAAGGCCAAAGAGGGGACCTCTGTCTTCCTTCTGGGGCGCTCTACTCAATATGGCTAACCCAGCATAATGACGATGAACACATGTGAAGAACGACGAAATGGCTAGAACTAGAATGATAGGGAGACCACTAGCCATAATTGCCAGGCCTCAGGCCAGTCACCTTTCCATTGACTAGACCATTTCCGACTCCAGCTCCCTTACCAGCAGACTCTGATCAACCCCAGAGGAAGAGCAAGAGCAACACTAGTAGCTTACTTCGAAGCCCCACAAAACAGTGTTGGCATCTACCATAGAAGTCTTAGAAGGATCCATGATGATATATCAAGAAGTTATCCAAGTCCTTCGCGAGTTGAACATTAGGATGCTAGATGCTGAATTTGGAAGCTAAACTCAACAGGAGGGGTGTAATGAGGAAAGGTGTAGGCTGAAAGAAAATAAGGTATGATAGACTGGGGAGGTGGAATTATAGGATCTATGAACTTGAAGAAAAGTTGGAGGATGCGAAAGAAGCCCAAGCTCAAAGAGAGTAGGCGCAAAGAGAGCCAAGCCACTCACGAAGGGAATAACACAACGAAGAGTCACATAGAAGGTTGGCCATCCCTGCCAAGGCCCTGTTGATGAGACAATGATCACCCCTAACGTTGAGCTCAAAGTTAGAAATCATTGCACAAGCATGACTATACCCAAAACCAAGCAGAAAACTGAGGTGTCAAGATTTGTGGCCTCGAGCTACATCTTTGAGGAAGAAATGCAAACCCCTTCGTAGAGCACATTATAAAATATCCCTCCTAGCAAGGTTCAAGCTGCCAAAAGATATGAAGTAATATGATGACACTATCGACCCATAAAGCACTTGAACATCTATAAGACTAGGATACTTCTTGAGGGAATGCTTGACCACATAAGGTGCAGAGAATTTCCGATCACCTAGCAAAAATTAGCCCACCAATGGTTTAACTAACCCCTCTTGGGGTCTATTGACCTGAGCTTCCGATTTCTAACATAGTTCATGACAACAAGGATGAAGACCAAGTCCTCCACTAGGTTTTTGGGATTCTAACAATGAAATAATGAACGATTAAGAGAGCATTTGGACCCCTTCTATTAAGAAGCACTATAGATAAGAACCTGACACCTCAGGCGGCTCTGGTAACTTCTTAGGGCCTCTGACCTGGGGATTTTCAAAAGCCACTAGCAAAGAAGGAGCCTGAAACCCTCAAGCAGCTTAAGGCCCAAGTTGAGAAATACATCAACTTAGAGGAAGCCCTACATGTGGCAACGGGAAAGGATAATAAAAGAAAAAAGCCCCAAGAAGGAGGACAAGGCTAGAAAGGAAGGCTGAGCTCACCAAAGGTGAGGTTGGTACTCTCAGCACCCCCATAAATTTACATTGAAATCTAGAACACAGAAAGTTTGCCAAAATTGAAGACATTAAGAACAGACCAAACACTGACAAAACAATATGCTATGAATACTTTCGGAGTTATGGACGCGAGATGGAAGGTTGCTACAACCTCCATGATACTATAGAGGAACTTAGTAGGGCCAAAAGACTAGTTCACAACAGGGCCACCCAACAAACCCCAAGGAAACAAAGGTCCTCCATGAACAAAAAAGGATAGAAGATGACACTGAGGTTGGGATGAAGAGAGAAAGGACCATAAGTGAGGAACCGATCGGGCCGATGTGAGGAACACATAACTTGAATGATAAACACCATAGCTGGGTGCTTCACTAGATGAGGCACATGCAAATCCTCCTACAAATAGGTCCTAATGAAAGTGATGAGGATAGGAGCAGATAAGCATCGAGAAGCTAAGAAAGAAAAGCCACTTTCAGCCATTGTTTTCTCTGAAGAAGATAACACAAGGCTTCATTCTTGGACACAATGACCTGATGGTTGTCTCAGCAGTCATGATAAATACCGTGCCAAGAGGATCCTGATTGATCAAGGAAGCTCAGCGAACTTCTTTTTTTGAGATGTCTTCGACAAGTAGGGCCTGAAGGATAGAGATATAAGCTCATACCCTGATGAGCTTGTTAGGTTCTTGATAGAGAAGGTGAAGCCAGATAACTATGTCACTCTGAACATATCAATGGGATTGACCCTACTGACTAAAACAATTCATGTCGACTTCCTAATCGTTTAGTGTCCTTTTGCCTATAATGCAATTATAGGGAGGCCAATATTGAACAAACTATGAGCTATTGTGTCTACAGACTCCTGGTGATGAATTTCACATTGGGAATGGACACATAATCTCTTTGAAAGGTAATCAGGAAGTAACAAGGATTTGCTACAATACTGGCCTTGAAATTGGAAAAGTGTCGACCAAAATAACGCCCGGAGACATGGCTATGGTGGATCTTGATGTAAGAAGTAGTTAGCACATGATGGACTTGAACCTGAAGGTGAGCTGGAAGAAATCCAAATCGGGACTAAAAAGCACAAGATCACCCAAGTATGCAAGAAAATGTCGACCAAGGATAAAGAGAAGTTGTTCAAGTTCTTTGAAAGAAATTATGATTTGTTCACTTAGATGACATCCGACATGCCTAGGATCAGACTAGAGATTGAATGCCATAAGCTATTTATCTATCTTGGAGCTAAACAAGTCAATTAAAGGAGTATGAAAATGGCCCCATGAAGAAGCAAGGAAGTGATATGACAAGCTGAAGATTGTTGAAGGCAAGATTCATAAGAGAAGCATAGTATTTAGTGTGGATTTTCAACATCATCATGGTACCAAAACCAAATGTGAAACTAAGGATGTGAATGGATTTATATTGACTTAAACAAAGACTACCCCAAAGACTCATACCCCTTGACGAGCTTTGACAAGTTAGTGGTCTAAGTGTCGGGGTTTAGGCGCTGGACCTTCATGGATGCTTACTTGGGATACAACCAGATTCCCATGAGTCTCACAGATGAAGAAAAAAACCTCGTTCATAACTCCAGTGGCAAACTATTGTTACAAAGTTATGTCTTTTAGATTGAAAAACACATACTCTATTTATTAGAGACAATGGAAGTATATATTGATAACATGTTAGTGAAAACCTTTGAGGAAGAGCGCCTCATTCACAGCCTAGAAGTCGTATTCACCTGTCTTAAGAAACACCAAATTTGCCTTAGGTGTGCATTTGCGGTAGATGATGAAAATCCCTATGGTTCATGCTCACTTACTGAGGTATAGAGGCAAACTTGGAAAAGTGTAGGGCCATCTTAGAAATGAGAAAAACCTTGAGAACATAAAGGATATCCAAAGGCTTACGGGAAGACTTGCATCCTTATCAAGGTTTTTGTCATTGTCAACATGAAAGTCACTCCTCATTTTTGAGCTACTGAAGAAGGAACAAGAGTTCGCTTGGACAGAGCATTGTGACAAAGCTGTTAAAGATTTTAAGAGGTATTTAGTTTCCCCTCTGACTCTAACCGAGATAGGGCCAGAAAGGTACTCGTTGTCTACTTGTTAGTCGAGAACACATAGCTTAGATCTAGGGATAGAAACCATAATTGCTAATTAGTGCATAGCTTAGACCTAGGGTTAGAAATCATAATTGTTAATTGTCTGGGGGATAGAAACTAAAAATTGTGTGGGATTTGAGATTAGGATTTTATGGAACACAATAATGCTTTTGAATCTAAGGTTCATATTAAGGAATTAAGTAAATTTTAGTTTTCCAAGAGGGTTGATATGCCTAGGAATTGGGTATTACCTAAATTAGAGAATTCCCCCATCAGTTGAATTGATTGAGCATTATTAGGTTGGGAATTTGACACTCATAGGAACAACTAGGTGAAATCAGATCCTTAGATCTAACCTTCATTGAATTCTCTCTTTGTTTATTGATTCCTTGCTTTCATTAGAGTTAGATTATAGTAGTTTTATTCTGATTCATTTGATTTACAATTTGAACTCTTAAAATCTCGTGTTTGTTAGTCTAGATACGGTTTGGATTTGTGAAGTAGTATTTGGTTACACAATCCCTATATGGGACGATACTCTTTCTCGCTCTTTTTTATTTGTACGACTTGATACACTTGTTGAGCTGCACCATGAACAGAAGATAGAAGGATACAGAGATTTTTTTATAAGCACAAATCTAATATCTCATATTTAACCACACTTGCAATAAAAATGGGTCTCATTAATTTTATTTAAAATGCACTCACTTTGATTTGCTTTTGCGTATCCGTGAGCTGATTTTGCGTAACTGGTGTGTTCACTTTGGTTTGATCACTAGGACTGCTAATTTGGCAGTCGATCATGTGGCAAAGACTGGTGCTATTTCGAGCTTAGAATATTTTAGGTGGAGTAATCCTGGAATTGAGGTCAATAGCATTATTCAGGCTAACTTAGCCTCCTAGTCTTGGTAGTGTATTTGTATTTTTCTTACCAAAAAAAGCACTCACTTATTCATGGGTCTCAATAACTTTACTTTTTTAATGTCTCTAATGTGAAGTTGTTAGAATCGTGCTTATATGAAAATTTTGTTTTCATAATGATATAATACTACATACTGAAATACAATACCTGCAAGTTGATTAGCTTGCTCTTACTAAGCAGGCCAAGAAACCTCTAATATCTAGATTCTGATGCTTTTATTGCAGTGTAGTGCTTGCGCTTTGCTTATGCTTCACTTGGATCAAAAAGTGAAAAGCTTTTGTACAATAAGGATATTTTAGCCTGCATTATTCAGCTTTCAAATGTTCACACGCATGAATCAAGCTTAAAATGTGCTTGGTTGAGGAGTGAAAATGATGGTAAAATTTTCATACATGAATATCATGTGTATATTATACATGGGTCTTATTTATGAAATTTTTACCGCTACTTTTTACTCCACAACCTAACATACCTGAAAGCAACATCGGTAGTTATAATTAATTCCGGGAATTTGTATAAAATTAAGAGTCATGCATCCCACTGACTGAAGCTTAGCTATAGATAGTACGAGTATCTTTCGAGGGCCCTCTACTTCAAACCGCTTATGTACTACTTTGAAGCATGAATGCTATACCTGAATGCAATAATCGCTTACTCCTTCCGGTGTGGTCTTTTACAAATCAATTTTGCAGATCACGTCCGATCCATCTCCAACTGGTTGTATACAAATTCATTACACATTAGCGGCAATGCCATTCATGCATTCCAAACAATTGAGATATCGCAAAACGAGTCAACCACAAGAGTCTGGTTTTAGGACTTGAATCATGTCTTACAACTAAAAGAAATTATACAGGTCAAATCATGTCTTACAACTCATTTTGTATTAAGAATCTCTAACAACTTGGTAATTCGACTGAGATTACAGCCAACTTTCAGTAAGGCCAATTACTTTCGATCAAGTAATTATTTATATGATTTTTGAAAAATTTAAATTAACCCATGAATTAACTTACTTAATATACTATTTTTATTTATTTTATTACGTTAAACTAGTTGGTAAATTAACGTGCTTAATCCATCGTTTTTGTTCCCCTTTAAGGAGGTTGACATACTAATCTGCAATGCCTAATCATTTTTAAAACAAATTATTCCATTAATCTGTATAAATCAACTTGTAGCAACATGTCTAACCCTTTTTTATTTTCAAATTAAGATATAGCAAAACGAGTTCAAACAAACAGGTTGGCTCATGATACTCCTCCAACTTCCTCATCCTTAGAGCTGTCTAACTTAATTCACCCCGAATTGACTCAACATGGGTTAATGATAACATGAGCTACTACGAGCAGCCACAAAAATCCAAACCCAACCTCAGCACACTCGAGCTGATGGATTAATCGAGTTGACTCCCCAAAAATAAACAAATTGAAAAGCAGGTAACTAAAAGCACTCAAGCCTATGGCTATCTTGAAATTAGTGAAAACAAAATCCAAAATGCAGAATATGCGCACCCAGCATCACACAAGTTATTTTTCTGATCATTTAAGATTCTGTTCTTATACACAATTCAGGAGAAGCAAAATGAGTATCCACTTTTATAAATCCACTTCCGTACAAAAGGGGGTTTCATCATCCCCAAACCTAAATTTTGAAAAAAGATGCATTTCACTTGCCCCAATAGCTGAGTAAATTACAAATCATGACAATTATGTTTAAACAAGTGTGCAGACCTTTTAAATAAGAAATTCCATCAGAATTAACCTTCCTCTCCAAACTCCTTTGTGAATCTCTCATGAACATCAAGGTCAGCTTTGCTCACTGTAGGCCGTTGTCTAGCAAGAACCTTGTCAAAATCTGTTCTCGATATAGGTGGTGGAAGGATCTGCAGAGCAAACAAGAACATAAAGCATATGCTTATCCAATTATCAGTTAGCAAAACAGTCATAAGGTCCTACTATCATCAAAATTTGCAGCATGCCAGCATCAAGAATACCTTAGAAGCAAGTCCTTTTGCAGCAAGCTCCTGCATCGTGATTTGTACAGCACCCTGTTGCTTTGGTCCACATGGGATCCACATACCCTCAGGACTCTTGAAGAAAAACATGGCATCTTGGGTTTTGCGAACAGGTTCAAATAAAACATCCTTCACCTGAAGAAAGAGGCCAATATACCTTGAAACTTATCTAAATGAAAAAGATAAAAATGCAACCAGCTCCTCATATGGAAATCAAACTTACACAAACAGATATATCTGAACCTGAAAAACCCTCTGTCCTGCGAGCCAAGTGTTCAAAATCATTTTCAGTCAAGTTATGGGGAGTGTCTCCAAGATGCACCTGCTCAGTTTATCAAGCCAGAGAAAACATAGTAAGACCATTTGCCAGGTTCACATAACCAAATAAGACCCATCCTTCAATAAACATGATCAATATATTGCCCTTGCCTTGAACATGTGCTGGCGAGCCTTCAAATCTGGTAGTGGAATATATATACGCTTGTCAAAACGCCGCCTTATTGCCTGAATTTAGAAGTTGATAAATCAAAACAGTACCTCAGTGTGTGAATGAGATCAAACAAACAAAATCACTTTCTTCTTACCTGGTCAAGAGCATAAGGAGTATTTGTTGCAGCAAGAACAAGAACTTTCTGATCATTGTGTCCTACACCCTACAGTGTAATGTGGATGAATTACATTAAATTTGGAAATAAAGACAAAAATTAAAAAAGAGAACCTACACCAAAACTATTGGAACCTTGACTATTCTGATTTAGCAGAATAAGGAAACATGATAATGGTAACTAATGTTAAGAAAGTTGGTTCAATAAAGTGAGTCAAAATGATACCATTAAATAATAACAACATGCAGACCACATTTCAAGAACATTTGAGAACTATGTGACTAAAGAAATGATGAATGAATTACTAAACAAAAGGCATACGGAACTTTCTGTAGGACTATAAACCCTCAACTCAACTAAGTTACTATACAAATTTTGACAAGCTAAGTACAGTATAATATGATAACTAAGTTTAGCCTTGTCTAGTTGTCTAGTCAAGTGATAATGGACACTAAAAAAATGCAATAACAACTCCTCCCAGTGCTTTCAGCATTAAAAGATTGAATAATTTAAGTTCTTAATCAAATTATCTGACAAGAAAACCACCCAGGTTTTTAAAGACCGGGAAATGTACAGATCCAAAATGAAAATCAAGAAAAGGGGATAATGGATGTAGGTATAAGGTGATTTGCAAAATGGTAGAGTACTGAAAGAACTTTGCAGCAAAAAACTTATCAAGGGTACGAAGAAAAATTAGAGGCTTTAACTGCTTATTTTTGGCCACCAGTAATAACTTGCTTTCCTTGAAGGTGGGCAATTGATCCCATGTCAGCTTTTTGGAGGACCATTGAATAGGACTGTCTTCCTTTTGTATATCTTTTCCGCATCTTTATCGTTTATCTTCTCTTCACGACTCCCACATCCAAAAGTTTTATAGTGTGTAGGGCTCCACTCATTCCTGGGACGTCCACTTTTTACGAATTTTAAATGATAGAGTTATTAGATTTAGTAATTCTTTAGGATCTCCTTGACTCGGACATTCAGTTCCTTTTTCAGATAAAAGATCTTGGTTTCTCGAGTCCTTGGAGCTTTTTCTTGTAAATCTTACTTTCACTTTTGAACCCATTCTTTGAAGTTTGAATAGCTCCTCCTTTTGTCTTGTTAGACACATTTGGAAGGCTAAAGCTCCCTCGAAGGTCAAATCCTTTATCAGGACAGCCGTGCTTAATAGAATTAACACTAATGATATGTTGCAGGTTTGAAAACCATAAAAGGTTATTTCCCCTAGCATGTGTGTTATTTGCAATGTTAGCTCAAAATCAACTTCACACCTTTTTTTTCCATTGTTCCATGGCCAACTTTTGATGAAATGAGTTGTTTTGGTATTTTTGGTGAATATTGGTGTGTATCCGAGAGGACAAGATCAAATCCTTTAAACTAGATTTGTTGGTTTTGGGAGAAGAAAAGAAGTCAGATCCTTGCGGCAATGTGCTGTCTTTGCAGTTGTTTGTTGTATTTGGTTAGAGTGTAACTCTCGCACTTCTAATGGCAAGCATTTTGATAAGCAAGTTTTGTAGGACAGGATTAGAGGTCTACCGTCGACTTGGAGTAAGGCACATGGTCTTTTTAGAAGGATCTCGATCTATGATATGCTAAGGGATTGGAAGCATTTTAATCTTCTCTTCTTGTTAATGAAATTTCTTCTTTTATCCCAAAAAAAAGAGTAAATAACTCAGATAGTCCTTTTAGAAAATTTCGCAAGATTATTTAATCCCTTAAAAATTGAAATTAAACCGGTGATCCCTCAAGATTTTAATAATATGATAAATTAGTCCCTCTCTATGTATGTAATTCTTTAAACACTAATAGAATTGCACATTGATTTGCTAACATGATGTTAAGTGATGTATATGTCATTTGAAGTGGAATAGAGTTTAAAATGACTTATTTTGATGGTTGAAATTCACAAAATAAGTCATTTAAATCTCTAGTATAAGTCATAAAATGATTCATTTTATGCAATTTTAGACACCAAAATGAGTGTAATATGTTTCAAAATAACTTCATTTAGTTTGCCTCTAACATTTTAATGACACATCATTATTGTACTGTGCCACATGTGTAAGTCCACTAATGAAAAACTAATAGAAGGACTAATATGTCCATCATTTTCAATCTTGAGGGACGACGAAATTAATTTCTTTTCTTGAAAGATGAAATAGTCTGACGCAAAAATCTTGAGGGACCAAATAGGGTATTCACTCAAAACAAACGGAGAATTGCATTTTACCCCTAAAATATAAGCCTTGTGCATTTTACCCCCAAAACTTTAAAAACGAGCAAATCGCCCCCCTCCCCACCTAGGCCAACCAAAAAAAAAAAAGTTCTTAACTGTGCAAATTGAGCCTTCCGCTAACTTTTTCCTCAAATGTTAACAAAAATAGCACACATTCAAGAAAGTTTAGGGTGTCCAGCTGCACATTATTTATCGAATTACACCTAACCTAAATTTTGAATAGGTATAGTGCATCTATTTTTCATTAATAATAAGTGAAAATTTAACAAAAGAGCTAAAGTGCAAATTCAGGAAAAGTTAAGAGGTCGATTTGCACATTTTTAAAATTTTGGGGTAAAGTGCACAAAGTGTATAGTTTTAACACACCCCCCCCCCCCCCAAAAAAAAAACAAAGAAAAAAGGGATCCAGTTGCCCCTTGAAATAGAGGTAGGAAAAAAAAAATGTGTCAGTGAATAAATATATCAAAATTCAAAAACATGAAAAATTCTAGAGAATATACAGTGGCTTCTTGACTATAATTTAGGCTATATAAACTGAAATTTAGGCTTCTTGACTTGTTTAGGTTAATGCAATTCAAATGTCAACAAACAAACCAGTTATTATTCTAATCACCATAAAATTATTACCTGCATCTGGACCAGAAGTTCAGTTTTAATTCGTCTAGAAGCTTCACTCTCATTGCCTTCACCACGCTGACCACATAGAGAATCTATTTCATCAATAAATATGATAGAAGGTGCACTTTCTCGAGCCATTTCGAAAAGGTTTGAAACCAGCTTTTCACTTTCACCCATCCACTTTGAAACCAAGTCTGATGAAGAAACACTGGTGAAGAATTCGTGAGTTAAAATATGATTCCAGAAACATGTCTACCAACAGACCTACATTCATAACAATATACAGAAGACCTGTTTTTTATGCAAATTTATTGTCAAGAAAATGTAGAACTCTGAAACCGCATGCCCACATGTGCAGGAAAGAAAACTACAGCAATGCAAACAGCAGAATACTGGAGTAAAAACTTATAATATAATTTATAAGCCTAATACTTTGTCTGGACAGGGGCAGTTGAGGGAGAATAGGACCAAAATACAAGGATGGCATGGGCTGATAAGGGATAGAAAACAGGAAGAAAAATGAGGTTCACAGCTAACTTTTCATCTCAAAGGAACCCATAATTTCTCAAACGCACCAACATGATCTAATGATTCTTTGACGGCTTTTACTTATAAGGCTTTATTAGTTTTGTAAGTTGTAACTCAAAGCACCAGGTAAATTTAGGCCTGAAAGGCCAAACCTACTAGTGAATGCTACTTGAAAAGCGAAATAAATGTAGATCTACAATCAGTTATATGCAATTGCTTCAGCCAAACTTGATTTAGTACACAATTTAAAAAATAGAAAAAGTTTACCTGAAAAATGTGGAGTCAGCTTCAGTTGCAACAGCCTTGGCCAAATATGATTTACCCGTTCCAGGGGGTCCATACAACAAAAACGCTCTCCAAGGTCGTCTTTTACCTGAAATGGACCATGGAAAAAGCCAAACCTATTCAACATTCAACATACAAAAGGAAATAAATAAAAAAAAGGCAGAAACACTTCTACAAAAGCAAGCCTTTCCCCACTAGTTGAGGTTAGCCACATAGATCAAATAATGTCATTGCATCATATCAAGATGAAACACTTATCACACTAAATAATATCCTGCTTATATAACGTCAACACAAACACAGACACTATCCAACTATCCTCATTTAGAGTCACAAAAGAATGCCCCAGTAAGAAATGCAAAGAACAAACAAATTATCAGCTTTCTGTCATAAAAATAAACACCTCCTTGCACACATCATTAAATTATACCAAGCTACAATTGCTATTCTCAAGTCGTGATATGCCCTCCAGAGAAGAATAATGCTGGGACAATAACCAATGTCATGCCACACACGTACAAAATGCTTCTTATCTATCCCTGTTTACCAATAGCATCATTGTCACCATCACCCATCAGCATTGACCACATTTTAAGTAGAATCATGCAATGCCCATAGTTCAAATTCAGCATAACTTCAGTGCAGCTATCCATGACTATCATTCCATTCCAACTATAACAACGACTACTACAACATTTATAGTGTGTTTGGTTTTATGTTTTAGTGGGTTAGAATCGATTTTGAACCCCCAAAATTGACTCTACCAATTTTGTAATGTTTTTTGAATTTTAGTATCAAAATCAATTCCTGCCTCTAGAATTGATTCTTGACGAAGTGAAATACCTTCTGTTATAATCACCTTTTAAATGAACTACCAAACATAAATCACTTTACTTTAAAATCATTCCTAACAAAATTGATTTTGACAAAATTAATTCTACCTATAACCAATTGTACAAACGCATAACCAAATACACTAAATTGATTCCCACGAAATCAATTCCACCTACAACCGATTCTGACAAAATCAATTATACCTATAACCGATTGTACAAATGCAGAACCAAACACACTAAATTGACATGGTCGAGACATGACATAAAGATTCAACAACATTGCAGGGTGCCACCTCAAAAGCCTAACTCAACTCACCTATGCAAAAATTTGAAACAAATTGTGGCAAGAGAACTCACCAGTGAAGAACTGGGGGAACTTCACGGGCAAGATAACCGCCTCCTGCAAGGCCTGCTTGGCGCTCTCCAACCCAGCGACGTCGTTCCACTTCACGTTCGGCTTCTCCCTCACGATCGCCGAGTTCAGCCCCGCCCTCAGCTTCGCCTGCTCCGGATCCTCCCCGTCCCCTCCTCCACCGCTCCCCCCTTCCCCGTCCTTGGGCTTCGTCTTGGGCCGCGTGGCGACAGCGGCGTCCCCGTTGGACGCGGGCCCAGGCCCACCGTCATCGAGGACGGTCCGGATCTCCTCGGCCCGGCGGAGGTACTCGGTGAATTTCTGCGTGATGGCCTCCTTGATTTTGGGGTTCTTCTCGTACTTGAGGTGCGTCTTGAAGTACTCCAAGGCGTTCATGTATAGAGGGAAGGCTTTTGCGTAGTTGCCATTGTTGTCCTCGTGAACCGCTTGCTTCACGTACTCTATCGCCTGCTCCTTGAAATTACTGTACATCTTTGTCTTCTTTTTGTTGTTGCTTTTGTTCTTGCATAGAAGAAGAAGAAGAAGAAGAAGAAGAAATTACGAGGCTGCTCTCGGAAGAGGTTTTCGGGGAAACCCTATCGCTGCAGTGCGATCGAATTGAGGGGGAAATTTGAGATTGTTTTCTTGGTATTGGGATTTGGGAACCCTAAGAAGAAATCCGTTTGTTGTTGTCTTTTGATTTTGATTTTGATTTTGATTTATGGTGTTGAGGATGAGGAAGGAAGGAAGGGAGAAAGGTTTTGTTTGTGTTGGTGAAAAGAAAGAACGGGTTTGGAAGGGAAAGGGGTGGTGGCGTAAGCGGGGCCAGTCGCAGAAGGTTCTTCTGCGGAATCTGAGAGACCAGAGAGTTGAATTTTCCTTGTTTCTCCTTTTTTTTTTTCCCCTTTTCGCCCTTCTACACGCGGGTATGCTACGCGCAGTGCATTGGCTAGGGCTTGTTTGGGACAAGTTTTTTGTTTTTGTTTTTAAAAACTATTTTAAAAATCAAGTTTAAAAATAGTCTTTTTAGTAATAAAATATAAAAATAATATATGTTTCGATACTCATTTTTTTTAAAAAAAAAAACTCACCCCACTTTCCTAAATTCATCACAACATAGCTTAAGACTCAAGAACGGAGGTAACTCGTGGCGACGGGAGAGGCGGATCTATTTGCGGTGGCTTCACAGCGGAGGCGGAGACGAAGGTCGTCGGGGCTTGAAGTAAATACCCGGAGGCGTGACTGAAGTAGAAATGCGAAGGCGGAGGTCGTCGGGGGCTTGACCATGGAGCTTGGTCGCAAGCTCGCTGGGGCTGGGTCGGAGGTCGCGAAGGTCGCCAATGAACAGGGGAGGACAACAGTGGATGGACTGCAGGAGAGGAGTTGGGAGGAGCTGAGTTTGGGATCTATAAAATTGTTTTTGAAAACAACTAAAATCTGTTTTTGTTTTTTTCTTTTAAAAACTCAAAGTTTGTTTTTTCATTTTAAAAAATAATATGAAGAAAACAACTTACCAAACAAGTTTTATTAAGTTTTTGTTTTCAAAAATAGAAAACTATTTTAAAAAACTGTTGCCAAACAGCCTCAAAGTTGGATAATTTTGATATGTGATTAATCTTGTTAATCTTGATGTATGTAACAATTTTATTTGGGCTGATAAAAGACATAATTTTATTTAATTTTGATGCATTGAGCAAATTTCATATAGTTATTCAACCATGCAATGTTATAAGTCTATAACAGTAAATATTGTTAATTTTCACGTCTATTACTTGAAAAGTCATTCAAATAAAGAGATATAATTAGATGACACAATCAATATATCAAAAATAAACCTATTTTATGTGATTTATGTGGCAAGTCTCGTAGCCTCCTATAGGAGACTTGTAATGAATTTCAATGCTAAAATCAAAATATATTTCACCTGAGTGTAAGTGAAAGTAGAAGAATATTTACCTTTTCTGTCTCTGGTCTCCCATTTTTAGGAACATGATTATAGTAAAGTAATCATAAAAGATGTAGGAGCTACTTGAAGTGACCATTGCGAAGATAGATTATGGGAACACAAGAGTTTGAGATTCTTTTCGCTTTAATAAATGGAAGGTGTTTACCTATAAAGATTCCAATGCTTAAGTTAGCAAGGATCTAAAATAGATGTATAATGGCTCAAAAAGTGCATACTTGGTCTCTCAACCTAGTATTTGTAGAGGAAGTTACCATTATGGGCAGTTCCTAAGGCTCACTCATATATGTGTCCACATCTCAAGATTGTGGATAGCATATTGGACAATGGAAGAATGATCTGAACCTACTTGAGGGGATAGCCTCACATCTTGGGGGAATGTGATTCGCGGAATGTTTTAACATTCCTAGGAGTCTAAGAATGAGAATGGATGATTCTCATGTTTGGTTCATTGATAGAAACAATGTTCCTAGAAAAGTTGTACTCCTGGGGATGGAAATGAGCTCATTTTATTTCACATCCTCCCTATGGGAATCCAACATTCCCATGAGAAGAGAATATTTCAGAAAATGAAAAAACTAAATTGCCCCCACACCTTTAACATTGAACAACTATCACAACCGTCGGACCACCATCGATCCATATTAGACCACCGTCGATCGGTGTTCGATGACCAACGATCTAGGCCGGACCTGTAACATCCCCTGCTGCTTTATGGATTGACGACTGTCCCCACAAACCAACACGGGTCTTTTCGAGGTTTGTCTCACTACACGCTTCCCAAGAAAACTTCCCAGAGGTCACCCATCACAAAATTGCTCCAAGTCAAGACGCTTAATCATGGAGTTCTTTCGATTTGGAAAAGAAGATGCATCTTGTTGGTATAGGTAGTACAAATCAATTCATATAAGCCCTACTCAACTGTATAGTCTCATACCTATACAGTCTTAGGATCCCTCTCATTCGAGTGTGTAATCGGTTCATTCATGTACCCCTCCGCTTTCAAAGTCTGCTAGGAGCCGTTCCTTGTCCGTGCCTCCTTGCATCGGCGATCACTTAACGATTTTGGGTTTGTATCGGTTTTGGGTTTGTAGGACCCGATAACTTAACGACCCGACCTAACCTTTTTCTTTTTTTATCCTAACAGTAACAAACTAACTTAGTAAGACATGCTAACTCACCTAGTAACTCTCCTCTCCTGTGTCTCTCCACTCCCATTAACATTAAGAGCAGAAACCCTAGTGCTGCCCCTACTTCACCATGCGTTATTGTAGCTCTCGTTAGCACATCCTGTGAAGCCACCAGTCCACCAGCATAGATCTGCTCACTATCGCTTGTCACTCACCGTCATAGGAACTAGTGCACAACTCCATCGGTCAACATCAAAGCTCCATTGCTCTGATTGTAACTAAAAATGCCGATTTGCTAGTGCAAACTCTCAAAACCCTTTGTTTTCTTTCAAATTTGGATCCAACAGGTAGTAGTAGATAGGACTCAAATCTAATCTTTTCTTTTTTAAAAAAAAACTCACAAAAAAAATTGGTTCCTTTATTTTTTTTTGGAAAAAAAATAAAGTAAAAAGAAGATAATGGATTTCTTTTATTGCTACCTGCTGAGCCATTTTTGTAAGATACAAGATAATGGATTTGTATTATAGAGTGCATTATTGTCATCTTTTTTTAATTTTCATTGAGTTTTGAGTAGAAACAAATTAATTATATTGCAACTATGGTTTTGTTATTTTTTTTCCTCCAGTTTTTTTTATTTCTTTTTAGATTTTCTTCGTTATGAATTTTCAACTTTGAAAATTTCAATCGGGTACTTGTAGACCAAACTAAACCAAATCAAATTTGATCGGTTTCATTGGTTCAGGTCATTTCATTAAAAAGTAATGAACCCAAACCAAATCAATGCGAACCCAAAATAATTGGTTTGGATTCATTTTTCCTTTAACCCTAAACCTTAAATCACAGATCAGGCCCAATCACGTGTGGACTCATATTCGCAGTCCATAGCCATATTTCAAGGAACAAGCCCAAAGACAAAAAAAAAAGTACTTGGCCCAGCCCAAATTCACCTGGCATCCCCCTAAGTGCCACACTTCTTCCTCTCTTCCTCCCCTCCCCTTCACTCCACTCCACCGCATCACTCT
Source organism: Dalbergia cochinchinensis (assembly GCA_031216125.1). Classification (NCBI taxonomy): domain Eukaryota; kingdom Viridiplantae; phylum Streptophyta; class Magnoliopsida; order Fabales; family Fabaceae; genus Dalbergia; species Dalbergia cochinchinensis. The sequence continues at coordinate 11,787,092 of CM062372.1, forward strand.
TCCTACCATCACCATCATCTCAAAGTCTCAACCATGGAAGGAGAACACACTCACCAACACCAACACCAACACCAACACCGAGACACCCCCAACTCCCTACCCACCACCGGCACCTGCTGCAAGTGCGGCGGCCCCACCACGTTCCCACCACCACCACCGTCCCCTCCCTTCTCCGACACCTCCCCTCCCCCAACATACCGCCCCATCCGCGCCCCCGCCATCCCCCCGGACCCAAACTCCCAACGCGCCATCATCCTCGCCCCAGTCCCCAAATCTCAGAAAGTCCCCACCGCATCTCCACCGTTCAATTTCATCACCCCATCGAAACGAATCCACACCGTCGATGACATCCACCACTTCCACGACTCCTTCTCCGGCCAGAACTTCCTCGGCTTCGTCGTCTCCCTCTCCGAATCCATCCGCGGCCGCAAGATCTCCGACCCCTGCCACCAATCCCAGACCCTGAACGCCATCGTTTCGATCCTCGAAACCCTAACCCTATGGATCGACGAGATCCCCCCCATTCAGCAATCCGCTCGCTACGGCAACGTCGCGTACCGCACCTGGCACGAACGCATGTCCGAATCCGGCGATTCCCTCATGCTTCGGTTCCTCCCTGAGAATCTCAAACCCGCGACGATCGAGATCGTTCCTTACTTCGCCGATAGCTTCGGGAATTCGAGCCGAATCGATTATGGAACTGGCCATGAGACCAATTTCGCGGCGTGGCTTTATTGCTTGGCCAGGTTGGGATTGATCGGAGAAGAGGATTACCAGGCCGTGGTTTCTAGGGTTTTCGTGAAATACCTCGAATTGATGAGGAAGCTTCAATTGGTGTATTCATTAGAGCCTGCAGGGTCACATGGTGTTTGGGGTCTTGATGATTATCATTTTCTGCCCTTTATATTTGGTTCTTCGCAGTTGATTGATCACAAGTACATGAAGCCGAAATCGATTCATAACCAGGATATACTTGATAATTTCTCCAATGAGTATCTTTATTTGGGTTGCATTGCTTTCATAAAGAAAGTGAAGAAGGGTCTTTTTGCTGAGCACTCGCCCATGTTGGATGATATTAGTGGGGTGCCTAATTGGAACAAGGTGAATAGTGGGTTGCTCAAGATGTACAAGGCCGAGGTGTTGGAAAAGGTCCCCATCATGCAGCATTTTCTCTTTGGATCACTTATTAAGTGGTAATGTCAGCTGTAGATCATGATCCTGCCATGGTTTAAGCTTTTTCTGTGAAAATTGTTAACGGGCTTGTTTTGATTTTGTTCGCAGTGTTTTCCGGATTTTGCGAAGTAAATAGCAAGTACAGGAAAATAAAGATAAGAAATAGAATTTTATTGTTTTCATTGTTTTGTTTGCAAAACTTGAATCAGATTGAAAATAAGAAATGAAAACGGACGGATCCTTGATTTTAAGATATTTGTGTAGAGAGGGATCATAGTTTTTCTGTATTTGAGAACGTTAGGAAAACTACAAATTACAATTGTTCCGGTGGTTCATGTTGGTTCTGTTTGTTCCATTTTATTGGTTGTCATTGTTGTTGTTTGAGGTTGTAGGTAAATGTGGGCATCAGGTGTACATGGATTAAGATGGAATCATTTGTCTCAGAGAAGAATGAAGTGACCAAAAAGTGGATTTTAAGGAAAAGCTTACACAATAATTATATGAAGAATTTGCAAAAGCTTTAGACCCTTCCCCTAAAAATAGTACATTTCTGGATGAGTCCCCGAGTGGCAAACATGAACAATTGGGTCTGGCATCTGTCTTGGGCTTGGTTGATATTCCATTTCTCTATATGCCCATGCTTTAACATTCATGGAAGTTTATGTGCAGTATCCAGTACCAAACTGCAAAATTATGGATTAATTTATGTAATGAAATAATTTAATCCATTTGTTACCTTAGTTGATGCATGTCAATTGTCAAGCATGATTGTTCGGTCTTGCATTTTGAATTTACATTGGCACACCTGCCTAGACACAGCTGTACTTTTTTTCATAGTAGTCAATAGAATGCAATAGTGGTGCTGTCGTGCCGTCGTGGCAAGGGATCACTACAAGAGTGATGTCATGCCGCGTTTGAAGATCGCAGCTGGCGATGTCGCAGCCGCGATTCTGGGGTGAAAACAGAAAACCCCACTCTGTTCTGATCATTGCCCTTTTTCTTTGCTGTTCATCATCCCTGTAGCTTTGCCGTTCCCGACAGTGAGACTGTCTTCACCCTTCTTCAGTTTTTAAGTTTTATAGCGGCGCAGCTATATCCCTTCTAATTAGGGTTTTTTTATGTTGAGGGAGAATCTTTTGTTTTTTCTTTTTCTGAAACCTTTTTTCATTCTATGGTTTGGCTGAAATCTTTGTTCGGGCAAGTATTATTTGGGCTGGGCTTTTATTCTCTCTTCTTTATTGGACTTCTTTCTTCTTTAAAATAGGATTGGGCTTTTTGTTTAGTCTTCGATGCTTAACTTCTTTCAAGGGTGATGATGTGTTGAACAAATGAAAAAAGATGGTTGTGTGTTGTATTTTCTTCCCTTATGCTAATAAACTTCTTATGTATTGACTTGTTATTTATTCACTAAATTTATGGTAATTAGATTTTTAAAAATATAAATTATTACTTCTGATTTTAAATAATAAATATATGTAAAATTGTGGGTAATCTTTGTTATTTTTTAATAGTTATATGTAGTATAGTTACACAATGTTCTATATATTTTTCCAATATAGTGACTATCCTGCTATACACTATCCTTCTATAGCGTTTTAGGAGCCAGCCACTCTGCGCCACTATCTAGGATTGACTACTATGCCCTTTTTTCCTCATCGAGCACATCTAATCTCTCCTAGACACCCTCTGTTTTACTCTTAAAACTTCATCGACTCCTCAAAGAGTTTGGGAAAAAAATCAATCATGAGCAAATTAATTAGTTGTATTTAATTTTAGTAATGAAATAATGTGAGTTTCTGTTTTTACATCTTTGCCTCTACTGGTAGCTGGTCAAACTTTGTTGCCCTTTTGCACTGGACAGGTATTTTGATTTTTCTTCCACATTCTTAACATGGTTAGTGGAACAAGTTTTGGTAGCTGTCATTATTGTTGTATTCTCAACACAGTATCTTGATCAAACTCTATGATATTATCTTGGAGAAACTTGTCTACAAAATCAAGAGCATTGACTTCTGACAACTCTCCATGATCTTACCCTTCAAATTCACCATGGTAGATAGGCAACTTGTCCAAGATAAGGGATAATGGAGAATCATTTCTTAGATGTTCTGAGAAAATTAGGAGATTAATTACTAATGCAGTTGTGGGAAAAACAGTGGGGAAATTGAGGGAGTTAAGAACGAAAATATGGGAAAGGTTGTGCAGTAAGGAAACTTTTCAATGCTGCTTTAACTGTTGAAACACATGGACCACCTCTTAGCAGCAATGATTTTAATGGAAGAGAAGGCTTGGACAAGCTGCCTATCTACGGCGGTGAATTTGAAGGGTTAAGCTATGTTAACTCTCAATAACCTGGAGAGTCATTACTGGTCAATGATCTTGATTTTGTAGATGTATTTCTCCAAGATACTGTGTTAACAATGCAACAACAATGACAGCCACCAGAACTTGTTCCACTAACTTTGTTAAGAATGTGGAGGAAAAATCGAAATCCCTGCCTAGTGCAAAACTGCAATAAAGTCTGGCCAAGAGAGTTACAGATAGAGGCAATGTCAAATTTAACACACAGCTCCTGTGGAAGATAATGGGTGAAAAGTTGAGATGATTATGATGTGCAAAGTGTAGTCTATTGATATTTTAACCCTTCTTGTTATTAATGATCTTTTAATTTGTTTTCTACCAGGGAGTAGTGCACGAAGTAGCTTTTATTTTATTTTATGGAGTGGTGGTTGGAGTTGCTTTGCTGTGAGATCAAGCTGTAATCCAGGTTGACCATATTGACAGTCATTACAGGAAAATTATGTTCATAGCAGCTTATTTCATCGATCTTTAGATGTAGTCACTTTGTTGAACTACTTGTTCACAATTGACTTGCTTATTCCAGATGTACTCACATTAGTGAAAGTATAGATAATATGTAGAGTTCATTCATTTTGGTATATGTTAATGTCTACTACATGACAATGATGATTCTATTCTCGCAAGATGCTCTAGTCAACGCATGCTTGCACTGCTAGTCTTGCGTTATAAGCACATGCATCACGCTGATAATTTGAAATTCTTAAATTTCGAGGTGAATAAGCGAGAAAGACTTGAATGTATATTGATAATTGAGCAAGGTTTAAACCTTAATCAAATCAATTATATGACTGATGATGGGGTGTTTTTGTTTGTGAAAAGCATAAACTATTCTTTTTTCCTGTTTGGGCTACATTTGGCTATCCATAAAAATTCAAGGAAGAAACTTTTGAAGGGTCAATTTTAAGGAGGAAGTATTAAGGGGAAATTTTTTTCTTCATCTTATTTGGTATGTTGTATAAATATGTTATAAATTTTTATCCCCAAAAAGTGAAGTGTGTTTGGTGTGCATATAAAATTTTAAATTATAAAAATCATTTTGATTATTTATAAAGTAGAAAAATAATTATTTTTTTAAAAAATTAATCATAGAATAGTTATATATATATTTATTTGAACTTCAAATAATAGTAATAATAATAATAATAAATCTTGTCAAGTTATATTATAAAATTATATACACATTTTTTACGTTACTTGATCTAACCAATAAATTATTTTCTATTGTTTTATGAACCTAAAGTAAAATGTAAAGTCAAACGTATGGACAACGAAATAATAGCTATTTAACTCTAAATCAAATATATAAAGAACGGATGCAAGACAAGAATATTTATTTTATAATCAATCAAATTTTAAGTTCTTTGCACAACAAACAAACATTGATGTTGAGTGTTCGAGGCATCTTATTACAAGAAAGTATAGAATGGTACCTTCTTACAAGAACCTAACACATTCTAATAAATGTCATATTAGAGATATAAGAAATAAGGAGAAACTATAAATAGCACAAACACTACTAAAATTATTAATCATGTCTTTCATACTATCAGGTAAATTCCCTAGCACTATTTGTATAAAAGTATACATTTCACCCTTATCTACTATTGTGTAAAATACAGTAACATCTAAATTTGTCATTGTTTTCATTGTCTGCAGTCTTTGGATGATGGATGACCTAGGAATTTTATTCAGTTCCTTGTGCATCGTGCATTCTATTTCTATCACAATTTTCATCTTCTTTCAGTGTGTTGATGATATTTGAAACACATTCATCGTTGCTTTGGTTCACATGTTCTACCAGAGCTACAAGTTGCTTCTACATTGATCCAACATCTTTGTTTCGTAGTTTTCTTTTTCATGTGGCTTTCTTTGTTATCCTTACTTGATCTTAAATATCATTGTCTTCAATGTCATTGGTGTTGCTTGATTGTTCTCTCTCTTGAAGTCTATCAATAGTAGTGGCAAGATTTGTCCTAGTAGCTCTGTCTCTTGCATAAACTTCTTCGAAGATGTTATAGAAAGGTCATGGGTTCATGTATAAGCCTTTGGCAACAGGCCAGGGGTTCATGTATAATATCTCGGGTACATGTGTCCCTAGACGAGCCTAGTACGATTTTAGGGTCTCCCAGGACCCACCTGTGTTAACCGAGAGGGCCTCGGATACGCGTTGGACCCTTAACACATAGAGCAAGTGTTTTTGACACCACTATAGCAGTCCAGGACTACTATAGCGGTGGAAAAGAGCAAGGACACGATCCTTGCCTTGTGGGTGACCGGGGCATGGTTTTCATGATGTTTGGTATGCAATCGACCGTTATAGCGGTGCCTCTCGCACGCGAAACAATACCAAAACGACATAGTTTCATTAACTAAGACCCTTATTGTAACACCCTAATATTTAACTCAACACGCCTAGGACGCATTTAAGTTAATTATTAGTCATTACTCTTTTGTTTCAATTTTTAACTCAAACTTCTTTAAAATACTTTAGTAAAAATATGGGTAAACTTTTTTTTTTCAACTTAAATACCAAATCGTGAGCCGCGCATACTAAATACCTAACGTTATTACCTTACCTGCGTAAGAGAAATGTTAGAAACGAATATCAGGTAAATACAGAATACAACCATAACATAACATAACTCAAATAATGATGACATATCAATAATCAGATCATAATAGTGATGTCTTGTAATCTTAAGGACATCAATATATATCCATCAATAATATACAAACTGATAACTGAGATACAATTACTCTAAGGGAAAAATATCCAAAAGGAAGTTATCTCCGTAGCTCCTTGTCCACTCTCAAGACAAATCACGAACTACACCTTCATTCATGTCTGGAGACGACACGAAAAAGAAAAGGGATGAGAAACTTATACAAGAATCTCAAGAGGCTTCCCCGACTATAACACAAGTGTCATCGTCATCATCCCCAGGAATCTTGGGTTTAATTATGAAAATGGTGAACATATATATAAGGTTCATTTATTAAGTTCTAAATATCATTAGCGAGACCCAGTGATCTTTTAAAGCATGAATCTTAATGTCATGAATGCAACATATTAATCATGGATGCATGTCAATATCATATAGATAATATCATAAAATTCATAAAACAATACATATGATATAAAAGAACATCATGATCATCATTCTTACAGTGGACTTGAACTTCTTTTTCTTTCCTTGGGGGCCGCTCCTATAATTCTCTTTTCTCGAGAGTTCTAGGTTATGAGCTCATACCTCACTAAAGTCGCCACTGCAGATTCTTATCCCTTGATAAAGATAAATTCCCCACTTTAAGGTACGGATAGGTGGCATTGACAGGATCACCTTCATAACCTTTAATTCTGAACCAAAGGATCACTTCCTATTTGGATCACCTCTCATAACCTTTAATTCGTGAGTCTAGAGGATCATTTCCATGTGTCTTATGTCACCTGTAATCTTGGCATGTTATATGGAGATGTAAACATGAATATCACAATTATAACTCATTGATTCATTATTTCATGTGCATATCAATGAATCAAACATAATTATAACATGCCATAATGTAAATCGTGATAAACATGCATCATATGTCATTGCAAATATCCATAAGCCATATAAATTTCAGCACATCAACTCATTCTTCACAAAACATCAATCACATTCATCTCATCATATTGTCAATATTTACGCTTAAGCCCCAAAGGGTCAAATCACAATTTCTCAAAGATTACGTCAAAACATAATTACTCCCCTTTAACATCTACTAATAAATTAAAGATCTCTAACATTAACCAATACAATTCAAGAGGCATATAACTATTAGAAACCATCAAAACTCATCATAAAAACCTGTTAAGGCCATAAACCAAATTTCAATACATTTTAGGGGTCAAAGTGCAAAATCACTTGTTTTTTAATATTTAACGACGACCTAAATTTCTAAAACCTTATATAAACTTCATAAATGGTATTTTGGACTTATGGACATATTCAACATCATTAGTAGCTTTAAATAAAATCATTTGGCTGAAATAACATAATTGATAGTTCAAAACACAACTTTCGTGATTTTGCAAAACTACCAAACTAACACTTGTAACTACCCTTTTATGCATCTATGGTACCAAAAATAATTTTTACAATAACTATTAGCGATTTAAACTCATCTAAACATCCTAAATCAGTAACCTTTTCCAGTTCTAAAGGATTAGATCGTAATACTACAATTTTAGCATTTAAAATCATGAGAAAAACCGTATTCTTAATCCTTTATAATTTCTAGGTCTTTCAAAATTTCTTTGTACAAATTTAAAGACAATATCATACCTAAAAATAAAGTATATCAAGCTTTAAATCGGAATTATATAAGTGCCAAAAATAAATAGATGAGAAGTGTCCATGATCAAAGTTGTCATTGAAAATAAAACAAGTAAATCTTGAACTTTAGGATTTAAATGATAACTAGAATCATAAACTTATCTTGTAACCTTATTATTATCATTATAAGGTGATAACTTGGAAATATAAATATGAAATGCAAAGCTTAAAATATAAATATAAAGATGCAAATTCATGCTTAGGTATTTATGATTTAGGTGACAACTTGAAAGTAAATATGAATATGCAAGTTCATATTATTATCTTTAAGAATTAAAGTGATAACTTGGAACATAAATATGATTATGTAAAGCTTGAAATATAAATATGATATGCAAGAACTTATAACATAAATACGGATGCAAGTTCATTTTTATGTCTTATTAAGCTTAAAATTCAAGACTTAGTAACTCCTTTAGAAATCTTTTGTCATCAAGAATTAAATCTTGGGCTTTAAAGGACATTTAAATGATGGATTCACAACCACCACCATGATTCCTCATCATCAAGCCATGGTCATTATCAAATCATAAAAATCGAAAATATAAAGGAAGAACAAAAGAAAGAACATGAAATAAAATCCCTACCAAGTTGTTTCTTTGTTAATTAGAGCAAGAACTTGATCTTGTATGAGATATCAACGACACAAATCTGATCTTAGTGATGGTATATATTTGGCCAAGTGAAGATGAAGTGGTGGGAGGATTTTTGTTGTGTTCTTGTGTTTGGATATAGAAAGCTTTAGTGCTGAGGTTGTTTACTGACAGATGTGTTTGTTTGAGCAAACTCTGGATGAATACTGAGAATAGAGTCTCTTGAGGTGGAGAAGGAAGAAGAAGAGAGCTTTGTATTTAGAGAGAGAAGAGAGGATTTTGGCTAATTTTTGTGAGCAAGACTGCAACCAAAAATGCAAATGGTAAGAATGAATGTTTGTGTGTGAATTAGGCTTGGAAAACACATATTTATAGGGATTTTGGGGGGTGAGGCAGCTGCATTAATGGCTATAATGGGGAGTATTTTTTTTCAATTTTTGTGAGTGGTAGGACATATATTTGATGGGTATTTAATTTGTAATGGTTTAGAAATGATAAATTAGTGTAAGTGGCTTAACCATCAAGAGTTTAAAATTCCTCAAGACAAGATTAAATGGCCAACACTTATAGTGGAAATTTTAGTGCTAATAATCTGAAATAATAAAACAAAAATAAATCTAAAATATATTTTATTTTTGAGAAAAAGAAATTGTTAGTGGAAAAGAAATTGATAAACTAAAGTAAGTGCTTAATAATCAAATATTTAAGGTGCTCCACTACAAAATTAAATGGTCAACATATGTAGTGGAATTTTTAATGCAAATAATCTGAAGTAATAAAAAATAAATAAATATAAAATATATTTTATTTTTAAGAAAAAGAAATTTAATACACTAATTTCTATTATGTGTCTTAAGAACCCCTTTTAATTAAGAAAGAAAATAATCTTTTCTAAAATAATCTATGCTTTAAAATTACTCTCAAATAATTATTTTGACTCAAGATAAATAAATAAAATTAATTTATCTTTAATTAGAGCCTAGTATTGCCTATATTTATTTGATTACGTAAATAAGCTCATTTATTGTTAATTAGGGGTAAAATACTAATTTCACACAAAAACTCCCCCGAACCACCCGAACATTTTCAAATATCAAATTACACATGTAATAAACATTTTGAACTCCCGGGCGATGACTAGGGTTCTGAATTATTTAATCTCGTGATAAATTACCATAGGGGTATTTTGGTAATTTCACTTGGCGTAAAAAAAAAATTGAAGGTAATATTTTCACATCGACAACACACATAATCCCCTTCAAGCATAAAACTAACCCTCGAGGATATAATGACCAGTCTCTGATTTTTTTGGCAAAAACGACCAGGATATTTCATTACTCATTATACGAAAATTGAAAATCGCGATTTTCATATCATTTATTTAATCACCATATAATGTTATTCTAATATCAAAATATCCTATTAGATGGCACTGACTTACTTTACTTAAATTCATAAGTAGAAACGACCTCCAGTGTATTTTTTAGTCATTTTCAGACAAGAATAAAATCGATGCCAAGCACTTATCCTATAAATACCCCACGCTCAAGCATTTTTGAAGTAGGTAAATCTCTTTTGATATATTAAGTATTTACTTTCCTAAAATATTTCTCAAAATCATACAATACAATATACTTTCCTAAATTAATAACTGATTGGTTTCCTAAAATCATAAGATAAAATCCTCAGTAGGACCATACTAATAAGTAAAAATTTCCTAAAGTGAAATAACTACTACACTTTTTAAAATTTTATTTTGGCATCCTGCATTATCCAAATTTAATTGTCCACAAATACATGTATGTATATAGAGTAGTGTCATTTATGCTCATAAATTATGAAATATCATGTCAACGCATTCTTATTTATTATTGGATGAGATATGAGTCCCAAACAAAATAAGGTCCACACCGATCTAATAATAGATAGGAGTGTATCAACATGGTGTTCCACAAATGATGAATACAAATAATATTTCTCATGTATATAGTATTTTAATATGTATATAGTATATACACATTAAAATTCTCAAACAAATAGATAAGTTGTGAGAATAATGTAAAGTGAAATCATGAAAGATAAAGGAATAATTAAGAAATGACTCTAGAGACTAAAGAAAAAACAAATGGATATAAATATTCGTATTTTTAACGAGGATGAAGCCTTTATTTTATAACAAAAGTAAACCATGATTTGAAAACATTAAAGACCAAAATTTGGGACTAATTAACACCCACTTAGACAATTTTAATGGGTGTTAATGAACTTAAGTGAAGAGTAACACCCATTTAGTCCCAACATAACGCCCATTTATATAAAATGAACTTATTATGCACAACTATTTTAGTTATATATACTACTTAGATAAATCACCACCACATATACTACTGAGATAATTGTTATAGTTCGAAAGGAATAAATAATTTAGTTTGTTATTTTAATGTAAAACAAATGTGTTAAATATGCTAATTTAATGTTGAATAGAAAATGTATATCGTTAAAGATTAAATGTTCGAATATCATTTTGAGCATTGAATATTTTTTAAATATTTTGTTAAATTAAAAAGTTCATCTTTTATTTATTTTTATTCTCATAAAACATGCTAAATTTATAATTTTCAGTTTAGAATTTAGATTGAACAATTAAAATGGACTTATAAATTATAACAAATATTTAATAATAGATTATTGCTTTAATTGATAAATAGAAGAAATGATATTTCGAAGAAACTGAAAAAATGATAATTGAACAAAAGCGGCAATAGCCTTTTTGGGAACCACAACCTTATATTTGAAGGCATAAATTCAAATTTTATTGCATTTAAAGTTCTGATATACCAAAAATATACATTTTAATAATTTTACGTTTACATAAAAATTTTACCTAAATATATTAAAATATATATATAAAATGTATTATTTTATTAAAAAAATTCTTTTTGATGAATAACTCTGTGACTGTGTGTGTTAGAAACTTAGAATAGCAGAGACAGAGAGACAGTGAGGTTTTGGCGGCGGAATGGGGAAACGAGAGAAGCAGAAGAAGCAGAAGCATCAGAGGGGCTCAGTGAGAGACCCCTCCTTCTATCTTCATGACCAACCTGCTGATATTCATGAAACCGCTCCCTCAAATGAAGAGGAAGAGCAAGAGGAAGAAGAGGACGACAATGATGATGAAGAAGAAGAACAAGAAGAAGTGAAAAATCATGATAGCCCATCTCATGATATGCCTTCAAAGTTCCTCCTTTACCAGCAATCTGTCCAGGTTCGTGCTCCTATCTCCATAATAATAATAATAAAAAAAATAAAAAAAAACTTTGTCAATGGGTCTTGCTTGGTTTGGCTGTTTATTGTGTTGAAACATGGAATGCACAAGATTTAAAATTGCTAAGTTTGTGCTTCTTAGTGATTCTGAGTGTTTTATTTCTTTAGCAGCTAAATAGATGGGTTATTGTGATCTCTGTGTTGATGGAGTAAAAATCATGATTTTGCTTGGTGAATTGTGTTTTTCTTTATGCAGTCTCCCAAAGGAGACATAAGTTATATGCAAAAGTTCTTTCTCATGTACGTGGGTGGAAGGATGCCCCTACATCTTCAAGAAGATTTCTGTGGCACTGCCTTACTTAGGTATATTGGGTCTCTTGCATTTTCTATTATTTCATTAATGTCTATTTAGATTGATTGGTATTCCGTTTAAAAGTTTGCTTGTCTATCTTTTTGACATGATGATTGATGAAATTGGTATCTCTTTTGATAGGTTTGAGACTTGAAGTTGTCTTGTCAATACTTACATGCTTAAAGGAAGACTGTGTTCACTAATATTATGGTCAAATCATTTGGGTTATAGCCATTTGCCATATGTTGCCATGGTTAAACATGTGCATAGTATATTAAGGGCCTGTTTGGTTTCAGTTTTTATTTTCTATTCTCATTTCTTGTGATTTCTGCCTTCAGAATTTCATGAAGGAAATAGTAAAAACAAGAAATGAAAACTACGAACAAGATTTTATTGTTATTAGTATTTTCAGTGTTTCTTTTGCGAATCCTGAAAACAGAAAACATATAAAATGAAAACGGGAAAGAAAACAGTGAGCAAACAGGCCCTTATAATTTATTCAGATATAAGATGCATTTTGGTTTTAGAAATATGGTTGCTTTTTGGTGTGGATGGAATCCTCATTCCTCAGGATGTTTCAGTTTTCAAACTTTTCATTGCTGATTTGGTTATGGCTCAATATCCCAGATTGGGAAACTTTATTTCAGAGTGGCTTGTAACTGACTTAATCCTTTTAGTTTTTACTGGTATCTATTATATTTTATGTCAGTCCCATTCTACTTACCAGGCACTGGTTTATGTTTGACAGTATGGAATGGCTTCGGAGTGATCCAAGGAGGACAGCAGTAGGATTGGACTTGGATCTTGAGGCGCTTAATTGGTGCATGGAAAACAACATACCTAAAGTTGGGGCTGATGGGTTTTCTAGAATATCCCTCTTTCATGGGAATGTCCTACGACCTCTTCAGTCTAAACTTGTGAAGATGGATCCCCAGGAGCTGGTGAGGAACATTTCACTGACAGAGAATGGAGCGAATCTGCAGACTGCTTTGCGAGAATCTGACATTCAAACTGGATCCGCTTCTCAAGATGATGAGATAAACACGAGAAGCTTTCAACTTCCTGGAAGAGACATTGTGTGCGCTTTTAACTACAGCTGCTGTTGTCTCCATAAACGAGCTGATCTGGTTTTGTATTTCCAGCATGCTCGTGGTGCCTTGTCATCTAAAGGTGGAATTTTTGTTATGGATTTGTATGGGGGTACATCTTCAGAGCACAAGCTGAGGCTTCAGAGGAGATTTCCTAATTTTACGGTACAATATTCTTGGTAGAAATTTTCAGGAATCATTAAACTGGCTTGAAGATGTAGCTACAATATATTATGAGTTGCATTACGGGGATGATGTGGGTAGGAATATACTTGGATACACCTGAGGCTGATAGAAGTTTTGAACACACCAATGTTAAGGAGCTATAATAAGCCTATATAACCTTCTGACTTGTGGGACAGGGATATTAGGTTTCTCCAATGAATTGCATCATGTATGTAGTTAGTGCATGAAAAAGAGTATATTCTTATTGAATTTATTCTTTGACTATCAAATAATAAAGTTAGTAGCCAATTTGCAGTATGTATGGGAGCAAGCTGAATTTGACATTATTCAACGAAAAACAAGGATTAGCCTCCATTTTCATATGAAGAATCAACAAAGGAAACTTCGTCATGCATTTTCATACAGCTGGAGGCTGTAAGTTGTATAATTTGCTGTCTTTGTTTTTCTTTGGTTCATGGAAGAAAATTGTTAATATTGACCTCAAATAGCTCAAACTTCCATTGTATCCATGTTTATGTTTTATATTTCCGGTAGTTTAGAACATAATAAGAGGTGTGTTTCAGGTGGACATTGCCTGAGATTAGGGATTGCTTGGAAGAAGCTGGATTTCGGTCTATTCACTTTTGGATTAGAGAGATGCCTGACACCACAGAAATTGTAAGAACAGAGGGATTTGGTGTGGGGAAGGATAAAAAATATGAAGAGGCTACAAGTTTTCAGCAAGAAGATTCTTGGAATGCTTACATAGTTGGTGTTGCATAGCTTCATCTTAGAAAATTTAGACTCAGTGGTGTTTATTTTGTCACAACTATGACAAGCTTAGTGGTTTAGTCAGTTTCATTGTTTGTATTTTCCCTCTCTTTCTCCAATGTTAGATCTAAATTGGATTTAGCTTGACGGCATGTGATTCTGAAGTTTAACAAACTCTAATGGTACAACCATTTCAAATGTTGAGTGAAATTTCACCAATTAATTGATCTTTTCCCTTCATGTACTTTCTTGTTGGTATGTTTGGTGGGAATTTAGTCAACAGATTGCAACAAAACACTGACCACTTAAAACTACCATTTGCTACCAACACATGGTCAGTTGGAATGATGGATGCTCCTTTCTCTTAAGCCGTAGTCCTAGGTTTGAGTCCAGGGTATAGAGTAATTGGTGTTAGGAAAATCATGCCCCATATAGAATTTCCAATGCTCGAACAAATTTGTCTATATTTGGAGGATACTTGTGGGAAATCAAAAGTAAAAGATTACTATATACTACGTTGTAATAGATATATATTGAGATAGAATAAAGACGTCAGAAGTCTTTATGTATTCCAAATATACAGGTTGAAATAAGTTGTAAATAGTACATCTTTATACTGTAACTTGTTATAAGTGTACATTAACAAATTTCTTCTTTTTTTTTGTGGTTCCAGGTACATCAACAAAATTTCAGAAAGAAAAACGGCAAGTGCCATAGCCCAAAACGGAAAGGGAAAACGAGGGAATAGTTTGCATTAAAAAAGCTACGGTTACTAGAAAGAATTAAAAGAGGCTAAAGCTATACACTTGCTTGTGTTCTATAACTTCTCAGCTACACTGCAGCATGTACATCTGTACAATGGCCTCTCGTAGCAGTGACGTGTTTACATAAACTGAAATCTCCTAGGAGTAATTCTTGCAGTCAATTAGACGGTTTTGAAAGTTCTTTCTTGATAGCCTTAGAATATGTCTGGTGTTGATATTGGAGCGTAACAGCCAACAGCTCATGAAGAGGCGTCTTTGGCTTCCACCCTGAACCCCAAAAGATTAAACATTTAAGATGAAGGTTGAAATTCTGCAGAAAAATTCCATAGGTTTAATAGAATTAACAATGAATACCAAGTTGCCTGGTGATAATCCTCATGTCAGGGATGCGCCTATCACTGTCATCATAGCCTTTACCATAGAAATCTTCTGAACTCACATCCTGAGTTGATAGACCAGAGGCAGGTAACCCAGACACCTTCGCATAAGCCTTCATGGAAATAAAACACGATCAAAAGCTGTTTTATTTTTCTTTGGAAAGCAAAGGCCAAAGAAGCCTATGTGAATACTAATTTTGGAAAGAATAATGCTGGCGACCCAAATAAAAAATTTGTCAAATGCATTTGACATACACGTAGCATATGTTTAGTGACTAGACGAAAATCATGGATGCTTAAATAATGAGGTGTTTATTTGATATCTTGACATAATTCGAACCATCGATTTCTGATTGGCAAATATTTTTCTTCTACAAAAGTGAAACACCTACCTGTATCATAAGCTCAGCTAGTTCCTTCACAGAAACCTCATTATCTGGGTTTCCCACATTAAAGATCTGCCCGTTTGCTCTTTCAGGGTTATCCTGTGACATGTTAGCATATAAACATTAATTCAAGCTCGTTGCAGCTCTTATAGTGAGAAGGAAGTTAACTTCTGAGCTTACAATCATCAACAGAACAGCCTCAATTGCATCCTTGATGTAGAGAACAGTTCTCTGTGATTTTCCACCATCAACTAGCTTGAGTGGCTCGCCACGCAGGAGATCCTGGAACAAGAAGCTTTTGAGAAAAACAGCTATGCATTAAGAGCATGAAGACATGAACAAGAAACAGAACCAGGTAGCTGATGTTGTTACATTACTGAAGCAGGCTAAAACTCTGGGGACACCATCCCTTGGGCCATCTACACCAGGAATGAAGTCCATTCTTGGGCCAATCCAGTTATATGGTCTCACAATAGTGAACTTCAGACCATTCTCCGCGTGCTCAGCTATAGATTAGTACAGCAAAGTTAACAAGGAAAAGGAAAATCCAATGGTAACTATATCATGAACCAAAAAAGGAAAAAGAGATAAATCGGTTTCTTTACCATATATTAGCCTGTCAGTCATTTGCTTTGCACAGGCATAAGACCATCTCTGTTTCTCAACTGGACCAAAAATACAAGGACTGACATCTTCTTTTAGCATATAGTATTTGGGGTCCTGCATCATGCAAATTCATGTTCAATAAAAAAAGTAATAATGCAAAGTTTGGTTTTGTTTTCATCTTCTGTATTTTCTGGTTTTAGAATTTTGTGAAGAAAACAATAAAAATAGAAAATACAGAAAATAAAAACAAAAACCAAACATACTAAATGATCAACTTTGAAAATGAAAACTAGCCATCCAGTTAAGTCCTAATTCTACAGCCCACTTTTAGTTTTAAGCATTCATCTATCCTAACTAGGATTTCAATTTTCAACAAGAAACATGTTTGATATTTGGCCTAAACACATAAGGGGCACATGACAAGAGAGGTACCTTCCGATACTCCTCCGGAAGAAAGCTACCTATGGTCTTTCCAAAAACCTCGCATGTAGAAAAATGGATCAAACGCTTGTTGTTCTCACTGCAAAACTTAATCTGCAACCCATGAACAACTACTGTGCATTTAGATTAGCTCATTTTAATTTCGAAAGTCGAAACAACTACAATCAATAGTTTCCTAAAACAAATTACAAAACGGTTTTCTTTAAATTATTCTATGCCAATCACGCTCTTATACATACACAACAATTTTTTTCTGGAAAAAAAAAGGAAATTTAATATAACCAACCCAGTTCAAGAAACTACTCAAAATGGAAAACCCACCACGGGAATGGCATCAATGAAATTGCTGTAGATGGTATCCAAGGGGCGCGTATTGTAATCCGCGGGCGTGCAAATTGCAGCAAGATTGATCGTCTGCAACAATAACCAAAAAAAAAAAAGTCACCATACATGCAGCGAAATCAAGATTAAAAAATAAAAAAAATAGTAATTTTTAGGTATGAATCATGTTATTATAGGTATACAAATCATTATTAAACCTGCGTAGGTCAATAGAAAATAATTGAAAAAACACATTATTATTGAAAACACTTTTACATCCATCGAACAATCATTTGAGTGCCTATAATATAATGCGGTAAACCAGTTAATACAGACACATGAAATAATAAATAATAAGAATAATTTTTACAGATGTTTATAGAAAAAATCATTAATCAAATTCATCCACCATTTGCACCCAACTTTACGCAATTGCAATAGGACAGCAATTGTGGTGAGATGCACATTCACGTAAATCGATCTCAAGGTAATTAACCACATCGCCAGTACCACCGCAACGAGCTACATTTCAAGTCGCACAGACACGCAAAAATTTCATATAATAACTATCCGCAAAAGCATCAGCGATCGCAGCCACAGTTTAAAACATTTAACTAAGAACTTCTATATATATATATTTTTTCTCCCCTACAAAATTGAGGGAATGGAAGGATGGCGGTTTTACAAGATCAGAAGCTTTGACAAGAGTTTCTAGGCGGGAATCGTTCTTGATGTTCATTTGATGGAACTCGATGCGGTTGGACCACGGCTTCGACTTGTCGAGGAGGTGGTTGATCTTGTCGGAGCACACGTCAATAACGATGGCCTTGTGCGACGTCGCCGCCATCAGCTTCTCGCAGAGGTGCGATCCTATGAACCCTCCTCCGCCGATCATGCATATCGACATCGCAGGTATCGGCCTTCCGTCCAGGTCTACTCGCTCCATTATTGTTGCACACCCTTAAAATCAATCCGATCTCTTCTTCTTCTTCTTCTTCTTCTTCTTCTTTTTATTGTTATTATTATTTTGTGAGGGAAAGATGAAAGAAGCTGCAACGAGAGAAAGAGAGAGAGGGTGTGTGGCGGTTATTGTTATAACTGTTCTTTAGAAGAAGGGAAGGAGGAGAATGGAGAGGGAGCTCCAAGAAAGCGGTGGCAATGTCGTAAATTCCTCCCTCTTTTTCAGCTGTGTTTATGGAGAGTAATGGTATATGAACACTAAA
This sequence comes from Dalbergia cochinchinensis, assembly GCA_031216125.1. Classification (NCBI taxonomy): domain Eukaryota; kingdom Viridiplantae; phylum Streptophyta; class Magnoliopsida; order Fabales; family Fabaceae; genus Dalbergia; species Dalbergia cochinchinensis. Next base: position 11,805,356 of record CM062372.1, read on the forward strand.
AAGTGCTTACATCTTACACCTACAGTCAAAATGAAGAAAAAGACAAAAATAATGAAATGTCACTTTCCTCACTCTCACGGCCTCTTTCATTTCCCGTCAGCTTCCGCCCTCTTTCTCTCTTACCTCGCATAGGAGAAGAGTAACAATAAAGATACATTTGTTTTTATTTTTTTTACAATAATTCTATTTATAAGGTATATGGATTTTTGATTTTTACTTTTTATCTCTTTTTCAATGTGTTTGTGATGTTTGTATTCATGAGTTTCCTATCTATTTGTACGGTTTCAACTAAGTTTGATTGTTAAACAAAAAATGAATGATTTTATTGTTTGATAAACCTGTAGAATGACTAAAACTTGTCAAGTGATGCTAAAAACCGGTTTACAATCTTGTTGTAATTGGTTTACAACTTTTCAGAAATGATTTGCAAGTTTTTTACACTATGTTTACAAGTTTTAAGGACAGGTTTACAAGTCTTGTAAATGAAGTGCAAATAATTTGTAAAACTAAGCATTGCATAAAACCTATAAACTGAGTGTAAAAAGCTTGTAAACCAAGGGAATTAAAAATGTAAACCCTTGCTTAAACCTTACAAAGTGGTTCTTGCACAAACTTGTAAACTTGTAAACCAAATTTCTTGTATAAAGTAGTTCCTCATAGCTCCGAAGGTGTATAAATAGTTGGAATCTGAAGCTAAATAATGTAAACATGATCTACAATACAATGTAATTGGGAGAGAGTTTTGCCATTGGGGCACAAGTTTTTCACCTTTGGTTTATAAGTTTTTTGCACCATGTTTATAAGTTTAAGCATATGTTTACAAGTCTTGTAAACCAATTGCAAATAACTTGTAAACAGATGGCACAAAACTCGTAAATCTATGCTTAAGACTTACAAATCAAGTGCAATAAGCTTTGTAAACCAAGTATTTTTGCACAAAGTGGTGCTACAAAGTTATGAAGTGGTTGTAAATACTTGAAATTGATTCTAAATATTATGAAAATGGTTTACAAGATATTAGGAAAAAAAATTCCATTGGTTTTTGTCATTGGTTAACAAGTTTTATGCACTTAGTTTATAAGCTTTTTGCAGTATGTTTATAAGTTTTAAGCACATGTTTACAAATTTTGTAAACCAAGTTTAAAAACTTGTATACCTAAACATTGCTTAAAACTTGTAAACCAAGTGTAAAAAACTTGTATGAAGGTGGTTAAAAAACTTGTACACCTATGTTTAAGACTTACAAACCAAGTGCAATAAGCTTATAAACTAAGTTTTTTCCACAAAATAGTGCTATAAAGTTTTAAAATAATTGTAAATACGTGAAACCTAATTCTAAATATTGTGAAATTGGTGGTAAAAAAGTTGATATCTGATGCAAAATACTTATAACCTGGTTTTAAATTCTTGAAAATCGGTTCTAAAAATTTGTAAACTTTGTCATAAATATTATATATGTAGGTTTTATATCACAACTTTATTATAATTTATTTGGATTTTTTTTATAGGTTTTGTATCACGCTGCATATGTAAAATATGAAGGATTCAATGACTGTTGATGCAAAGTTTGATGTTGAGATTCTGATTGATGACGATGATGGGGATTATGACCTCTCAGTGCTTGTTATTGGGATGATATTTAATTCAAAAGAAGAAATGAAATTATTCAACAAAAATTACTCAAGTAACAAGAGTTTTAGGTCTAATAAATTCATAAATTCAAGAAATAGGTTGGATTGACAACTCAATTGCATGTTACTTGCATGCTTGCGGGAGGAAAGTCATGCATCAAAAACTAATATGTTCATACATTTCAAGTTTATTACAACCAATGAAAAACTCACTCTTTTCATCATCATTATTTATAACTTCACATTACACTTTTATCTATTGATTCATCATTATCACCAACTAATGTATTATTTTGAAATAAATCATTGGCACTACTAATGCCTTTGTCCACAACAATCCTATCATGTTCACATCTTTGCTTGCCTTCTTGGGGTTCTGTCTTTCTTTCTTTTTTTTGGCTTTTTGCTTTTGAATGCGCCATTTGGTTATGGATCTAGTACGAAAAAGGATACAAATGAGTTTATATATCATCTACATCAAATAATATTAGTAATTTAATATGGTAACCAATTTCAGGTAACCAAAATCAAAGTAATCTATTGTTAAACCTGTACTAAACAAAAATATAATTTGTAAACATGAGGAAAAATTTGTAAACTAGTGGACAAAACTTGTAAACCCGTGTTAAAAACTTGAAAAATAAGTGCAAACAACATTACACCCGTTCTAAAAACTTGTAAATTAAGTGCCAAAAACTTATAAACCCATGCTAAAAACTTGTAAATCACGTGCAAAAAACTTGTAAACTCGTGATGAAACTTGTAAACTAAGAATAGAAAACTTTAAGTTCTTAAAACTTATAAACCGAATAAAAAAACTTATAAATTATAGCTGAAAGTTTATTGTAAATCTGTGTTTAAAACTTGTAAACATAATGCAAAAAATTTGTAAACTAAACGCATAAAACTTGTTAACCAATGACAAAAATCAATGGGAAAGTTTTTCCCTAATATCTTGTAAATCATTTTCACAATATTTAGAATTAGATATTAAATATTTACAACCACTTCAGAACTTTATAGCACTAGTTTGTAAAGAAAAATTGGTTTACAAAACTTATTGCACTTGGTTTATAAATATTAAGCATAGATTTACAAGTTTTTTTTTCCGTCTGTTTATAAGTTATTTGTACTTGATTTATAAGTTTTAAGCAATGTTTAGTTTTATAAGTTTTTGCACTTAGTTTACAAAAAAACTTAGACACCAATGGCAAAACCCTTTCCCAATTATATTGTATTGTACATCGTGTTTACATCATTTAGCTTCAGATTCTAACTATTTATAACAGCTTTAGAACTTTGAGGAATCACTTTGTGCAAAAAACCTGGTTTACAACTTTACAAGTTTGTGCAAGAACCACTTTGTAAGTCTTAAGCAAGGGTTTTCAAGTTTAATTCCCTTGGTTTACAAGTTTTTTATGGTTGATTTACAAGTTTTAAGCAATACTCAGTTTTACAAATTATTTGCACTTCATTTATAAAACTTGTAAATCCATCCTAAAAACTTGTAAATATAGTGCAAAAATCTTGTAAACCATCTCTGAAAAGTTGTAAACCAATTACAACAAGCTTGTAAATCATTTTTTATCATCACTTTACGAGTTTTAGAGTCATTCTACAGGTTTATCAAATAATAAAATCATTTATTCTTTGTTCAATAATCAAACTTAGCTGAAACATGCAAATAGATAAGGAACTTATAAACACAAACATCACAAACACATCGAAAGAAAGATAAGAAGTGAAAATGAGGAACCCACATACCTTATAAATAAGATTGTTGCAGAAAATTGAAATAGATGTATGTTTATTGTTAACCCTTCTTCTGTGTGAGCTGAGAGAGAAAGAGAGCGGAAGCTGAGTACGAGAAATGAAAGAGAGTGAGTGAAAGAGAGAAAAGTGATATTCCACTATGTTTGTCTTTTTCTTCTTTTTTACTGCCGGTGTAAGGTGTAAACACTGTTTTAGTGTTCACATATCATTACTCTATTGACAGTACTTACTGTTGCTCGCTTCTTTTTTCCCCTTTTTATAAATATATTTTTGTTTATTTTTATGCCTTGTCTAATTCTTTAATGTACTAAATTTTTGCTGATTTCTCAGAAGTCAATTGTCATTGTCTTCGTTAGAAGCCCATAGTTTTCTGGCGTACTATTGTGGAGCATGAGAAATGAAAATAAAAAAGAATAAGAGGCAGATATGTTAAGGTCATTTTTTGGTCAAAATTACACTGGGCTTAAGGTCATCCCCATTGAGCTCAATTTTGGGCTGGTCCACAAACTCCCCTATCTTGAGCTTGGTGAGAGAAGGAATAAAGGATCCAAACCATAGAAAAAAAAAGAAGGGATAAAGGATGAGACAAATGATAGAATATTTTTCATATGAGGCGTGGATCAGATGATAGTATCATCTATCTTTGATGATAGTGCAGCTAGGTTCGAGCCCCAACAAAGCTGATGGCGCTGTGCAAACCCTCCCCCCTTTCCCCAACCAAAAAAAAATGATAGAATATTTATTCGAACAAAAAACGATGATAGAATATTTCAAATACGTAGATAAAAAAAATTGACTATTACTAACACATGGTAAGAAGTAACAAAACGTTAAAGAAAATACCAACTAAAGAATAATCTATACAACCTTTAACCATAGTTTTTAGACTCGACTCAGCAATCGACTTGTTCAAGGCATCGGGTTATTCGATCATTGGTTTAATTGGTGAATCATTAGTTTAACCAGTTGAATCGGATTTAAATAATATGTATATATTTTTGGTACATGATATAAATATAGATATAAAAACATGATATGAATATACATTTTTTTTAAAAAATTAAGCAAAAACAAATTCCAAAGAAGCTATTTGAGTAAGTATTGTGACTAGATATTGGGTTGATGTAGGCCTTTTTTTTTTTTGCACATTGTCTACCTAACCCCAAAAAAGAACGTTAAAAGAAATCTAACTTAAAAGAAAAAAAAAACACACACAGTGACAAAACCTAATCCCCTACTCATAACCACAAATCTTTTTCTTTATTTTCTCACTTTATGTCGTAGCAATGCATACTGCATCCCCCATCCATGATGCAAACCTTTTCCCTTCATTTCAATCTTTCTCATCTCAACTCTTTCTTTCATTTTTTCTCTCTTAACTCACCTTACCTACCCACTATCTCTCTCAACTGGATTAGATCAACCATATCTTTAACCATATAATTGCAGCGGCGGTGGCTTGACACAAACATACGATGGCAGGAGAGGCGGTGCGACACAGTGTCACCATCTGCTTGTGTCCCCTACTAGAGGTGGATTTGTTGCAACTAACGACGTTTCCTCGTGGGACAGTGGCCGAAAACTTTTTCTTCTTTTTTTTTCTGTGATTGGTTGAACCAGTGGTCTATCAGGTCACTGGTTTTTGAAAAAAACTATCAAGTCATACCAGTTCGTGTGTAGATTTGATTTGTAAGGCTACTTGGACCAGTTACTTGTCCAACTCACCAGTTTACCAATCGGATTGGCTGGTCAACCATATGATGGCAGCAAAGGTAGTGTGGCATAGTGTCACCATCTATCCGTGTCCCCTATTGGAGGTGGATTCCTTGCAACCGGTGACGCTTCCTCATGGGACAGTAGCCAACAACTTTTTCTTCTTTTTTTTTCTGTGATTGGTTAAACAGGTGGTTACCGATTTTTGGAAAAAACCACCGAGTCATATCAATTCTCTTCAATTTGTGTGCAGATCCCATCTATAAGGCTACTCAGACCGGCTACTTTTCTAGTTAATCGATTCACCGGTCGGACCGGCCGGTCCAATCCGAGTTTGAAAACCATGCCTTTAACTACTATTTGGTGCTCAACTTTCTTATTTTCCAAAATATCTTTAATTTATAGGAAGTTGGGTAAGTTATAAACAAAAAATAAAAGAAGTTACAAAAATTTTAACAATATAAAAAAAATTAAATGTGAACAAATACTAAAGATGAAAAATGTAGATTAATAGACACGCTAGTACCTATTAACTAGTATATATATATAAATGGATTGTCACCTTTAACTACCTCTTTGTGCACAAATTTCTTATTTCATAAAATAACTTTAATTTATAAGAAGTTGGGGAAGTTACAAATAAAAGATAAAAGAAGTTACAAAAAATATTAACATAAAAAATTAAATTTATAGAATAGTAAAACCTAAAATGTACATGCCTATCAATTCAGTGATTATGATAAGAGGAGTACATATTTAATAGTTTGATTTTTATACACAGATGGTGTAAAAAAATTTTATATATCATCCAATCATATATTACCATATAAACAAAAACAGTCCAAAATTTTTACTTGTCTTTACTATTATATATATATATATATATATATAGAGAGAGAGAGAGAGAGAAGAGTGGTCCTCCATGGCCCCGTCATTTTGAAAAAGTGATAGATGTGGTATGTATTCCCATTCATGGCCAAGAAAAATGCTGCTAAAAGAACAAGCTACCCCATTCTATAGTAGCAACTATGCAAACTACAAGGCTTGGCTATAGCAAGAAAAAGTCAAATAAAATTTTTAAAGATAATTTTAAAAATAGTCTTACAAAAAAATAAATAAAACTCACTTTCAGTAGCTTCTTTTGTAAGCTTTTTCTACTCTTCTCTCTCATGATATTGTAAGCCCTTTTTATACCAAAAACGGAGCATAACACACACACATGACATATTTTCTCTTCACTTCTTCAGTATTTTTCACGTTGGGGCTAGCTTTCTTTTTTTAATTTTCTTAATTAAGTTAAAGTTAAGCACATGAGAAGATCATTGATGGAGATATGGAGTATTAGAAGTTAAAAGACAAAAAGTTCAAAGACAAGGGGAGATACCTATAACATTCTTGTTACAGTGAAGAAACAAAGTAAGATAATTTCTTTTTTCATTGTTTTTGTTCACTATTATAGCATGTGTAGTATAGAAATATGAAATATAGATACAAATTTTTTATTTGCTATCAATTAATTAGTTGTTTTTATTATACTTTATTTTGATGTTAACATATGCAAAAAAAATTTAGGTTGAGTGTTAGAGATGTCTAGGAAAAAACTATAGACTATGATACTTTATTTTGATGTTAAAATATACAATTTTTTTTTAGGTTGAGCATTAGAGATGTCTAAGAAAAAATTACAGACTATGATACTTTATTTTGATATTAAAATATGCAATTTTTTTTTTAGGTTGAGCATTAGAGATGTCTAGGAAAAAAACTATAGACTCATTTTTTAAGAGAAAAGAAAGGGTACATAATGAAACAAACTCTAGTTTACCAAATTTAAATTCAGTTAGTAATGTTGAAAATATTGTTGAGCAACCTACAATACACAACTTATTCAATAACCTCCTTCCAAAAGTATGAGGATTGAATAAGAAAAAATTAATATTAATACTTTGATACGTGATCCTGGAAAGCGTCCACAAATTTGAGATTATCTTATTAATTATAGTTTTCGGACTCGAACCAGTGATCGACTCGGTCAAGGCACCAAGTCATTGGTCGAACCGGATTTTATTAAATTATTATATAAAAATACAACTTAATGCCATTAAATATAATATATATATATATATATATATATATATATATATATATATATATATATTATATACATTAAGAAGCTACCATGTGAAATGTTGAAAATTCTCAAAAATTGTATTTGTGAGAATTGAACCTTGGCAATGGCACTATTGAGACTAATGCAACAACCACATCAAAGCACAACAGCAACGTTGGCTTAGTGGTTGTTACATCAGTCCTAATAGTGCCACTGCCAAGGTTCAATTCTCACTAATGCAATTTTTGAGAATTTTCAACATTTCACATGGTAGCTTCTTAATGTATAATATATATATATTAAATGCAACATAACTAACAAGAAGCATCACTAGCGTGGTGACAAAGGTGCTCTTACTTCATGGTTTGGTGCACCAAAACTGGTCAATTAACCCGGTTTGACCACGGTTTTGACTCGTTCACATCGATTCTATAGCAGAACCAGATCGGCCACCAATTTTCCGGTCAATTCAGCCAGTCCGATCCGATTTTTAATACTATCCTATCAATCAACAAAATGAAATTTGTAGGGCGTATATTAAGTTCGGACTATATCATTTTTTTATGGATGTGTATCCCATTTCTGGTCTAAACAATTATTCTTGTCGATTTTAAGCTAACTGATTCAAAAGTTTTCCTTGGTTAGATTATTCACCAAAAGCAGATACTGTACCATGCTATTTATTTGCTAGAAAATCCACTCCATTCACTCTGGGAGGATTTAGAAACTTAAAAAAAGTGAATAATAGGAAAAACTATGCATTTTTATCTCATATGGGAAAATCTCCTAATTCTTCTCTTAATGTTGCTATTAAATGCTAAGAAGACTTGAAAAACCAATCATGTCATATTGACAAAGTGCTATCTAAGCAGACTTCATAGCAAATTTTAACTAATTGGTTGCGTCTTAAAGTTTCTATTGATGCTGTCAAGTGGTTAACATTTCAATCTTGTGCTTTTAGAGGACATGATGAAAGTTTGGGATCCAACAATCGAGGCAATTTTCTTTAAATGTTGAATCTTTTGGCTTGTTACAATAAAGAAGTGGATATAGTTGTTTTGGAGAATGCCCCTCAAAATGCAAATTACACATCACCTACTATTCAAAAGGAAATTTTACATATCTTTGCTAGAAAGGTTCAAAATGAAATTCGTAATGAGATTAATAATGCAAAATTTTGTTTAATTATTAATGAGGCTTGAGATTAATCTAAAAAAGAACAAATGCTCTTGTTCTTAGATTTGTTGATAAACAAGGATATGTTAAGGAGGGCCTAATAGATGTAGTACATATAAGAGATACAGTCACTCTTAAACAAGAGATTTGTTTTGTATTGTCTCATCATAATCTCAACATTCAAAACGTTCAAGGCCAAGGATATGATGGTGCTAGTAATATGTGTGGAGAGTGGAAGGGGTTACAAGCTTTAATTATTCAAGAATGCCCTTCTGCGTATTATGTACATTGTTTTGCTTATCAATTATAGTTAGCTCTTATTGCTACAGCTAAAAAAGTTGTAAATGTTCTTTTTTTTTTTCAAAACTTGACTAATATTGTTAATGTTGTGTGTTCTTCTTGCAAATGTAATGATGAGTTACAAGCTACTTATAGCTCATTTAGTTGCAAATAATGAAATTGAGACAGGGAGGGGAGCTAATCAAATTGGCACATTGCAAAGGCCTGGAGACACTAGATGGAGTTCTCATTTCAATTCGATATGTAGCATTTTGTGCATGTTTGGTGCAACAAATTCGGTTCTTGAAGATTTAGCTATTAAAGGATCTACATACTCTCAACGAGATGATGCTACTTATGCTCTTAAATCTTTGATGTCATTTGAATTCGTTTTCATTTTACATGTGATGAAGGAATTTATAGAAATCACTGACAAGCTTTGTCAAGCATTGCAACAAAAATCTCAAGATAGTTTGAATGCTATGCATTTGGTTTCTAGTACAAAATCATTAATTCAGAAGTTAAGAGATTGTGGTAGGGAAACACTTTTTGAGAAATTAGTATTTTTTGTGGCAAACAAGCAATTGAAGTTCCCGATATGAGTGCTTCTTTCTCTGACATAATTCGATCCCATCGTCAAAAAGATGTTGTCACTGTTGAGCACCACTATCATGTTAAAATATTTACTGTTGTAACAGATCATCAGTTGAAAAAGTTGAATAATAGATTCAGTGAACAAACAATCGAACTTCTCATATTGAGCATTGCTTTAGATCTTAAAGATAGTTACAAAAAATTTAATGCTTGTAACATTTGTAAGCTAGTTGAGAAATTATATTCTTTGGATTTTTTTGAGCAAGAGAAGATCCAACTGGCATATGAATTACAACATTATGAATTTGATATCCCTAAAGCCCAGATTTTCAGAATTTGTCTACTATGGCCAAGTTATATCAGAAGTTAATAGAGACTGGCAAATCAGATATATATCCTTTGGTTGATAGATTAATTCAACTCATTTTGACTCTTCCTGTGTCTACGGCAACAATAGAACATGCATTTTCAACTATGAAGATTATTAAAACAAGATCATTTTCTTGCAGATTACATGATTGTTTACATTGAAAAGGAGATTGCTGCAAAGTTCAATTCAGATATGATAATTGATGATTTTTATACCATGAAGCATTGCTGAACACAATTAAAAAAGTAAATGTATCAAGTATGTATTTAACCTCATGTGTATATAATTGTTTATGCTGATCTTAAATATATGTGGATGACTTATAATTTTGTTAGTGGTTTCGTATATTATACATGTTTCTATGTGATAATTAATTTTAATTTTAGTTTATATTATAATGTTAATTAGTTTCACCCCTCCTTCAAAATTCCTAGCTTTGTCCTTAAATAAAAGTAATTAAGTCTTATATCTATTAGTTAAAAATTATATAAATAAAATAATTTAATTGAATGAAGGTGTAAATTTTTTTTAAATGATCCTTACATAAATATTGGACTCTATATTTAATTTGCAGAAAATTATATCATTAATAGGCTGTTGCTTCACTCTCGCGTTGGACTGCTTCGGCTCAAATCGCGTCACATGGTTCCTCGTTCATGGTATCCCAACTTGTCAACTTCGGGGAACTGTATATCACTGCAGCACCGTTCAACCTCAACCGCCTTTTAATTGAAAAATAGTAATATTAATTATTTAATTGTGATGTATAGGTAGTGTAAAATTTTTATATTCAATTATTTAATTATATATTATTATATAAATTATAATAATTAATTTTTATATTTACTATCTAAAAAACTATTTAAATTAAATATTTTAATTAAATAATAATAAAAAAATTATTTTATATTGGTAGTATATTAAAATTAAACTTATATGCATCAACGACTAAGAACGTGTTCTCTTGGACTGATGCCTTATCAGCTCCCTCCACATGTTTGACGGTTTAAAATTGGCGTGGCCGCTTACTATTAAATACCAAATAATTAAAGTTATATTTTCCGTCGAATATACTAAGAGTTATATTACCCCTATGTAATACAGAAATTCAGTTATTTAATCTTAAGTTAAGATGATTCAGAAAAGTAAATTGCATTAAAATATTTTTTTTATTATTAACAAACCGGACAACGGGCTCAGCCAAGAAAACAAAAGACAAACCGAATTAAAGCAGAAAACCACGTTAAATTATGTATTCAAAGCATAAAATACAATTTGTCGCCTTGATTTTTGGTGCTAGCATCAACATGTAGTCACCTTTTGAGTTGTAGTATAGCACGGACACGAGTCTACAGTAATTTTGACTCGACATAATCTAGATCGTTAGACATTTCTTTTTCTCCCAAATAAACTTGATTAATTGTAGACCAAAAAAAAAAGAAAAAGTTGATTAATTAAGGTAGCCTCTATCGTCTACGTTACAATGGGCACAGCCTGTTCGTTTTTTTTATGGAATGAACATAGTCTGTTTCTTGAACAAAATGACTTGTCATTATTTCATTGTATTTCATAAATTTGATTTAAGACTCTTAATCTCAACAATTATTCAACGTCAAAATTCAAATTGTAAATTGTCATTTTAAAGGATAATTTTATGGGTTCAATTAATCTCACACTTATTCTTCTTTGAAAAATTAAATTTTTACTGCAAGAATTTTACCTTATACTAATGCTTCAAGCTTGAATCACTTTAATTAATAGCTAATAAACTTCGGATAAAGATATCTTTCTTTTCTCATATCCTTTTTTTTTATAAGAAAATATTAGACAAAGAAGCTAAGCTTTCAGATTTAAAGTGATAATGGGTTCGATCCCTGTCAACCTCTAATCTTGTAAATAAATCTTATTCAGAAATTAACTTACTAGCATCGAACTAACGCTCATTGGGTAAGGTTCAATAAAAATTATCTATATATATACTCTGTTTTAAACTCCTCAATTTAAAAAAAAAAAAAAAGAAAAACAATTTTCATCATAAAATATCTTTCATTCAAAACGAATATTATATTATTATCTGACGATGTCAAATTACGTTGATACGTTAACATCGCTCCTAAACCTAAAAAACGAAAAAACCTATAAATATCCATAACTAGGCGTGTGCAGAGAAATCTCGTAGTACCATAGCAATCCAAAACGAAACGAACCGGCCACTCTTGCCTTTTGTGCGCGTGTTGTTTCCTTTTCTTTTCTTTTCTCTTCCTTTCTCCTGTGGAGGTGCTTTTCTTTGGGAGGGCCCTTCTCTTTACCTTCACTTTCCCTTCCCCCTTTCTTTCTTTCTTTCTTTCCTATTATTGGGGGCAGATTCCAATTCCCAATTCCCAATTCCTTTCCCCCCATCCAAACAGAGAAGCCCCCCTTCCCTTTTTTCTCTCTTCTTTTATAAATCTTCGATTTTCCACCGAACCGGAAAATCCAAGATTTCACAATTCCCCCTTAATTTTCACATCAATTTCCTTTCCCCCTTCTTCGAAACCACCCTAACGACTTGGTTCATTTTTGCGGGAGAAACAAACAGAAAAAACCGATGGCGGAAGAACACAGGTGCCAAGCTCCACGGCTCTGCGCCAACAACTGCGGATTCTTCGGAAGCCCAGCGATGCAGGATCTCTGCTCAAAATGCTACCGCGATCTCCAGCTCAAGGAGCAGCAATCTTCATCCGCAAAATTGGTCCTCAACCAAACCCTAGCTCCTCCTCCTCCTCCTCCACCGTCGTCTCCGGCGGTTCCTTCTTCGCTACCGGAACCGGTCACAGCTCCTTCATCAGCCCCTTCATCTTCGATAACTGACGCGCCACCACGCGCCGCGGCGGCGGAGGAAAAGATGGTTCCGAACCGGTGCGCGACATGCAGGAAGCGCGTGGGGCTGACGGGGTTCAAGTGCAGGTGCGGGTTGTCGCTGTGCGGGTCGCATCGGTACCCGGAGGGGCATGGTTGCGGGTTCGATTTCAAGGGGATGGGAAGGGATCAGATCGCCAAGGCCAATCCTGTGGTGAAGGCCGAGAAGCTTCACAAGATCTGAGCTTAAAAAAAGGAAGAAGAAGAGCGTGGATGATGAATGGGTATTCTGGTCATTTCGCGATTTGTGATGTATGTAATGTTAATTGGCCTCTGGTTGTCATTGATTGGGGGAAAGAAAAGAGAGTGGAAGATTGAGATTTGTTTCAGGTCTTTGGATCCGGGTCGGGTGCGGGTTGTTAGGTTTCGGGTTTGTTACGTGGTGCGTGGGACCGGGATCCTTATTGCATTGTGGTTGCGTTATGGAGTAAATTAATTTAATAAACATTTTAATTTTTAATTGTCTATGAAAAACTGAAGATTTATTCTTTTCGCTTTTTATTCTTCTTTGAGAGCACCCGCCTGTACAAAATGGTCCGAGTAAAAAAATTGTTTGGGGATGATGGAGTTTACTCTTGTTGCTCTGTTGAAAAGTTTGGAGCTTCGTTTTCCGGTATTGGTGGCTTTGTGCGACAATAAAGGCAAGAGGAGTCGAAAATTAGGTGCTGTATACTTCTCTTTGAACTCATGCACTATATAGGGAAATTACTATAGCTGCTCTCCAATTCATGGTATTATTCACTTCATGAGAGCTCCTTCATTTGAGATTCACTATGTATAGTCCTGAGCCCTCTATAGTTTCCAGTTAACATCTAACTAGGTCTCTCATAGTCATTGATTTTTTTTTTTAAAGAAATTGAATATCATTCATTTACTTAGGTGCAGAATAAAACATTACGAGTTTAAGAACAACGCACAGTTGGCCAAGCCTCAATCGTCAAACAAAACTATATCATGCTAAGTGATACAAGAACAGTGATAACTTAAAAAAAATTCATCTAATATTTTTAATCCATTAGAAGGAAGATGCATATATGTTGATTTTTTTTTAATTAAGATATTAGGGGATAAGAGTGGGAATGAGAGCTGAACACGTAACTTCTCTTAACTTATTAAGATATGCAAGAGTCTACTGCTAGGCTGCGGACCAACTTGCATGCATATATGTTGACTTATTCATTTTCATGTGGTTAATTTTATCTTACATTGTATATTAAGATTTGATCTCTTATTCCGCAGGATGCTTCAATACACTAAAATCAACAAGCCAACTCGTTTAATCTCTTATGTGAATCTAACATTGGCGCTTTTTGCAGTGGTCCGTGTGGAGTTAGTGACCAAATTGGTCACTGAATTTGAATGGTTGAAAGTTGAATCCACGGTTGAGATTAAAAGTGTTTATTACATAAAAAAAATAATTCTATAATGATTTATTTTTATATTTAACCTTTGTTTAAAAATAATTTCATGTGGATTATCTATTTTGCCCTTCATTCTACCCATCTCCCTACTGCCTCTCTTGATGCTCTACCCGCCATCTTATTCCTCTCATGGGCCATGAGGAGTAGCACAATGAGAAGGCCATGCATGGGATATTGCTTCCATTTCTCAAAGAGATGGACTCTGATAGGTTTGATCTCCAAGTTCAGTTACCTCACCTTGCCAAATCCAATTTCTAAGTGAGCCTTTTCTTTTTTATATGATATATCCTTAAAAGATTCAAACTTTTGGCCAGTGGTTCTTTCTAGTTACATATTATGGTTTGAGGCTCTGAGCTCTTGAATTTTTATTATTTGTGAAATTTTTAGCACGAAGGAGATTGGCAGTTTTGTTAGGGAGCTAACAGAAGCTATGATCCTATGACAAAAATTATACTTACTCCCCTTGATTGCTTTAAATGAACACCAAGCTTATTATTGCCATGCCCATTATCAGTAAATTATGCAAGATAAGAATGGTGGTTGGTGTAGTAATTGTTCAGGTTGTAGAGCAGTAGGGATAGCAAGAATTGTGGTTGGAAGGGTATGAGTTGCTAGAGAAGAGAAGGAAAGAAAGAAGGTCTGCACAAGAAAAAAATAATAATGAATATTATCCATTATATTTCATTATAATATTATCGTGACCAAATTGGTCACTAACTCTACACGGACCACTGCAGAAAATGCCATCTAACACCACCTCCGTGCCTGGGATTTTTTTTATCATCACACATCAGTTACAAGCACCATAGTTTTCATTGTTGATAGAGCATTTATCAAAGATGGCATGTCTGCAACACATCACCCTTACAACAAGTGTAAGAAACACGTAGATGCCACATAGAGACAGCAGAATTCTCACCCATCCATGATCCACCATTGAAGAATGTTGTTGATTAATAACCTTTACAAAATGTGGTCCTTAGGTAGCGTATATTTACTGTCTTCGGGACAGAAATACAAAGATATTGGAGATACAAATCTATTTGGTGATGGAGACAGAAATAAAGGATAGAAAAATTTTCTGTTCCCCAAATGGAAAAATATAAATTTTTTATACCTCCAAAATATAGGGACAAGATACGAAGATAGAAATTTAATCTTTTTATTCTTTCAATAATACCCCTATACATATTTATTATATATATTTCTATCTTCAGTATCTCTATTGTCCTGGTCCCCGACCAAATGCAACCTTAATGCTGTTAGCACAAACTACAATCGTGAGGAAGCACAGAAAATTAGCAATTACATATCCTTTCTAAAAATCTGAGCACATCTATTATCAAGAGAGATATGTTAGACACAAAAAACCACACCTACTAGTACTTCTCAATGAAGAGGTGAGACAAACAAAAAACATTAAAAAAAAAAAAAGAGACTGAGAGGAGGAAGAAGAAGGTGGTTGCTGGGGGGGGGGGGGGGGGTGGTGTGGTGTGTTGGGGTTAGGGCGTCCCAACCACCATAAAAGCAGTAAGCCCCTCCATGGGGCAGGTACCCCTCAAACAGAGTCTGAAGCAAGTGACTTACTAAGAGGGGCATAGGATGAGTACCGCATTGTCCTTGAACTCGAACGAAATTCCCATCAACAAATAGGATTTGGTTCAAAACTAACGTCAGTTCAATTAATATTTCAAAAATGTTAGGAAAAGAAAAGTCAATAATAAAGAGAGAGAAAAGATGAGATTAATAAAATCAATTTTAAAAATTTGTTACTCACCAAACATTCAAACATCTATTTAAAACATTGTCCCATTGTATTTAGATATCTGATTTTTTCATAATTGTCAAACCCCACCTAAGATAACTATCATATATCCTTCTGCAAAAGTTAATGTTGTAATATCTAAAATCATGTTTGTCATGAAAATCAAAATTTATTTATTATTTCCTCAAAGTATAAGGATATTAAATTATTTTATTAAAATTATTTCTGCAATATCTGAATTTACTTTTTTATATTGTTCATTACTTTAAATAACCTTTTATGTTTGTTTAAACTGCCAGTATCCCAAGAAATCTAGTTTGGGTCAGGTAAGTCAAATATAGTCATAAAGCCCTTCTAGTGTTATTTTTCAACATTCACAAAATTCAAAGAAAAAACCTTGGTTGGGGAGTTCAAAATCTGGAGAGGTTATGTCAACGGACTAAGGTAGAAATCATAGTAGGTCTTAGTTACCAGTGTTAATCTAAAATCTCAAGGTAATGAGTCTATGAATTCTGTCATTTATATAGTATTCACTTAATTTATTCTTACTTAACATGTAACTTTAACACTCACACTTAAAAGTCTAACATTTTCCCTCTCAAATGTGAGGCCGAAATGACGTGCTCTGCCCTTTAAGGATGAGCTACTAAGCAGTCAAGGTGAAATAACAACTGAAGTTTTTATTAAAAATAATGTTTGATATATAATAAAATTATATAATAAATACACACCATACGCTTTATCATCACTGGATGTGATAAGTGAGTGGGATGATTAGAGATCACACATCACATCTAATGATAATAAGGCATATGATGTGTATTTGTTGTGCATTTTATTATATACCAAACAATATTCTTTTATTAATTCTCTTGAAAGGGCTAGGACCGCACCTGACCACGAACCAACCATTGTGTCCAAATTTTAAATATTTGGCCTAGTCGCAGCATCCACTCTAGTACACTTATTGACATCTTGAACCAAAGCTTTTAAACATTGAATAAATAGACTATCTCATTTATATATCTTTCACTTACTCCATTCTTAATGAACCTGTCGGCTTATCAATCACACTTGACATTTCAATAGTTTTTAAGTCTCTCATTTAGAGCATCTCCAATGCACTAGTGGGTGCGTCTCTCTTCCACCAAGAGTGCTTGAGGGACGAGGAAGGTGGCGTTAAAGGAGGGATGAGGGATGCATGGCTTGTGTACCAATTGCACAAAATCCCTCTGGACAGGAACTCTCCTAAAACTAATCCAAGATTGACATGCGGTATGGTGCAGTATTTTTTTATTTTTTATAAAAAAATCTCAAAAGAGACATTGAAACGAAAAAAAAAAAACAAATTTATCAATTTTTATATTTTTCCAACTTTATACGTATAATTCGTTCTTTTGCATATCTATTTTCCAATCTTTTCCAAATTTCCCCACACAAATTTAACTCATATTTTATTTCACAAAAGAAAAAGATCTAAATCAATCCAATTCCTTTTATCAATTACTTACAAAATTCTAATTTCCTTCAAAATTCAAATATTCAAAATTTTCAATCTTTGCACTCGCTAAATCACAATCAAAATATTTATCTCTAATTTAAAATAAATTTTTTATATTTTTATCAAACCAAAAATAAAATAGTATAATACAAGATATTATAATGAAATATTTCACAAACATATTAATTTTTCTTTTTCTTTTTAATTTAAAAACACATATGGGACCAAAAGTTGGTCCCTTCTATTAGAAAGGGAAGAGACACTATTGGTTCCTATTTGCTTTTTAGGCTCAAGACCTATGAAGTATAGACATTGACACGGATATGGGACACGACACAGACATAGACACGGGGACACACCAAACTCAAAAAATTATAGGACACGGACACGGCATATATACATGTATAATTTTTTATTTTTTTGTATGATTCTTTTTTTTTGGATTTTTTTGGTCATGTTTGTATTATTTTTTTTATCTAATTAATTCTTATTTTTTATAATTAATAAAGAAACTAACTTACGAGTGTCTACTGTGAATTAGAGCCATGTCTAACACATATTTGGTCATGTTTGGCGCATGTTCGGTCGTGTTCGGCACATGTTCGATGCGTGTCTGATCGTGTCTAGAGCGTGTCCGAGCTCAGAAAAATTATTTTTTAATTGGACACGTATGAACGCGTGTCGTGTGGATGTCGGTGTCCAACACATATCCAACATACAGACACACCGCCAACTTGGTGTGTCCGTGCTTCTTAGCTCAAGACTAATTGGTCCTCCCCATATTGGAACCAACCTTGATCCACCTTTTATTTCTATTAGATATAATATTAAAATAAATAGACGGTATAGATCTATTGAACAAAATAAATAAATTTAATATTAAGAATCAAAGAAAATTTTAAAGCTCCATATGTATCCTTCCTTATGAAGCACAGATACTGACACTGACACGGACACAGGACACGATAAGGATACAGAGACACACCAAATTCAAAAATTTACAGGACACAGATACAATATATGTATATATAATTTTTTTATTTTGTTGTGTAATAAAATAAAATGACCCAACAGCACAGGTCTAACTAAATAACTAGAGTTGATTTTGGACTCATATTGGTATTAAAATTTTTAAAAAAAAATAAAGAAACCAACTCAGACATGCATATGGGGTATCCAAGCTATGGCCATAGTGAATTAGAATAATATCCAGGTGTGTTTGGTGTGTGTCTAAGCTCAAAAAAATCATTTTTTTAGTTGAACGCGTATGGACGTCTGTCCAACATGTGTAGTGTAGGTGTCGGACACTGATACGTGTCCGACACACGAATACGCCACTAAGTTAGTGTGTCTGTACTTCTTATCTCATTCCTTTGTCCCTTCCTCTTCCTTCTCCCCTCTGGTCCTCTCATGCCCACTTTACCAATCTTCCCGCCAAATCTCATTACCTTTGAGATAATCTTATATCTAGTTTATGCCCTGTCTATGGTAAGATCTAAAATACGAACCAAAATTGATCCCACCATTTGGGAGATGCTCTATATGCCTCATTATTTATTTATTTCCATTGTTTATTAAAATTCAAAAGCATTGCCTCCACTCTCGATCATTGACTTGACCTAAATAAAGAGGGAACATTGCTTTGGCTTCAAACAGCGTATTGACTTCTTGTTTACCACACTCTTGCACACCTAATTAGACTGCGAATAATAATTAATTTGATCCAACATCGATCACATTTAAGCGATATGCTTTTCAGAGGAAGTCATTGTTACTTCATCTTGTATTTGATACGCAAGAGATGACGAAAGACCAATAATTAGTCCGGAACAAATTATTTATAGAAGGTAACAATAAATTGTTGAATAAGTTGTAAACCGTTTAATTTCCATAAAAATAAAAACACAAATTCGAATCTAGAAAAAAGGTATTTGTTGGGAGATAAGTAATTGTAAATTTTTCATTATCAAAATTGTGAGAGGAATATCTTTCATAATTTTAAAATATACTAAAAACTACTTATAGAATGCGCATACACTATATACATCTTATTACTAAAAAATCATTGCCGAATTTTCCTTTCATTCAATTCATTGTGACAAGGTTGTCTTCTCTTTGGACAATCTACCTGCGCAACAATGAGACCCAACGAGAAAAAGGTTGAAAACTGATTAGCCTATTCATTCATTGGAGAGAACCAAAATGGCATGAGACAATGTCGTTCGTGGACACATTAGTCTTTGATAAAAAAAATTTATAAATCAAATAATGTACATATTAAAAAAAATCTTAATAAATGTAGAAAATTACTATCTTTATCATTGAATAATTGTCTATTTAAAAATTTTTTATCTAGAAATAAGTATTTATTTTAAAAATTTAAGTAATATTAATTATTTCTTTTCAATAATATCCCTATTAAATAATATTAGAGGAGGAGAGAGATGTGATAAAAGAGGGGAGAGAAAATGTGAATATTAAAAAGACATAAGGATAATTTAATAAATTATTTTTATCTTTTTTCATTTTGTTTTTTTTCTAATCATTTCCTTAATTTCAGTGTGCATTTATAATTGGATAATTATTCAAGAACGAAGGGATTATAAGTTGATAAAACTATCTTTCTATAGATATTATTATTCATCTTAATAAATGTATTGATTATTTAATTAATATATTTATATTAAAAGTATAAATAAAAGAAGTAAATTAATCCTATTTAAATATTGTAAATGAATAGATATTTTAAAATATAAAAAAGTAAAAAACTATCTGTAATTCTGGAATAGAGGAAGTAGTTCTAAAATCTTTGATAATTACATAATAGAAACACCACATATCCCACATTCATTCGCAATCGATATGATTAATGATTTGCATGAAGTTTAAGTACTAATTAAGACTCTCTCGGGGGACTCTGGTTTCTTTTCCCCCAAGATAATCTTCCACAACTCTGATTTCTTCGGATTTGATGTTTGAATTTTTTTTTCATTTATTGTTGTTTATGTCATATGGGGACCATAGTTATTGCTTTATTTTTTTAAGAAAAAGGTATTAAGGCTATAAATTATTTCTAGAAGAGACAGGAGATTGGAGAGATGAGAGTTGAATATAAGACTATAATTATTGCTTAAAGTTATGATATTTTGCCTGATACATATTTCTTTCCCTCTCTTTTCTTGGGGGTAACTAGAGCTTTATCCCTTTTTTTATTTATTTTTTGTTCAGGTAAATGAGGAAAACAGAGGAGGAGGCTTTCATGTGACACACGTCTCAATACTTAAATTTGTGGTGCTGGTATATACAGCACTCAATTTTCCTTCGCAAGCGGTATATATATCAACATATTTTTGGAAAAAAAAACACTTTTATAAAGTCCTTTATATTCATTATATTTATTTCTCAAATCAAAGAATGGAAAGTGGATTTTTTTTCTAAGAAGAGTGGATTCTTTTAACTTTTAACTTACTAATTTCAGAAAAAAAAAATACACATAATATTAGCTTTTAAAATTAATTGAAATGGATATAAAGAATTTGATACCAATCATCTCGTTTATTTGTTTTTTCGTGTGATAAACTCGGATGACTAGAAAGGATCATCTCCTCTCTCTTGCATTTTGAGCTGACAGGAGTGGGTTGTGGCTTATGCGCCCACAAAATTTTTGAAGTTTTGTTGGTAGTTATATAAATAAATGAACTTTTATCTCTATTAAGTTTAAACCTATATTAATTTTAAATAAAATAAAATAATAAAATACATTTCAATTTGTTTTTTATTATCCTTAAATATTTTTCTTGTCCCATTAAGAAAGTTTTCTGGATCGGCATTGAATATAGTGGAATGAGAATTGTGGGATAGTGCCATGCAGGATTAAGTCATCACATTGCTAGCTCCTCAGTACTTAACCTTCACATAAACTATAAATCAATTGTAATTGACTAAGTGAGTCGAAAATATTTATAGTCTGTCTTATTTTTATAATTGTCCGAAACCTCAAAACTTTATTATTATTTTTTTGGGGGGCTAATGTCCACCAACAATATTATTAGAGACCAATATCTTCACACAGATCATTGGCTATAAGATATATGTTATTAAACCCCCCCCCCCCCCCCCTCTCTCCTCTTCTTCTAACATTCTTGTCCAGATGATACCCAAATATGGAGGTAACGACGTTTTGACTCTTTCTTGGGTGATTTTTAATCCGTCTCTCTTCCTGTTCAAGCATTCAATTTCCTTGCCATGAGTCAAATTGAAATTATTATTGATATTGACAAATACCTTCCTCTCCCTTCGTAATATTCACTCCACAAACAAAGCTTGTCCAATATCTAATTTCCAACCGCGGTCGCTGTCGGCGATATATATATATATATATATATATATATATATATATATATATATATATATATATATATATATATATATATAAATAATGTATTCTTATTTATTATTGAATGAGATTTGTATTCCAAATAAAATAGAAATCACATCTCATTCAATAATAAATAATAGTATATCGATATGATATCAAATAGTGAATACAATTTACAATCAACATTTCCCATGTATATTTGGTTTAGTAATACAGAAAAGGGAGACCGGGACTAGTACAAAATTAAAATTGCAACACAAAGAAACAACGAAGAAAGCAAGCAAGTTGACGAACGCATTCAACTTTGGGTTCCCAATTGGACAAATATCGCTTTCAGTGATAGAATTTAATCTTTTTTCTAATTGTGATAATATTTATTGTGAGAAAATTGAATCTATAGCGATTAATTAGTAAATTATATATCGTCAGAAGCTCAGAATATACTAGACTTTAGTTATTTTTGTTGACAATACGATTGGATTGGATTAAACTGTTTATTTATTATAAATTTCTTGATCTTCTTTCCAAGTAATAGGGAAATAAAAATAATTAAAGTAGTATTTAGTTTGTGTCCCGAGACATAAATATAGGGATAGAGATATAAATATAGAAATAGGGGAGATAAAGACATAAAAAATATTATTCATGTATCGTGTTTGGTTGATGGGGACAGTATAGACATTTGATCGGCATTGAGCGGTAGCCGAACCACCATCGAAAAGTGTTACCTAAGGGGTTAAATTTCTATCTCCGTGATATGTCTTTACTGTTTTCACTTTTTGAAGGGATAAAAATATAAAAAATTTCTGTCTCTGAGACAAAAAAGTTTTCTATTTCTATACTCTATCTCTACCACCAAATATGATACAAGAACAATATCTCCTTATATTTATATTTGGGAACACAAACCAAACACGTGGAACACTAATGGCATCGTGCGGAGTGGTAATCAACAAATCCGCGTAGGAGAAAGTATCCCAAGTCACCATTGAATGATAACACCGAAATCATAGAATGTGGGCCTAAGAATCTTCTTAAAACCTTCCAATAAAACTCCTAGTAATATTAATGATGCTATTTTTACCTTAATAAACACAATATTGCTGCGTTTACAAATTATTAGTATAATTTATTTTAATTATTGAATGAATGAAATATGTTTACGTGTCATTTAATTATTCATAGTTATGTTATTAAAATTAGTGAATTGATAGGTATTTATATGTCTATCAATTCATTTTTTTTTTAATCTTTGTATCAATTTTTTTAATGCATTTCATTTGTTTTTCTAAATTTCTATAACTCCCTATGTATCAAGGATATTTTAGAAAATAGGAATTTTGTATACCAAATGAACTATTCTTTTTATATATTATAGATTATTTAAATTTTATCATCATTAATTTAAAAGTTATATATAAAATAATATATTTAAATTAATTATTATTATTATTATTTACTATATTTTTATCCCTTCTAAGTTGTCAATATCACACTTTTTCCTGTCTCTGTTCTCATGAAATGTAAACTCAATAAATAAATTTATAATAGCTATACAGTGCAATTTTGTTTGTTCTTGCATTTTCAACCATAAGCTTCTTACTCGCTATTTAGACAATTTTTCAACCAAATGAGATAAAAAAAAAACAGCAAGCTCATCTTAGATCATATCCACGCAACAATTTTCTTTTCTTAGTTAAAAAAAGGAAAAAAAAAATTTGTCTCTCTTTTTTTCAAAATACTTGTACCCACACAACATTTTTTCATCTAAGCAAATAAAGATTAATCTAATTTTAATCTTTTAGGCTCTATTTGGCAAAGGAAAGAAAAAGAGAGGAAGAAAATTGAGAGGAAAGAAGTTGAGGTGATTTTTATTTTTTATAGATATGTTTAGATGAAAAGAAAATGAAAAAGAATGAAACAGAAGAAAAATTAATTTGTTTTATTTGTTTGGATAAAAAGTAAAAGAAAAAAAATAATGATATCAAATGACTTTTTATCATTATATTATGAAAAAATAAAAAAATTATTTTTAATAGAACTATCTGAAAAATTATTAAAAAATAAAATTAAATATAATTTTATCATAAATTTATTTATTAAAATAATATAAATAAATATAATAAAAATTGATCTTATAAATATTTATATAAAAGTATTCAAGTCAATATCTTTATTTTATATTTAATTATTTTATTAATTAATATCAAATAGAAAATATAGCTATTTTATGAATCCAACATTTTTTTTTTACTATTAAATCTTTCACCTCTTTTCCCACACTTTCTTTCTTCTTTTTTTTCAATCCTTCATCTCTATTTCGTTTCGAACAAAAACAGAGTTGGTGCTATAAAAAGGTTAACCTCTAGTGCGGGCATCGCCGAATTGCTCTTCACTGACATCATGGGCGGTTGTTGACAACAAGATGCCAATTTTTGGCAATTAAAAAGAAAAAAAAAAAAGATAAGTGATTCCCTTACCAAATGCAATTTATTTACATATAAACATCAGCATTCATCTGCAGACTGCAGATCTATGTTGTTATGCATA
Source organism: Dalbergia cochinchinensis (assembly GCA_031216125.1). Classification (NCBI taxonomy): domain Eukaryota; kingdom Viridiplantae; phylum Streptophyta; class Magnoliopsida; order Fabales; family Fabaceae; genus Dalbergia; species Dalbergia cochinchinensis. Next base: position 11,829,515 of record CM062372.1, read on the forward strand.
TAACAAAGGGGTATGGATCTATGATGCAATTAAAAATAGAGATTCTAATTCTATCCCTAGGCTGAGTGCATATGGACCCACCCACACAAAACCCCTTGGCTCTGCATCATCACTGCGTTGCAAAGCACCCCACCCTACCACTCTCATCTCACTCTCACACCATGATGACCTTGCCCCACACACAACCAGTCAGAACTCAGAAGCAAGGCCTTTTTAACGTGCTCTAACAGCAACATCACCCCCCACATCTCCCAATGCCCATTCCTCTTCCCCACACACAGCAGAGCCACAGCACAAACCTAAATAAAATCTCACACAACACACTCATGTCATTCCCCTACTACTAGGATCCCTAATCCCCCATTAGGGTGGGTTTTGGTTTTGGTTCCCAAATTGTATCCAAAAATCTAATCTTCCAAGCTGAACCCACACACACATTGTACGCACTGTTCTAAATGTTCAGCTTCTGCAACTACAGCAAATTCTTCATCCTCTTCTTATGCACCCTTTTAACCTATGTCACCTCTTGACCTTCTCCAATTCTAGGGTTCTGTTCCATTCTCCCTCAACAATGAGAAAAATCGTGTTTTTCACAAAAACCCAGATTCAAACCAAACGCTCCCAATGCAATCCACACCGTTCCCACCCAAAAACCCACCCCTCCATTCCCTTCTCCTCACTCCCTAATGCCTAGGGTTTGTTCAGAAGACAAAAATGGATTCGAAACCGAATCACTCAACCCTAAGATCTTCGATCCGTTCCCAAGTTTAGCAACAACCACAACGAATTGCTCCTCGAAGAACGCGTTCCCAATGAAACGCACCGTTCGGCCACTCTTCGCGCTCATCCTGCTCGTCGTCTTCGTCGCCACGCTAACCACGCGGGCCATGCTCCGCCGCCGCCTCCTCTCAATCGAGCTCGAAACGCGCGTCCTCATCCGCGACGGGCCGCCGGAGACTCCTCCGCCACCACCGCCGCCGCCGCTGAACGCTACGCTGCTAAGCTTGGCCGCCATTGAAATTGGCGAAGAAAAAGCGAAGCAGGAGATCCAGCAGCTCCTCGATGGGAACTTCGGCAGCCAGGCCCGCCACCGGACCTTCGTCTCGTGGCGGCGGTTCATCCACCACGACGTCGCCGGTGGAGGATCCTCCCGGAGCAGCACAATTCCGGCGACGCTCCGTTCACCTCTGTTCTACCGTTACTGGCTCGATTTCCGGAAGGTTCTTAATGATTGGGCGAGGAAGAAACGATTCCACCCCGGCATCATGAACGAGTTGACTCGGTTGGTGAAAATCCCCATTGAAACACGCAAGGGGGGTTCACCTAGTAATTTACAAAAATACCCTTCTTGTGCTGTTGTTGGGAACAGTGGAATCTTGCTGAACAATGATTATGGTTCTCTAATTGATTCACATGATGCTGTTATAAGGTTGAACAATGCAAGGGTTGATAACTTTGAGAAGAAGGTTGGGAAGAAAACTAGCATATCATTTGTGAATAGTAATATTTTGCATTTGTGTGCTAGAAGAGCTGGGTGCTTTTGCCACCCTTATGGTTCTGATGTTCCAATTGTTATGTATATTTGCCAGGCTGTGCATTTCTTGGATTACACTGTTTGCAATGCATCACACAAGGCACCACTTTTGGTAACTGATCCTAGGTTTGATGGGTTGTGTGCTAGGGTTGTGAAGTATTACTCTTTGAAGAGGTTTGTGGAGGAGAGTGGGAGGGGTTTGGAGGATTGGGGTTCTTTTCATGATGGGGCTTTGTTTCATTACTCTTCTGGTATGCAGGCTGTGATGCTTGCTTTGGGGATGTGTGACAGAGTTAGCTTGTTTGGGTTTGGGAAATCGGCTTCTGCTAAGCACCATTACCATACTAACCAGAAGGCTGAGCTTCACTTGCATGATTATGAGGCTGAGTATGAGTTCTACCGTGACCTTGTGGATGGGAAGAAGCCTATACCTTTTCTCTCGGAAAAGTTCAAGGCTCCTCCTGTTGTTATGTATCAATGACATTTTGGCTTGGCTTGGCTTTTTGCTTTTGCTCCTGCTAAGAATTGGAGTGGTGGGAGTATAATAGTCAAGTTTAATTTTTTTTTTGGTCCCCATCACCATATCTGAATTGCTTCTCTTTTTGTTGTATTACTTTTTTTGGTGAAATGCACAGATAGTGGAAAGCAACACCGATTCAAGATTAAAAAGTTTTTGTATTATGAAAGTTTGTACTGTTCCAAATGTAAAAGCCTCAGGGCAACAGCAAGTGTAAATTTTGGGTTAGATCAATACACTCTTAATGATTGAGCATGCCATCTATGATTTGTGTTGTTCCTTGGATTCTTTTTGATGGGGCGGTTTTGTTTTGCTGGAATGATAACTTCGTCCATACTTTTTTTATTGACCAAAATGATTTTGATTGAAGATGCCAGGCATCTAAAAGGGTTCATCATATTTTGCCCGTTTTATCCGTGTGCTTGTGCTTCCCGCGTGCGTTTTAATTCGCCTTTCAGGGGTACAGAAACCATAAAGGAAACACATCATTGTATGCAACTATGTTGCTTCATTCAATTTCAAACTCCTTTGCAAAAACCTGGAGATACAAGCTATGATGTAGTCTTGTTTTGATCCGCACCTTTTGATCAAGAAGAATTTATCAATATGAGTATTTGACAAGATTATGTTAAAAATTCAACTTGGAAGGGTCCAAATCCGCGAAAAGATACTTAGAAGCACAAGTTTCCGTGAGGTACATTTTTGACTGAGTTTCAGCTTTTGACATTTTTCTTGATCAAAAATGGTATCTAATTCACTTATGGTGCAGTAACAACTTTCCCAGGTTAGACAAGGGAAATGCCGGTTGAATAAGTTACTGAGAATCAATAGGATTTGGCACGGTGGTACTAGCACCCTTCGGAGCAAGACATAGTGGTAGCATTTCATACACTCATTTTTTCCATTCATACTGACAAAATAAAACATTATAGCTAAGCCTTTGCTGTCCATGCAAGAGTTAAGAGTAGCACAGAATATTTACTTACTGGGTTAGCGCCCGTTGACTTATACATACATCAAAACATGACACCACGGCATTCCAATAGTACCTATTCTGTTACATTATATGTAATATACATCAAAATGATTAAGATCTTTCACTTCATTCTGAAACCTCTTGTTGAAACTTGAAACAGCTTCAGCAAAACATATATTTCAGCTTCTTCATGACAACATGATCTTGGTTAAGATATACTTGACCTTCTCCATTACAAAAAGCTTGGAAGTCCTAACTTAAAGCCTTTCATCATTTCAGTGTTCTTTCACTCTGCTGTGTCCATCACTGCCTCCTTCTCTTCATACTTCACTCCCACCAAGTAGCATATGCGTACCTGTAACAAGAGTGCAGAACAGCAAAGTGAGTTATTATCAAGATCTACTCGAAATGCTTATAATTTCACAAAGCCGGGTTATACCTGTTTAGGATCATAGACAGCATACTCATTGTATTCCAGGGGGCTATCCTTACGCTCTGATGCAACTATTCTTCCTGAAGGAACTTTTATGTCATCTTTCCAAACAAAGTGCTCTGACTCATCTGTTTTCTTCCTCCCTAGCCCTTTCACTCCAATCTTCTTTTCTTCCAAAGATGTTGTGTCCTGTACCAAATGATATTTTAAAACACATCAATGACAATTTTGTGGGTAACAACATAATGTAGGACACTTTTAATAGCTTACATCGGGTGGGCTTTTCAATTCGGTTATGCCATTCCCTAGAGAAGCAATGGCCAAAACCAAGAAACCTTCTGGCCTGTCCACAGCAGTGAAACCATATCTTGCAGCCTCTGCTGCAGCATCTGAACAAACAATAGCCTTGCCAAACTGTTGCCATAGACATATAACAAGTGATGAGTGATAGCCTATTATCATGAGAATTAAATAAACTGTTATACACACACACACACACACCCACCATGTAACCCGGCACCGGTAGTGCACTTATAGCTGGCAAGAATCCCTTGTGCAAGTGCCTCAACAGATTTGAGCTTCGTGATCCTTGAATCATCATACAATAATCACATAATTTGCTTGTTCATAGAGAAGATAATCACATTTAAGATTTGTTTACGTCCAATTTAAAGAACATTCTAGCGTGTCTTACCACACCATAGAAGAACCTTGTTTGGTAGCTTCACTATGTCTTCGTAAGGAGGGCAAGCACTCGGTTCCAAAGCAAATATGTTCTCAACAGAAACTCCATATTCCTGAAATTCATAAGTAATCACTCAAGAAAAGATAAGTACATCATTCCAGTTGGACATAAGACACACAAAGAACGCAGGGTTCTAATCTTACAATGTCACCAACTTTGACGGGTTCATAAGTTTTCTCAAGGTAATTGACAATCATATCGTAGTCATTTGAATCCTTCTCCAAGGGAGAAATTGAGCAAGCCAATTTGTTGTATGTATCTGATAAAGGATCATCAATGGTGGAGCCACTCATGTCTCCTATGAGGTGAGAAGCCACGGTTATGTCCCTAACACCCTCCAAGGCAGCAGCAGCCTAGGAAGACCACAAACTCAGTCTACAAAATAAGTGGTTGAAGCAATAAAGGAGATAAATTTAGGCTTACATGTTCTGCAATCTCCTGATAATCTCTAAAATTGAAGGGCCTTGTGGAGTGCATCAGTGTGAACCATCTTTGGCTAAAATCAGTCCAAACAGCCTCAGCCTTTGGTCCAGTCTCTTTCAATGATTTCACCTTCTCTGTGAATTCTAGGAGAACTTCCTCACCTGATGGAGTTCTATTGTCAGTCTTTCTGGAAGAAGACATTAGAGAAACAGGAAAAAGAAATTTCTGCCCACTTGCATACATCTTTTGAGGTGAAGATTTGTAACCATTCCTATTGGAAGGTCCGGAGAGTCATAACCCATCTCCATTAATGCATACCTGAAATCAATGTGTGTAATTAACAAAACTTCAAATAAAAGTCATACATAGTAGAGTTCAAAATTTGAACTTACTTATATATCTCTTGGCTGCACATAACCTTCATAAAATTTGCAACCATAGGCTCAAGTTTACAGTGTGTCGCTGCTATCCCTAGCTGCCGAACTCCCAGTGCGCCATGCCGAACTTCAACTCCATCATCCTAAGCCGTGTCAAGGGAATGTCTGTGTTAAACCTAAAAGAGATGGCATGGATTGGTGCTTAATCATTTATGGGAGGGAATAGATATGTACCATGTCGATGGGGTAAAACTTCATTGGCTTCTTCTGGAACTTCTTTTCTCTTTCCCAAGGTTCAAACTCATTTCCAGTTATTTCCTCAAAGAGCCTCACAAACTCTTTCAGAGCATTGTCCACATTATCCCTCTCTTCTAACCTCTCCTCTGCATTTGGATCATCTCCTACTCTCCCTTTCTTGAAGTATAGATGCAAACGATTCTCTGGAACCATGATCAGTTGCATCACACAGTAGCTGCTCCAAATTAACACCATTGATTAGATATGGTAGTCATATGATTGTAAATATGGACTAAAACTGCTATTGTTTCAAAATATTACTCATTCAGTCCTCGCCCTTGGTCACATAGGGAGAAGGCACAGTTGTACAATATTCCATCCTTTTCAAATATCTTTCCTCCTAGGTCCTGCAATTTGGTATCTTTATAGACCCCTCTCTTCCCATAAAGCTTGAGCTGTTACCACAATAAAAAATTTAGTTAAACACAAATTAAAGTAAGCTCCATATATTTTTCCTCCATTTGTCGATAAAAACTAGCATGGATGAGTAAATTTTGTACTTCTGATGAGAGTGATTCAATAGCCTCCTCCCCAGGATATTGTTTGTCCCAGGGGATTCCCTTGCTAGCTACAGAAAGATCAGAGACAAGTTCATAAGCTTCCAACGGTTGTGGTTCTTGCTTTTCAATGCTGTCAGCCAACCAAGCCTCCCTTACTACAGGTATACCCCTCTCCCTACAGCGAGATACCTTAATAGTTAATTAGGCATGCTCAATGTATCTATCTATAATAGAGGTGGCATTGTCGTTCAAATGCATATCAGCAAGTATTAACACAAAGCAATAATGTTGCAAAAAGCTTTTACTGCACTCACATGGCTTCTGCAAGTTTGGATGTGCCACCACGTTCTCTTTCAGCAGGTGAAGCCACCAAACAAGTTGCCTCTGAAGATGTTAGCAAACCAACTCTTATAGCAACAAAAGTATGACAATAGCAGCTTCTATAGCATTTTGAGTGCAACTATGAACTATGACATTACCAATTATAGAGTTTGCCACCTTCCCTCCATGCTTTTCAATAGTTGTTTTCCAATAATGCTAAGTCGCCAAAAACAACACACCATCAATAAAATTCAATTGAAGCTAAAAGACGTAAAAAGGTTGTTATTAGTAGTTATTATCAAGCACAAGCAGTAGCAAAATCAGTGGTGCATACATGTGTCCTAGAAAGACGACCCATAAGAGATATCATCATCCCAGTAAAAGGCTTGTCTGCTGAGCCTAAATCCCTTTGAGGCCTGCGACTAGGGTCCTGATATTTCTTTAGCAACTACAACACAAGCATGGAACAACCATTAAAGATTTAAAATAAATAGAAAAAACAACACAATATTTGGTTCAATGCTATATACACGAAGAAGAAATAAACAAATGAGAGAAGAAAATATCACATCTGAAGCCAGAGAATTCTGAACAGAATCTGGTAGCTTAGTAGGTTCCTTTTTCCTTGGAGGATCTCTAGTGCTGAAAGTGCAGCTAGACCACTCACTATAGAACCCTCTGCAAGAATAACGCCTGCCATCGAACTCCAAACTGCCATTGCAAACGGGGCATTTCTCTAATGCACCATAAAACAGCAAGTCTTGGCTGTTTCACAAAGGTGGCAATTGAAATAACCAAACATAAGAAACCACTTTGGAACATGTTTGTGGTCATGGAAAAAAATAATCGGTTTTGTTTTTGGGGAAATGGTTACTCTAATCAAAACCAACCATCTCTTTGTGATTTCAATGTCAGAGCCTGAGGAATCAAGGCCATTAGCCTCCAGAATCTCTTTCATTTGCTCAACAGGAAGGTGCTCGTTTGTGGCCTTGCAGAACTCATCATATTCTGCTGCCACATCAGCTGCAAATTTTCCATTGGTGTGGCCATCCTCCTTATTTTCTTCCACCTTGGCCTTCTTAGGAGAATGCTCACCTTCATGTGCCTTCTCAGCCTTCTGCTTCCTTGTCATAACCTTCTCTTCTTCCCCAGGTGCATGAGCATGCGACCTCGTTTCATGAACCTTCAAAGTATCCAAAGAAAAAAACACCATACCTGGTGAACTTCACAAATAATTGTACTAACAAGTATTTGGACATAAACTGAACCTGCACTGATTTGTTTCTAAACTTGTCAATTTTAGTATGAATATATCTAAACACAACAACAACAACTAAACCTTTGTCTCACTAAATTAAGTTAACTATATGGATCAAACAAAGTTACAAAGTTCTATCACATATTATATTTATATTCACGTTAAAGCTAAAACCATTGACATTTATCCTCGGTCTTCCTCTATAAGGTGTTAAATTTTTATTTATGATAAAAATCTTCCAAAACAAAAACCCTTTGGTTCTAGTGATGTTGGCAACTTAGCATGAAAAGAAAGAACCCCATTTGATGAAAATGTAAAAATGGGGAAAAAAGATGAACAAACCAACCTTCATCTTGGTGCTTATTCTCTCTCAAACTGAATGAAAAAGCTTTCTAGTTTCTACAAAAACTACAATGTGTGCTGCAAATGCCAAAGCAAGTAGTTTAGAGGCTTAGAATTCGGGCATGTTGTGTGCATTAAATAAGGTTTGATTCTCTGAAACAACTTCACATGATCGTACGATGGAGCTGAGACACCCCCCCCCCAAAAAAAAAAAAGTGCCACGTGCATGGGAGCTCTCACAAGAAACCAAGCCTTCATGTCGTCACAATAACATGCCACGTCTGCTAACATGTTCAATGTATTGACACGTGGCCAAATGGGTGTATTTCGAGCCCTACAATGCTGACACGTGGGAATCCTACTGCCACTATATTTCATGTTCAACCTCTCAAACACCCCATCATCAATTATTCCGTTGTTCTCATCTTACCTGTCTCTAATCACCGCTGCACACTACCACACCATTCGGTTGGGGAATAGGAGAGTGGTGAAACGGTGTAATGTAATCGAACTAGAAGATAAGCAATTTATTCTCTCTTCTTTCAAAATAATAATAATAATTTTCCTTCTTTTCCCAAAATATAAACACAAAATTTGATTATTTCTACTCTATCCAGTGTTGAGGATTCATAAGTTGGGTCATGGTGTAAAATTGTTGTATACTATTCCGTTCGTTTTTAACTGAAATCAGTAAAAGTTTATTACATTAAAAACTTAATATATCTGAATACAAGCATATTGAGTTTCTAATCTATCAAATTTTTACTGATTTTCTATAAATCAATTAAAAATAAAGAAAAAAAATATAATTTAATTATATTTTGTCAAGTCAAAAAAGGTGATTGAATTTTATATTTAATATTTAAAAAATCATATAAATAAAAAAAACTGATTGAATAACCGCATAAGAAAATTTCACAATATCCGTAAATTATGATTAAACCATACTAAGTTTACGTGTAGACAAAAACAAAGTCAAACACACGGACGATGAACTTAGATTTTTTCGATTGTGTCGGCACAGTGTCTGTTAGGAATTCTAACATTTTGTGGACTGCAGACGGCAGTATGTGGCAAAGGGAAACCGATTGAAGGTTGAACGACAAGTATGCTCGTGCTGGTCATCTTTACAATAAAATAAACAAATCGTTTGATTTTTTATTTTTATTGTATTGATTCATTTAATTAGATTGTTCAATTTACATTTTATTATGATAGAGGATAGATTCGATTTAATACTGTTCAGTAATTTATAATTATTTGTAAATCCTTGATTTTGAACATAGAGTTTAATTTTGATATACTAACAGTATAAAATAATATTATACTGTGATCTAATTAAAACATTTAGTTTGTATAATTTTTCAGATAGTAGGTATAAAAATTAACTATCATAACTTATATAATAATATATGATTAGATGACTGTGTAAAAAAATTTTACATTATCAATGCATAACAATTAAATCCTTAAACATGCTACTTCCAAAATTTAAAGAGAGAGTTATATAAGTGCGGGCACAGGGTTGTTGATTTCTTTGAGGACTCCTTATACGGCACAGTAGTCAATGTTTATCCAACCAAACATACCCTAAAATAAAATTGTAAAAAAATTCAATCATACGCATCCTTAATGTACTTAAGATACAAGACTTAGGAAACAGACTAGCAATTCAGCTTTGATTTCAGAGATCAAGGCCATGCCCAACACCCTTTTATGGGATTGTCGGACTCCAAATCGAACTTCTGGATTGTTGGGCGGGGAGAGCCGAATAAGGAGAGATTCAAATTATTAACTAAGTGAAAAAAACAGATCAAATGTTACATCTTAACTCTAAGATAATAATAAGTCCGTAGATCCTTCTATATTATATCATTCATTTAGTCCATTTTTAATCAATGTAGAATTTTATTTCTCACAATCAAAACTCCAACTTGTTACATGCATGTACAATGAAAGATTTGATAGAAAAATATCCTCTCTTATCAAATTTCCATAACACCATGCTAGTAAGTTTTTTTATTATTTTGGTGTGGTGTCAGTAAGTTCTTGATTCAAAGCAACCTTTGGTCAGTGGCATGTTACTCAATTCGTCATTCAAAATATGTAACTCCCAAATAGATAGTGGTCATCTCAAGAGAAAGCTCCATTCCCAACTAGTAGCCCCATCCCAAAAGCCACATTTAGCAGTAGTACTATTTTGCTGCGGGGACATATCAAAGAGCCTTGTTGCAAAGCTATCTTTTAAGGTTGGCAGTCCCAATTCCCACATTCATCCAAATATCCACCTGATTTATTTTATCAATTCCTGTACCCATATCTGAAATCTGAAATTTCACATATTGCAGACCATGGTCCATCCTTTTTGACAATCTGACCTTCTACTGGTTGGTGCAACGTCAAACTTTGATTTGGGCATAATGTGTTTCCATAGTGGAAGATCTTCAACAAAAAACCTAGATCACCATTTTAAAATAATAACAAAAAAAAAATGACATGTATTATCCTTCAAAGAAATAGTGTGTTAAGATATATTAAGTGATTCTAAGATGATGTACTCTAATTACGCATGAAAAAAAAAACAGAGAATGTACTCTAATTAATAAATAAAGATAGATTCATTGAAAAAAATTTAGAATTAAGGGTTACTTAAAACTTATAAAGACTATCTAGATTTTATTTCTAGGCAATATGAGACTTTAATATACTCTCTTCATGCTTAGTCCCGAGCTTGACCCAATAACAACTATCGGATAGACTTTGATACCATTTTAAAATTGATTGGATCTAACTTAACTCTAAAAGCTAGTTTAAAGGGTGAGGATTGTCCAAATCTTACAAAGACTATCTGGACCTTATTTATAAAAGATGTGGGACTTTAACCAAAAAAAAAATTCAAGCAGAAGAAAAGGCATGTAATAGTTAACTCAAGAAAATATGTTAAAATACTTTAAGTTTAAATATACTTATCATCCTTGTATTGTTGCATCACATTTTGATTTCGATTCTTGTAACGTTTATGTTTTCACATAAATCCCTATAGCTGCCTTTTGCTCCTCCAAGACCAAAATAAAAATAAATTAAACCATAGAGACCAATTCTTCATGAAAGATATAGAGACTATAAAACTAAGAAAAATAAGAATTATGAGGACCAATGCTTAATTGTACGGACAGACCAAAATCTTGTTTAAACCCATAATAAATATACATAGAGCGTCACTTATATACGTCGCTAGTCCTAATTTTATTATATCACCATTTAATTATATATTATCATGTTTTTAAGTGTATTTTAATTATTCTTAGAATAATTACATTAGAAGTCACAATAACATATAATTGGTTACTACTATATAAACAAACCGAATATATAACAAAAGGCATATGCAAAAATTATAGTTGCTTGCAATATATAATGATCAAATTTTAAAAACTAGTTGTAGTAATCCTTGTAGTTAGTTAAATATTTAAACATTATAATAGATAACATATTATTTTCTTTGTTTTAATATATACACAATATATGTTTCATAAATATACATAGATTTCTTAAATTTTTTACAGTAAAATATTCAATCTGTTTATACATTGTAATGCTTATTTAAATTTTTAGGAAAAATAAAAGATCAAAAATATATTACTTTTCATATAAAATTAACCAGTAAATATTCATCCATCCTCTTAATACAGTCTAGCTTCACCCTTGGAGTTAGGTTCCATGAGCACATGATTTTGGGTTCAATCTCAAGTTTTAGTGGGATCACATCGTTTGAGGGGCCTTTGTTGAAGAGCCTAATTGAACTTTGCAAGATTAGCCGAATAGAATTGCAATTTAGACATGAGACTAAGTAAAACTAGTTTTTATACTTGTTTATAAAGTTTATAAACTTGTTTTTATTGCAATGCTTAACCAATGCTTTAAGTTCACTGATTTGAAAAATCCAAGCAATTTCTCATCCTAATATCTATAAGAGGTTCGAATCTCAACCCTAAACCTACCATTGATATTGGGCTCATACCACAATGGATATATGATATACTTTGATTTCGCCTGATATTGCCACAGACCAGATTCTAGTTAAGTTAGCTTAACTACAAAGATTGACTTAAATTAAGAGAGAGGGTACCCACAGGTAGTGTTACTTTTAATTAAATATGGAAGCATATACTAATAACTGGCTAGCCAGGTAGCAAAATAGAACAGCTAGCTGAAGATGGTGGTTGTGATCTTTCCCCTCCCCAAACGTTTTTTCTTACCCGACAAAGCATGGTGGAGGTCCCCTATCTTCAAAAAAAACACTACACCCTCTCCATTTTTTTTTTTTTTTTTGCTTTGGTCAAGCCTAGCTACCTCAAAAGAAAACAATTTTCAAACTCTTTTATTCTCCCTTTCTCTCTCTTCCTCATGTGTATGAAGCATTACCATATATATATTATTCTTGTCAAAGAATTATCTCTTTTGTCAAACAGACATGCATAAATAATCACCATTTCAGGAGTTTTTCTGAGCACATTAATTATTAGTAATCTAATTAATTAATTAAGAATTAGACAAAGGATAACACTGATTGTAACCGGTTCTGATTTTATATTGGATAATTAATCTCTAGCAACTTCAAATCGGTGGATGATTTGGTGTGCGGAGCCCTCCAAAATGGACTCTGATCAATGACCAGAAAGTAATTAAGGCGCCGGTATATTATAATATATAGATGAAAAAATAAATGGTAGTTGTATATACTTTCACATTTGGTGAATTTGCTGCTATCGACCCCTTATCTGGTTCATGCAGAAGAGGTCAGTCAATCCTGTACTGCGATATGAATGGAAATCACCTTTATCTAAATTATGTTCCTTCTCCTTCACACCAATTATGCTTTAATTTATTAATTGAAAGATAAGGTTTTTTTAATGAAAATAAAAACCTCATACAATTATGTATGTATTACATCAACTAGGTGACAAAGTCATGTCCAAAAAACAAAATAAAATAAAACTTGGAGACAAAGTATCACTGCACCATATTTAACTTCTAACAACATTTATTAATAATAGATGTTGTTAAAATCTTTTAGTAACATTTAAAAATAACTACAAATATAAAAAAAATAATATTTAAACTCTTTGGTAATTTTTTTGATTTTAATTTTTATGCACTAGTTGTATAAAACTTTTTAACACTGTCATCTAATTTTGTACTAACATATCAATCAAAGTGATTAAGGTCTCGTTTGAATAAATAACTTATTTAAGCGCTTATAAAAAATTAGTTTTAAAAAGTAACTTGTGAATAAGTTATTTTATATTTAAATACATAATAATAATAATAATAATAAAAGTACTTATTTTTAGTGTTTTAAAAAGCATTTTTTAAAAAGTTATATATTTTAAATTCTCAAAAAATATTAAGAATAACTTTTTAGAGAAGTGATAAGTTATTTAGCTAAACAAGATAAAAAGTTAAAATATTACTTTTGATTTTTAGAAAGTTAAAAAAGATCACAAGTTGTACTATCCAAATGGACTCTAAGTCTCAGACCCACTACCTAAAAAGTCATATAAATAAAATAATTTAATTGGATGATAATGTCAGTGTATAGGAATTAAACTCATTTTTTAAATTTTTACTACATAAATTAAACCCATTTTTTTTACAAGCATAGTACATTATAGACTACATTATGTTATTAAAAAGTTTTATTAACACTTCTATAAATCTAAATTACGTTATTATAGTGTATGATTAGTGGAAATGAGACAAAATTTGGCAACAACTGGTTTACATATCCCTATTATACATGCCACCCACTCAAAATTTTAATTATGAGCTTGTAGTTTTTCTTCCCTCTCATAAATTACTTGGGGGGTAAAGGGGATGTTAAAGGAAAATGGGATGGCACATAAATAGATAAGCACTATTGATTGTTCCTTAAATGAGTGGCAGTTAATAATCACACTCCTAAAGTCGGAGACATTGTGAGAAACCCACGATGTTACCTTGCGCCTAATAATTGAGTCTTTTTTCCCTCCAACATCTTTCATCAATTTGTGAATTTTCTCTTGGTTAATGTGAAAAGGGAACACACATGCAATAAGTATTGCTGAAATTTTTAACTAACATGTAAAAAGTGTTCTAAAAATATAAAAAGTGTTATTAAAATTGTTTACCACTTTTTCAAGTGTATAGCACATAGTTTATGTTGCTATAGAGTTTTACTAACATTATTATATGATTTAGTAACATTTTGTAAGTGTTAGTAAAACTCAATTATGTTATAGTGTCAAAGCAAGAAATTGTTAAAATGTACAAAACTCATTAATTAAACTAGCTTGTGTAATATGGAATGCCGCATATCCTCAGCCGTCTTAATTTACACATTTCAAATATCTTTAAAGTGATAGTGTATAATATTTCTTCCAGTAAAGGTAGACACAATTGGCAAGAAATGAGTTTGTATCTCACAATTACGTAAATACGATTCTTGCTTTTGATGTGAGGGCTTCGTGAGTATATGGTCTCCTATGTTTTTTATAAATGCTAATTGAGTCAAGGAAGGTTACTACTTGGTTTTGGTGGAATGAAATGGAAGAAGCAAAGCATATAATATTAAAAGCATATACAATTAGACGAGTACTATCCATAGCAGCAAATTAACATCAAATCTTTACTAATTTTAAGCACTGAAAGTCCTGAAATGAGGGTTACCATTTAGTAATGAAGCGGATAAATTTTCTCCATTGAAGAGGTTACAAGAAAATTGAACTTGAGATATAACACCTACTCAGCTTTCTGTTGAAGAAAATTCATCTAGTTCATCATTCGTAGGCAACCACATCTTATTAATTAACCACAAAGCAAACTCAACCTCTATATCTTTTGATAGGTAGCTAACTCATCACCACCCTGCAAGTGCTCGGTAGCAAACCGCTCCCTTTAGTTGAGAATTTTTTGTTACTGAGCACAAGGGTAGTGATGAGTGACCAACATCGACTAAAGTTACTACTCTTACTTCATAATTTGAAAAAAGGAAAGCCTATAGAATGTTAATTATATTAATTAATTAGATCATGTGTGAGCAATAACTTGATCATCTTCATCAGACCAAGTAATGCATTCCTTCTCATCTTCTTCAAGGGGAGGGTGTGGGTTATGACCCTTTCCAAAGGATCTAATGTGATCTTTGAGAGACCTTTTGTGCTTAAAATCTGAACCACAAGTGCAATACCACAGCTTGCCACAGTTCTTCTCATGAGTCCTCCAATCCCCTTTCACTGCAAAAGTCTTCCCACATTTCCTGCACATAAAGGGCTTTGCACCATGCTTTCTCTTGTAGTGTGTCTGGAGTGTTCTGAAGTCCTTCAAGGGCTTTGCTCTTGGATGGTTGATGTTGTTCTTGCAACCCTGAGCACAACAGTAGCATGGTAGCCTGAGCATTGCTGCGGGTTGTGTTCCTCTTAGTGAGTCTGGCCCTTTCCTAAATTCGGACCCATGCCCCCACATATGCATCTGCAAATTAAATATTGTCGAAAAAGTGGTTACTACTAATTACTTAGTAGTAAATTAATTTGAGTGGCCGCTACATGTTCATTTTTTATTATTATGATTATTATTTTGGTTCATTTTTATAATTATTTGATTCACATTTTAAAATTATTATTTTGGTTTCCCAATATAATATCTTCACACTGGTAGCAGTGATTAATCCATTCAAGTGTGGAACTCCCAAAAGAGATAAATCTCTAGTCACGAGATCTTTTTTGTACACATCGTTAGGAATTGAACCTCTAATTATATATTTAAGAAGTTCAACTAGCTACATCTGTGTTAGACCTCATGATTAATGTTGATTTTTAATCTATCAAAAAAGCTTGATTGAAATTAGGCCATATCAAAACTACCCCTTAATTAAGCCTACTTTATTTAACTTTAACATCATTAATGTCCTTTATATGGCCTAGCCTTGGCCCTTGTTATCACAAAATAATTGTTAAAACTTACTGATATATATGGGGTACAACAAGTCAAATCCTTGTCAAAAAGCTACGGCTAAAGCCTCTTCAATGGTGAAATGCATGCATACCTCACTCGTTATCCATCTATATAAAAACCGAAATTCTGAAAATTTTCCACTTTAAAAAGGGGAATCCAAAGTTAATTTTGAATAGCTTTTCTTAACTTAGTGGTCAATTAGTTATGTATACTCCTACTCCTACCTAATGTGGCAAAATGTGCCTCCACTCCCCCATATTGTGTAGCAATTTTTTTTTTTTTTGAAGTTCTCTCTCCATGATCCTCTATTAATCCAAAAGTTTGTTTCTTAGAACTATAGGGAAGACCTTGTACTGCTTCCCCAATATAGGGTGATTTTCTCATCATCAGCATCCTGTCACACACGTGACAATTCATATGTATGCTATTGACATGCTAGTGTTTCAATCCTAGAGGACTAACATATATAAGGATGGGAAAAAAAGAAAGCATCAAGATAAAGTATCACAATTGCCCTTTGAAATCGTAAGGGATGAAAAAGGAGCCTTTCAACTAAAAAGTGGGGGAATGGTAGAAGGGGCAACGGGCCATAGTTGAGAAAGAAAGCAAAAGACAAAGACGGCCATCAAATAGTCATGTTCACATTCTCACCAAAGTTGATTTATATGATTGTTTCTTCTTGATGATTATCGCCATCTTCGTTATCATGTGAAGCCTCTAGTTTATTTTGGCATGGATAACGAGCAAGCTAGGAACTCAAATTCACTTTATGGAGGATTAAATCATCAAAGAGATTATTAGGCAACCAAAAGGAGCAGCTAAGGAAAAATAAGATTACATTGAGTGCTTCAATTAACACGTATATATACTTGGGTTTAAAAGTTTGGCTTCAATATAATGAATGCATATGTGATAAGAATAAACAAAATCAAATACTTAGCGAACCAAAATGAATTAAACTAGCATAATGTATAGTTGCATGAATTCTAGGATATTACTCCGCATTCATCGGGGGAAAAAAATCATATTTTTCCAGGAATACCTAACTCCAAGCTAGCTAGCTAGGAGATGCAAATGAAATTGAAACGCTACTCGGAGACAATAATTATCCCCCGATATATGTAACTGCCAATTAGTTCGTTTTTTAATATTAAAATATTACTAAAATTTTAGGACCTGACGTATAAATATATGTTTTATATTATTATTATTATTATTATTTTGCAAAATGAAATTGACGCCATTTTCTTAAGGTCAATTTCTTGTCAAAAAAATCATACACTACAAGTCGTAGTTCAAGTCGTGCCAAACTCTTTGAGGAACTAGTTGATATAACGCTATAGATTAAATTCCTGCTCTTCACAGTACTGTTTTTAAATAATAATAATAACAGCAACAACAACAGCAGCAACTAAATATATATATATATATATTGAGTTTTAATTGAATTAATTGCAACAATTATGGATTATGATTATATTCACCTTGAAATTTAAGTGACAGTGAAGGTCGATCAGGCACTGCAACCTGCCTTTCCTTACAGTGGTGATCTGCAATCTATTTTCTAATTAACTGCACTTATCGATGTCTAATTGTCTATAAATCAACTGAAAGTATAAGTAAGCTATTTGGATAGTTTATTTTATGCCTGTGTGTCTTTGTTTTATATTCTTCTTTGTTTCAATTTTTTTGTATAGTAATTAATTAGAAGCTTCATTCTCAGTTGCAGGTGGCTCAGTCCTTCAATTTTCTTTCTAAAGCTTCATCTTAGCTCTTAATTAGTTCTTATTTATAAACAAGTTAATTTGCAAGCAAATAGTTTAGTAGAAAAGGGTAGGATTTTCATTGTATTAAGTTGAGAACTAGAGGTATATATGAGTAGTGCCAAGCTAGAAGAAGAGAGGATAAAAAAGAGAACAGAGAGAACCAATAATATAAGCTTGAGATGAATTTAAATGTATGTCCACGACCCTGGATTGAGACAAGTTTTTTTCCTCAACTTTGAACGAAAAACAATAGTAAAAGGTTGAGAACCAATAACTAACCTGCATGTTGTTATACCTATTGAAGGTCTTGCTGCATATGGAACAAGCAAACTGCATAGGCCCAACAAGGATCTGAGCAGGTGTTGGTATCCAAAACCTTCTCTCCTGGTTGAAAGAGCAGCCATGTAGGGTGGTTTTCTTCAAGGGCTTTTCTTCCTCTTCCTTCACATGGAAAGCCTTCTTCTCATCATCACCATGATGATGATGATGACGTGCTCCTTCAGCAGGGTTCGGCAATCCAATGTGCAAAGCCACAGTCACTTGCTCCACCTTCTCTTCTTTCACCTCAAAACCCTCCATTTGCACTCCATTTTCCTCCTCTTTTGAGGGCTTTGCACCTAAAATAGGCAAAAATTGGATAGTCTCTTGTATTATCTCATTATGAGTCACGGAAGAAGAAGGATTTGGTGATGATATTATTGATGATGGAGTAAGATTAAGATATGAAGGGGAAGAAGATGGTTTGAGCCACTCAATGAAAGTTGGGGCATGATGGTAGTACAAATTATTCATGTCCTCTACATTGAAATCTCTCA
Organism: Dalbergia cochinchinensis; assembly: GCA_031216125.1. Lineage (NCBI taxonomy): Eukaryota > Viridiplantae > Streptophyta > Magnoliopsida > Fabales > Fabaceae > Dalbergia > Dalbergia cochinchinensis. Next base: position 11,847,811 of record CM062372.1, read on the forward strand.
TCAAACCCATATTTTCCTCAGAGAGAGATCCCTCTCTGGATTAGTGAAATTCTCTCCTCAGAGAAAAAAAGGGGTATATCCAGAGCTTTATGATGAGAGAAAGGCCTTGCACTTATATTGTTGGAGGATTGCTTTAATTTGTCTTTATATGGAACTTTTTTTTTTTCTTTTTTATTAACCCTTACTTTCTCCTTTTACCCTGTTGGTCTTTGTTTGTTTCTTTTGGGGGGGAGAGAGAGAGACTTATTGGTGGGGATGGAAAATGACATGCAATGCAAGTAGGACTCACCAATATTTATTTGAAAGAATCCTAGATTATTATTAGTCTGAACTCTTAACTAAGAACTCTAAACTCTAAATTCTAATTTCTAATTTAATACTGTGTCCTCCGTATGCTACTAGAGATTCACAGAGGTCATCAATATGTATGAGAGGGATATCGGATCATCAGTGCTTAGCCAATAAGTTATACTAATTGAACTATATAAAATTAAATAAAAATTGAAATCACTAAAAATAAATATGCAAACTAATTAAAATTCGAAATACTTATAATTAATTTCTATATAAAACATGTAGATGGTATGAACATATGTTAAAATTTATTTGTTAGAATTATTATGCTTATCTTTAAACGACCAATTTAATTATCATATTATTTTATTATATTAAAAGGCTATCCTTATAATTTCTTGTTAAAAAAAAAACAATGGCAATTTTTTACCATGACTAAAAACAATTCTAAGATCGCGTTTGGTAGATGAAAATCATTTATTCTCAAATCATGACATCCTTTCTTTTTTTTTACCCCATCAATCATTTTTGGCTAATTAAATGGAAGATAAATAATTCATATTTAGTAATAGTTTTAAATTTTTATATGTTTTTAAATTACTACCTTCAATTTGACAAGAAATGATTACCAGAATAGGGATGGAGACATGTTTAATTTTATGGATATGTGATTTCTGTTGGTGCTTGGCACATTAGTAAGATTGTTAGTAATTTAGATCATCACTTAGCTAGAAATGTTGTCGCTTTTTAAATTATTTGAACTGCTACCATACAATATTTGGTAAGCATGTGTGATTTTACTGACAATTCATATTATCCTATTCAGTATAAAGAAAATATTATTAGGTAATACTACATGACTTTTGCTAATGTAACTGTAATAATTACAATTAATAATAATAATAATAATAATAATAATAATAATAATAATAATTGCCATATATATATGGTCAATATGAAGGCATTATAGATTGCCTTTCAAATCTAAATCCTGAATAATGAGATCTAACCAAATAATATACACAATTGTGGATTCAAGGAACTTAAAGTTAAGTCATCAATGATTCAGATTGATTATCTTACCAAAAACCCTCTAAGAAGCTATAAACAACCAAATATACTCATCTGAGGATTGATCACGTCAATAATTAAGTTTCATCTAGTTGTGAATCACAAGATTAAATCAAATACATTAATAGAAAATGATAAGTGCCCAAGACTATATATATATATATACACACATACACACAGTCTTACTCCTGTAAATTTAAATATAGAATCATTCAAAAATTTGAACTTATAACCTCCAAATTAATATTAAGGCCATGCAACTTTATCATTACATCAAAATTCATCCTCAAAATCATAAAATCAAATCCATTTGAGTGAAAAAAAAAAATTCAAAGGCGAATTACCGACCTCCCTTGAGGTTGAATGAAATTCTCCTCTGCTTTCTTCTATTTGTGTAGCAGACAATAACTTCTATTGAGTGTACTGTTCAACATATAGTATAATAAAGATGATAGTGGTATAATAATTTTACAAATTCAAAAGAGGTTAGTATAATAATTTCATAAATTTAAAAACTTACTAAACAAAGTTTACAAATAAAGAGAAGTCGAGGTAAATTTCACTAAATCTTGAAAAAGGTGAATAAATTTGCTCTGAAACTTAATCGAGTCATATGGACCTAGTTGAACAAATTTGATCGTGATTTGAGGTCTAATATATAAGGAAAATGATACTTTAATACCTAAATAGACATAGACACTCATCATATTGTGAGAGAAGTGATGAAAAGAGAAGAAATTAAAAGAAAAAGTAAATAATAAGCTTCATATGTTTTGTAAATAAAGTATTTGGGTGATTGAGATGAATAGTTGTTGGAATACCATTGTTGAATATATAATAGATTATTGGAATTCGTCAAGATCGTGATTTATTAGTGAGCCAGTAGTCCATTTAATCAATTTGAACTCTGATAATTGGTATAATTAATTTGAAGCCGATGTGTGTCCATCCTTCTTTATTTTTTAATTCTCTTTCCATTCTAATTATGTAATGGAATATGACCCGTATGCACGCAGTTTCTCTAACATTGACCTTAAGCAAGTGATCTCGAAGAGAAAAGAGTCTGAAAGCAGAGACTGAGAAACAGGATTAATTTGGTCAATACCTAAACGAAGAAAAATATTATAAATGACGAACAAAAGGCAACAAGGACCCAGACAGCGTAATCTAGTGTTTATAATGTGTGCACCAAGTAGCTTAAGTTCAGTATAGTCAACAATTTGAGGTTAGAAGTGACGCTATTGTTGGTGGCTTTTTTACCCACATAAATTAAAAAATTCTTTAAATATCAAATTCTCACCTTGTGAATATTAATTATACACACACACACACACATATATATATATATATATATATATATATATATATATATATATATATTCTTTTTTATATGGGTAAAATCAGTTGAGTAGGAGTAAATTTTCAATGATTAAAACACATAGAAATTGGTTAAGGAAAAAAATTTCCCATTTTTTTCTACCAGAAATTGGCCGGCTATCAGTAGATTTATGATATTTTGCAGCAGATTTTACCTATTTGTGGTGATTTTTTAAAAAATATTGTGTGTATATATGTGTGTGTGTATATATATATGAAGAAAATAATAAATAAATCTTAGTAATAATATAAAATCATATAAGTGGACAAAATTATTCCTCTTGAAAAATAAAAATAAGTAAGTACAATTAATTTTATTACGAAAGTATTGATAAAAAAAATTAACATTTTCTTAATATATATCACAAGTGAAAAAATATATTTAAACAAAAAAAAAAATCTCAAAAATTTGACAGTGGGATACATCGGAGGGAGTAATAGCCAAAACCTACAAGTTCTTGACATTCAAGACTTCATTAATTCTCACCACAACCATTATTTGTTAGCAAACAATACATGAATAATGATGATAGCATACATTTAATGTTTTTACACATTCAACGTTTGACCTCTGGGCGATATATATGTTACCAGAAAACATGGCCAGGACCATGAGTTGCGTATGCCTAGGTGTATGAAGAAATTAAACTAGGTATAGTACATTAATTCCTAGCTTTCTACAAAATTCAAATCTATGGCCATCAGGAAGCGTACAAAAGCGAGGCCACGCCACACTGGCTGCCACATTGTGTGTTTGGAGCTAAGCAGAGAACTGATCAGTGGTTAGGTAAGTGGACCCCAAATTGGAACTCGCCGACAAGATTTGTGAGCCGATCTTTGTTAGACAAATGCTCGCACATGCCCTTAACTCTTTCTTACACGACTATCATATTTATATTTATTTTGTATGAAATTTCATATTAATTTATATCTTATTTATTATTAAATAGGGTATAGATCTCCTCTTAAATAGGATTTACACTTAATTTAATAATGAATAGGATGTGAGTCAATACGATATCTCATGTATTAAGAATACAAATAACATTTTTTTTCTAGTCCCTTTCCCTTTTGTTTGTGACGGAAGGATATCGTCTATGCGTGTGATTTTCTATCAATATCACCATTTCTCTTCTTTTCCCGCTGCTTGAAACCTTACAAAAACTACTTTCACACTTTCATGTTGCTAGTTATTGTAGACTTTGTCTCGATAAAGTTTGAAGTTTACAACACGTATAAAAGTATAGTAATTTGATCATAATTAGGGAATCAAAAAGAATATAATTAATTACCATGGTGTAATGAAAAATTCAATAGAGCTTATAGCAATTATGTCTCGATTAACTCGTGCCATTTTTCATCTTTCTTTTAATTTAGTGCGTACCATTGATTAATTCTCAATATTTGGACATCAAGCATAGACATTATGAGTTCTCATTAATCAAAAGATAGTGTTCTACATATACATACGCATATACTAGGCACGGAAGTAGGTTGTTACCTTGAGCCCTCTTTTTCTCTTTTTGTTAAGAATCTCTCTTTGTTTTTGTGGCCATGTTCCAGAGACACCACCCGTGACAATAATATACCTTTAGCATAATTTGTCGCCTTCTGTAAAACTTGTTTATTATTACAAGGGTAGTGATAGTGGAGGACAAACTTTTGCGGATTATGATATAACCAAATGAGCGTTTTGTTTTCCTTTTTCTCCTTCCTATATCATCCTTGGATGTGTGGATGATTATATAGCAACTTTGATGTATTGAAGCTCATGAAGCTCGTGTACCTTTTCCTTTAACTCTACTGTAATCTTTAAGGACAATAATAATCTTTCAAGGATCACCTCGTAACTTTTCATATCAACCCCGTGAGGTTGCCTTTATGCACTTTGAGAATTTGCACCAATATAATTTTGCCACGCTTTCTTTCGCATGAAGAAAAGTAATTATTCGCACAAGAAGCTCCTATATGGAAAAATGCTTTTCTTTCGCTTTTAATTTTACATTTTATCCTTCAAATAATGATGAAGGAGGTTTGATAAGTTAATAGTGAGAGTGGATGTATATGAATGACTGCAGCATGCAGTCATTTCAACTTCATTTACCTAATTCTTCCACTAAAGCAAAAGGTAAAAAAAAAAAAACTCTAGCTACTAATCTACCACCAAAGTAGAAAATAAAAAACTAGTTACCTAATCTCTACTAATCTACCAATATATAATCAAGAGAGAGATTAGTTCATAGATAATAAATTTTCCATTTCCACTTTTCCGTGATATTTTAGAAAGTTCTTAATTATTTTTATTCATATGTTTACCAAGATAGAGGGATAAAACAAAATTACAAGACTAACGTAAACAAATAATTACAATGATAAAAGCACCATTTGATAAAAAATATCCAATTTTATTTTTCTGCTTTCTTCATTTTTCTTAATTTTTAATTGGCTTTATTATATTTTTATTTCTCTTAAATCTATTTTTCCCATTTGGTCACCATTTTTTTTATAAAGACCTTTGTTTATTCCTTAAAAATTGTTTCCAATTTAGTCTCTCTCTCTCTATTAGTGTTCCATTAATTTCTGTCCTTAAATGCTGACATGTCGTCTTATGGTGATGCTGACGTTGAATTAAGAATAAAAAGAGTGATCAAAACTTAAGATAATAATTCAATTAAATTAAATGTGTCGAATGTGAGAAGAAATTCTGATTTTTTAAAATTAAATAAAACTCAATTAATGAATAATCTATCTATAATTAAACAAATACATTTACATTGAAGATTTTGGCTGACAAATTAATTAATACATGTATATTAGAATTTTAAAAAATAAACATATGTTTGGTTATTTACATTTCTTGTTTTTATTTTTAGTTTTTAGTATATTTTCTGTTTTTTAATATTGGTAAAAAAATAGTGAAAATACGACATAAAAATTAAGAGTGAATTTTCTTAATATATTTTCCCACATTCGATACCTTTGGCTTTTAACATATAATGTTTATTTTTTTTATTTAATTAAATAATAAAAAATATATAATAAAAATAATTATTATATAAATAATAATAAAAATAATAAATATTTAAAATAAATAATATATAATTAAATAAAATAATAAATAATCATTGAAAGGCTTTTGCTATTTTTAAAAATTCGCAAACCAAACTCGTCCTAAATAGTCAATTTTAAAACACTGATTTTATCTAATTTTATAATTATATCAACTGAATGAATTTTTACTTGAAATTTTTACAGGATATTTTGAACACCTTGAGATCTAACTCTAAATTTTTACAAAATTTATTAAGCTCATTTGATATGATAATAAAATTAGAAATTTAGACTGGACTACAGTGTCACTTAACAGGTTGAATCAAACACTAATAGAGGAATCAAATCGGAATGAAAATAAGTTTTTAGGAGCTACACAAAAAAATATTTTTTTAAAAAGGGACAAAGAATAATGATATTTTAGGAAAAACATAGTTAAGCCTTTTAATGTCATTCACTTTTTAATCACACACAAATGATGAATATAAGGAATTCATTAATTTTGAAAAAAAATATATCAAAGTGTTTATTAATAAATCGGCGAAAAAAGAATGTTTATAATGTAAAACTGTGTGCCCCATCATCTCATCTCACTGTAATGTAAGGGGGGCACCATATCCAAGTTTTACATTCATCCCTCCTGGATGATAAGCAGTATATGTACATATATGGTCATTTCACGCGTCTGGATTCTCCTTGCTGGAAATCTTCTCCTCCCTATCTCAACAGCTACAACCATTTTAGAGTGTGCGTATAAATTCCTCTCCTTCCAATTTTTACTGCTAAAATCACAGTCACAAACACATCTATAATGGACTAAATGAGAGGACCATACAAACAGGTCGACTAATGCATCTTGACTTGAAAACTCTAAGATAATGAATTTATAAATCTTTATAGATTATATATTTCTCACTTAGTTTATTCTGGATCAATACGAGATTTCATCCCTCACATTTGAAACTCCGGCACACTTTGGCTTATTTGGATCCTAGTTTTATTTTTCTATTTTCAATATTTATTTTTAACCTATATTTGTTTGGATTTTGTAAATGAAATTATGACAAAAAAAAAACTTGTTTCCTATCTATTTATTTCTTAGTATTAAAATAATGAGAAAACAAAAAAAAAATTGAAAACAAATAATGAGGGCCTAAATGAAACAGACTATTTCTCCTTCCACTTCGATCATTGCTGTAACTTAATCTACGTGAATTGGTTGATTATCTTTTTTTTTCTAAAATACATTTTTTTTATATAAATAACAATCTAATATAATTCATTATGATTGTAAAGGACTAATGTTATATATCATGAAAATTTTATCGGTAGATGACTATATATGCATTTCATATGCACTACATATGTAAGCCTCCGTTGAAATGTAGATGTGTCCAAATCTCCAATGTTTTTCTTGTCTGCCTTGGTTGTCCTGCATATGGGTCACCAAGGTCATAATTAACATTCATGTACACGAAGTTCATGGGTCCTTGCTTAGCCGAAAATATTGAATTCCAAATATTTGAAGTCTTGATAAATATATTGCCACAAATCCAAGATGAAGCTTCCCACAAGGAAGCACTATATTGTTTCTTTCTTCTTGAACTTCTAATGGTTTGAGTGCTATAAGGTGTGTAGCGTATTCTTGATTGATTCAAAATAATAGTCCGCAATGAAAGAATGGGTCTTGGTGGAGCTGATGGAGGGAAAGAAGACCAACTAGTTAGTGCGTTGCCTGGACTAAAAAAATTGAAAGATTAAAAGGTCACATATGTAATATCAAATATAATGTTAATGATCATCAAAGATGAATACAGATTATTCTATATGTCATGATTGAGTTTGTGAAGAGTTTTCAATATAGTAGTCCACCAAGTCCTCAAACAATGTTGATTCATTTAATTAAAACTATCTTGGTTGGGATAGCTACAGCTAATTAAAGTTAACCCTAGAGTCATACCCATAATTGCATCTCCCCTTATGTTGAATTTGCATTTGAGTAATGCCTTTTCCTCTCTCTTTGCGTCTCTTAGGGGTTGGAAGAACAAACATTGAAGTGGTCCTTTCGAATTTCATGAGCTTTTTCCCCCTGCAAGTAGGAATTTTGTAGGTCTCAAATTCGAATGTAGTTACATCTGTCATGAAAAGTGTTTGGGAATTCAAGTGCCTTCTAAGTTGAGATGTGGGGAAAAGAAGTGCAACATCAGCGGACAAAAAATAAAAATAAAACTTTATAAGTGATTTAATTTGACCTATAAACATGTGACATTTTGGCGTGCCGTATATAATACAGTAATATTATTATAGCTTTATAAATTCTTTGGTGTAAATAATGTATTATACAAATTAACTTATCTATTAAAATTATCTTGCACACTAAAATAATGGATAAACTTAATTAAAGTTATAGAAGTGAGATTAGGTCTGATTAATTTTTAAAGTATAAACTTCTTTTTACTTTTTTTAAGTGTTGTTAAGATAAAATATCATTTCAAGTCCTTTTATACATATATAATCACACAATTTTTGGTTGAAAAAATTGTAGGTTTAGAGAAAGACTCATCATAGTCTAGAGTTAAGACATGTTTTTGATCTCATCAATCATTTACAAATATATTTATAAATCACTAAAAAATTAGGAATAATGATGCGATAGTTTTATGTTTATGATGAATCTTACTTATAATAATATATCAATCACTAAAAATATAAGTTAAAGATATATATATATATATATATATATATATATATATATATATATATATATGATACCTCTTTTCTTTCAAAATATCTGTCCTTTCAGACAACTTCATAATTTAAAATATTTATTAATTTTATAGATTAATAAAGTATTAATTTTTTCTTATAATACTATCCCTAATTAATTTCATATTTTTAAAACATTCTATTTAATATTATTGTACTATATTAATTAATATTTAGAAATACGTTAATCCATTTATCATATTTTATTCAATTATCAGCATTGTTTGTTTGTCAAAAATTGATAGATATTTTAAAAGGGATAAAATATCACCCTACATATAAGATAATTCATTATAAAAACTTGAGCCTACATTGATATTTTTTAGAAATTAAACCTAAATTATGATAATATCTGTAAGATTAACCAAGTGAATTAACCATATGAGCCGTAATCATCGCAATTAAGTTCCATTAAATAACTCGCTTTCGTGTACGCACTCAAATGCAAAAGTGACTACTGTAGTAATTTCCAATTTATCATTAGTAATGGCAAAAGTTCGAATGTTGGGAGGTAGTGGAAGTTGACATCATAACCTTGCGTCATAGTAGAGGTGAGTCGGGGACTTATAATTAGCGAGTGAATACCTCTTTCATCCCTCAATATTTTTGTATTAGTCCTCTGACTAAAGAAATTGATCATGTAGTTTTTTAATATTAAATATATTAGTCCTTTTATTAATTATTTAATAATAAACTTACATACATTATATAATATAATAATTATATGCCATTACACTATTGAATTCAAACAAAATAACACCATTTTATAACATATTTTACTCATTTTAATTTCTGAAATTATATAAAATGATCATTTTATAATTTATAATAGAGTTTTAAATAATTCATTTTATATAATTTTAGTCACCAATATAAACTATTTTAAACTATATTTTACTTTAAATGACACCTATATCACTTAACATCCCTATCAACGGATCACGTCTGAAATTTCATTACTATCTAAAGGATCACATATACATAGAGTATTATTAAAATATTGAGAAACTACATGTTTAATTTTAATTTTTGACGGACTAAATTGTTTTGTAAAATCTTTTAGAGGGATTAAGTGGCTCTTTATTCTAATCAGCTGCACGTCGAAGTCAATACACAAATTAAAGCACGATTAGATCATAAGGTTGAACTTAATTGCTCAATTGATTGAAGCAGTTTGTCCATTAATGTGTTGCTCCATTGACTAACAGGCCTTGACCTGACCCTTTAGATATAATCTCAGATTGTGGCAGTTTTGAGCCGTTGGGATAGTGAATGGGAGAGTACCAACCAGAGAATGAAGAATATTTTCAAAGGGGGAGACCCAAAGCTTTAGAAATTAAAGGGCTAAATTGGGTCTTAGTGTCTTGGCCTCTGTTGTTACTCTATTGACGAATGAATAATAATATGCTTTCCACAGATTTCGGTCTTTTTCCAAATTACAAATCTTAATGACTTCTTAATCCCCATCATCATTACTACTAAACCTTCCAAGTAACTACCAAAGTTGAAAACAAAAACAAAAACAAAAAACAAAAAAATCTGATTCATGCTTCAACTATAGTGTGAAATGGGAACAGTCTTTGAACTGCGTCACCAACCCAATCCCTTGTGTTTACGCGTTAAAGTTCCAAGTCATCCCCATGAAAGTCTTCCTCCAGATTTATTTTCTTTTGCCCCATATGGAAAATTAGAATAAAGAGACCCAATATAATTCTCTTTTATTTTTTCCATAAAAAAATTCTTTTATTTTAGAAAAAGAGAAAAAAGCGCAATTGATTCCGTTCTATTTTATCTCTGCAAATATATATATATATATATATATCAAAGAATTTTTTTTATTTTTCCCACTTTTTAAGATATTTTTAAATGAACGCACACGATGATGAATTCCTCAAATATTGGTTGAGGGAATTCCGATTTTTTTTCCTCTCGATCAATATTTTTCATACATTAAAATTCTGAAGATAAATAAAATTTAAACCCACAATTTTGTGTATATTATTTATGGTTATTTTTTTCTCAACCAATATTTGAAGATATTTCCTAGAAAGTGAGCAAATAATTTTTTTTTTTTTGGAAAAAGGTGTGCTGGCACGTGGTGTGTAAATCATTTTGGAAACCAGTGCACCATTTGGGAAGAGCTAATGACATGTGTGGATGGCATGTGCACTGAAACTAGTAGCCACTTTTTCAAACAAAGAAAGTTTTTTTTTTGTTTTTCTCTTTTTCATATTTTCGTATGATCGTACTACTTTTTAGCGGTCAAAACAAAAAAATGGGTAGTTTGCATATTGGCTACATTTATAAATTTCTAATATGGTGTGTCACCAAATCTTGCAGTATAAGCTCAACCAAATAGACTTGAATGGAAATTTACAAAGTTTAGTCCTTTTTGGTCCTTGAAACTGAAAAAATACAAAGTTTTTCCAAAACAAAAAAGGACTTGTTTTTTGGTCTAAAAACTTGTTTCATTTATGTTTTTATTTACTGTTTTCATTTTATGTGTTTTCTATTTTTAGAATTTTATAAAAAAATACTGACAATACTAAAATAATAAAATATTGTTTTCAATTTTTATTTTATATATTTTCACTATTTATTTTATAAAATTCTGAAAATAAAAATCACAGAAAATGAATGAAAGCCAAAACCAATCACACGTTACCATTATTCTCCTTGGTGGAAAAATTGGGCTTCTTAGCACTATAAAGTGAGGAAGAAGGGAGAGTGGCCGAAGAAAGTGTCGGCATTGTAATTTCTTACCTTATATTGGAGAATTCTATGGCCCCTCTTACTTTCTAACAAAATGCTTGGCTCTTTATAACATCATAGTGGGAGTGGAGGGGCAGGGGTACAATAATAATGAACATGCACAACAACAAGAGCTTAACTTTAAGCCATTCCCTTTTTATTGTTCAATGAAGTAAATATTATCTCTCCCAATTAAGTCATTTCTTTACCTATAGCCATAGATCGAATCCATAACATAATGCTTAGCGAAAAAAAAATACGATGATTTATGGCTACTTTGAGTCTTTAACAAAAGGAAAGGGAAGAAAAGGGTAACTATAGTTATGTCAAAATTTAAATGGAACTATTTGTAATGATTTATGGCACCAAATGAAGGATTTCTCTAATGATAATTTTAACACACGTGTAATTCTACTTTGTAAAAGAAAAATTGTCAGAACCTTCAACAGAAAAATGAGGATAGATAGTAATAGTATAAATGATATTACTTAATTATTCATTCAACGGTTTAACTTGTGTATTATATCATTCTAAATAATATATATTCAGGCAAAAGAATATCTACCTTGTTACCTTAACATAATGGAGGTTTGTGGAATTTTCGAAGGAAGAAGGAAAAAAAAAAAGTGCAATCTCTTCTTCACTTTTAACTTTTTGGTACTCAACATTCCAGAATTTTCATTGGGCCAAGCTGCTAAGACTGCACGGTATGCATTGCGAGGCCTGCTTGCACAATCACTGTGGGTTTAATTTGCTTGGCTCACTTTACCCTTTTTGGGTCTGTTTTATCTTTTTTTGTTGGGTCCTCGTTAGTCCGTAGGCGCTTCCTTTTGGGCTTTTGGCCCCGTTAATGTACGAAAACAATGAAACAAAATATTTTGGTTTTGGTAGGTAGAGATGTCAACTCAGATTGGCCCACTTCACCAAAAGCCCTCAAAAAAATAGGGCAAGACAGGCCAATCTGCTAAAAAAAAAAATTTCAAATTTTTTTAATAGTTTGATGATTTTATTTAAAAAGAAATTTTTAAAAAAATTTATTAATTAATGCATACCCAAATTTTCAAGGTTCACATCAACTCATTAAATTTAATCATTTACACATAGTAGATTATAATTTATTACATATAATGTACACATTTTGTCATTTTTGTGGGTTAAAAATATGTTAAATATGGTTTGAGCTTAGTCTCGTGTCTCTTTGTTTGAGTCTAGGCTATTGCAAAATAGAGACTAATAAATTGACCTAGCACAGAGGAGCCGCTGCAAATTTCGATTGCAAAGAGCAAGTGTGTAGTCTTTTTTGTTTCTTTTTTTTCTTGGGTCAAGAGTGTGTAGCCTGAATAAGGCACAACAAGGTACGGTTCCAGTGAAGTTTCCATTCAAGCGCTGATTTATGAGTCCAGGTGGGGTGCTGCTGCACAAATCCAGCTTGGCAGTGCCAGTGGCTGTTTTTTCTTGAAAAATGTCTAGGGTGAGCACAAGTCTAATATCTCATTCTTGTACACATTTATAATAAAATTAATGAATTTCATAATCAAATGAGTGTATCTTATCTTGAATAAAGTTAGTAACACTAGTTTTTATTATGAATATATGTACATGTGTGTAGGCAAAAAAATTTCTCGTTCTTCTTATGTTCCTGCAGCGACTATGGGTGCTGTCCTCAATCCACTACTAATATAGTAATATGACATCATTCATTTAAACGTAATTTTGAATGATTATTACTATTTTAACATCTAAATGTGAGCATCTAAATGAAACACTTACTTCATTATTATTGGATGTAATGATGGTCTTCATTATCTTCATCTAACTATCACCTTTGATGATAATGGAGTTGGTATCTCACTTAAACACCAACTTTTAGATATTAAAATAGAAACCTTTAATTTAGAACCAAACAAACGCGAAATGTAAAAGCCAAAGCAATATTAATAATATTATTAATGCATATCAATCAATTATCAACTCGTCCCCATTTGATAGCCCAACAATTATCTTTTGGGTTTGATTACTTACTTCAAATTCTCCAATAGTTTTGTGTGAGATGGACAGGGTTGATTACGTGGGTTGTTAGATACATTTTTTGGTACTCCCGGGTCTGTAGCCTTATTATGAAAATTGCTTAGCGTACAATATTTTTTTTTCTGTAATTTTATAACTTATGGCATGGCACAAATAACACTCTGACCACTTCTGTCTTGAGTCTCACAATGGGCTACAATATCTGTATCATATTTTAGGATGCTGCATTGTTGAAAAAAAAATATTGTATACCAAATACTTCTCCCTTATTATTTTGAGTCAACAATGGATGCACTTTGGGTTGGTCCAATTAAATTAAAAAAGGGTAATTATGATAAATTTTAGAGAGAAAAATACCGAGAGACATCTTGTTAATAACGAAGAGTGATGTTATTTTAACGTTTAAAAAGTGGGTGTCCATAAACATCCAATCTAATATAGAGGTGGAGAATTAAAATTTTTCTTTTTAAGTAAAGACTACATAAAATTTAGAGATGTATTATTTATACTTATTATGTGTAAAGATAACAAACAGGGTGGAGCGATAGACTTGCCCAACCCATCGCCGGTTGGCCATAAAATGGGGTAGAGTAAGTTGACCCATTTTGGTTATTTGGGTTAAAAGTGTTAACCCACCTCGTTAAAAAATGGCGAGTTGGCCGGCCAATCCAATAGGCTAACCAGTTCATGTCCAATTTTCAAGTTATTCTTGCCAACTTGCCTCGACCTGCAATGGGCTGGCCATAAAATAGGACAAGACGTGGGTTGAAAAATTTTGATGGGTTAAAAAATTCAACTCACTCCATCAAAAGGTGACAGGTTAATGAGCTCAACTTGTTTTGTCACCCCTTATTGTATGTGAGACATCGTGCCAACTCACATTCTCACTATAGGATGGAGGTGTGGACCTTATTCAAGTAGGGTACACATCTTTTCCAATAATAGATATGGTGCGAGTTAATATAATATCTTATATAAAATGAATACAACTAACTTTTTTCAAAATTTATATGGATTGAACGTTCACATGATATTTGATGTATGGGTGGTTGAAAAAACATTTCTCAATACTGAACTTTGAAAAAACATATCATATGGAACAAGTGGACTAGTGCATGTGATTATAGGAACATCTTAGAGCTTAACTTTTTGAACTTTGAAGCATTACATCCAATCTCCCCTTCTAATATAAAAAGAGCAATTCCATTTGTATTCACAATTAACGTGATATAGTATTAATAGTCACATCTACCATTAAATGAGATGTGAAGCTATTAGAGAAGAATATTTGTTAGAAATAATCTAGAATTAGGATAAGAACTGTTAAGCTATTAAATATTTTTTTCTTATCACTAACGACTCTTATCTAAACTTTAAAATATTCCTAATAAATATTCTTTCATAACAGAGACCCAAGCTAAGTGGAAAACACTCTAACCAATGATACGTGAAAGTGAATATAAATAACAAGGTAAAATGTATTTTACTCCATGAATTTTAGGTTATTAGTAGTTTACGCTATAAACTTTTCAAAATGTGCATTGTGACACCCTGCACTTATATTAAACAATACAAAACACCTTGGACTTTGTAAACAGTCAAAACATTAGGTTATAGACAAGGTGTTGGGTTGCAGACAATAAAAAAATCATGGGTTACTACACAGGAGGATTTAGAAATAAAGTATCTAGTTGTACAAATTAAAAATATTATAGAGTTAAATACATGTAAATTATACCTTCGCTAGTTATCAAGATTACATTGAGGGGTGTTTTGCACTATTTAAAAATCTAAGATATTGCCATATATATTTTAAAAAGTTTAGTATAAATTATACATAACTTAAAATTTAAGCCAAGACAAAACTTATTTTACCCTGAATAATATTTATCGCGTGGAAAATGAAGTGGGTTTGGAGTTTAGGCCCCCTTGATTGGGGTGGAGAAGGGACTTCAATCAAATGCATTTTCGTTTATGGATGAGCTTTTGTCCCCCCCGTTTTTTTTAATCAAAGTCACTTTTTTTCACCTAATCACTTTTTTATATTTAAATAATTTTTAAAAAATAATTAAAGCTAAAAAATTAATTTTCAATATTTAAAAAAATAAAAAGAGTAGTTTCTGAAAAAATTAAATTTTAACTTTTTAAAATTATATAAAATATTTAAATTTCATAATATTATTTGAAAAATACGAACAAAAAACACCCTTAGTCACATTTCTCAAATGCATCCATACTTTTTTAATAAGGTTAATAATTGGCACATGGTGCATCATAGTCATCTGATGCATAGTAGAACATGTCAAAAGCTTTTAATAATGTTCGTAGTAAATTGGTATAGAGCCATACAACGTGAAGCCATTGAGGTAGCAATGATGGCCGAAGATTCATTTGGGATCTCTTATACGGCCCTATGAAGTTAAGTGATTATTATTAAACTTGTTAATTTGCATTATTAAAAGAGGTAAAGGATTTTGGGGCCGTAATGAATCATTAATCAATTGAATGACGGCCTTGATCTCACTGTTTGATCGCATGCTTATTCCGCATTTTGGCAAATGGAAGACGGCGCTTTATGCACTTTTATGTTTGAATGGTAGGTAGTGAATTGCAAGAAGAATATAAAAGATAAAAAAAAAATTATTTTATTTAGATATTTAAATGTCGATAGAAATGGAAACAAATTCATAGAGATTTATTTCTCCCTTTTTTTTACAAAATCAATTTTATTTTTCCCAAAATTAAAGTGAAATGTGAAATTAAAATCTATAATTTATAAATAATATAATCTTCTATTACATTCCCTTACAATATAATTTTTAAACAAAATAAATGATGTTCCATTTTATTTTCTTTATAGATAGAGCTTCATCTAGTCGCTTTTTATTTTTTGGTGGTTTCTAGTCGCTTATTATAATATCTCGGGGAAGAATAAAGGTAAATTTGTTCCATTATTTCTTTTCTCTCTTCTGGTTATTCCTACAATTTCTGATTTGTTCCATTACATAATGATTCAACTGGATAAAAATACTAAAATTTGATTTGATTTGTATATCAAATTTTATATTTGATCTTTTTTATAAAAAAATTGATTTGATTTAAGAAATATTGTGAGATTTGATTGCTTTAATTTTGCAATCCTATTAAATTTGATAAGATATAATAGGAATTAATCTGAATTTAAATTGACATTTTGATCAAATTAAGTCAATTCTCTTTTCAGTTATTCTATTTTTTTTTTAGTGAGACATTTTTTTTTATTTGCCATAGTATCTATCATCAAGAATGACTAATCCTTTTGAGATAAAGCTCCCCCACAGATAAAATCTCAAACCATGAGACTCTTTCGATACACACCACCAAGAATTGAATACTATGACTAGACGTTTAAAAATTAATGAAACATTTTTAGTTATCTATATATTATCTAGTAAATTTCAAATATAATAACTATTAATAAACCAATTTAAAATTCTATTTATCTAATTATTTTAAATATGAGATTTAACATCAATTAAATAGTTTTGAGTAAAATCAAATCAATTTTTTAATTTTAATCAAGACTACCTTAGTGAAAAATATCCAGACACGACGTTAAACGATAATTTATGTTCGAGTCCCGTGTGATGGGCTCTTGACCCGTACAACCAAAAAAATAAAAAAAAATGTCTCGTGTGAGATATTATATATATTAAAACTTTGAATATTAGAAATTTGTTAAAAAAAATCGCAAGTGCCAAACACGGCTCACACCAAAAAAATGGAGATTCCAAACACGGCGAATGAAAGAAAGAAATTCTTCCTGCTTCTTCTCGTGAACGTAAAGTTTGATCAAAACCAGTTTTCTTGCGTGTGAAGAGAGAAGAACATTTTTCAGAAGAAGAAAAACCCAGAAGTATAATAATAATAATAATAAAATTTTAATTTTAATATATTAATAGTGATAGAATAAAAAAAAATTAATACTATTATTCAATCAAATACTTCCACTTATAAAATTTTTCAAGTAATGAAAGAAGGAAATAATAACTTTTATTAATATAATAATATATAATTCAATGATTGACTCATTTCAATATAAGTTCACGGTAGGCACCAGCTGATATATGCGGAACTTCTCTCAAACATGCAAAACTATAAACTTTAATCACATCTTTCCAGAATTAAAGAAATTAATATAAGCCTTTAAAAAAAATGAAAATAAGAAAGTAGTATAATATTCCAACAAAGAAACAATTCATTTAAAGGCAAAAAAAGAATATAAAAGGAAAAAACAAATTTAATTTATTAAACGGCAGTAAAAACAAGAGACTAATTATTCTACGATTTCCTATAATTTAACTCAATTTTTAATTAGATCGCTATAGTTTAAAAGTTTCTAAGTAAGTCTATATAGTATATGAGAATTTTCAATACCGTTATAAAAAAACTTAATATTCTGTCGAATATGAAATATTTTATTTCCATTTCTTTCTTCACATAACGGTAGGGACCTAATTGAAAATTCTCATACACTATATATACTTATTTAAAAACATGGACCTAATTGAAAATTGTATGAAAATATAGGGGCCTGAAAAGTAATTAAACCTTCAAAATATACATTTGCCGGTCAACTGATACCTTAGTTTCAAGAGAAGTGTAATTTTAGTTTCTTGGTGGAGTATAAATTTTTTATTATATATTTTATAGTACTTTTAGTATTGATCTATTTGTCCCTCTAGAATTATATTTTCTGGTTTATTATATTTGTTTAATTTTAGTAAATGTCTGATCTCATTCTAATTATTACCTTTGTAATTTTGAGGTTATATTAGTTTCCTAGCATATCACCAAATATTTTCCTTGGGTGTCTATCGTCTTCTCCTTACTATTAAATTAAAATTGGCTAAGATTTATATTATTAAAATTCAGTCATTTTCATTACTTCTTTACAATTCAGTCCTTCTTTGTAGTGATAAGTTGTACCGTTTATTTATTGTGCATATTATGTAGGATTTTCTTAAGAACTTAATGCATGATAAAAACTATGCTATTTAAAGTTATTGTCTTTTCTATTATTAACTCCTTTTGAAATTTAGATTTTGAAGGTACCATCTTTTCCTTGAATAACCCCTTGTGAAATTTATCTGTTCTATAGTTAATGAAGAAAAAGACACTGTAATGATATTACAAACTTAGAGAATAGTAGAATAATGATTTTTAAAACTCAATGCATAGAAGGACAATAAATCCAATACAAAAAATAATATAAAATATACAATAAAAAATTTATATTCTATTAAGAAACTAAAATTGCATTTATCTTGAAACTGAACTACTGGTTGAAAGATAAATACATATTTTGAAAGTTTAATTATTCTTCAGGACCCTATAGTTTCACTCAATTTTCAATTAGATCCCTATTTTTAAGAAAGTCCCTGTAGTGTATGAGAATTTTCAATCAGGTTCCTACCACTATGTGACGAGGGAAATGGAAATAAAATATTTCATATTCTACAAATTTTTTTTTTTATAACGACATGGACTTGATTGAAAAATCTTATACACTATAGGAACTTACTTAGAAACTTTTAAATTATATGTCTCTAATTAAAAATGGAGTGAAACTATAAGAATATGTAAAGTAATTAAATCTAAAAAAAACTAAAAAATACCAAAAAAAAAATCTGTAAATCTTTGAATGTAAAATCCAATTACAGTTACACCCCTGTAAGCTCAGTCTTCGGGGTTTCAAACCAACATAAATACGTTCCCAAGTGCAAACCGAGCTAAGCAACAGAAGGACAAGAACAACAAAAGATGCTCTCATAGCAAAAGATGCTCTCATAGAATATATTCATCGGTATCTACTTAAGTAAAATTACTTCAACAAAGTCAAAACTAAGAACCACAAGTGCCTTCATCTTTAAGCAGTCAAATGAAGCCACCCCTTCCTTCCATTGATGCATGAAATGAAAACCTATGCTATATATCTAATCTAAGATCTCCTTCCCAAGTCAACACTAGGAGGAACAAAACCATTGATTGAAACCTGTCATCATCCTCTGACAAACAACACCTGCAGATTCAGTTTGTGGTACAGGTTTAAGCATCTATCCTATTACCCCTTTTTTGTTCTCTCTGTTTTTTTTTTTCAAACCTTAAAATATATCTATCTATGTGATCATTGTATTGATGTAAACAGAAAACAAAAATGGGTGTGCTAGATCTACCCTTTTATTCCTTCAGGTATGGTTTCAAGAGCAGCAATAGTGTTACTCATAGGTCTTCTGGGAATGGTTTATCAGGCCACTCAGCTACCCCCTCCAAACCGTAATAATGATTCATCAGATGGTGGTTTTCATGATGTGGTTTCACCAAGAATCAGGCTCGGTGATGGAAGGTACCTGGCTTATAGAGAAAAGGGTGTCCCTAAGGACAAAGCAAGACACAGGATTATCATTGTTCATGGCTTTGGAAGCTCCAAAGAGATGAACTTTCTCGCACCCCAGGTACAAACTTTGGTTTCTCTTGATTGAAAATTTGATCTGAAAAAATAGAGGGTATGCTTTGTTTGGATGTGGATCTAATTGGCATAGTAACTGAGAAATAGTTCAAGTCTAAGAGGTGAGGTATCAGCAGTGCAAAAGTGCATCTTTGATTGTGAGAAATTGTGAGGGAAACAAAGTGGAATAGATTGAAAATGTTGAGGGTAAGTTGAACAAATCAGTGGACAATGCAGTTCTGTTTAGAAACTTGCATACAAACAAAAGTTGTCTATTATTCTTTCTATTAAGCCTGAAATTTTATGGTTTTTTTTCTCCTGTTTGCTGTTCCATTAATTTGAGGGTGAGCCTCGGTGCAATGGTAAAGTTGCTGCCTTGTGACCTGGAAATCACAGGTTCAAATCCTGGAAATATCCTCTCCGCATAGCAAGGTTAGGCTGCATACATCTACCCTTCTCGGATCCCACCAGGTGGGAGCCTTGTGCACTGGGCCGTCCTTTTTTGTTGTTCCATTAATTTGTGATAAGTTCTGACTTAGAAGCATCTTTTGAAGTTTCAACACATGAAGGTACAAAGTTAGCATTGAAATATGCCAAATTAGATGACACTGACACTGAGTCTACAGGAACTAATAGATGAACTGGGTGTATATCTTCTGCAATACGACCGTGCTGGATATGGAGAAAGTGATCCTAACCCCAAACGCTCACTGAAGAGCGAAGCACATGACATTGAGGAACTTGCTGATCAGTTACAGATTGGACCCAAGTTTTATGTCATTGGAGTCTCAATGGGATCATATGCCACCTGGAGTTGTCTGAACTACATCCCCAGCAGGCAAATTTCAAGCCTCAAAATATGCTGTTAGAAGGGTCTGTTTGGTTTCAGAAAACTTTTTTCGTCTTCATTACTAGAAACAAAATGAAAAGCAAGGCGGCAGTTTTGTAATTAAGATTGAAAACAAAAAATGAAAAGAGAAAAAGTTTTCTGAAACCAAATAGATCATAGGCAAATTTCAAGCCTCAAAATATGTCATTCCAAGGGTCTATTTGGTGTCAAAAAACATTTCCTGTTATTATTTTATTTTCAGTATTTTCTCCATAAAATCTTGAAAATCGAATGAACAAAAACAAGGTGGCAGTATTGTAATTAGAATTAAAAACAGAAAACGTTTTCTGAAACCAAATAGATCCTAAATTTTCTCTTCTTATGTTAAGATCTTGATCCTAATTTCAACACAAGGTTACCATTTGTGCAGGCTTGCAGGCGTGGCTTTGATAGCCCCCGTCATCAATTACAAGTGGCCTTCCCTCCCTGAGAGTCTGGTAAGGGAGGACTACCGGAAGAAACTTATCCAGTTTTCACTTTGGTTTGCAAACTATTCTCCTAGACTGTTGCACTGGTGGGTGACTCAAAAGTGGCTCCCTTCAAATTCTGTCATAGAAAAAAACCCAGCATTCTTCAACAAAAGAGATATAGATATTTTGAAGACCATTCCTGGGTTCCCTATGCTTACCAAGGTAAATTACATGTTTCCTTGACTCGTTTTATGTGAATACCAATAGTGAAATAAGTATAACTCTTATATGAAGGTAATTATGATGATGGTGTGTTCCCACTTATAGGAAAAATTAAGGGATCAGGTTGTTTTCGACACACTCCGTGGCGACTGGATGGTGGCCTTCGGCAACTGGGAATTTGATCCAATGAAGCTAAGTAATCCATTCCCTCAGAACAATAGTTCAGTTCACATTTGGCAGGGCTATGAAGACAAGGTAGTACCCTCTCAAATCCAGAGATTTGTTTCAGGGAAGTTGCCTTGGATAAATTATAATGAGGTTCCAGATGGTGGCCATTTGATTGTTCACTATAGTGGCTTATGTGAGGCTGTTTTGAGGGCACTTTTACTTGGAGAAGAAAATACTTCATATAGGCCTAGACAAGATAAACCAATATTTGTGTCTTGATTTGCCATTGTCTTATAATCCAGTATGTTTTATTGCTGGTTTACATTCTTAAGAGAATGCCAAATATGTAAATCACATTTTGGTTGAAGGGTTGAAAGGAAGACAATGCCATATATGTAAATTACATTTTTTTAGTTTTCTGAAAGCTTGAAGGGATCACAATCGTTAGTTCTGGCCAATTAATCCTGAGACAGATTTCTATGTTGGCAATTATTGTGGAAATTGATTGACAGAAAGTGAAGGGAAAAAATGAAGATGACACAGATTGTTTGACTTAGGAGGAAAATTATCCTCTACCAGCTTGGGATACAAAGCTAGAGACACAGTTGTTAATTTATTTATTTTTGAATTTGAAATGCAAATTTTGATATAATTTCCACCTTATTCCAATGAACAGCAATGCAAAGCCTTATTAAAGTCTTAGTGCATTTTAGGATTTGTCCAATATTTGTTAAGAAATGGGATAAGGAATGATCGAGTGAAAGGACAAAATTTGGATCTTATTCAAGTTTGAATGTGTTTCAGGACTAGCCCTATGTTTTTTAAGAAATAGAAAAAGGATTGATAAAGTGACAGTACAAAATTTGAACAATGATTATGCACTTAGAATGATTAAATCTCATGACTGGTTTTTGACTTTTGTACAAATATTGACATCATGTATACAAGTTGTACAGAATAAGGGAACATTAGTACAATTGGAGTGTGGCTATAATTAAACTGTTAAAGCTACTTATGCCTCGTAGGTTCATAATATAAAATGCTCAGAACAGGACAATTTCAGTGGAAGAATTGGTCAAATGTATACATATCTTTCTCATCATGTCATTTGAAAATACTAATTAATTAAGTCAAAATACCAACAAGCTATACCAACAAGGTTCTCATTACGTGGGAGCTATGCAAAATCAAAACAGGTCCATGGACGGATGAGTCCCCCAGCGTGTTTAAATATAAGGCTTATATTAGGGAATAAAGTTTATTATATCAGGGAAAATACTCGGAGAATGACTGTATTTGAGCCGTCAATTTTTTCGGATGTTGAAAAGGCAGAACATGTTCGGTGAGTCATTTAAATCCTCTTACCCTAACTAGTGTTCAGTTCTATGTCTCTCCGTCATTTATTGATACATAGGAAGATAATAATAAAAATAAATTTAAAAATTTATAAGTTGTCATATATATATTATACCTATCTATCACGTGTTAGTAAATGATTGAAAAGATAGAAATTGAAATACTATTTGAGGATAAAGATTTACATCAGTTTGGTGAATACTAAATAAGAAAAAACAAGCAAAATGATATTAAAGACATAGATTAAGATAATTATTGGATAGTGTTTAACTTTTATGTACGGATGATGTAAAACTATTTTGTATTGTCATTAAGTTATTTATTGTCATATTTAATATTTAAAAGATCATGTGAATGGAAGAATTTGAATAGATACCGGTAGAAATTTATTTTACATTGTCAATTCATCTAGATTAAACTCAATTGAATATTGATGTGAATAGTTATGTTACTTATGATGATTTCAGCTAGTTACTCAAAACAATAGTTATCATAATCAGACCAGTGAACCGGCCACTTATCCACTTCAATTTGTTTGTGCAAAACGGATATGCAATCGAATTGATCAACTCTGGTCAAACTCAGTCAAAAATGTTGTGAGTTTGGAATCAAATCGAGTTCATTGAACCATTTTTTAGTTGTAAATTTTCAGAACCAAAAGATTGCAAAGGATGAGATTCAAACCCTACCCAAAGGGAAAGGAGCACGCTCCATTACCACCAAACTATGCAAGTCGTTGAGTCATGATGTGCCCGTAATAATATATATTGTATATTTATTAAATTAAATTAAATCTGGTTTAATCGGTGACTCACTGGTTGAACTAGTGACCTAGTACTTTGTACTTTTGAATCTCCCAGAGCCTCTTCTTTTGTCTATATGTCATGTGGATGCTCTAATTATGCCCATTCCCAAAATGCTTCTATTTCCCTTGATATTTTGTTTAATCTGACTAGTGGATCTTGTATTCAACACCCCTTCAAATGCTATAATTTTTAACTGCAAGTAGCACATATTCTTTATCTTGGAATTGTAGCCTTTAAAAGGTGCTCTCATATAATTGTACAATGTTCCCACCACCCAAAATGCCCCTAAACTAGGTCTCCATGGTCAAATGTGTTGCTTTCATATTCAAACTTGAATAATGACCCACCCATTGACTTTCAGATCGCTTGAGAGATTGTGTCAAATGCTGACTCTGGATAGGAAGCTGTAATACCTGTGGTACACGTGCCCTTAGACAAGTTCCATAAGCCTTAGGGTCCCCCGGGACTTGCCAATGAAGCGAGAATGCCTTGGATGTAGAAACCATATTTTAGTTGAAGTTATGCATAATTATGTAGAACAAATTCGTTATAGTGACAAGCGATCATTTTTTACCTTGTTTCACCATACAGGCTCATTGTAGCGAGTGTGAGTATCATCAAGCTCTCTGCAGCGAGCTTTACTCACTACAATGAGTACCCCAATGACAACACAATACCAGAAACGACATAATTTTGCTAAATGACCTTAACCCCTTTAAAAACCCTTCAGGCTCAGGTTTTTCATCCCAAAAGTAGAAACCCTTTCTCAAATCCCATTTTCTCTTTTTTCTCTCAAATCTACTTCAATCCTCCTCTCCCAAGCTTCAAGGTGAGTAAATATTGATAGATTATGTCTCTTTCCTCCTCATTCTTTCATGCTCTTGTGTTGGGTGTTGTCATTTCTCTCATTTTTGTCAAGTGAGGGTGTTCTCTCAACATTGTTAGAGTTTGTTTAGGGTAATCTAGAGGTACCCATAAATCATTGATGAGTTTTATGGTTGTTATGGTAGACATTGATATTATCCTCACTCCCTGGATCTATCTTGGTGTTGGTTCTCCATATTCCACTCTTTTAGATTAGTGGGTTTGATCTCAAGATCCTATTGTAGGAACTATTGGATTTATGCGGAAGCGATTTAAGGACCTAGTACATTGGTATGCTTATCGAATCATCATTGTTTCATAAACACAGAAGAAATATTACCTCTCGGAGTGTTTTCCTTGTAGTCGGTTGATGGCAGACCTTCCAGACTATCTCTCAAGGAGGAAGGAGATGGTGTGTGGGCACTTTCTCTCTATCAGGAGATGACCTTGCCTCTACGGCTGTGACTACTCTCCTGTTTGACAGGGAGGGTTAAGTGTAGTATATATATGGGTTCCAAGAAACCTAACCCTTAGATGAAACGGGCTCTAGGTTTCTTGGGCTCTTCTTACACACTAGCCCCTATTGGGCTTTAGTGAAAGAGCAAAAACCCAACAATCTCCCACTTGCTCTTGAGTACAAACTTGAGCCTAAAGCCCAAGACCATATAACTCACTAGTCGTCATCAACTGAAATTTCCCCATCCCTTATCTTGAGCTAGCCCGGGGATCTACCAGCTGTTGCTAATCAAGGCTCCTAATAATCAACAGATGATTATCTAATTCGGTGCTACTCCACTAAAAGCCCAAACTTGAACTCCAAGATTAATAACATATATAACATGTATATATATCACCCTTTTGTAGAACATCTATAATTGATTGACTAGTTTTCTGTAATCCAATCAATTATTTATTCCCTTGACTATGATAGTTTCTCTAATGGATTACATGCACTGGCTAGTGTCTTCAATATCCAAGTACCGAAACATATCAAGGGGACATTTCCTACAAATTTCATATTGTTTATCTCATAAATACTGATAATCAAACAATCTCACTCCCAAAATACCGAGTTATTGGCTGTCAATGGATCGCACCTCACCCGTTGGTAAATCAAAGAATGAAAACTATTTGATTATCTATTTATAATAAACTTAGAATTAAGAGCAATCTTATAACTATAGTTATATGGAGATTTGATACCTTATGACAGAAAAACACCCTTAATCAAATCTCTCCTTGATCCTTTCAATGTGAATGTTAATTCACACCAATATTTTACAATGATGCGAACAAAACCATTTCATAAAATATTGCAGCCTAAATAAAGTGCCCAACTTTATTTAATAGCTATGAATCTGTTCATCAATTATGAGAACCTATGATCATGTCTTCCATGAACGTATCCATATGATCATATACTTCACAATTGATCCGGACCTTAGTGTTTGTAAATAGTGTGTGGAATAAAAGAATAATACCTCATTTATAACATTCAGAAAAAAAAATATAATGTCATAATGTCTTGCTCAAAAGGCACAAAACAACAAAGTGAAATAACAACTTCCTAAAGCTATAGCAAATCTGGACTCCTCCTAAGACCCATAGATGTAACATGCCTCTCAAACACACGTTCAGGCAAACTCTTAGTAAAAGGGTCAGCAAGGTTCTTATCCGATACTATCTTGACTACCACTGTATCTCCTCTTTGAATTATATCTCGGATCAAGTGGTACTTCCTCTCTATGTGCTTTTGTCTTTTGTGACACCTTGGTTCCTTGGACTGTGCTACTGCCCCACTGTTGTCACAGTAAAGTGTGATGGGACGACTAACACCTGGTATCACCTGAAGATCCATTAAGAACTTCTTTAACCATGCGGCTTCCTTTGCAGTCTCAGAAGCAGCTACATACTCCACCTCTGTGGTAGAGTCAGCCACACATGATTGTTTGACACTCCTCCAACAAATGGCCCCGCCATTAAGAGTGAACACATACTCAGGTGGATTTTCTTGAGTCAATGTCTCCTTAGAAATCTGAGTCTGTATAACCAATGGTTTTAAGACTCCCACTAGAATAGACCAACATATAATCTCTCGTTCTCCTAAGGTACTTGAGTATATGTTTAACCGCTATCCAGTGTTCCTCTCCAGGATTAGATTGGTATCGACTTACTACTCCCACTGCATAACAGATATCTGGTCTGGTGCACAACATAGCATACATAAGGCTACCTACTGCTAAAGCGTAAGGTATCCTACTCATACGTTCTCTCTGCTCAGGAGTTTTAGGAGAATGCTCCTTAGAGAGATGAATCCCATGCCTAAAGGGTATAATTCCCTTCTTGGAATTCTCCATCTTTGAACACAGCAAGTATTTTGTTGATGTAATTAACCTGAGATAATGCCAATACCCTTTTCTTCCGGTCTCGCAAGAGTTTAATACCAAGAATATAATTGGCTTCCCCTAGGTCCTTCATATCAAAATGCTTGCTTAGCCAGGTCTTTATGCCTAACAATACCTCTGTATCATTTCCGATAAGGAGTATATCATCCACATAAAGTACAAGAAAAGATACTGCGTTACCTTGGATCCTTTTATACACACACGGTTCATCAGGACTTTTCTCAAAACCATAAGACTTAATGGCTTGATCAAACCTGATGTTCCATGATCTGGACGCCTGCTTAAGTCCATAAATGGATCTTTGCAACTTGCATACCATGTTTTCTTACCCTTGACTATGAACCCTTTTGGTTGCTGCATGTAGATATCCTCTTCCAAATTTCCATTTAGAAAAGCAGTTTTGACATCCATTTGCCAAATCTGATAATCAAGATTTGCTGCAAGAACTAAGAGAATCCGAATGGACTTGAGCATGGCAACCGGCGAAAAGGTTTCTTCATAATCCACACCTTCTATTTGTGTGTATCTTTTCACCACCAATCTAGCTTTGAAGATTTCAACCTTCCCGTCCGATCCTCTCTTTCTCTTGTAGATCCACTTACACCCAATGGGTCTTACCCCTTTTGGTTCATCTACAAGAGGCCAAACTGAGTTGGAATATAAAGAATCCATTTCACGATTCATAGCTTCAAGCCATTCCTGAGCATCAACATCTCCTAGTGCCTCTTCATAACTCGTGGGATCATCATCTTCTTCAATGATGACATCCTGAGACGATTCGCCCAACAGGAGAAATCTTGCAGGTTTACGAATCAATCTCCCACTACGAGTTTGCCGCACTTGTTGTTGTGCATCTACAGGGGGATCCAATTCTAGATGAGGACCCTCATTAAGTGGATTAATTAATTCATGATTTTGTTGTTCTTCCTCAAGCGGTAACTGCACCTCTACAGGCTCCACTTGTTGATCATCATGCTGAACTTTTGGTTCTATTTCTGGTTCCTGTGTGTGTTCAACATCAGGTATATTTTCCCCTCTTTGAACAACCATAGGAACAAAAGCTGGAACCGCCTGAGGTTGAGGTAAAACTTGATCTAAGACTAGCTCATCAAGAATAACCTTACTCCTTGGCTTATAATTTGCCATATAGTCCTCCTCTAAGAAAGTCACGTGTGTACTCACTATGACCTTCTTTTCTTTTGGACTATAAAACAACCAACCTCTGGTTCCTTTAGGATAGCCTATAAACATGCATACTTCTGTACGTGAGTCCATCTTATCTGGTTTCTTTTGTAAGACATGTGCTGGAGCACCCCAAATCCGAATATGATTCAAGGAGGGCTTACACCCTTTCCATAATTCTATTGGTGTCTTTGAAACCAACTTGGATGGAGCTAAGTTCGATAGGTACATAGCAGTTTCTAAGGCATATCCCCAGAATGAATCAGAAAGAGATGAATAACTGAGCATAGATCTTGCCATTTCTAAAAGGGTTCTATTTCTCCTTTCAGCAACTCCATTCTGCTAGGGTGTCCCTAGAGAAGATAATTGTGAAACTATCCCCTCTTTGGTTAGGTAAGACCTGAACTCTCCAGATAGATATTCACCCCCTCGGTCAGATCGAAGAGTCTTAATTTGAACACCAAGATGCTTTTCTGCCTCAGCCTTAAACTCCTGGAATTTTCCAAAAGCTTCAGACTTGTGACGCATCAGGTACACATGTCCAAATCTAGAGTAATCATCAGTAAATGTGATAAAATACTGATACCCTCCTCTGGCCTGGACATTCATTGGTCCACATACATCAGTATGTACCAATTCCAGCTGAAGTGTGGCACGATTTCCCTTGGCCTTGAAAGATCTCTTAGTCATTTTACCTTCTAAACAAGATTCACAAACTGGTATTGGTTCAAAGTTCAGGGATTTTAAAATCCCATTATTGACCAAACTTTGTATCCTGTTAGAATTAATATGACCCAATCTCAAATGCCAAAGATAAGTTTCATTGGAAACTTTTCTTTTCTTTGATGAATGAACATGCTCAACATCTCCTATTTCAACATGATTAACTTCACAGGGCACAGGACTAAGGAAATAAAGACCATTAAACATTACACCGAAACAAATAAAAGAAGATGAACTTCTTATTGAAACTGAGGAATTAAACTGAACTGTCAAACCATGTTTAACCAAACAACTAACAGAAATTAAATTCCTCTTAAAATCCGGAATAAATAAACAGTCTTCTAAAACCAAAGTTCTACAATTATCAAAAGATAAAACAACTTGTCCCACTACTAGTGAAGACACAAGCTCCCCATTTCCAAGCTTCAAAACTTGTTGTCCTTCACTTAAAGGCAAGCTATGTTTGAACCACTACAAAGAGTAACAAACATGGTTAGTGGCTCCTGAATCAATGATCCATTTATCATTGTAATTCTCCACTAAACAAGCCTCAATCACATGTAAATTACCCATACCTGGTTTCTTCATATGTGGCCAATTTTTCTTCTAATGCCCTTTTTGTCCGCACTTGAAGCACTTGCCTTTTGGCTGCTTCATTGCAACTGGTTTGGCAATTGGAACACCTGATTTCTTTTTCTTATTTTTGTTCCTTCCCTTGGGTTTCCCCTTAGGTTTCATAGAACTCTCACCAGCAAAAAATGCACTGCTCTGCTTGACTAGAGACTGTTCAGCACTCTCAAGCTCGTGCATCAGCTGAGTTAGGTCAAGATTCATCTTATTCATATTATAATTCATCTTGAACTGATTGAAGTATTCAGGCAGTGATTGCAAGAGAAGGTCAACTTTTACTTCTTGTTCAAATTTGACCCTATGGTCTTCAGCCTTCTTGAAGTTTGCTATCATTGTCAGACAATGATCCCGCACACTTCCTCCAGACATGACTGTCTTGGTGACTGCATTCAGCGCATTCTGCCTAGCAGAGCTGCTAGACGTAGCAAACATGCCATCAAGAGTCTGGAGCATCTTTGCTCCACTCTCAATCATGCTCACTTGCTCCTGAAGGTAACTGGCGAGACTGGCTAAAATATAGCAGCGAACTGCCACATTTGCCTTCTCGCATCTTTCCTTTTCCTGCTGAAAATGTGTCTCTGTTTCCTCAGGCGCATCTTCAGCAGGCTGCTCTGTTTCCATTGTTTGTAGTTTGTACTATCCATAGGTTTTTGGCTCAAGATAGTAGCTAAAGGATTGAATGAAGTCATTTTTTTTATTCTGAAAACAAGGAAAAACACACTATTTACAAACAAGAATAACAACAAACGGAAATAGCGATAGTACATTCTAATAACTACTACTCGTTTATAGTTCAACAATCCATTAGTTATCTTTACAAGGCTTACGATGGGCAAGATACTTGTAAAACTAATCTTGTTTATTTTGGGTCTTCAGTTCCATTGCCAGAGCCTCGATGGGAGGGTTAACAACTTTACCAAAGTTGAATGTATTTAACCATTGTTTACTTTCAAAATTATCTTTAGTGTCTAAGTGTTGCCGATGATGGGCCATACAAAACTTTACTAAAATTTTGAAAATATTAAGGTTTAATCTAGCGAAATCCGATTATCCTTATCCGATGGGGCTTCAGCGATAACCATTTCACTAATAAACCCACAATTGGAGCCCGTAGGTTTTAAATTAATTACTTAATTAAAAACCTTCACCCATTCAATATTTTTTAAAAAAAATTAGAATTTTTCAATTTCCAAGAATTGTTTAAATTCGAGTATTCTTTGTTTGTTTTCAAAAACTATGTAAGCACCCACAAGCCGATGAACGTGCAAGCTTAGCTTATCGAAATTTTGAAAACATTAAGGTCCTAAAGTCCGGTCATGATAGGCAGCGTGTGCTCCACACAATCATGATACATGATTATGGTATGCGGCGTGTATTGACACATGACCATTTCAGAAGACTCACAAAATACTCACAATGTAAACAATTCTCTTAGGAAAAGAAAATTGGATTATTTGTCTAGATTTTAATTCCACAATTAATTAATTCCATTATTAATCTTGATTTATAACCGAAAATCATAATAATTGATAATTAATCTAGTGGACTGTTTAAAATCTAAATAATCGTGCATAATAACTATATACTAGTCGTATCATGACAAAAGTAGCTATTATGCTCATGTAATTATCAAGTTATGCAACAATATGGCACCTCCTATTCTATATGACACGTTATCATAATAAGCATGTTATCAATCATATAATTCATCTATTCATAAAATAACTAATTTAAATAAAAAAGGGACTTTAATCCATGGTTTCCTAAAAAAAAAAAAAAATTACAACTTTGGAATTTCTCTTTGATCCAAATTTCACAAGATTCCGCCTCCAAGCCCTTTTAGGGTATCCATGGGCCCAAAAGCCCAAAAAACCCAATCCTTGGCAAGAAAACCCTAGGACACAAAAGAGGAACCCTAGCTGTCAGGATTGCCACGCCATCAGCCGAATTCATCTCAGCACGAAAATCCAGGGGAAAGACCGTCATGAGGAGACGAGAACACGGCCGCCAGAACCACCAGAAAAGGTGTCTCCACGCGCCCTCACGCGCGGCTCCTCTGCCGGCGCTTGAAGGCCACTCTCAGCCGCTTGTAGCAGCGCGTGGTGGGGCGTGCGGGATCCCCTGGCTGCGATCCACCCACCATTTTGTTCGTCTTTCCGTCCTTTTTCCAACGATATATGACGTCCAAATCTGAGATCTAGAGGTCCACGAACATGTCCAAACAGTGACGAACATCCTTCTTTGTGTATCTTCTTGATCTTCTTTTATTACAATTTTTGTATACAATCAAAAAAATATATATATCTATATATACAAGAATTGAAATAAAAAATCAAGGAGGAAACCTAATCATATGGGATTAGCCTCCTTGTTACAACCCAAGAAAATACATTCAAATCTCTACCATGGATTAAAGTTGAAAAACAAATAAAGAATTATAAAGATAAACATACAACACATATGATCAACAAATATAGAATCCTAGGTGCCATATTTCATGAAGCAAACTAATTACATGAATAATGAAAACTAGATTCACATACCAATGTACGTCCAGGCTCTGATACCAATTATAGGAACTATTGGATTTATGCGGAAGCGATTTAAGGACCTAGTACATTGGTATGCTTACCGAATCATCATTGTTTGATAAACACAGAAGAAATATTACCTCTCGGAGTGTTTTCCTTGTAGTCGGTTGATGGCAGACCTTCCAGACTATCTCTCAAGGAGGAAGGAGATGGTGTGTGGGCACTTTCTCTCTATCAGGAGATGACCTTGCCTCTACGGCTGTGACTACTCTCCTGTTTGACAGGGAGGGTTAAATGTAGTATATATATGGGTTCCAAGAAACCTAACCCTTAAATGAAACGGGCTCTAGGTTTCTTAGGCTCTTCTTACACACTAGCCCCTATTGGGCTTTAGTGAAAGAGCAAAAAACCCAACACCTATGTTGGTCATTATATTATTATTTTCTAGCAATATAAAGTGTTTAGAAATTAGAACTTGAACTTTAATATGATATGAAGCTATATGCATTTTGTTTTAGAACTAGAATATGTATTTTTGAAAGCTCTTATGAAAATTATTGTTATAAGAAATGCATAGGACCATGTTTGAACTATGAATTCTTTTATATGACTTAAATGATGATTTTGACCTAATTATGATGAAAAAGATTAGCCATGGTTGACAGAAAGTAAATGTGAAGTTTAGTACTTATTTACAAAAATTGAGGAACTTTGAACCTAGAAATTTGTACAAACTCAATTTATGACTTCAGTATGGTTTTAGAATAACTAGTTACTCAGAGAAATAGAATTGTGAATTAACAATAATTAAATCTTTAATCTTGATATACCAAGTGCCCATTAGGGGAAAGTTATCCTTACGTAGATCAGCTATGGGCTCATGTTCGTCAGGGATTGAGCACTCCCTTACAGTTATGGATAGTCTGTTCTCTTTGGTAATTCCTTGAGAAATAATGTTAGTTTATGTTTCGAACAAATGTATGATTTCATAGCTATTATGTATATAATAGTTGAAATGAGTTTGAATTATTATTTATTTATCTTTCTTCTTATCCTATGTATGATTGTGGGTGAGAATCCACTCATTGAGTTTTATGATAAAACTCACCCCTCTTCTCTTTCCTTTTTCTCACAGATACAACATTAGCTTTGGATCCTTCACCTCTTCCCTCACAATAGTAGCATACTTCAGCTTGGGTGAGTTTTCACATTATCGTGAAGTGCTTTGGTATTTTGTAGAGTGCTCTAGTGCTTTGGTATTTTGTAGAGTGCTCTAGTGATAGTGTAGGCAGTGTCCCGGACCATACATATGCACATTTTTTGCATTTTGGTTTTCCATGATTTAGTTGTATTTAAATGATATAGCATTCATGGTTCTTTGTAAACAAGC
This sequence comes from Dalbergia cochinchinensis, assembly GCA_031216125.1. Lineage (NCBI taxonomy): Eukaryota > Viridiplantae > Streptophyta > Magnoliopsida > Fabales > Fabaceae > Dalbergia > Dalbergia cochinchinensis. The sequence continues at coordinate 11,881,212 of CM062372.1, forward strand.
AACTCAGTATATCTAACATTACATCTATAGTTCGGATTTCAATTATGAAAAAGGGCTATTTATGATTGTTATGAATTGATTATGCAAAGTGATTTACATTTTGAAATGGATTTTGTGAATAAAATATGTATGTCATATGATTCAACGATCACGAGGTTTACGTGGGAACAAGATTTCTCACATGTCAATCATAATTTAAATCGGGTTGTGATAGAAGCACTATCTCATCGTTATCATCATGCAGCACTAAAAAATTTTAAGTAAAATAAAAATATCATAATATTCAAATACCATATGTTATCTACTAAAGTAAAAAAAAAATATTACGGTAATTCATAAATAAGAATTTAAACAATATTGAATAATAAGTGAAACACAAACATCATAAAAAAAATAACAAATTAATTCACAAATAACATTGGAAATTTTTTTTACTGTCGTTCAGCACCTTTTTAAAAACCACCTCATTATAAGGCTCATAGCCTATGATTGGACCATCCAGCGGAAGTTCTCTATCAACCTCAACCGCAAGTTGTCTCAAGGTTGGGCCATTTATCAAATCTTCCACATTTACTTCTTGAAGGTTTTCATTGTGTGTTGGATTTGGCATTGAAATCATTTGGGAAGACTGAACTAGTGACAACCCATCAAAAGCTTGAACGAGAGTAGATCCATTAGAGCTTAATTGCAACTCTCCTAGAGCTATGAATATCTTCATAACACGAAGGTCGGGAAATTAGCTATAACAATCAAACATCATCTTTAAATCATCAACAATATTAATGCTGCAACTTCTATATCATAACTTATCGCACCTTCAGCAATTAACATGGGTTACCAATACACTATCTAGATTATTTGCTTGTTTCCTTCGCGTAACTTGTAAAGAATTTTTGTATAAAACTTAGAGAAAGACTCATAGCTCAACCAATACTAATAAGTACTGGATTTTAATAGTAAAACTAAACTCAATATTATGAGCTTTGAATAATCTCACAATTATAGTAAATAAGCATATAATATATCCTAACTATTTTTTTCCTTAGAGTCATTCACCAAAAAAAAGGAAAAAAAAAACTCACACAAAATTACTCTTTGATTTGCTTCACCTAGTTATGGGCTAATATGTGTATATAAAGCATGTCTGTGCGTAATACGTCAAATTGTTAGACTTTTTTTGGGCGTAATACGGTTACCTATTAGCTATATTTGACCTTTTTCTTCTTCACAGAATACGGGCACTGTAAGCCGTATTCCTCCTTGTTCTTCTTCATAGAATATGACTGTGTGACGTATTGTATGAGAACTAAACCCATTTTTTTCCTTTGGCCGTGCAACATATTGCTATTAAAAAAAACTAGTGTATATTTATAAATAATGTTAAAATTGATGTACATTCCTAATTAATCAATTTTTTATTTTTCATTTTTTGGTAATTGACATAGTGACACGGAATGATGGAATAACAAAATATCGTATACGTATGCCGTAGAGGCGGCGTACAATACAAATATACGTATGAGTGACCAAGATCCTGTGACGTAATAATACTCCTCCCTCCCGCGTTATTTTTCTACGTTCTCGCTTCATCATCTCTCTCTTCCTTCGTATGTGTTTGGGGTGGGGTTATCCCCTTTACGTTTCGGACTCGTTGCCCTTAAACCTTGCGACTTTGATCTGCCATTGACCCACTTCAATTCTCGGTACTCTTCTCCTCTTACTCTCTCCCTTCACATCGAATCAAACCTCAATCCTCTCAATTGATCCCTAAAACCCAATTTCCCAATTACTCGAATTAGGGTTTTTCGAATGATTTGTTCTTCGGATTGCTCGATTCGCTTTTCGTAATCTTCAATTCCGATGCTTACTAAATTGTTGTTAATTGTTTCCTCCCTGCATGTACTGAGGTTTTTTTTTTCAATTTTTTTTTTTGTTTGTTGTTGGTTTTGGGTATTTAGTGGATAATTTCAGCTCAATATATATATATATGGAAAAAGGATAATTTTGGGTTTATTTTTGTTTTCACTGAGCAATTGGGTGATCTGCATTTGGTTTTATTCGTTTTTGTAAGATTGGGTATTTGAAATTCCGTGGAATTGGTAATGTACATTGGGGAGTGTTGTCTTTAGTTGGGAAGAAAAAATTGGACATTGATAAGATTCTTAATACTAGCTTGTGTTATGCTGATTCCAGAAGCTTGAGGAAGCATAGCTGGGTGATCTGCATTGAATTTTATTAGTTGTGTAAAATTGGGCATTTGAAGTTCCTTGGAATTAGTAATGTACATCAGGGAGTGTCATCCTTAGTAGGCTTAATGGACAAGATTCTAAATTTAAGCTTGTGTTGGCTGATTTCAGAAGCTTGAGAAGCATGGCTTTAGTGACATAACTTCAAACTAGTACAATTCTCCCCTCGAGCTTCACTTAGTAGCTTTCTTAAGTAATTTGTTTCATGATCTCCTCTGTATGATCCCCATAACCTTCGTTTGTAATGGATATGGTTTTCTTCATAGGTTGTAGCATTATGTACTTTATCTAGCTGTTGCTGATGTTACCACCTAATCTTCGTATGATGTTGCTTTTGTTAACTTCATTATAGGGTCTTACTGCTGAACTGATTTACTAAATTGTGGGCAGGAATTTGGAAACTCAATTTGATCTTGGGAACAAAAGAAAGAGACTTTCTTTTGACCTGTGTTCTAAGCTTTACTAAGGTAAACAGCTTAATGTTGGGTTCTGGGAATACCTTGAACAGCAGCAGCAGCAGCAGTGGGATAACTTCATCAGATATGCCACCCTTGCCATTACCGCTAGATCCAATTACCCTAGGCAGTCAAAAATATTATACACGTTCTGGGGAGCTAAGGAGGGTTCTAGGTGTTTCAGTGGGGAACACGTCAGAAGACCATTCTTTTGGAACTCCGCGTCCTAAACCCATGGCTCCAGTAGCCTCAGGGGAGCTAAAGCACTTCAAAGAAAGTGTACAAAATGACTCCAGAAAGGCAAGGTATATAATTGTTATTCTATTTCTATCCCAGTTTCCTCTGAAATTTTGTTAGATCTGAAAAATTCTGTTTATGAGGCTGAATGACTACAAAAATTAAGGATAGCTACTTGGATAGGTCAATTATGAAATGGTCTAGTTCTCTTACAATGGGTATGATCTTTTACATAATGGGGTGAGCGGTGCCAGTGACAATGATCATGTTGCAGGCAAAATGGTATGACAGTCTATATGTAGATAAATGACTTTCACAGATGTTATAGTATATTAATAAGAAGATGCAGTGAAATTATTTATTGTTTTCTTTTGCCACTGCCCCTCTTCTTGGGGTCCTGTCTAGTTATAAACCTGATTTTTTGGGGATGCTTGGTCATTTTTTTAGTCTGCAGTCTGCACCCCTAAAGCCAATAAGATACTTATGATTTTGTTTCTGTCTGCTGTTGAAGTTTTAGTTTCAGAGGGAGATTGTTAACATATTATTTTATGACACAGTATATTCATTTTGGTGTCCTAATATAAGTGTAATATGTCAATCAGGGATAGATCAAAAATGTTCCAGGAATCTCTATCTAAATTGGATAGGTGGGAGGCATTAAACTCAAAGAAGCGACAAAGGACTGATTTATCAAGTGAAAGGGGAGGTGGGGTAAACTTGATAAAGATGGGTAGCCAGATTCACAAAACCCCTAATGATAATGTAACTCAGAGATCAGAAGCCAAGACCTCAAATTCAATGCTGAACAAACGACTCCGTACAGCAGTGGCAGATGTGCGGGTGCGTATGTGTTACACTATTTTTTCTTTGTTGGTTTTATCTTTTATCTATATACTATAAGATGCTATATATAATATATTATTGCATAGTTTTGTCTTATACATTAACACACTCTTACATTAATTTGTGGTCAAGAATAGAGTTTCATTTTTGTTTATGACCTAGCATGAATGCATTATATGCGCAATGATTCACACATTCAACTATTTAAGCTACTTTTGCTCCCAAAAGTTTTCAAGTTGTTTTGAGCCTAGTTTAAATATTTTAGGATGAAGTATTGAGTTATTTATCATCTCTATCTTGTAGTAAAGTATTATTACTGACACTAATGTCTTGTTTTTTGTTGGACTTATATTTATTGTACTCTGTTTAACTCTATGTCCCTGAAACAATGTTTTAGATTTATTAATTTCTGGTAATAATTTTTTTATGTTCACTTTCACTCTTCATGATTTTATTCACACTGCAATGCTCTCAGGAGGAAACTAGATCCGCTGCTATTGGAAGGCAGCAGATGGTCACAGAGAAGGATGGAAATCTGATGCAGACACTTGGTGGGGGTTCTGTTCGAAATGAAGAGAAAACTCGCAGATTACTTGCTGGAGGTGAAGGGTTGGATCAAAAAATAAAGAAGAGGAGGTCTGTTGGAGCTGTAGGAAACAGAGTCGTAACAGGTGAAAGGGATGTAAAACGAGCTACTCTTCCAAAGGCAAATGCTGATTTGAAGATGCGGTCTTACGATGTGCAGAGTTTCAGGTAGTTTGTTTTGTCATTTTCTATAAAATCTCAGGATTTATATTTCAGGTGTTATGCTAATTGTGGCTGAAGAGTTTTTCGGAGGCTTTCTCTTTTGAGGTTTTTCTGCTAATGATATATGTGAGGATTATTTCATTCTGTGTTCGTAACTTCTCACCATTTCGAATGCACCCATTATGTGTCACAATATCAATAGTCATAGTGTTCAAATCATTTTGTATAAAACCTCAGGATTTATATTCCAGGTGTTATGCTAATTGTGGCAGAAGAGTTTTTCAGAGGCTTTCTCTTGAGGTTTTCTGCTGATGATATATGTGAAGATTATTTCATTCTGTTTGTTCATACCTTCTCACCATTTCAAATGCACCCATTGTGTGTCACAATACCAACAGTCGTAGTGTTCAATTTCTTCAGCTCACTTATCCTTAATTCCATATCTTTCGGTATTCTGCTGCTTTTGCCCATATTCAAAGCATCATTGTTTTAAAAAAGGAAACTTTATAACTTGCATTCTTCTCTTAATTGTAAACAGAAGTAGAGTCTCTGGGCATTTGTTCTTTTGGGTGAAAAATAGCGCTTTCATTTTGGGGGTTTTGATAAAATGCTGATGCACAACCAGTATTTCTGGACACTTCGTTTCGTGTTTGGTGATTGGTGAGAGTGATCTTACTCCCACGTTAATTATATGTTTGAAATGATCCCTTGAATATGTATCTTTTACCATGGGGCAATTTGATGCAGGTTGTGTTGCATGGATACGGGTATGGTACTCGTACCTGGTATGGATGCGGGTACATGGTATAAAAATTTTGGAAAAAGTGGGGTACGAGTATGTCTGTATATATAACAAAAAATATATAAATTTTATAAATTTCACGTAATGAAAACTAAAGTTTTAACATAAAACTGATCCAAATTATTCAATATTACATTCTAAATTTTCTAAAAAAAAAAAAAAATTGGGTAGGGAAGATGTTTGGGCCCAATAGAATTGGATTTGGAATACGGAAGGAAAGAAGGGAGAAAATACAGAACAATACAAAAAGAATACAAAAATTTATTAAACTGGTGTACCCAGAATTGGGTATGCGTACCCAGCCCTACCCCCGTACCCCTGGTGCATCCAGCCCTACCCCGCTGTATCCAATTTTTTTTTTTTTTTCAAAAATAGTCATTATATACTAATCCAACGCATACCTGTATCCAGAAAGTACCCGATACAGGTACTTTTGCAAAACTCTTGTACCCATGCTTCTGCAGGTGCCATACTCGGAAAATTACTCTTAAAATGTTCTATTTAGAATTGCATTCTTGAGTGAAATAATTGAATAAATGGATTGCAGGAGGGCATCCAAGAGATTGTTAATCGCAGTTAATAGCATATGAATGATTCTGTCTCTTCGTGTGTATTTCAATTAGCTTAACTGCCATAGGGTTGACTCAGGTTGTAAACTCCCATTTTTTAAGGTTTGAATTTCATGTTTATTGTTTGGCTGTTTGCTTGTATTCTTTAATTTACTAGCCTGTTGCAACCAGCATTAGATAAAAGCTCCTCTGCTTCATATTGCCTTTTCTATTTCTCCTGCTTATCTTTGCCTTCAGTAAGTTATCCTCCTCTCTGAATGTTTTGTTGTTCCCCACTTGAGTGACGGTTCAAATTTTTGGTATTCATATCATTGCCAAATGGTTCTACATGCTCTTAGTTGTTGGAGAATAACAGGAAAATAAAATTAAATCTCTTACATCAGTAAGCTTTTGTGGTACAGATTGAAGCCACTTCCTGGATCTAGTGGAATCAATAAGTCCGAGGGCTCTTCAGACCCTACTAATACAGGTGTGTGTAAAATGCTTGCAAGTGAGCAAGAGGGTGGGTCACTTCACAGGGACCACGTAGCTGAGCAGAGAGTTGTGGCAAAAGGAAACAACAGGTTTTAGCACATGTTAACATTGTCATGGTCATAATATTTGTCTACAGACTAGTTGCTGAACAATTCAATCAATGTACCTATGTAATTGCTTTACCAGTCATTTTGCGAGATTTTAGGCAATGAAGTTTTAGACTGGCGCTGGCCCTTGTTGACTTTTTTATGCTTTCATATTTATTTGCAAATTTATTAATTCTTGATTGTTCTATAATTAGGGCAAACACCCAGGAGGATTTCCCAGCAAGCAGTCCTAACACATTGATTAAAAACAAGGTTTCTCGAGCACCACGAACTGGTTCGGTTAGTGCACTGGACTCGTCTAATGTTCAACCTTCATCTGGAAATTTTCCAGGTTGGTATTAGCCTTTTATCCTAATATAAAGTCTCAGTGGTTGGTATCCCAAATAATTAACAGCTTTCTACATCCACAGGTTCTTCTATACATCCAATGACCCAGTGGGTTGGTCAGAGGCCACCCAAAAGTTCACGTTCAAGAAGAGTGAAAGTAGTTTCTCCTGTATCACGCAGTCTTGAGATCCAGCTCCCGTCTGAAGGCTGTCTAACTTCTGATCTCAAAGGTTCTTCTGTTGGAAACAACGGATATCAAGCAAGTAATGTAGAAAACAGTACCCCAAAATATAAAAGACCACCTGATGATATTTCATCTCCATTTGGATTTTCTGAAAGTGAAGAATCTGGAGCTGGGGAAAACAAAATAAAAGAGAAAGGAGTGAACAGCAGTGACTTTGATATGGCAGCAGAAAAGGATGGGGCTTCTATGGTACAAATGAGGAAGAACAAATTACCAACCGATGAATCTGGAGATTCTGCACAGAGACAAGGAAGAACTGGAAGGAATTTGTCAATAATGAAGCCAGGCCTTCCTTCAGGGAGGGAGAAGTCAGAGAATCTACCAATAATGAAATCAGTACAGGACATGAGGCCAAATGATAAGAGTAAAACGTGTGTTGATTTCATTTTTTAGATTTAAACTGTCCTTTTTCCTTCCATTTGGCAAAATTGATATCATATCCTTTTACTGAATGCAGCAAATATGGTCGCCCTCCTTCAAAAAAGCAGAAAGATCGCAAGGTTTTGACTCGTGTGGGGAAACAATTGAACATTGTTTCTTCTGATTTTGGAGGTAGTTAATTTCCATTACATTTCTGAACATTGTTCACAACTAGGCTTAGTTTGTTTGGGAACTTTTAGGGCCTATTTGATTTAAGTTTCCAGTTTTTAGTTTTCCAGTTTTTCAGATTTTGTGAAGGAAATATTAAAAATGTTGAAAACTACAAGTTTCAGTTTTCAATTTTCATTTCCTTCAAAAAATCCTGAAAACTGAAAATTGAAATCAAGCAGGCCCTAAGTTTCTTATTATGACGGAGGCAGCTAATTTCCATTACATTTCTAATATAAGGTGGTGATATGTGGTTTAAGCTTTTCCCTACGGGCATATTTTCATAAATTTTTATGTGATAGAACATTTTATTCTTTAGGCATTTGGAGGCTAGCACATATCGATCAAAGTCTCTAGTTATTTTTTTTATCATTCTACATATAACTCATGCCCTATCATTTATTTATTTATTTTTTGGTATATCTCTGTTTTTAGGTTAATATAGTCTGTTAACATTCTATTCTCTGTTTGCTTGTCAGTCTGTACTCATACACTATATATTTAAATGTGACTGTCCAGGTGAATCTGATGATGATCATGAAGAGTTATATAAAGCTGCAAATGCTGCTGTTAATGCTAGCAGTATGTATCTTGAACCATTTAGGCTCCTTACAGAATTTCTGTACATCTCCAACTTGTTGTCCTGTTAGATAGTATCTTATTTGTTTTCTGGCATATTTTATGTAGGTATTGCTTGTTCGGGTTCTTTCTGGAATAAAATGGAACCTATCTTTGCTTCTATCAGCTTGGAAGATGCATCATACTTGAAGCAACAGGTAGCAACTGGGTGGTGAACATGTCATGCTTTTCTGCATACGTGAATTTACCATTTGATTCGCACTATGGTATATAGATTCTGACTTGCTGCTTTTTGTTGCTTTTGGTTGTTGAATCAGCTCAATTTTGCCAAGGAAGTTGATAAAAGTTTGTCTCATATGTTTGGCATTGATCATGATATGGTAAGTGTTTAGCATTATACATAAACAAGTCTGTATCTTTCATCTCACTTATCAATAATAAAGAAATTCTGTGTATGTCTCCATCTGTTCATTTTCAGACCTTCACAACTGCCACCAAATTGTTCGTCTGAAAATAAAACATGAAAACTAATTTTAAACAGGAAATGGACCAATTAAGAAGAGCTAAACTTTTTGTGGAATGTTGGTAACTAGTATACTTTTGTTGGCTCAGGGTGTTGTTGTTAATAACAAAACTAATCAAAGTTTAGAGGAAAGAAAGAGAAGCCGCTGTGAAGAAGAATCAACTAAATCTGATGCTTTAGGTGAAAAGAATGACCTTGAAAGACTGGACAAGGTTACCCCATTATTCCAAAGACTACTTTGTGCACTAATTGAAGAAGATGAAAATGAGGAATCGTATCACCAAAGTGAAGCTAAGAATACATCTCGACAATGTGCTAGTGATGATTCTCATTGTGGTTCTTGTAATCAAATTGATTTTGAACCCAAAGATCGTGATAGAATGGACTCTGAAGTTGAGTCAAAGGTGGATCTTCATATTCAGAAGAATTGTATGTTGGACAGACTCTCTTGTGATAAGAGTACTGCATCCAACAACTTTAGGTATCCAAACACATCTAGTTCTTTACAAAGCACTGGAGTTTGGCAGGGAGATGAAGAATTTTCCCTTTCTGATATCACACACACCAGTGAGATATGTTCAAATGATCTTGATCAACTGCATCCTGCTGAATTAAGTATTCCTGGCTTTCCATCTCCTGATGGCCAGTATCAATTGATGTCTCTGGATGACAGGTTGCTGCTTGAGTTGCAGAGCATTGGCTTATATCCAGAAATATTGGTAAGCATTTCTTCATATATGGAATTATTACTTCTTGGTTACTTTAAGTTTTCCAGATTTATGGCTATGGTCCTTAAACATTCTTTGCTTGCCGTAGCCTGATTTGGCTGAGGAAGATGAAGCAATAAATCAAGATATTGTGAAACATGAGAAAGCACTTTACGAACAGGTTTGAACTGAAATAAATTTTCTTCATAGATTTATTTAAGCTCTAATCCTAGAGCTTGATTCCATGGCGAATTACATTAAATTTATCTTGTTAGCCTTGAATGCTGTCCATTCTTATATTATTGTCCCTTTTGATTGATTAATAGAATGGGATCAAGAAGAGAAACTTGGACAGAATTGATAGATCTATTCAAAAAGGGAGGGACATGGAAGGACGGTATGTTCTAACAATGCTGTGCATGTTTTTCCTTCTGAATAGTCTTTAGTCTTTACATTTAATTTATGTTACAGATCATTTCTTAATTTCCTTGTTTTCTTGCCACATTCATGGGTTATCACTCTCAATTTCGTGTATTTGTCATTTAGATATTATTGATTCTTACCAAGATCAATGTTCCTGCTGTGTAGGAATGTTGAGCAAGTTGCATTTGATCAACTTCTTGAAATGGCTTATAGGAAGAGATTGGTAATAAACTGATACCTTTGCCAACCTTTTACTTCATTACATTGAGGTCTACAAACTAACTTCCTATTCTGCTAGTTGTAAAATCTCGTGTTTTTAATCCTTGATTGCATTTATATGGACTTGGACATAGCACATGCCCTTCTTTTGGGGACATTGGATTTTGTGTTTAGTCACACACTATTAAACTCTGATATTCTTCACCCTTATGTTGGGACCTTGGGTTTCTGCCTCTTAAGGCAGTTGTCCTTACTCTGTGTGTCTTTTTATGTTTGTTATGTATGAGTCAGGCATGTGGACCAGGTTAGGAAACAATTTCTGTACCGGTTTAACTTTTTCTTTTCAAGGTTAATTTGGAAATATGTCACTCTTCCAACCCTTTCTCTTATCTCATTGGTGCTTTGCTTTTCAATAATTGATTACTACTTCCTTTGATATTGGAGATGACATTGAGAAATGCTCACATACAAATGATTTCTCTAAAATTTAATGTAGCTTTTTTCTGGATAATCAATCTAGTTGAATTGTGGGTAGTAGTGAACTTCACAATTCTAAGGTCACTGGTAAATGGTAATATTATTCTATTGAATGGGTTAAGGCATTTCATTAGTCATAACCATGAGTTTTATATCAATTTAAATTTTGGCAGGCATGCCGTGGAAGCAAAAATTCAAAAGGTGCAGTTCACAAGGTGTCAAAGCAAGTTGCTTTGGCTTTTCTCAAGCGTACTCTTGGAAGATGTAAAAGATATGAAGAAGCTGGCATTAGCTGCTTTCGTGAACCTGCCCTGCAAAATATCTTGTTCCCTGCCCCTTCATGTGAGAATGATGCACAACCTGCAGATTGCATTGTATCTGGGACAGCCAGTAATACATTTAACAGAGCTTCGTATCAAATGGAAGCCAGAAAATCAGGTATCTGCAAATTTTACTTTTGCACTCTTTTGTAATGATGTCAGTGGATGTGTTCTTAGTCCTCTAACTTATGAGGTCTTAGTAATCACACTATGTCTTCCTTGCTTGTGCAAGTTTTGTCTCTTTAACTGTGTCTTTGCTAACATGAGATTTATTGGTGTTGGTTGTTCTCTTTTCTCTTCTTAATTTTTGTTTTGGGTCTGCTGCTAAAGGTGCAGTTTCTAGTGCTTCTGAGAAATATGATGGCGAGAGAGATTGTGTAGACAAGGGACTGCTTGATTCTTTTCAAGGTTCAATTCACTCATCAGAACAAGCATCATCCAAGAATGGTTCTGTTTTTATGAAGGAGAAGAAGAGGGAGATGCTGGTCAATGGGGGTGTCAGTGGTTCTTCCTCAAGAGCATCAAATCTTGATGGTGCTGTTCATGGTGGAGTAAAGGGAAAGAGAAGTGAGAGAGATAGGAATCAGAGCAGGGATCAGACCAGACAAAATTCTGTTTCCAGAGCTGGGCGCCTGTCGTTGGACAGTAGCCGAAATGAGAACAAAACAAAATCCAAGCCCAAGCTGAAGATTATGGCTGATGGACATCAAGATAGGTTTATGGAAGCAAAGGAATCTGCATGTTTACCAATTCATGATTCTGGTCTATCCGTGCCTGATGCAAACAATAATGATTGCAAAGATGGGGCAAAATTATCCGGCAACCAGGACACTTCTAAAGTAAATGAATCCGCTGACCTTGGGAATTTCCAGCTACATGATTTGAGTTCAATAGAAGAATTTGGTGTAGCTGGTGAACTTGGTGGACCTCAAGATCTTAGTTCTTGGTTGAACTTTGATGAAGATGCTCTGCCAGACCATGATTCTATAGGCCTTGAAATACCAATGGATGACCTATCAGATTTGAATATGCTTATGTGATGGGGTTGCAATGCAACTGCATGTATTATATCTGAAGGGTAATTTGTATGTATTCAGTGAAGCTGGTGGGCATCAAAATTTTGATGTTACTAGGGTTTCACGAGAGGGAGAAACTTTGGTAGTTGGGACAAGAATTCTGAACCAACTATAGGGTAAACCACGTGAGGAGTTGGAGAGAAGTTTTATCATTTTTGTATAAAATTGTATAAAGGAAGTGCTTGAAAATATCTGCTGTATTCATGGATTTCATGAAATTGCTTGCAGAGATCCCTTTCTTCTCTCCATTATACAAGATGTGTATCTGTCCTGCAACATTTTCTTTTTCATTTTCCAAAGAAAATTTAGGTTGGTGATGTGCTGACCACAGTTCCAGATACTCTTAATCTTCCTGTTGAGGATGCAAGGGGGTGATTGATTATACATAGCAATGGACCAGATGTTCAGCTTCTTAAATCTAGCAGGTTTTGCCGACATGAAAGTGCTCAAAATTCTGGTCTCTACATGGCTTTCTATGTTACAATGTAACTTCATAATCTTGAGTTGAGATTGAAGCTGTGTCATTCATTCAATCAAGGGGAGCCGAGAATGGTTTTCTTTCCTAGTTGTGCCTTCAGCTACTAAGCAATGTAAAGTTTATTTGTTTTGGTCGACTATTGCTTAACATTGTTAATTTTTTCTCCTGAATGATTGGAGACATTTTAATTAAGCTTTCTGGCATTGAACTGGGTGATTATTAACATCTATCATCATTTTGGGGGAAATCTCCCGATATTGATATTTAAGCCCTGTATGACAAGCAAGGTTATAGTGTCACCTGTAAACTTGTCAGTTCTGTTATTTTTCTTTTCTGTTTTCCCACAGGCGTCGTTTCCCTTTCCGAGTATCTCATATCTCATAGGAGGCATTGCTTTCCGACTTGGACCCGAGACTATTAGTTAAGAGGTAGAGGCATATGCTATTTCAATGGGCCAGGTGTCTGGAATTTGAATATATTGATTTGGGCCTATTTGGGAATAATTTTATAAAATGGTTTTTGCTTTTAAAAAATAAAAGATCAGAAAAACCTGTTTGGGAAGTTGTTTTCTATGTTGGTTTTAAAAACTTAAAAACAATTTTTAAAACAAAAAAATAAAAAAGATTTTGGCTGTTTTTAAAAATAATTTTATAGATGTGAACTTCTTCATCCTAGATTCTCCTAGCTCCTCCTCCTTCGGCACAACTCCTCCATCCACTTTCGTACTCCCCCGTTTGTCGGCGACCTCTACGATCCAGCCCCAGTAGCCTTCGCGATCAAGCATCGGCGTTGTTGCTTGGGCGACCCAACCCCGGCAAGCTCGCGACCAAGCCTCGACAACCTTTGCCTTTGCCTCTGTGTTTCTACTTTAGTCGCGCCTCTGCCTCTGCCTTAGCCTGGCCTTGTCCACGTTTCTGCTTCAGCCGCATCTCCACCACCGGTTGCCGCTGCGGATCTGAAATGGATGGCGTCGCTGTGAGGCCGTCGCAGATCTGCAACAGATCTATCCCTCTCACAACCGTGAGCAGCCCTTCCCCCAGTCGCGAGAAGCCCTTCCCGCCACCATGAGCAGCTCCGTTCCTATTCTTTGCTGTGTTGCAATGGTTCGGGAAAATGAGGGTAGGTTTGTTTTTAAAAATGAGTATCCAAATAGATATTTTTTGTGTTTTACTATTAAAAAAACTATTTATAAACTTGATTTTTAAAATAATTTTAAAAAACAAAAAAATTATTCCAAACAGCACCCAAAACTAATATATGGGATTATAGTCTAAATAAGTGTATGTTTTGATTATATAAGTATTGAATTGACACATTGTCTTTACTTTTTAATGTCTACATACATTTATTATTAGCTAGTATCACATTTAATATTTATGTAACTAAAATTTATAATTGGGATCATCACATGACGTTTACATTTGGGTGTCTGAGGGTTATACACAAAAAATAGAAAACTATTTCTCTAAACTCTTTTTGCCCCTGTAAATAGCTCTGCCGAGGCCCCGTACTGTAGCATGTAGTAGTCGTCCTTGAAAACAAGTCTATATCTTGACCAAAGAACAAAATAAAAAACAGAAGTCTATCTCTCGGTTACAGATATAACAACTATGAACAGCAAAACGGACTCCACAGATAAAGGCATGAGAACACTGTTCCATGCCCCGTCTGTACTTCACTTTTTGGGTCTACCTCATCAGTTTCTTTCCTTCCCATTTGCTGGAAGCATTCATTCACTCGTCCAGCAACCAAAGGGAAGGATCACTTTACTTTATTATTGCAATTGTCATATAAACAATTAGGCAAATTATAAAGTGGATCTGAAATTTGTGGATTCACTATGAACCCTTTATTATTAGTCATTAGATGATTATAATTTTTGTAAAATGATTTGATCTAATGCCTAATAATAGAGGGGTACATGATGGATCCAAAAATAAGAGGTAACAATTAATGCAGGAAGAATGAGTCACCATTGGAATATTAATTTTTTGTTGTCCTCGTGTTAAACGCCCGTAGTTTTTCTATTCCATTTTAAAGGGAAATTATTTATTTATAACACTATATGAAGCTCCATGCCACAAAATAACATGAAATTGGGACAATTATAAATTAAATATTTTTGTTACTGGTTTATCAGCTAACAGTCGATGGAACCAGTTACAATATTGATAAACAAATCAGTATTTATGATAGCATAAACAAATCAGTACCACTCAAGAATGGCATAAATTCAACTAACAAGGTGTTTATGTATATGGGAAAAAAACCTCCTAGAAATGATCACACGAAAGATTAGTTTCTCACTTGCATGGAAAGAGCACTATGAGAGAAAAAAAACAAATAGCATAGATTCATTAGATCCCTCTTTGATTGGTTCTCATTCCAAATCTGCTCCAGATGATGGCAGCTGATGGCCTTAATGATTTTACCTAAGAGATTTCTAGCATCTAACAAAACTATGCAGGGAAAACAAATTAATCCCTTGATCCAGTGGCAGATTCAGAAAATTTAGATAACGGGTATAAAAATGATATATTAGCATAATAAGAAATTTCATGAAACCTAATATAGGGTCAAATAATGGGGGTAAAATATATCTCCACATAAACCCCCCACCAAAAGAAAAACCGCAAAAATTTGACTTTGAATGTAATTTGTTCAAGCACATGCATGTGCGCCTACAGTGCTTAAAGAACGTGACATGCAGGTAATTCATTTGTGTTACGTATGGTCCCTTTCCACGCACACGTACAACAACATCCTCATCTCACGAGAACTGTATGTACGTGGAAACAGGTACGAAGAATAGTGAAATTATTTACTTTCAAGGCTGCGATATTTTTATAGACGCAAAGAGAGGGAACTAGCTAGAGAGACGGGCTAGTATATGGGCTATGCCTACAATGCCACATTTATATGTAGATACAATACATCAATGCATATGCAAAGGTTATTTATTTATTTATTTTTTATACTAATGCATATACAAAGGTGTGCCAGCACGTGTATTTTAAATTGTGACTTTGCCGATGAAGTTGCGATTGTGATTGTTGTTGTTCTTACATAGAAGCGGAGGAGGCAAGGGTGCAAATAACTCCAACATCCATAAAAGTGAGGGGTGAGGTACCTATAAAGATACTCAACACACAAGTCAGTAAACGAATGAGGTTGAAAGTGGTAAAGTAAGTAAGAGTGATAAAACTATGTGTAGTACCTAGGGGCGTAATCCTCTTATACAGTGAGAGGTTACCTCGTACTAAATCTAAAAACAGTCTTCCCAGAATGAGGCAGATATTCTTGTGATTTAGTTAGTGTTAGATATGTTTCGTATCAAAAGGAGATGTGATCCAATACAAAAGATATGAGGAGATAATGAGAGAAACAGAGAGATCTTGTGCATGATTCAAGAGATATCTCCAATTAAATCAGGGGTAAATCTTTAGGAAAACTGGATGCTACGTATCTAGTTACTGGGCCTTGTGGCCGAGTTCTTTGGGTCTGGGCTGAGATATCCGGCCCATATTTCTAGTTTAATACAGTTGTAATTGAGGATAATGCATTTGTTGTGACGGCATTGCATGCAATCGAAGCGCGGGAACATTTATATGTTTCCAACTTAAAACGGAACTCGTTGTGACCTTGGGCAGTCCGTTGCGGGCTTGATCCGTTTGCCTAATAACTGAATTGGCAAGATGCTCCGAATATCTAACCCCACCTTTTATTTTTTTTTGGGTCAATAACATTTCTCTTTTCAAGCCTCCTATCTCCTCTCTTTGTTTGTTTGTTTGTTTTAACTATGGGCCAGTGGCCCAAACCCAAAACTCGAAAGTCTAGTGATCTCAGTGAAGGTGGAAGAAGAAGAAGAAGAAGATGATGATGGGGCAGAGGAAACCGACGACGACGTCGTTGGGGAGGCCTTCTGGAACCGATGGCTCTGATTACTCCTACCGTATGGTTGTTGATTCAATTCAGTACTTTGCTTCCAGTCTTCTTCAATCCTTATATATATATATATATTCTTTTTTAATTTATTTGTTTACGAATACAATTTATGAGTTTTTTTATGTTGTTGTTGTACCAATTAGGGTATCAGCTCGTTGCAAAGGGGAAACAACGCCTCTCTCTCCTCCATTCTTTTGTTTTTTTGGTCGAAGTATTAACCAGAATTTACCTCTTGCAGGTTTGCTGGCATATATATTCACGCTATCGTTGTTTAAGACTTTTACCATCAAAGCAATCGTTTCCCTTCTTTTCAACATGTCGCCTCGCAAGAAAGCCTATTAGCCCATCATGGTTTTTGGGCCCATATCCAAATAATCTATCAACCACCGATTGATCTGTATTATGACTGTGTCTTCTTGCAGAGATTTTTAGGGAAGCTAAATGTAGATTCATTCTTTCCCATAGCTTTGAAGACATCTGTTATTAATTGTAGAGTTTCTTTTCTTGAGAGAGGGATGGGTTCAAGGGAGGTCCTATTGACCCGTGGGCAATTATGCATGGATACTTCAAAACAGTTAACATATTTGTATCAGATAATATTGAAAGATACTACTATTTATATTTTACATAGTCTCAATTTAATTCATAATATATCTCTGTAGTATATCCTTGTTGTATTGATGTGTCATATAGAATACAAATATTCATGCAACATAACCCCAGGGCCGAATAATAATTAGAAAAATGGTACATACACTTCACGGGAAAGGATCTGTCATATAAATTATACAAAAATTGATACTCACATTTAATTGCTACCACTGCGTGTCAAGTTTGGGTGTATAAGAATAAGGCAATAAGCAAATAAAAGAACATTTCTCTTCTCTGCAGGTGTCCTGTAGCATGTAGGACTCGTCCTTAACATCAGTCTGTATCTCTCAGTAACATATGAACAGGAAAACGGACTAAAGGCGTGAGAAGACTCCTCATGCTCTGCCTGTACTTATTTTTTGGGGTCTTGCTCGTCAATTTCGGATTTATAACACACTATGGGAAGCTCCTCGTGACAAAATAGCATGAAAATATGTCAATTATTATGACTTCAATTTTTCGTTACTGATTCCTAATTATCAATTACAGTATTCATTTGTTCCCTATATTGCTAAAAGACCTCTATTTGTAAGTAATCATGTAAGGATCTCTGTAAGTGCTCGAAGAGCCTAGGGACTATGTCATGGTCTTGGTGGGATGAAACCCTCGGACCAAAAAAATAAATATATAAATAACATAGATTCATTTGGTCTCTATACTACTCTGAGGCCTCTATTTATGGATAATTATGTAAGGATCCCAGTAAATACTCGAAGAGCCAGGGGACCATGCCCTGATCTTGGTGGGATGAACCCCCTAGACCGAAAAAAAAAAAAACATAGATTCATTTGGTCCTTATATTATTGTGAGGCCTCTATTTGTGGATAATTATATAAGGACCTTGGTAAGTCCTCGAAGAGCTCGAGAGCCATGTCCTAATCTTGATGGGATAACTAGCATCGAAACCACCTAAAATTTAATTTCATTCATTAAAAAAAAAAATAGTCGGCCCCTATATGATTGTTTACGTTCTCATTCCAAATCTGCACCTGATGATGGTAGCCAAGCTTAAGTAGTCATTATCAGACCAGTTAATGCCACGCAGGCCTATAGCTATGTCTGTTATCAACCCAAAAAGCTGGCAGTTGATGTTCTTAACGATTTACCTCTACTCAAGATTTCTAACATTTAACAAAAGTAAGGTCAAACAAATTGATCCCCTGGTCGGCTACATACCTACGCCAAGTTCATTTTATGAATATCATATATGTATTGTAGCTCTCACACAGCAACAAGCATCACACAACCGAGTCACAGAAAGTAAGGCTATTTTTTAAATCAAAACACCAACCCCTTCTTTCATTTTGAAAATGTAGTTTTTAACATATTAGCCTTTCATAAAATTGAAATTTTATGGTCATTTCTAGAGAAAGGAGAACTTATTTCCCAATGACTAATGACTTAAATTTGTAAACTTTTTAGAGACTAATTAATGTACCTAAATTTGAGGTTTCACTCTTTTAGTTTGAAGGTCTTTAGTTAAATCATAAGCTATGATTTCAGTACTTTAATACACAGTACCTACTCTCAATCTAATGCACTACAAGTAAAGACAAAGGCAGTATTATAAATTAATACCTAAACTATAGGAACGTATGCATTAAAATAAGTATATATGAGAAAAACAAAGTAGTACCCTACAATCTAAAGATTGGAGAGTTAATATAAATGAATTGGCACGCCGATAATGACCCATATGCCATCCCTCCTGATAATTTAATTGATATTGCTCATTATTTATTCAAAAGTAGCAGACAAATCTCAAGGGCCCAACTACTATAACTATTAAAACAATAAATTATCATGATGGATCAAGATTTCCAAGTAAAAATATACGCCACCCAATCATCTTCTATATCATGTCAACCTAATTCCATCTCCTACACCCAATTGGAGATTGCTGGAAATTCTTAGTGGTCGAATCTGAGCCTACGTGCTAAATGCTATGTCAATACGACATAGTTTATAATGAAGATAATCCTTATTCCTAGCCGAAATTGTAGTGTTTTGATCAATCGCAATGTTTACATTAAATAATATATGCACCTTATGCATTCATTTCTCAACATATAATAAACTAATAAGCCCATTAATTAGTTCAACATTAAAAAAAAATCATTAATTAGTACAAATTATTATTGCACTCTTGTATCTAGAGAAGTTGGAAAAGAGAATAAAAAAAATGTGATACTTTGTAAGTAAAGTTAGTTCATTATAAATTCATTTTCTAACAAACTCTAGTTTATATAAAATCATTCATGTGTTTCAACTCATCAACTTAAACTTTTGGAAGAAATTGTTTTATAACATGGCTTTAAAGCCTCCATGATGAAGTGATCTTGGGTTTTAAACCCCACTCTAATAAAATTATTAACACTTCAAGTCTAAAAGAGATTCATATAAAAAGAGTGAGTATAAAATTATTTACGTATCTTTATATTATCATGTATCAGTTTAAATGTTTAGGAGAGGTAATTTCATAGCACTAGAATTCTACTATTTCTTAGTTTTTTTTAAATAAAAAATAAGAAGTAAAAACAATATCTCTTACACCTGAATTGTTTGTTCTTTCAACAGTTTAGGTGAATATACACATAAATTTCACTTGGAACGTAATTTGTTCTTGCATGCATGTGCGCCTACAGTGGTGCCTCAAGAACGTACCATGCATGTGTAATTAATTTGTGTTGTGTATAGTCCCTTTCCACGCACACGTACAACTACACTCTTATCTCACGAGGACAATATACAGTCCAAAATGCACGCGGAAACATGCCCGAAGAATAGTGAAAGCATTTACTTTCAATTCAAAACTACTAATTGTTTTCAGACGCAAAGTGAGGGCATTAGAGAGACAGGCTAGTACATAGGCTGCAATGCAAACATAGAGTGTAGATTCATGAATGCAGGTACGAAGGTGCCATATATGTCGGCACTAAAAGAGAACACTGTTTATGTAACTATGTATTATCTTATATATAAACTATTCCAGCCACACACTTTAGATGAGATTTAAACTTCAAATTTATGGAGATATATGTTATAGTAAATTCTACCCTCAACTAGCTATTGATGTTTAGTTATAAGGTCACTCACTCCTAAAGTATACAAATGAATGTACAGATAAGCCCTTCCACAATGGATTTGGATTCTCTACTATGACAATTTATTGTGCTAATAGGATCCATAATATCATGAAACTGATGGGATATTAGTCCATACTTGTTATATTCTAATCCAACACAAATTGTCTTTCTTTCACTAACAGAACAAGAGACTCTTAATACCTTAGCTATCACGGAACCCTAACACCATTGTTCATCAAGCCCAGGATATCGTTCCTATATATATGATTTGTCCAGCCGTTTGTCTTGAAAAACCTACTTGAATAAATGTGACCCCAAGGAACGCAACTCTTTTTTCCCTTTTTTTTTTATTATTGAAATCAGGGTATCCATCGTCTGTAACAATAGCTAATCTTCTCACCGCGAGAGCTCTCTCTAAGAGTCAAATAGCTAGCCACGAAATGCGCTTCATTCCCATGAGTGAGGATTGAACCTCTGACTACAAAATTAAGGGACAAGGTGAGCTGCCATTATGTCACACCTCATGGTTTCAAGAACCGCAACTCTAACCCTAGCTCTAAATGAAACTGGAGGATTCTCCTAATGTTTAAATTTCATTTGGATGTGACATTGCATTGTGGTGATTTTTTGTGATTCGGAAACACACCGCAATTGCAGGGTGATGTAGTAGTATAGCTGCAACTGCAATTCAAATATAGAGGAATTCTTGCTTGCTTTGAAAACAAATTATCCTCTTGCTCTGTACCATTTAATTTTTGCCACATCAACATTGTGGGGACGACAATGTGATATTCTTTAAATTAATTTTTAAAAGTTATAAAAAAGTAACCTGATTAGCTTAACCCTAAAGTTATATCTTAGTTCTTCACTTCATGCAAACAAATTAGCCGTCGACCAGCATGTTTATTTACATAAATGCATGATTTGAACATTAATGAATTATAACACCACTCTATATTATTAGGGGATTTGGTTGGATGCCCAGCATAAAATCGATTTATATTAGGATGATTTTGTTGGAGGCTCCAACAAAATAAAACACATTAATTGTCTGATTTAATTTCGTTATATAGCCTATAAAGATTTCAGTTGAATTATACAACACGTGTGATTCGTTAGCCTAATTTTGGTTTTGCACTTTATTTTTAAATTGAGATTAAGGGTTCAAATTTCACCTTTGTGCTTTTTTTTTTATTTTACTAGTATATTATTACATTGCCTTTATTTGTGAATCTTCAAGACCAATTATGTTATGGTAGCACAATTGATTGGTGTATTGGTTCACTAACTTAAGATCTAGAGTTCAAATTTCTTTTTTTCAATTTGTTTTATTTTTTATAGTTATTTTAAATTTTCAATAAAGAATAACAAAATGAAGTACCTAACATTCTGAATCTAGCAAAGACCTTCTAACAAATATTATTGACAAAGGCACTCTTGATATATGATATGTATGTCCATGAAGTCAAGCATCTCCCTTTCTTCTTTTCTCCTACAGCCAATATAGGTTCTTCTTCCATTTTTGATGCGCTCTCTCTGTAAACTTATCATTCACTTTTATTCCAAATTTTTTGGGTCTTTGTTTCAAGGTTTGATTTTTTATTCCCGAGAATAACATTCCAACCAATACCATTAATTCCTAGGAATCATATTCTCAGGCAAGATATTTAGGTGTAATTGGTACCTACACTGAAATCCCTTGTAAATTATACATGGGAATTGACCATTTATATGTTTGGTTGATAATGATATTTCTGAGAATATTGGGCATTTTTTCCAAAATACCCCCAACATAATAGTAGTGATGATGATGGTGGTCTAGCGATTAACGGCAATGGTTCGATGATCAACGATGACAACTGCAGCAGTTCGATGATCAGCAATAGTGGTCTGGCAACAATGGCAGCGGTCTGACAACAACGGTAGTGGCACAACATATGACAATAGGGGTTCGGTGATCAGCGATAGTGGTGGCCTGATGATTAGCAATAGCAATTTAGCATTAGGCAACGATAGTCCAGTGTCGACAGTGATGGTCCAATGATGGTGGCATTGTTGCAATAATAGTTATGGTGGTTCAGGTTTAAGGGCAATTTATTCTTTTAACTTTTGCAAAAATATTTCGATCACATAGAAATCTTACATTTCAATGACAGAGAGGTGGGAATGAAAATGAGTCAATTTTCATTGGTAATTAAGAATGCAACTGACTCGAGAATATGTTTTAAACCACCTACCAAACATGGTAATCTAGCATTCCCATGGTCACATTCTCGGGAATGTGAGAACATTCCTTGAAAAAAAAAATGCCCCCTTGGAGATTGAAATGAAGTGCTTGCAGGCAAAAGGGGGAAAAAAGACAATTTGTATTAGAATAAAACTACAAGAGATGTATCGTATAATTTTATTTGACTCATACCATAAAACCTTTTTATTAAGAGGTTTATCTAACCTTTTAATAAAAAGAATGAAAGAAAGTTTATAATAAAAAGATGAGTTTTTGCAAGTTTTCAAGACATTAAGGGTTTGTTTGGTTTCAGTTTTTAGAATTTTGTAAAGGAAATACTGAAAATAGGAAATGAAAACCGAAAGCTGAAATTTATAGTTTTTAAAACTTTTTATATTTCTTTCACAAAATATAAAAAATTGAACAAGTGAATATGAAAACTGAAAATTTAAATCAAATGGCCCTAAATGTATGAAAACTTTCCTAAGTTTATATATTTTGCATTCTTATGGTAAAATTAGGACTTGATTTTGCCGTGTACATTTCTTTACCATTAAAAAAAAGTTAAAAATCAAAGAGATAAAAAAATTAATGATGAATACTATATACAATTTTCACTTCAAAGACCCTTTTCTATAGCGTTACCTCTCCTTTTAAGTGTATGAATTGAAATACTTTTCCATCTTTAACTTAAGCATTTGAAATTTTTACTTTTAAGCTGAACTTAAGCATTTAGAAGTTGTGTACAAAAGAAATTGACGAGGCAAAGGAAAAAAAAAGTATAGGAAAGCTGCCAATATATCTAATATTAAATAATGTTACTTATACCATTAAAAGTTGGGGTCTTATTATGACACTTATATAATTATTTTTAGATGTAATAGATATAAATAGGAGTTGCCATCATATTTAATAATGATAATATGGATACTTTTAATGTATAAATAACATTGTTGATTTACATACCGATAACATTGAGGTGTAGTACACACAAAACAAAAGATAGGCACATGCACGCAATTCCTCGTCTTCTTTCGAATAAATTAATTCTATTTACAGTTACTTCATCTAAATCAAGAGCTACATTCTCTTGTTATTATTGTTGTTTTTTTTTACCTACATTGCAATGCATATTGTGCTGCAACCACCATCACGACCTGACAATTTTCTTAATTCAATCCTTTTCTTTCCATTTGTCTCGACTGCATTATAGAATACTCCACTTGCAATCACTGCCATAAATGCAATTAAAAGCATGCAACGAACAGCCTCCCTCCTTTCTTCTATGTGCATGTAAAACCATTTATTATAAGATATTGGTGTCAATCTATATATCTATTTATTTATCAAAATCACATATATTCTTCTATCGGAATCAATTCTGCTCGAGTCAAATAAGATTATTAAGGCAAAAAAAGTTTTCTCTCCTAAATTTTAATGCAATTGTATACTCAGAATTTGAATCTTTTATACATTTATTTATTTATTTATTATCTACCTTTATTGAACTTTCTATCTAACTATCTATGTATAAAAAAAGGGAAAAGAAAGCAGCTAAGTAGGAGATACCATCAATTTAATGTAACTTATCTACATTATGTTTAACATGCACCTTTTTCATTAACTGTTTTTTCTACTCCTTTTAGCTAAGGTAGAATCTTCCTCATCATGCACATAAAACTCGGATTCCATTTACAATGACATAAGAGACACATGGGGGCCGAAGATAGGGGGGAAAAACAGAAAAAAGAAAAAAATAGAGAAAATAAATAAATGTATACATTCTTCTTGATGCTGCAGGCACCCTTTACTTCTTCTAAAGCAGCCAAAAGCAAATCCACTTGCAGTGGCAGCTTTCGGGCTAATGATTAGTTTCATTAACATACTATATTTCTTCAGAAACTGGAGAAATGATTCTGAGAAGGTTGAACCATTTGCAAGTCCGTGGTAGTTTGGCAAGAGTTAGTGTCATTGCTGATCATTGTCCTGTTTGATAATTCCAAAGGAAATAGGTGTCATTTTTCATTATTTTCGATAGTGAGATATATGTTGTTGTGGAGCAGATTTAGAAGTTACACAAAATTAATTTTTGTTGTTGAAACTTGAAAGCAAACAGCAAAAGAAATCAACGTTATTCAATTAAGCTCATTTTGACTAATTCAAGTGTCATAGATTTATAAGGAAGAATTGAAATTAAAACAACTTACTTGTTCTAAAACAAGATTTAATTTTTAATTCAATTTGTTTAAAATATTTTTATACAATCATTTAATTATATATATTTTTATATTATCAAAATATTTTATTCTCATATTAGCTTTTCACAAATTAAAAAAAAAATTCTACCATATTATCAATATAACAAAATTTTATCCGATCATTCAGTCATATTTGTCATATCAACAAACTAATTATTTAAATCAATTAGATATTACCTTAAAAAATTTATAAATAGAAAAATATGATCAAATGATAAAAAATGTAAAACTGACGTGATAGAAAACTTTACATTGATAATATACCGTACAAAATTATATTTTTTAATATATAATGTTCGATCTTACTCTCGAGGTCTTGATGCCCAAAGAGAACTCAGGGCTCGCAGACGACCATAATACTCTCCAATCACAAGAAAACACCGTGCTGCTTGACGAACTGTCAGTAATCGATACAATTGGTGAAGGGTTTGTTGCCTCAAATTATCAGCCTTGAATTCAGAAACATATGATTGAGTGAGATAATAGGTAACCAAGAAGCCAAGTTAACAAGACAATCAAGTCAGAGAGGAAACCAATATTTAATTCATTTGGACAAAAAATATATACTATAAAGTAGAATTAAACCCCAACTACCATATAAGAATTGAGATGGGTCCCTATCCTAGGAGCACATGGACAAGGGCACCATGCTTTCAAAGGGGTTGAAACTGATGAGCTTGTCTTATCTATCAACTTGGACTGTTTCAAATATAGACCTAAAATAATATATGTATTATTGAGTTTTATAATTATGGGGTTTATTAATTAATTAGAAGTGATTGGGGAATTTGGTTTTTAAAATATTGATGATTGTAAGTGTACCTAGGGTTTATGATTAAAACATCCCGGCCATCACTGTCTAACCAACTTCTGATTGGAACATTTTAAGATGGAAAAACTACATCAAAAGCCTAGCACTCAACAATTTTTAATGAACATGCATGCACCTTAGTAGTAGCAAACTCACCAAGTAATAAACTAGGGGACACAAAAACAATATAATGATATATATACTCATATAGTCGTGTCAAACAAGTGGCAGGAGATCACGTCAACCCAATTTTTTTAATGAATTATTCATGTATATACTTGCATAGTTTGATACAAGTTGATGATAATAACTTGATGGAGTTGAGACATATCGAGTCTACCGGGCCATGATGTTTATCAAAGAACTAAAGTCAGATATTTAATTATCATAGGGGTAAGTGTGCAAGGATTAGTCATAAAAAGTATAATACAAGCCTTGGCTTTGTATATATTCAAGCCACGGAAAAATTATGAGATAAGTTTTTTTTTTCCCCGATACGTAATACTGCTAGACTTCCAAAGAGAGTAGTAAAAGATACAACAAGCATATACAAACCTGATAAAAAGACCTATAAAAAAATGACAAAAAAACGATTAGGCTACAAATCAAAGTTGATGAAGTTCGATCAGAAATGAATGGATATTTTAAATAAAGTTGATAGAACCTATTTTTAAAGGGAATCAAATATAAAAAAGAGGTAGTAAATTATTCTTAAATTGAATCAAGCTGAGGTGATCGCAAAGTGTTGGCCAAGGCTGTTCTATTTTTTGGCATAAGATACGCATAATTGCGGCGCAAAACATGCATGGAGCGGATAAAATGAGAAAAAGAAACAAACTGGACAAGAAAGTAACATCTCAGCTATTACTAATTACGTGTCATATAATTACTCATGTTCTAGATTTTGGAATTAATTCGTACACGTCATTCATGTAGAGTCAAGTTAACATATGCATCTTAATATGATGGTCATCAAAAAAGTTTCTAGTCAACAAGAGAAAAAAAAAATGTCGAAGTTCTAAGCCTAATTGAATTATTGGTATGCAACCCATTTTTCAACCCATAAAGTTTCTTAAACCAATTGTTATCTGAAACCTAAAACCGAGGGATGGATAAGTCATTTGTATATATGAATTCAATTCAAATTTTGGCATAAACATTGAGGTGGCTCTCTCTCCTATCATTAGTCAAATACAAATTTAGCCACAAATTAATAATTTTGACACAGATGCCACCTGAGGCTATACGTCAACCTCCCCGCCAAATTGTGTGTGCTTAAAAAAAAAAAACTGTATTACTTTAACACTAAGACATAAGAGAAAATATTGTCCAATAATAATTAATGTAATCAATCAATTCAATAATGTGATATCTTTGCTAAAAAAAAAAGAAATTAATGCCCCCATTTTTGGTTTAATTATCCAAAATATTTTTGTCGATGCAAGTTAAACCATGTTACCTGACGCACAAATCCTTCAAGGTTGGCAAGCTTGCCCATAGCGACAACCATCTGTTGCACACCATCGACGATCGGGCCGCCGGCGATGGTGTCAACAAGGGACTGCTGCAGCTGTTCAAGGCCTTGAGAGAGAGCTTCTTCAGCTTGCTGTGAAGAATGCCGGAGCCCATACATGCCCATTATTTGCTGCTCCGCTAATGGCTCCAATTGTTGTATCAACATCTAACCAAAACATATAAATTCATGAAACAAATAGGCACATACATAATATGAATATGAATATATTAATTAATGTATAGTTCATATGTATGTACATAATAATAGCATAAAAATTTTATGCTAATTATATATCAAAATTAATTTCTGCATAAGCTGACCATTGAGCATAGCCTTGGTTGATGATGTTAAATGCATGAAAATAGTTACAAAAAAAATTGCTAAAAAAATTATACTGCCAGTCTTTCTCTTGAACATGAGAACCGTTATCCTCTGCCATAACAAATTATAAGTACGCAAGTAAAAGTTAAAATGCTCTTACTGATAATGGTTTGATATCTCATTATCAATGAAAGGGACCCTTTCTTTTAGCTTCCTTTTTTCTTTCAATTGTCAAGCCAAGATAAGAGGTTCATTTTTCACATTTTTGTCCAAACATAAATGCAGACACGGACATGAATAAAAACAAAGAGACACACTAAAATTCAACTACTTCCTTCACATTTTATAATAATTGAACAATGACCATATATAACATTATTATTACCATATGGATCTTCTATGATATTTAGTGAAATTTATCATTATCTCTTCTATTTTCATTTGGGTGACACTGACCTCTTTTGGATGTATGATTCATTATGCAACAGAAATGAGTGTTGTGTAATGATTATACAAATTTAGGAAAATGGTAGTATAATAATTTTGCAAATTCAGAGACCTTCCGAGCAAATTTTATAAATAGATGAGAGGTAGAGTGAATTTGACCCGACTCCAAAAAAGTCAATATAATTATATTTTCCCTTATATATTATTATTATCATCATTATTGTTATTATTTCTACGGTGCAACCTTGATTGGCCTAGATGATGAGTAGTCTTACGGGGGGGAAAAGGTGTATAGATAATACATACTGTGATGAGATCTGAGGGCCTAAAACCACCTATCCAGAGGAAGCATCGCTCAGCTGGGGAAGTCCACATGCCATTAATAAGGTGAAACACATCTGATCTAGCAGCCTCCACTTTCAGCCGGAAAACCTCATCGTAATGTGACAAATAACCGTCCACAATTACTCTCAGGTCACTATCCGATAACGGTGCTTGCAAGCCGGTCCGGAGCTCCGCCATGTGCCGGTGGTCATCTTCTAACCATCTTGCATACTCCATGTCAAAGACTGCAGCCCCTATGTATGTACAACAACACAATCCTCCACTTGTTACTAGCTGTAGCTGCTAATTATCAATTGATAATAACATTGCTAGCTACCATATTATATGAGATATAATGTTATTATTTTAAAGTGAACATATGTAGGAATTGATCTCGATGCATAAATCATGTAAAAAAAATTATCTAATTATGTATTATTACCTTAATAAATATGATTAACGTTCATTTCTAGTACTTAAAAAATTATACAAACAAAAAGATTTAATTGAATGATTATGTAAAGCTCATATCTACATATGATATTTTCAATGTTACAATTAAAATGTTGGTTGATTTGGTAACTAGCACAACGTGGTCCAGAAAGAAACAGACCTAGTACCATCTTATTTATTTATTTATTTTTTGACAAAGCCTAGCACCATTTTGTGTTCAATTAATGTAGCGTGCTTTTTCATCCCAAGTGCATTTTATGTGGATATTATTACAATTTGTTGTGAACTTTCTTAGAATGGAAAAAAAAAGAAATCTAAAAGCGTGTTATTTTACTAGAAGCTGAAAAGAGTGGTTATTATCAATCAATAATTCGCTGAAAAGCTAAAGCGTATAAAACTAACCTTTATAAAATATCTTCATACAAGGGCGTACAGTTTTCTGCCTCCATTTATATTATTAAGCTTATTTAAATATTAATGGTCCATTGCATTTTTTTTTTCATCTAATCTATTTTATTGAGTGGATACAAGACATACGCGATTTAGCCATTAGGCTACAGACTAGATTTTGGTCAAATTCAGAGACTTCTCGAGCTGATTCTAGATTTTAAAATGAGCTTCCAAAAATAATCAAAACCAAAATTTGACTTTTTTTTTTTTGGTTTCAAGATATTTATACTTTATCACACGAAGTTGCGTGTGAAAAATAGCAAACAGTTACAATTAGTCTCATATTTCTTTGTTTCATATTCAAAAGAGTCAACAGACTACCCCCAACAAAATCTTTCAAAGCTCTATAGTCATTTGACGATTAACACGTGCGCCGTGAAAATTATGGCATCACCCCTCTTTGATATTTTCCAGTTTTAGGAATTTGACAATCAAGCTAAAAATTACCACAAAAAATAAAAAATAAAAAACTAAACTCACCGGAGCTTATATTGCCACCAGCACCACCACAACCTAAGAACACTCCCTATTCAAGATAAACAACACAAATAAAATAATAATCATTAGAACTTAAAAGGAAAAACTGCATTATTCAACATTTGTGTGTGTGTGTGTGTATGAAAATTTTCTTAAATACTCAAAACAAAACAAAAAATGGTTCACAGTTTAAATTAAACACCTAAGTTATTACATAAAAATTTAAAAATATATAGTGAAAATAAAAAATTGCAATAACTGAGAAAAATCAAATGTTGCCATGTTGAATTATAGGATCATATTTTTCTCTTCTTATATGGAGAGAGGTTATAAAGGGAAAGAACCTGAGAGCGTGCTCTTTGAAGGTCTTGTTCAAGCTGTGTAAGCTTTAATCTACTTGACTCTAGTTGCTGCACATAAGCCTGTTCCAAAATATAGAGAAGAAAAATAAAAATAATGCAGCATGCAGCAAAATTTACATAGTTTCTTTAAGTTTATACTTGTTTTTGCCTTATGATAAATAAACACCTATATCTGATACTTGACTAATTCTAATCAAGTAATTGTATTTTGTACGGCAGAATATATGTAATATGTGATGGGACATACCTTTTTCCTGAGACGGCTTTTCCTTGCAGCCTCTCTGTTTTGTGCTAAACGTCTCAGTGTCTGAAATCAAAACCAAGCAAAGAAAATCTTGACTTAGCTTCTATATATGTAAAACCAAAAATATATATATATATATATATTTTGGAGTATAATCTTTCTTTTTTCAAATAAAAATGCTTTGTGTGTGAGTGTTTTTGTTTATTATTATATCAAAAGTTCAGCACCTTTGCATCAAGTGGCTTCTCCGATGTGGAACCAGATCCCTTCCTCTGCAATAAAAAGAACCCAAAATTTACTTTTCTTGAAAGGAAAATGTAAAAGGAAAACTAGAGTTAAACTCAAACGTTAAATTGCTCAGTTCAGTGTAGAATATGGAACTAGAAAACCAGAAAAAAAAAAATGTGGCCATAGCAGTGGAATTTGAAGTTGGCAAAAGCAAAGCTTGCAGAAATATGCTATGCTTTCAAACCCAAAAATGCAAAGGATTAAAAAAAAAAGAAAAAGAAAGAAAGAAAGAACAATAGAGTGCTCTCTCACAGGGTTTCTTGTAAGCATTTCTGAATGCAGAGGCCCTTTATTAGGCCATTTCTCTTGAGGAGGAACCATGAATTCATCAACATGATAAGGGTAGCAAAAAGCATCATTATCTGCCATTGTTCTTGTGATGGCTTGTGTAGTGTGTATATTGTGGCTTAGATTTTTCCAGCTCCAAAAATTGGCTTGAAAGAGAACACAAGTTTTTTCTTTTAAGTAAGGATAAGGCTGATTCAGTGAAGTGGGAGTGGGTCACTGTTATAATGAGAAAAGGGTGCTGATAAGTACTGAAAAGATTCTCACTTTGTTTTTTAGCTTGTTATGTTCTCTCTCTCATATTTTCATGTCAGACATTCATCAGAAAATCGTTCAGGAATCAGGGAAAACTCTGTGTTGTTTTGATTTTCTGAGACCTGTTGGGATCTGTGCTGTTTCTTTTGTTAAGATATGCAGAGAAGATAGAGAGGGAGGGATAGAGAGAGAGAGAGCAAAACAGTAATAATTACATTTAAAGAAAGCCAAAAAACTTTCCCTCGAGTTTAGGGGAACATGGAAAAAGTGAAAACTGAGAGATTAACAGTGGAAAACAATATAGTTAAGGGACCTTTTCCTGAGGTGATTTGGCTGCTGATTGATTCTGTGTTGATGATGATGGTGGCCCTTTTCTTGAGGCATCACTTGCCATATCCTGCTGAAGATGCTGGTGCTGCTGCTGCTGCTGTTGTTGTTGGAGCTGCTGCAGATGATGCTGCTGATCAAAAGCTTGATGATCTGAAGAAGATACCTTTTTACTTATGGGAGATTCTGTTTCAAATTGGGCCTCCATCTTGCTTGAAAGAGTGTTAACTCCTGATCCTGAGTCAGTGCTTTCCCCTCCTGACTTGGAATAACTTCCCTGTATTAATTAGCAAAAATGAACCAGAAACTTTGATTGAGATATGCCTAAGGCCAAATAGACAAACAGTAGTAATTTCTAAATTAACTTTTCTGCAAGTGGTTAGTCAATCTAATCAAAGCATATTTGAAAGACTAGTTAACTTTCTTTGAAAATGAGTACTTGGATTGAAGCATGTAGGCATATTCTTCTCAAAAAATGTAAAGAGAACAAAAGAAGTTTGAGAATTTTGTCTTTCTTGAACTCTTTTGGTCCTATGTTCTAACCATTTTATTTTATTTTATTTTTTTGTATGTATGGATTGGTCAAAGATGGGGCAAGAGAGAGAGAGTCTACTACTCTTGGGGTCTGTTGGAATCTCATTGGCCATGAAGGGAACATTTCCAGTGTTGCTGCAGGCCTTCCTGTGAATAAAGCTGCAAGAATCACCAAAGTATAATCTTCAGAGGATCACCAAAGAAAAATACAAAGAAAAGGCTCCAGGATTTTTTTTTTTTCAGTTATATCAAAAGTTGGAGGAAGGAACCTAATCCTCCTTTTCAGCAGTTAATGTATTATGGAGTCAAGGAAATCATTCACGCAAAGGGGTTACTCAGGTTTCTAAGATTGTAACCCCACGCCATCCAAGTAGATTGCCTCAGAATCATGATTATGGTAGGAAATGGAAACTCTACCACTCATCACTCTTTAGACAAGTTCAAATCTCTTTCCTCTCACCAGTTTATTTTATTTGTTTTGTTATCTCTAGGATATTGGAAAGAGTTGGTTATCCTTATCTTATGTCAGAAAAGAGAAGGCCATATATGGAAAGGGAAAACATACGTGCTTTGGCTTCATCATTTCTAGCCTTAATTCCTTGCAGGACAAATGCCTCTTCCAGCTCTCCAAAATCAAAAGCAGCCCCTTGATTGCTAAGAAACAAAGAAAATAAAAAAAAGACATCAAATTAGCCAAGTCAAGTTCATATACATAATACATATATGGAATGGAAATTTAAATCAAAGGAAGCTTAGAAAAATAAACACTATACAACAGTTCCTTCTTAGGAATTCAGTTATGTCTGATAGAATTTTTTTAGTACTAATAGCTGACTGAGTATGAGAAATTATTGAAGAAGAATACATTAAACTTGATGCTGGGGTGTTAATTCCATGAAGAACTCCATAAGGGATATGGTGACTTGAAGGCACTGACTCAGATAAACCGGTTTCTGCTATTCTTTGGTTCGCCATGCAAGGCTATACTTAGACCATTCTCATCTTCCCTGCAGCTGAAACTGAAAAGAGCAAAACTTGATTGCCAAAGCTGAAGAATATGAAAATTACTGTGTGTGTGTGTGTGTATATATACACACACGTGTGGAATTCTGTGTGTAAGAAAACCAGGAAGTCATAAGCCTTTACCTGTTTTAATAATCTTCTTTTGAAATTCTAAGGGATAAGTAGAATCCTCCTATATGGAACAAGTTCACACAGCAGAGAAAGATGAAAGAGTTTCTTGTCAAAGTAATATATAAGTTGCCACAACAGGAGGGTCCGGTCTTTTTCTCATATATGTTCCCTCTTTGCAACTTTTTATCTTACATGGGGTGTCTCCATCCCTTTCTTTTCTCCTTCTGTAGGAAGAAACCTGATTGATAAGTCTGTTTTGCTTGCTTTTATCATTTAATGTCCTTAGTTGCAAATATTTCAGACTTAATTCATTCTTTAGTTAGTAGGGTGGTACCCACCCCAAAAAAAAAAAAAATTGTCCTAACAATTAGCAAACTTGTGTAAGGCTCTATGGGCTTGTGGGGTACGAAAGGGTACTCAAATAAAATTTTTTAAAAAAAAAATTGAATAGAAAACTAAACAAGTTTATAAAATTGAAGAGGTGGGGTCCTCTATTAAGAAACCACTAGAATCACTGACTCCTACTCCACTCTCTCTCTCTCCTCTAACCGCCTGTGATTTCTCATTGGTTCACACATAGGGATTCCTCAGGCCTGCATATACTTGATACAGGAAAAAAGTCATGTATTCATTCATATATATAGGAATAGGAACATAAAAATTCAGTACTAGATCAATATGAGACAAGTTTTTTTTATCTTTTCCTTTTTTTTTCCTTTCTTTTAATCTTTTCCTTTGCCAATAAAGATGGCAATGAAGGGATGATAAGAGACAGCTCCAAAGGGTGATTTTCTTGATCCTTTTGTACCCAATTAGTTGTGGAATTCAATTTTTTTTTTTAAAACAATATGAAAGTGAGTTCTTTTACATATCATATCATATCATATCAAATAACCTTGTGCTCATACCATTTCAACCTAAACATTAGAATAATATTCCACAAGCAGACCCACCTTGTGTATTTAATCCCAGCTCTGAGATGGATTTGTTTGGTATTATCTCCTTTGTTGATAGGTCAACATCCATTCCCTGTCATCACCTAAAACATTGCCATGTTAAGATTCTCTTCTACTTAAGGACATATGGTATACGCATGCAGGGCAATCATGAATTACTACTTGCAACTTCATTTCATGTAAGCTCTGCTAATTAGTATCCTAAATCCATCATTGGACGTAGTTTATGTTTTGGCTTAACTCTAGGGTATTGTCTTAAGCTTAAAACTGCTAATCTTTCAAACTATCAGAGAGATATTAGTGTTATAAAGACTGCAGATACCAACTAAAGGTCTTCATGGTAAGACAGAAGAGGGCCAGAGTTTAACATTATATTTCCACAACTTCAATTTTTTATATATAAGCCCAGGACCAACATTATTGAGGAATAAATGCATTAACATTTATTTTTCTTTTGTGCAAACTACCTGTGTCTAAAGTATATTAGCACTTCTATTTGGCTCGAAAAAGAGAAGTACAGAAGATGACGAAGCAAGTTATAAGACGTGAAAAACATACATAATCAAAATTGTTGATCATATACTTTCATCAAAACTTCACCCATGAATATTTCGATCCATTACTTTTTTCGCCAAGTTTATTAGACTCCAACTAATTTAATTCGAGTTGAATCAGACTTAATAATCTATTTAAGAAAAATTAGTACCAAATTATTTAAATCAATTAAGCGTGGTACTATTAATAGACATGCATATGCTGCTAAAGAATATAGAGAAAAAAAAAATAAGAAAGAGAAATGAGGTAGCCTTTTAGGCAATGTGCCCGATCTATCTCATAAAGAGGTGAAATCAAATATTCTTTCATGATGCCTTTTATAGGTGGTATGCCTCCTACCAATTATTCCCTCATGAAACCAATGATTGGTGCTAAAAAAAGTGGTTTGGCCCAAAATATAAACCCTCTCATGGATTAGACCAATTATGTATTATTAGGTCTGTATATACCTTTGTTCCCGACATACCTTACAACATATGTACTTCACATGGAAAGAAGGTTTTAGACTGCACTACGACAGCAGATTGCTCCACGAATTTGGCATTATCTTGAGCCGTAATTCTTTGAGCTCCACCGTTCCCCTGTCTACAGAGAGGTAATTGGTCTGGATCATATTGAGTTCTAGAATTAAATTATTATGCCTCTGTTGATTATGTTCAACTAGTATGTTAAGTCATTATACTTGTTATCTAAGCAAACTATGTAGTACTGTTGTTTATTTGTAAAAAAGATTTTACACTAACAACTTGCCTAGACCATTTTGCATTGATGCTGATGCTTAGCAGCATGTGTGACCATTGTCCTGGAAATGTTGCACAAATAGTAGTATGAGCGTTGTCCAGTGCCACACAAGTATGATACGAAGACACAACATAAATCAAATTAGAAACATGTAAAATATAATTTGGAGTATTTAAAAATATCGGTGAAATATCCAATTCGGGTACGTCAGACCATACAGTACATTATACTTTCATTCTTCAATCTTCATATGTGAATGTCCATTTGCAAGAACAAGGAGGGATGCCATGTGTGGGAATTAATTGTCTTCAATTGGACCATGCATGGATTTTTAACAACCCATACATACTGATGAGAGAACTCATTGCTGCCAATGATTGGCAATGGAACCTGGAAGGCAATGAGAATTGTGAATTGACAAGAAATATGTTAATCTATAATACTAATATTCCAGAGTCGTTTGAGAAAAAGTTTTACACATGTTGCAATGAGAATGATTTAGGAACCACATCTTTTAAGAAGTTATTCATTAATTTTTTTGAAAAAAATAAAACCACAATTATTACATGTTATTAGCATATCATTGATAATCATCCGTATTTAATAATAGGATTGCATTATATTAATTAAATATCTTTAATTATTGTGATGCTGAAATCATGAATTATATTGATAAATTAATTTTACAATTTTAGTATTAATTTTACATCTAAAATTCTTATATTTGATGCGGGTGGTGATTTTCTTTTGAATATTATTATATTAAATTTATGAAATTAAGTATATAAATTATAAAAAAAATACAAAATATATGCGTCAGGTTATATTATTTACGTTTTTTCATTAACAACAAGATTATGATGAATTTAATTATTTAAAAACAGAATATTTTTTCGTGACATTAGTGATAACATTATTTGATTATATATAGATTAATTTAATAATTTGAAGACCAAGAATATACCAATTCAATAAAAAAAATGTATATATGTACGCAGATGAAAATGAAAATTCTGAGATCACCTGGGATGACCATACAATTATACCTTCAATAACCTCTAAGCTCTTACAAATAATTTTGATAATTTTATATTTTATAAGATTTGAATGAATTTTGAGAAAAAAAATAATTATACAATTCATAATAATTTTGATAATTTTATACTTTAAAATATTTGAATGAATTTTGAAAAAAAAAGTTAGCATTGAAAAAACTAAAAAAATTGGAGAAGATTTTTAAAAAAATGATAGAGATTTATCAGAATCTTATTTATAATTTGAAGTTATTAATTATTAAGATTTCGTATAAAATTTATTGATTGTATAAATCTACTATACTAATATTTCAGACTCATTTCATGAAAACTATTACACATATCATTCATATAGTGATTTAGGCTTCATATGTCATTCATATAGTGATTTATGCCCCACTTTTCTCAATATTTATGTCTAAAGATTTTTTCAAACTTAGTTTATAATTTACTTATTAATTATTTTTCATATGAAATAAAATTAGATATTACAATCATTAAATAATCAAATATTACAATTATTAAATATTATAATTTATACTAAGAGAGAACCCATATTAATATAATTATGATCTATAATTAAATTAAGAACCATTAATAGCCTCACATTATGAAGGTAATATAAAAAATTATAAAAAAATATTTTCAAAATAAATAAGCTTTAAAATTAATATATTTTTTTTAAAAAAAATGGATAGGCTAAATTGTTAATAAATTATTAATTGATTGATTTTGATATGATAATAATTCAAAAGTCAATTTATACCAAATATTTAAGACACATTATAATACTAATATTTAAGACTCATTACATAAAAAGTCTTCTATATGTTATTTGTAGAAAAATTATACCCCACCCTTTTCATAATCTTAACAGTTAAAGTAAGTTTTTGAATTTAATTTATCTTCTAATCATCATTTATTATTTTTTCAATCATACCTTCATATCTCTCTACTATTAACAAAACCAATATAAAAATAAAAAATAGCACAAATAAAATTATAATTCAATATATTATACCATAAAAATTTATATATATAATTATAGTATTAACGATAACAAACATATTATAATTGTGTTGCATTAATAGCATTTGTTACTATAGATATTTATATTTTGAAGTTTAAAGTATTTTTAAACTTTTTTATTTTTAAATTTTTTTAATAAACCCATAAATATCAATAGAGATTCAAATCGTAATTAGGATGGATGAGAATGGAGGTAAATTCTAAATAAAGATAAAATTAGGAAAAATTTTCTAATTTCAAATGTAGAACTTTTAAAAATCATAATAAAAAAAATTATCTATCTATATGTATCACTATATTCTATTTAATTTTTTACAACTTAAACATTCCAATCTATCAATTTCATAATTTTTTTCATACTAATTTTTTTTGAAAAAAATACTTTAAATTTTTTAACACTAAAATATTTTAAAAAAATCAATTCTATAATTTACACTTTTTGATAATGATATTAAATATTTATTAATTTTTATAAAGTAAATAATCATGTTATTTTTTATTGAAAAAATTATAATTGCTATATTACTCTAATAATTGAGATTATATCAATTAAAATTATAAATAATTTTTTTACTAATTATTACATATTAATTATAACATATATTTTAAAATTTTAATTTTAATTTATTAAAAGGATGTACAAGAAAAGGACATGTAATTAAAATTATATAAATTAAATTTATGTATTATTTTTATTAATTAGAAAATATATTTTTATATTTTAAATATTTTAATTTACTAAAAAAATATAAACGACTATGGATGGTAAAAAAATTAAAAATTGGTACACGTGGAAATTATCCAATGGGGAAAAGAATTGACACATATTTCACCTTCATTGGGATGATTTATGGGGGCTAAGTCCCCATTTGTTAAACAGGATAGGGACAAGAATAATACATCTTTATTTTTAATTATTTTTATTATATTTGAATTTTATATACATTTTTAATTTTAATTTGGATTATGTTGCATCAATAGCATTTGTTATTATGAATATTTATGTTTCAAATTGTAAAATATTTTTAAAAATTTTCTCTTTTCAAAATTTGTTAATAATCCTTAAATATCATAGGGATTTAAAATCCACAAGGAAAACCGAAAATGGAAAATGGGGACTCATAAGGGGATAAGGATCAAAGGCAAGATTATAAACGGTGATGGGAGGCATGGTACATGTCTCCTTTCTCATGGATACTCATTGTTATCCCTATAAATGACTCATGATATAATAAAATTATCTATTTATTCTCTTTCTTTATTTAACAATCTCAACTTTCGAAATATGTAAAATTTTCATAAATAGACTCTTTATTGTTAGTTATAGGTCATCTATCAAGATATTTTCACCTTTATAAACATGATATTCAATATAAGATATAAAATAGAATGACACACTTATATTTTATCCACTTATTTAATTATCAACTTACTTTTAAAATAAATTTATATACTCAATCTTCTATAAGATGTATGTAAATAAACTATCATTTATTTTTTATAATAATCAACTAATTATTTTTTATTATTTTTCCGTGCATCTCACATGTCAAACAACTAGTATAGGAAATAAGTTATCTCATATTTCTCATTTATATTGTCATATCAAGAAAGAGGTAAATACAAGCACTTTAAATGGGTGGAATTTTTTGAAAAATCTTTGGAGTCCAATTTAAGCACTTGTGCCTATTTCTTTTTCACATGACTTGATTTTGTAAATAAGAAACATTTTAAAAAAACTCATTTCCCTTATTTAAATTTATCATTTTAAGATTCTAGAGAGTATATCTTGTCCATGCTATAGGGCAAGCTCACGATACAAAAGTTGAAATAAAAAGGCATCTCTTTAAACAATAAATGAACACGAAAGCCACTTGAGTTTAATTAGTTCATGTGCTCGAATTCAACAAAACTTGTTCAATCCTTATAAATAAAACTATAAAACAAGGGTAATGATATATATACAATATTTTTGTTTTGATCTAGATGTGTAAAATATTTTTTTACCACATACAACATAACAAAAAAAAAGAGAGGATAAGCTCAGAGAAATAAAAAATCGAAATGTACCCACCACATTATTATTGTTATTACTATTACTTTTTTTCTATGTTACAAGTATGTTTACAAAAATTGTTGTACACATATTTTTTATAGAACAAATATGCACAACAAATTTCATCAACATCATAAAGATATGAACTATCTTATCTCTTTTTGACGTCGATAAAATAATTAAACAAAATCTATTACTTACTCGATTTCACTTGTTTTCGTCTAAACAATTCATTCTATATTTTGGCAACCATAATTTTTTTATATTCCATTTTTGTTTGGGGGTATCCCAACTGGGTTGACCCCATCAAATTCAAGATCTATCTAGATCATTTATATCAAATAATGAAGCAAAGAATGTAGGAGTTATACACAGGGGAGAGAAAGAAGCCCTTTGGTTATATTTAATATTCATTCATTTTAGGTAACGTAAGAGAGAAAACCACAAAAAACAAATATATGAAGAGGACTCTGCGTCATAGAATATCATTTTGCTATACAGGTGAGTTATGCGTTAGACCAAAATAAAATAAAATAAAAAGCCAGGTTATTCATATTTGCTACAAATATTTGCTTCTTAGCCTTGTGAGAGCTTCAATTAGGTGCATAGTTGAACTTATAGAGAGGAGTAGGGCGATTGGGTGTATTGGTTTCAGGATAAAAATAACAGTAAAAGTTATATGAATGAGATTCATACATTATACATGAAGCTTTTTTATATAACTGGTACCCTCGTTTTAATCCTCTAGCCAATCATATACAATTTGAGAAGCATATATATCATTTAATTGTAAAGGAGATATTGGTTTTTTCTCATTTAAAAAAAAAAATCATACTTGTAGATGTCTATATTGATCATATGTAACTCTTCAACACAAGGCCAAGACTTGTTCATGGCCACGACTTGACAACTCCAGTTCAAACTTTACACCTGCTTAGTTCCTCTAAATGCACCAAGCTGATGTGAATAGTGCACCTTTAAGATCAACTAAGGATAGGCTGGTCTCCTGAACACAAAAGGTTGACCCAAGAATACCTTATCAATAATCGATCATTTTTCTACAAGGTGAAGTTGGCCACATAATCAAATAATGTTAATGCATCCTATCATAAATTATATGTATAGGCAAGTTTTTAAAATATAAGACCCTCGTGATTTTTCTGAGAGAAACTTATCATAAAACACAAATGAAAAGTAACTCTTCCAAATGCTTATTCCTCTGAAGCTATATTACCATTACATTTAAGTTTCTAATTTTGCTAAACTGTAAGGTCTAATCAAATAAAAGTAGCCTTAGAAAAAGAGTAGTGCTACTCAGCAAATCTACATAAAACCATGTTCTATTGGGATTTAGATTCTCTAAACTAAGGATAATTGTAAGGTAAGAAAGTGAATGGTTTATTATCCTTGGATTATTTGACAGATCCCACTCACAATGGTAGTGATTGCTTCAGGAGTGATAAATCCCTCACTTTCTCACTTTACAACTAGCTACACTTCAGAGCATCCAAATCCGTTTTGCAGAATCCCTTGACATGGCAGCTGAGTAGCGTTCTGACACTACCTTTTTCAGTTTCAGAACTCATTAATTTGTCAATGTCCTCTCAGCTTCAACTTCATTGACAAGCTGGTTCATCAGCAGCTCATCAACCAGTTGACATGGCAGCTTGGCCAGGTTATTTGAAACGATCCTTTTACATAAACCAGTCACCAATTCATCTCAGCAAATAATTGCTCATCTCACCATCCCCTTTAAATCATGCCAAAGACAGACTCTAGCAAGCTTTCCAGGGCATGGATGATAATAGTTGCAATCTCAGAAAGTGCAGTTCAGTTGCAATAAACTAACCAAAAGCCGCAAAAATGGAAGACAAGCGCATAGAAACTAAGAGTGCTTCACAGTAATCAACCTGTTCCCCAATTTCAGCATTAATGCATATCAGAGAGAAAATGTTTAATGAAAAATCAGTTAAAATCAACTTCAGAATCAATACTCCATTCTTTGAACAACTGACCAGCAATCTAAGGTTCAGCTCCATCACAAAAAATTATGATCATAGCAAGGGCTTTGTTATCATGGCTTCCCCACATACTTAGAAGCTGCAATCATGGCAATATGGCGCTTTCGAAAACATAAATGGCCATGACTCCATGAGGCTGCAGAAAAGAGCACAAAGCACACAAGGGAAGGAAAGGCAGACATAACATGTCCAACAAATACAAAAGATAAACCTACACTCCCCTCTACCCTAAACCCACCCAGACAGGGGGAACCATTGATTGTGATATGAACAGGGCCAAACGTAGATCAAGGTTAGAGCATGATGGAAACCTCCAAATAGTAAACCAAAATTATTTTGTAGAAGCCAAAAATAAGATTGTTGGTTATCCAAACATGCACAATATGATCAATTCAAATATTAAATGAATTTAAATAGAAGAGAAACAGAATTAACAAGATGCTCAGAATCTTGAAAAACAGAACTAGACAAGCATGAAACTCCTGAGCAAAATATTGCTAATGGTATACCATTGAACTTGAAGGTCTGTTGATCGTCACCACTCACCATGACAAACACCTCTCATCCCTCAAATGATTTGAATAGATTTTTTTTTAATTTGCCTTAATTAATTAATGTCTAAGTTTCCCAGAACACATCAGAAACTGTAAAATTTCCATAACAGATAAGACGTTTGTCTTTGCAAAGAAGTTGTCATAGTCCTACTCTTAATGTGTGCCATCATTGTTGGTCAGTCACACAAATTCTAAATAAAGATTCCAAATAATAAAAACGTTTAAAGTGGGGCATAAACTGATGAATTTTGCAAGTTACCTGCAAACGCACCTACACAATTTAGTCCTCAAAGTAAACCGTAACAAAGTATTTAACAGAATCTTATTCATACTTAAAATGTGGATCTACATGTGTGTATCTCCTCATCAACTCAATCATAGATGTGGTAAAATTAGCTAAGATCAGGCATTCTTCTTCAGACTTAGCTTCTGAAACAACCCCATGAATGATCAACTTCTTGAGACTGGGGCATCTCTTAAGCAGCCCCTCAACCCAGTGGGAGAAAAGACCATTGATCACAGTCCAGCCAAGCTCCAAAACAACAACATTCTCCAGACACGAAGAGCCTAGTAAACCATAGTGAAGCGCTCCATCCCTTACATCATAACTCAAAGATAAATGGCTCAGGTGTGGAAAGCAAGTGGCAATAGTTTCCAAGTCTACAACCTCATCCTCATCATCAAACATCACATCCCAAAGCCGAAGCCTCTTCAAATTCGATGATCCAGAAATCATTTGGTAGAATTTTGGCCATATAATTGTGAAGTTGCTGATATCTACAATCTCGAGATTCCCAACTGTCTCTCCAATATCAAGGTGTATGACACTAACATCATCAATCTTAAAATGCTTCAAGGTCCCCTTACCAATCAGTTCAAAAACCTCAAGTGCACAATCTTTCAAGTGCAAGCACTCAATACCATCAGCCTCCAACATGAACTTGTCCAAACTGATTGCTTCTACATACACACTCTTCAGAGTCGAACTACTCAATTCAACCGTCACCTGCGCATCAGACATGGCAATCTCCAGATTGACAAGTTCCAAAGCTTCAATCTTCGGGCAGGCGGACACCAAAAGATTCAGATCCAAAGCCGATATACTGACATAACTCAGGGAAAGAGATTTCAAACAAGGGAACCTGTGATAATTAGGCTCAACCCCAGAAATAGAGTTATGAGCCAGATCTAGTATTTC
This sequence comes from Dalbergia cochinchinensis, assembly GCA_031216125.1. NCBI lineage: Eukaryota > Viridiplantae > Streptophyta > Magnoliopsida > Fabales > Fabaceae > Dalbergia > Dalbergia cochinchinensis. Next base: position 11,924,192 of record CM062372.1, read on the forward strand.
AAGCTTGTGCCTGCCACATATCTCGAGAATGTTAACATTAGGCATAGTCTTTACATTATAATACAACTGCCTCAAGGTCTCCCTTGTGTACATGAGCCAAGCAATGACAGTGGAAGCCGAGAATTCATCCACATCTTCCATCAAGATCGAGAGGGCCTGCAACCCTGATGTCTGGAAGATGGTTTGTGTGATCAGAATCTCAAGGCGGCTCGTCATCAAATCACGGTAGGATGGCCAATCACTGGAGCTGAAGGAGAGTGCGTGGAGATGCTTGCAGCATGCTTGTCTCCATTTCTTGCAGGTTGCAGAGGCCATGACCACATCCCGGGCAGCCCTTAGGTGGGACAGTATGTTCCCAATGACCTCAACAGGAAGCTGATCCATAAAAATCTGCAACTTTTGCAAAGCCCTCACAAAGCAATAACTAGTATCTGCTATGCTCTATCCTGTGTTGACAAGAACAAGAACAAGAACAAGAAGCAAAACACAGTTTCTTCTCTCTGATAACCCCTTCAATTCAATTAAAAACTCAAGAAAAAAAAAAAACTAGGGAGATTGTCAATTAAGGAAATTCCAAATATTCAACATTCAGCAATTCATGAATTCCCAGCAGCAATCGCAAGATAAAAGAAGGTGTAATAGTAACTAAGATTTGGGAACTAAAAGTGGGAATTGGGGAACTAGAAGTAGAAATGAAACTAAAACTTGAAAAAAAAAAAAAGGGATTTTTATGGATGAAAGAAATTAAACAGTTACCATTTTTGAGTTGAGAAGGAGATTGGGAAAGGCATAGAGATAGGAGTTGTTGGGTAGCCGAAAAGTAGAAAGATAAAGATACATACGTAATTGTTTGGGAATGGAGATTGTTGGTTGGTTATAGAAAGAGGAAGTCAAGATCCCCCACTACTATGTAGGATTGGAGCTGGAGGAGAGATGTGTTGTGTTGTTGTTTCCTGTGTTTCTACCGAGAGAGAGAGAGAGAGAATCCCTCACTGTCAAATACTCAAATGTGAAACCAAACGGCTCGCGGAGTTTGATGCAAGAGAAATTTCGACCTAGTGGTCATTTCATTCCTCCACTTTTAAAATGAGTTATTATAAAATATAAATATTTTATTATTTAAATAATAATGTATAATATTAAAGAGTATCTTAATATATTATATATTATTTAAAATAAAATAAAATTTAAAATAACTTTTTTTTATATTTAAAATAACATTGAAGCATTAAATATTTATTTTTTATTTATAATTTTAGACATAAAAATAAATTATTTTAAATTTTATTTTTATTATTTAGGGTAAAATTACACTCATCTCTCTTATGATTTGTCAAAATACAATAAAAGCCCTCTTTATTTTCAAAATCTGCACACTAGGTTCCTGGGTTTTGGACACCGCCTCCCCTACTAATTTTAGTCTGTTAATGACTTTAATGAAAGATTATGCTTTTAGACAACACATGATTTTTAATAGTATTGTTGTAAATATTAAGAGCCATTGTAACTATTGAATGTCTGATTTATCCCTTTTATTAAAGACGTGTAATATGATTATTTAATAGTTATAATAGTTTTTTATTATTTATAATATTACAATTAAAAATCATGTGTTAGGCATACATATACTATTCTGTTAAAGTCACTAAGATACTGATGTTAATAAGGGAGATCAGTGTAAAAATTTTCGAAACTCATAATTTGGCATGCAAATTTTAGAAATAAAGAAGGTATTAATTATATTTACCAAACCTAAGGGAGATTAGATAAGTGTCATTTTCTTATTATTTAAAGCCTTTATATCACTAAGTAAGGCTAAAAACGACAATAATATAGTAGCTTTTTAAAGCTTTTTAAATTAAATAGGTTTCAAAAGTTAAAATGTGATATCATTTTACCGTTTTATGATACATGTTGCATTTATTTGATCTCCTTTTAATAAATTATAAGTTTTCCTCTTAAAAAATAAAAGATTGTGGAGACCTATTTAATGTTAAATAATTTTTGAAAGAATTAAAATAAGCTGAAATTAATATGTTATTCCATCAATTGTATGAGAACATTCAAATAAATCCATGTGTTAAAAGTTTGCAGTCAGATCCTTGAACTTATAAATAATTGAGTCCTTGAGCACTTTTAATTTATTGTTATATTATTGTTTATTGATGTTTAATAATCTAGTAGTAATATATTGATATAACCCTTTAACTCAATAATTGTATAATGTTTAGAACAAATTTTTAGAATGTTCGGTGACATTTTGTAAGCATAGATATGTATTTAATTTTTCCCAAAATTGTTATGATGAGTATTTAACAGATTAATTGAAGAATAAATAACCAATAATCAATCAATAACTAGCAGGAGTCACTCCTCTATACATGAACTTATTCTGAATTTCACAAATTTGAAATAAGCTTTTATTTATAAAGGTTAACAACTTAATAAAAATAAATAATTATGCTCTAAACATTTTCAATTCCTTCTTTACTTCATAAGAATGATTTATAATTTTTCTCTTTTTCTTTTTTTTATCAAATGTGAGCTTGGTACATATCATTCTAATAAGATTAGGATCCAGCCTCTAAACTCAACAAACACTTAAAAGAGAACTTACAAAATTATCCATCAATTGGATCCTTAAATTGGCGATTGAAATTGAATCTACATATTCGTGGAGTACGAGTCTACTCTTTACCAATTTCACGAACCCTAATTATCTTTATAAAATTATTTATAAATCACTTATAAACAAGTGACAGCCATTTGCAAATTTATTTAAAAGAGTAAATTATTATGTAAGTTTTAATGATTCTTCTATCTAAATAAATTTTACATTTTCTTATAGTTTAATTATTTTATATTTCTTAAAATTAGATCATACATTGTTATACGAGATTGTAAGTTCTAAAATCAAAATTAATATAATTTAAGCATTTGTTAAAATACGGAGAGTTTAATTTATTAATTTATTTAAAGATAAATTTCAATATATTATTAATATAAAATAAATAATCAATCAAACAGTTGGCCACTTATTCCCACAAAATTTAATTCAAGTATTAGGAATGGGAAAAATTAACGTGGAGAGAGTTAATACACCTACATAAACCAATCTAGAGTTATTGAATGGAAAGTCACACCCATTTCTCCTTAATTTTGGTGAAATATAATCGACATTCTTTTTATTTTTAAAATTCACATGTCAGTCTCTCAATTTTAAAAAATTCTACGCTCACCTTGTATATATATATATAAAATATTTTACACCCTAAAATCTAAATATATCAAAATTATACTCTAAATATTTTACGTTCACCTTACTGAAACTAGTCAGTGCCTGTGTGTGTCTCTGACTGTATGCAATTGACTCTGTCTGTGACTTGCAAGCAGAGCCACTGCATCTTCTGCATCTATGGCTGAAACCCATTTCCTCATCCTCTTCCTTCTCCTCTTTCCCACTCTGCAATCATCATCATCTCCTTCCGTTGCAGCCTCCTCCTCAGATCACCGCTACAATGTTGGAGATCCTCTCCCATTCTTTGTCAACAAACTTGGACCCTTCAACAATCCCAGGTTCCTTCCTCCACTCCAAAAATTCCCATTTTGCTCCATGTTATTTCAATCCCAATTTAATTGTTATTTGTAATTTACTCTCTTGCAGTGAGACATATGAATACTATGATTTGCCATTCTGTCACCCAGGTAACATAACACACTCCTACGCACCAAAAAAAATTTTAAAAAAAAACCGTAACACCCTCTTAGTCTTAGGTTTAGGGTGTGTTTGTTTGTTTCAGATTATTTTGACAGAAAAGTGATTTTTTTTTAAATCTAAAAACAGCTTATTAATCTTATTAGTCTGTTTTTAGTTTTTGAGTTGAAGCTTCCATGAAAAGTGATTTTTTAGATGGAAACGAAGAAAAAAAAATCACTTTTCTGTCAGAATATTCTGAAACAAATGCACCCTTAATCTTATAGTGTTGAATATGAAGTCAACTTGTCAACCGAACCATGATTGGAAAAAGCTTGTGTTTTCACAGACCCAATTGTGAGAAAAAAAGAGTCCCTTGGGGAGGTTCTCAATGGGGACCGTTTGTGCAATTCCCTGTATGAGTTCAAATTCAGGGAGGACAAAATTGATGAGACCTTGTGCCAGAAGAGGGTCACTGCTGATGAGGTTGCAGCCTTCAAGGAAGCTATAAGCCGTGATTTTTACTTCCAGTTTTACTTGGATGACCTTCCATTCTGGGGGTTCATTGGGAAAATTGAGGAGGATAGCTGGAGCCCTGGTGGGGGAGGGACAAACTATTACCTTTTTACTCATGTTCAATTTGATGTTCTTTACAATGGAAACCGAGTCATACAAGTGAATGCGTTTGGTGATCCGAATCATGCTGTAGACATAACTAAGGATGTTGATATTGATGTTCAGTTCACTTATTCAGTTACCTGGAATGCTACTACACTACATTTTGAGAACAGGATGGACAGATACTCTAGAGCTTCGTTGCTGCCTGTGTATCATCAGGTTCATTGGTTCTCATTCATTAACTCAATTGTCATCGTTTTACTCTTGGTCGCTTTGCTTGCCCTGCTCTATACGCGGCATCTGAAGAGTGATTTGAAAAAGTAACTTTCTTCTGGATTCATAATCCTTTAAGAAAATAAGCTTAAGGAGTTACTTTTATTTGTTAGCCTAACTTTTTTGTTTACAATTCAGGTTTTCTAATGTGAATGAAGAAGATAAGGAGGTTGGCTGGAAATCAATCCATGGTGATGTATTCAGACATCCTCCACACTCATCCTTACTATTTGCTATTGTGGGAACGGGTACCCAATTGCTAATCTTGTAAGCTACTTATGTGTTAGAAGTGCAAATTCCTTAAGCCTCTTTCCAAATGCAAACTATTTCCTCTTGTCTTTAATTGACATTTCATGACACCAATATATGAAGTTATGTGATGTATAGTTTCATCTTGGCACCAACCAGCCTAGGTTTATAACCAAGTCCTTTAGCAATTCTGAACCTAGACTACTTGAGGATAGCAATAGCCAAAAGCATTTTCCTTTCCCTTGATTTCGGCTTTCCATGGTATGATTTCACATGGGGTTATGTGTAAGGTGTGGATCACACCACCGTCTGATTCTTTGAACAGTTTTTCAAACTAAATGGAGGCAGACTTTCTTTGCTAATCTTGTTTCCAGGTCAATAAAATCAGCTATGGTGGTTACCAGGGAGCTTTCTTTAAGCAACCTCTTGTAGATACTTTTCTAATTTATTCTTGCAGCTTATGTACTGGCTGAATACATCACAGCCATGGTTTCTTTTAAATAATTGTGCTGCATGATTGTATCAAAATCATTTTTGTGACATGGCTTCCATTCTCACTCTTGATCTCCGCTCTTATGCACAAATAGATACATGTTGGAATTAGTTCTTATCTTCTTGAAATAGGCAGTGAGAATTAGATATCTAGCTTATCGTACAGCCATGTCATTATTACTTTTCATTTATGCAATGTGAGGTGAAAAATACCATAGAGTGTGTTTAGCATGAGGGTAAAGACAAGGGTGAACATTGCATATTTACTCATGAATCCTGTCGATGAAATTTTCACCCTCATTTTACCCAATACCAAACACACTCTTAATTTGTTAACTCCTAACTTTGCTCCTCTTTTCTGTACAAACTAACGTGCTCCTTTCTTTCAGGGTTTCTGTCTTACTATTTCTAGCATTTATTGGCACCCTCTATCCTTACAGCTGTGGAGGACTCTTAAATTATCTCGTTCTTTTATATGCCCTTTCGACTGTTTTTGCCGGGTACTCAGCTGCGTCCTTCCATGGCCAGTTTGTTGAAAATGGATGGGTAAATCTATATGCAATTAATATGGGGAAAAATGATGTTTCATATTATTTCTTACTTTGAACTACCTGTAACTATGGTGTGACTTGACTATAAATTCCAGGAAAGGAGTGTTAGTCTAGCTGGGATTCTTTACATTGGACCAGTGTTTGTTGCAGCCTCTATCTTCAACATTATTGCAATATCTTATGGGGCCACGGCTGCACTTCCCTTGGGCTCCATTATTGTGATTCTTGTTATATTCATATTTCTTGCCATCCCATTGCTGGCGTTTGGTGGAGTGATTGGATACCACTTTAGATCTGAGTTTCAAGGCCATTCTGCTACCAAGAGATATCCTAGAGAGACTCAACAGCTTGCTTGGTACAGGAGAACACTATTTCAAATGTTTATTGGGGGTCTTGTGCCTTTTAGTGCAATTGTCCTGCAATTACACCAGGTGTATGCTAGTATGTGGGGCTACAAAATATACACTCTTCCAAGCATTTTGTTTGTCACACTTATCACACTGATTGTGATCATTGCACTCGTCAATACTGGCCTGACATACATTCAATTATCTGCGGAAGACCATGAATGGTGGTGGAGGTTAGTTGTGTTGCAGACATCTATGCTTGCTTGCTTCTATCTAATGGTTTTATCTCTCCCCTTCCATCCTCCCTCTTTTGTTCTTGTGCTTTGGACATTGTTTGGTCTTTGATAGCCATGAAAGCTTCCTAACTGAAAGTAACGTAGTGATGATTGAGTTTAGATGCAATAAATTTATAGAACCTGCACTCTCAATAAAACTTCAATAAAAAAAAAGGCATATAATTGATCCTCATTGTTATAAGATCCACTGTGATGTGATTTCATAACTCTCTCCAGCTTACAAGAATAGAGATAGGGACATATGCTGATGAAATTTCTTAACATCAAAAGCTTTCACATAGGAAGTGACAGGATTAGATGCTAGGGTCATATTAGACAGCCATTATTGCTGGGAATATATCATCTGAAAGTGTTTATGTCATGACCAATTCAAATACATTTGATTGCTTCAAAAGCTTTAAGATAGATTGAATTTGGCTGCCTTGTTGCATTCCCAATTTCCTTCTGTTTTGATTTAGTTTTTGTTTCAAGTCTTAAGGGTATCTTATCCTCATCCCTACTGTACTTTTTCTCCTATTTAATTATACTTATTTTCTTTAGTATAAAAAGATAAGTAAATGGTTCGATTCATATTGAAGTTGTCGAAACAGAACATTTGATATGTTGGATGAAGTTTACATGAGAATTGAGTGAAAAAGAGGAGTAAAATACTGAAATCTATAAAACATAAGGCACCCTTGGGTATGAGGCTTTGTCATTTAATACTGTTTTTTGGTGGTTGCAGATCTGTGTTGTGTGGTGGCTCAACAGCCATTTTCATGTTTGGGTACTGTATCTACTTTTATGTGAGATCAAATATGAGCGGATTCTTGCAGCTATCCTTCTTTATTGGCTATAGTGCATGTTTATGCTATGCTTTCTTCCTAATATTCAGTGCTATCAGCTTCCGAGTTTCATTGCTATTTGTTCGCCACATGTACCGTGCTGTTAAAAGAGAGTGAAACATGTTCATAACTCTAGTCACCTATCTCAGAAGCACAAAGCAACATTGGTATCATCATCAATAGATTTTTCCCTTCAGAAAGTGAAGTATATTTAGCATGATGTAAGGGTATTCCTTCCTTGATTTCTTTAACAAGGACATCTGTGCAGAAATTGTACCATTTATTCTTTTTTGGTATCAAGGCTGAATCCATGACTGCACATTTTGAAAGAGGCTTCCTCGTACCACATTTTAGCCTGGAGGGAAGAAGTGAGTCATGAGTGGAACTATTGAGGATATATGTTGTTAAAAGGCAGGTGTGAGTTTTCGAGGAGGCTTGAGTCTCTGAGTTGTTTGGGAGGGACTGTTTTCTTTGCACTTGGTATTGTGGTAAAAACTTTATGGATTAGTTCACGAGTGTATCAAACAAATCCTTAGAGAGTAATGTTTGTGCGTAAAGGGTGTGAGTAATTGCCATTAATTTACTCTGGGTGGTGATGCGCAACACATGAATTTCAAACACGTAAATGATTTGATTTGATTTAAAATGATTTGAATTTGAATTGTAAGTTGAATCGAATAATTAAATAGAAAACGAAATTAATTTGAAATTCAATTCTTATATTCAAAATGCGATTGAATTTGTTTAAAATAATTAAAATAGGGGAAGAGAGTGACTACTTTTATGCCTTAGCCCTACCGTTGGTGTAATCAGGACAAGGCAAGAGAATAAAATTCATAATATCCTCTTGGAGATTCAAAATGAATTATTTTACGTGAAAACTTAATAGTCCCTTGGAGAAACTCCTAATTCACATTTTTCTTCTTGAAATCAAATTTTAGCTACACGGTGGAACCTCCTTCTCTTTAAACTGACGCATGCCATGTAACCCTCCATACTTTGTTTTACATTTCGGCGAGACCAAAATTATTTTTATTCATTTAAAAATTGATTTGAATAGTAACATTTGTGTGTGTACAGAGTTTTCAAGTGACCAATAATATCTTTCAACTTGCTTTTCATTTTACCTCCACTAAACTAAAATGGCACTCTTATCATATTACTCTTCACATTTTACTTTACTCTTTTCAAAAATTATATTATGCCTTTTATATCTAAAAGTAATTTTATCTCACTCAATCCAAACAAAAATAATTCTTTTAAATTTATTTTGAAATATCATTTCCAAACAATTTAATTATTTCAACTTTAATTCTTTCAAAAGTAATTATACTAAAATGTAAACTAAATAGACCCATCCCAGGCAATGGTAATATTATCGATTGACCCTCGATCAATAATGAAACTACTTTGTAAAGAGCCAACAATATTAGAAAAAAAAATCAAAATCTATTGACAAGCACTTTAGCAATGATTTTATGAATATTATGAGTCCGATTTTATGAATATGAATCTTAGATTCATAGGCCTCAGCTCACTGCACCTTCCTGTTCAATAAGACATTTTTTGTAATACCTGAGATACACATGTCCGTGAGTAAGTTTCGTACTGCCCTTGGATCCCTCGGGCCCACCCAAATAGCCAGATCGGCCCCAGATGCAAAAACTAGGCTGCGACGCTAGGTTCTACAGAATTATGCAGAACAGGTTTGCTGCAGCGAATAGGCGAGCCTTCATGCTCGCTGCAGTGAGGAATCTTCACTGCAGCGAGTGATAGTTTTCCTTGGCTCATTGCAGCGAGCAACCAGTGATAGCACAGTATCAATAAAACGACGTTGTTTCATTTTTTGTTTCTTTTTGAAACCCAATTAGGATCCCCATCAGAAACAGAAGCTGCTTTGAAACCTTCCCCCTGTCTACTCCATTTTCTCTCTTTTCTTTCAATTCTACTCTAATCTAGCTCCCCCAAATCATCAAGGTATGTATATGATGTTAGATTTTGTCTCCATTCTTTCTATTCTTTCACATTCTTGGTGTGGGTATTGTTATTGCTCTCATTGTTGTCAAGTGGAGGTGCTCTCCTAAAGTTGTTGGTGTATGTTTAGAGTAATCTAGAGCATTTCATAGGTTATTGATGAGTTTTATGGTTTCAATGGCCAACATTGATGTCATTCCTCCTTCCCAGAGTCCCTGCAGTATTGATACTTCATAGTCTACCCCTCTAGGTGAGTGGGTTTGATCTCATGGCCTTAATTTGGTCATTATATGATTATTTGCTAGCATTGCGGAGTATTTTGAGAATTTGAAAACGGATTTTTATATAATATTGCTTTATGTAAAAAAAATTACATTTTACTAGAAATGCTCCGTTTGAACTAGTGCATGAAATTATGATTTTAGAAAATGCATGAGACCATATAGAAAGCCTTGTATAATTTAATCCATGAATTGATTTGATTATGATAAATTAGAATTTACTATGATTTACAAAAAAATGAAATTTAATGATCTGTGTTTGTTATAGTTGAGAAATGTTGAACTAGAAACATAGGATTTCCTTTTATGACTTCTGTAATGTCCGGGGATTGCGAAGTCGGGGAGTGATCGCTAGTGCAATGAGGCACGGACAAGGAGTGACTCCTAGCAGATTTTGAAAGCGGAGGGGTACATGAATGAACCGATTACACACCCGAATGAGAGAGATCCTAAGACTGTATAGGTATGGGACTATACAGTTAAGGAGGGCTTATATGAATTGATTTGTACTACCTATACCAACAAGATGCATCTTCTTTTCGGTAGCCCATCACTAAAGAACTCCACAGTTAAGCGTGCTTGACTTGGAGCAAGTTTGGGATGGGGGGCCTCCTGGGAAGTTTTCCTAGGAAGCGTGTGAGTGAGGACAAAGCACGCTAAAAAGACCCGTGTTGGTTTGTACACCCGAATGAGAAGGATCCTAAGACTGTATAGGTATGAGACTATACAGTTAAGGAGGGCTTATATGAATTGATTTGTATTACCTATACCAACAAGATGCATCTTCTTTTCGGTAGCCCATCACTAAAGAACTCCACAGTTAAGTGTGTTTGACTTGGAGCAATTTTGGGATAGGTAACCTCCTAGGAAGTGTGTGAGTGAGGACAAAACACGCTGAAAAGACTTGTGTTGGTTTGTGGGGACAGTCGTCAATCCATAAAGCAGCAGGGGATATTACAACTTCAGTTGGTTTTAGATTAAAGAGAGTTACTGAGAGAAACAGAATTGTGAGTTAACGGCAATTATTCCGTTAACCTTGATATACCAAGGCCTGCCAGGGACAAGTTATCCTTGAGTTAGATCAATCTGCCAAGGACACGGATTGCCAGGGACCGTTGAAATCACATTAGCTAGGGGCTTTGTTTGCCAGGGACTAACCACCTTCCCTACAGTTGATGAATACTCTGTTCTCTTGTGTAATTCTTGAGATTTTAAAGTTTATAATTAATATGCAAAGTAAATAGAAATGTTTATGAATGTTGCATTGTTATTATTATTTATTTACAATGTTTTCTTGTCATGCATGGTTATGAGTGAGGATCCACTCACTGAGTTTTGGATGCAAAACTTAGCCCTATCCTCTTCTTTTTCCTCACAGATACAGGTGTAGCTCAAGACCTTCCCCTTCCTGCTCTTCAGTAGTAGTATTCTCCAGTTTGGGTGAGCTTCACTTCTACGTGAAGCCTTAGTATTTTATTCATGATAGATTTGTTCCAATGATGTGATAGACAGGGTCCTGGACCGCATATAGTTTATTTTGCATTTTGATTATACCATGATTCTTTTGTATTTAACAGAATATCACTCATAGTTATTTTATATTTGAGCAACTCAGTTGAAATGCATTTTACAGCTACAGTTACATAATTTATTTATGAGAAAGATATTTTATTCACAATTAGCAAGAATTAGTAGTTAATTTGATTTATGAGTAAACTGTATTTCATGAATAAAGTATGCATATATTACAATACAGAAATCATGAGGCTTACATGGGGGTCAGATTTCTCACGTGCTGATCACAATCCAAATCAGGTCGTAACATTTATCATATAAAAGTAAAAAGAAACGAATCCATTACCTAACTAGCAAAAATGAATGTTACTAATCAACGAAATCATAGCATAATATAATAAACAAAAATTACCAACCATGGGTGATGCACTTCTTTGATCTCAAGAACTAGTTCTAGAGGAGCTGAAACTGCACAAATGTAGCGCTAAAACTGAAGGGCAAAATTTACACCAGGAAAAATAGGGGAAAAAATCTCACAAGAAATACAAAATTCTTAGCACATGCAGTATGCATGTATGATTTATAGGTGAAGGAAGGCATTATATGTGTGTATACACATTAGAGGGTAGTAGAGGATGTTCTTGACTTCTGATTCTTTTCATCCTCTGATGGTGGCAATGACATTATGGCATGGTATGATGTGGAAGCAAGTTGTGCCAAAGCAGGAGTAGCCCCAGCTGTATTTATTCCAACAACATTGTTATGAACTTAGCAACAATGAAAATCAACATCACAATAATAAGTGTCTGCGATTCTGCTTTTGTACAATTGACTCTAGATATAATTGATTTTAAAGAAAAGTGATTTATATATGGAAATTTCTCTAAAAGTGATTATGACATAAAATAATAAATTTTTACTTTTTCCTAAATCAATTCTAGAGGCAAGAATTTTGTGTGTGAAATATAAGCCAAGAAAAATATATTCAGAAATTTACCTGCAAGTCCTGCATAGGTTGAAGAGAATACTATCATAGGTGGTGCCTGAAATCAGAGAGGTTTTTGTCAGTACAATCATGAATCAACAAGTTTTCACGAAATCAGATGGCATAATGCATAGCCCCAGGAGAATTTTCGCCACGTAATAAGCATAAAGCTCTACATTGTTTGCATGCCTCTGAGCTCAATTTCAGATACTTTAACATGCAAAAGATGTCGCATATGAACCAATATGAACCACAAAATATGTAATGATTGCAACCTCAATGGTAGAAATTACACAATTAAACCAAGAAATATAGTAGAAGGATAAGACTAGGCACAACCTTAATTGACAGCAAAAGGTGATAGGAAAGCATGAATAACACAATGGGAAGTCAATCAATTATTTCTGCATCAAAACACGAGTCATCCAAACGGAAACAACAATCACAGTCCAAGATGGCAGAGACAACAACTTTAATATTTTTTTAAAAAAGTATGTCTGAAATGCCGTCAAGGTTTTAAATTTCAAAGCCGGAAGTAAAACACAACTGATAAAAATCCACTCCAACAATACAATGAAGGCCAAAGGCCAACCCTCTTCCCCAATTCCCCCCACCTAACGTAGCAAAACAAAAACAAAAATAACAAAAAAAAAACCAAAAATAAAAAAAAGATACATCGCCCTTTTGGAAATTTACACATCTATGACTATACAAGGTATATTCATCAAAAAAGTATTTATCTAGTGATCATGGTAGGAATGAATTGAATAACTGATACTCACTGAAGTTTTTATATTTTAAGCTCTAAAATAGTGCCATGATTCTCTTACAAATTATAGAACAAAATATAAGTCGACTGAAGTCTATGCATGGGTCAAAGCGCCAAAATAACTTTATACATAAATGGAGTAAGTCAAGTTAATAGGTGGGCTGCTCTCTTGGCACTAGGTTTGGTTATAGGGTACCTATCGACTATTTAAGGAAGTCATAGACAAGCAAAAATTGGCTTCAATAACTGATACAAGTTATCTTAGGGAACAAATGGTTTTCTTTCACACTCAAAGATGTACACTTTATTTTCCATAAAAAATTTGCATCAACTTTCGCCATTGATTTGGAGGAAAATAGGAAGGAAGTTCAGACTCTAAGTACAAAACATCTCATAATCTTATTAACAAAAGAAAGGAAGGAAAGTAAATCTACTACATCATAAATTATTAATGTTATAACAAAATAGTAGAATCCTATTAACTATTTAGGATGCTTATTCTAAGACATTAAAACTAGTCAAAGATATGCATCTCCAATGCACTATAAGCATGAGGAAGAAGTATAAATGAGCATAAGACAAAGGTAAGATGGATAAATCATTCATGAGAACAACAGAAATTGATATAATTAAGGACTAGTGAATCAAAAAGAAGAGAAATAGAAAGCACAAGAAACTTACACCAACAAGAAAATATAACCACATAGGTCCTTTCACCCTTCTCTGAACAATAGGCATAACTGCATTACAAACAAAAAAAGGAAAATGCCTTTGAGACAATACTCATGGTTGTTCATATTAACATTAATACTTCATCTTTTCAGTTTGGAACATGAACTTTGCATGAGTTAAAATTTACAAATCATTTGAAGCTATACATTCTCGCTCATCTTATTACTTATTGCTAAAAATCCCCCAACTCCAATTTGAAGGCAATTCATCTTACTTGTCTTAAACAATATTTAAAGTTTTTTTTATAAACAAAAGCGAGTTAAAGTAACCAGCGATGCCAAGGTTGAGATCATAGCTAGGATTTGGAGGGAGGAATGGACATTTAAAACTTGAAATTGTAACAGAAATAGTAAAATCCTACTCAAAATATAAAACCATCGAGAGCAACTAGCCAAGAACCCAAAGCAACTTACATCAGCAACTCATGTAGCACTAACACAGGTCAATGGAAAACAACAACACTAGAGATGGAAAATAGCTGAAGGGATGTTTTTGGTTATGATTGTCTAATGTTCAAGACCAGACTTTTTTATTTTATTTCTTTTTTATCTCGGACCATCTGATTCCATCGCTTTTATAAGCAAATTCATCAATCTTAGCTCAATCCCACCAAACCAAGTTAGTGATTATGATAATGTCAAAGACCCTAACAGAAATCATAGAATCGTGAGTGCAAAGAAATTAACATTCTACCACTAAATATCAATTGATTCATAAGGATTGGTCCAAAAAAGGACAAAGCAATTCATACTTTCTAGCATGGCCACAGGAAAGAGAGAGAGAGATAGGAGGTTGGAGGGGTTGTTTGAAACAACTCAATATTCATAAAATTTTGTGAATTATGCATTTTTTTTCATTATTTGAAACATGAACTACCCTTCAGAATAGCTTAGTAAGGTACCATATTATTCTATAGACACACAACAAATGAATAACAAAAATACATACCAACATTGAATCCATACAATGCACTAGCAGCTCCACCAATGGCAGAGCCAATCTGCATAAAAAATAATTAAACAAAAAACCTTATCAAAGCTCACAAGACTCGTATTAAAAAAATAAAAAAAAACAAGCATCACAAAATTAGATCCAATCTAAAGAACCAAACATCAAAATTGACTAAAAAGTTTGAATTTTGAGAACAAAAATGAACTGGGGTTGTGAAGAAAACTGATCATAGAAAAGCTATCCCTGATGAGGTGAGGAATGGTCCACTAACTTGTTTCCTAAAAGTAAAAAAATTGAAAAAAAAATGGAACCATTAAACTGAGAACCAAATGAAAAAGTAACATAATTGAGAGAAAAATTGAAGTGGGAAATCAAAGAAGAAAAAAAAAAGGTTACCATCTCCTTAGAAAGTGGTCATACACAGTGATGGCATCAAATGTTTTTGGTATTGCTACTGCCAGTGCCACTGTCATTGGTGCGTGACACCATGTTTGCTTGGTCATTCACGGATATGAGAAACACACGTTTTGGTTTTGTGTGTTGTAGACCTATAGCCCTCTTGTGGGCAAAGCCACGTTGAAGAGGCTAGAAGAAGTAAAGAGAATAACAATATATATCTCGAAAAATTAATTAAAACTAGGTTTGGAAGGTTAGTATTTAGAGTAATGATAGTATGCTGCCAGGTTCATAGTAAATCATACACATAGTAATATATCAATCATTTAAAACATAATTTAATATTAAAAATATATAAATATTATAAAAATATTTGTTGAGATTGCGTCATGATAGGATTCACCTTAAACTAGAGTTTACATCAACATGTTTCTTCTACTTAAATGATTTTTGTTACAATTTTAAATTATGTTGGATCCTTATCTTCACAAGTGTTTGCGAGTAAGATAATTGTTTTTTGTTTTTTATTTCGCAGAGTTCCCACTACTGGCTTCGAGGATTAAAACATTTTTTATCATAAGAAAATGAATAAAAAGATCAGCTCTGTTGTACGGTACGGAGAACAGTGTGTGTTTATATATATATTGAAATTCACTTTTTCTATTTAATACTATTACTAATTAACTTGAAATTATTACATGGCTTATTATATTTTATAATCAAAATTTATTTTAATTTATAACTATTATATGATTCTAATAATAAGCAAAAAAATAATTTTAATACTATGTTTTGTTATTAGATAAAAGTGGGGGATAAACTATCATAGATGAATTTATGTGTAATTTTACACACGAAATTCATTTATAAAAAAAAATTTTCTCAATTTTATCCTTTAACTACTATTAGGTTGAGGGATAAAATCGAAGTAAATTTTTTCATAAAAAAATTCCACATATAAATTATACATAAAACTCATTTATAAAAATTTATAGCCAACTTTTATCCCCTAATCAATTACATTCTAAATGTAAAATACACCAATATAAGTAAAGCATATTTTTAAAGATTTTAATTATAAACACAAAAAATATATATTTTAGAATTTTAATTTTTTTTTATCAAGGTGACCATAGGTATCAAATATTATGCAATATAAAAAATTATTTCATAAAATTATTTTAGTAACTTTTTATGCAAAAGTAATTTTTTATAAATCTACTTCTACTCTTTACACCTTTGATATCACCTACAAAATTTTAGGACCAAAATTATTATTTACTCAAAATCATCTTTCTTAATATGATGCCACAGCTTTTGTTTCTATAGTAAATATTGACTCCTATGAAGCTTAATGCAGCTACGGCCTACACCCCTTTATTTGTTAGATTATCATAAAGATTTTTTAGATTTATTAAAATTACACTAATATTTTCTAACAATTATTAGTTCATTAATTTAAATGATAATAAAAATAAAATATTGACATATATATGATTTTTAATAATAAAATTATAACATTTTGATTATATTTGACATATACATTGATAAAATATCCTTTTATATGAGAGGAAGACAAAATTTATAATTATAATTTATGATTAAAAATAGGATATTTTACTTATTTTATATGCCAAATATTATTAAAATATCCACCAATATTTACGCTCATTTCTTTCCCCATGCCTCCTGACCACCCCTATTCCCATTCCCCATGGCCCGGGTGAGCTCATTTATTTACGTCAATCTCATTCCCCACCTCACAAGCTCAAGGAAAAGGTAAAAAATAAAATTAAGAAACCTATTACTACTGTTAGTCTTGTATCATTATCACTAAATTATCAAATTTTGAATCAAGTTATAATTATTACTAGAACATCATAATAAATAAATAAATAAATAAATAATGAAATTGAGAGAGTCTAACACTAAGAATCATTAATAAAGCACTAAATATTTTCATGATCTTCATATTTGGGTTTAAATTCTACTTCCACTTGCATACAAATATGAATACACAAATCAACAAAATACCGAAAAAAAGAAATACAGAAATTAATTACAAGTGATAAAAGAACTGCAGCAACTGTAAAAAATTTAGCATAAGAATAAACTTTTATACTGCAAAATCAACATCATCAAATATTATGTATGAGACACTGAGTTTTTCTTTTGAAGTTATCAATATAGCTAGCGTCAAGATGAATATCTTACGGGACCGGAGCATAATCTCCCATTCTCATCCCCAAAATTAATGGACTTTTGCCACCATCCTCCTCCCTACAGGTAAAAAAGGCCCCCATATTCGGATCCCATATCAATATCTCGACCTACAAATCTCCGTTGCTATCCCCACCATATTCTACTCACTTGAATGTTCTCTCTAGTTTTGCATGTGTGTCCATGTACGTGCTTTAAGATAGCATTTGTTTAATATTTCTGGAACAAAAATATAGAGATACTAGAGACACAAATTTGTTAGGTGGTGGAGACAAGAATAGGAGGTAAAATAATTTTCAGTGTCTGGGATAGAAATCTCCAAAATGTGGGGACAGTAAAGATATGATACGGAGATAGAAATTTAATATTTTTTTCTTCTAACAATATTCTTATATATATTTACTATTTATATCTCTATCTTCACTGTCTCCATTGTTCTTTTACTTCTATCCCATAAACAGTAAACAAATGCTATCTGAAGGTGTTACGTCAAGTTATATCATTTTTTTTTTCAAATGTCAATCGGCCATCCCTCAAACACAGCAACATTTCTCTTTTAATCCTTAAGTAGAAAACTTCTATTAACTCAATTGAGATATCCAAATTTATTTATTTAATGTAAGGTTACTATTTTGTGACTTGAAGGTCATATGTTCAAATCCTAAAAATAATTTTTTCATAAAATGGAGATAAGACTGCAAAATCTACTCTCCTCTGACCCCACTTGTTGGACAATGATTTAGGATAAAATTGAAAACAATTTGAGATACAAGAGACTAAATTGAGAAAAATAAAAGGTAAAGTATCAAATTGAAAAATTGAGTGAAGATAAGAGATCAAAAAATTTATTTTGCCATATATTTAATAAAAGGAGGATATGAATGAGGTCCTTTATATTGCCATGATACTGGTGTCATCAGTTTGAATTTACGAGCTTTTATTATGGCGCATATGAACGATTAAATTGTAACAATACATAGTTAATAAAAAAAAAATCTGCAACAATATATATCGATCTTTCCCAAAGATAGTGGTTAGGGTTTTCTACGAGGATTAATATTCTGTTAATATTTTTCCTAAATATTTTCTTTCAACGAAAATCACAGATTAGCGACATTAGCAAGAGAGTTTTTGTCGCTAAACTGAACTAGTGACGAAATACTTAGCAATTATTTTTCGCTGAAGTGAATTATGGAGTCCTATATATTACGACTCTACATTCTTTCACATATCCGCCAGCAACTTATCTAGCCATGGATTAGCAACGAACTTGTGTGCAATTTTTTCCTCGCTTTTATGAAAATTTCTTGTTGGATAAATGCTATTTGGTGTGAATTGAAATCTGTGATACAGCACACGAATAATCACATATAAAAGAAAAGAAATGTGTTTTGATGGTTAAAATTTTCTTTCTTCCTTCCACCGCCTCTCTCCTCCTTTGATTGGCAATTTCCATTTCTTATTCTCTTCCTTTTAAAATATTTATCTACTTTTAAATAAACTCATCTGTTAATTTCCATTCTTTCATTTTCAACTCTTAGATATACTCCACAATTAATGACCATTAAAGTAATATTTTATTTCTAACCCTTTAATATGCTCCACAATTAATGATCACTAAGGTATATTAGTTCATACATCATAATTTTATATAAAAATACTCTGTTACCATATTATTTATCATTTTTCTTAATATACGTATTTATCCAAATTTAATAAATATTTTGTAAGGAAAGGAGTAACATATATTTTACTGAAAAAATTTCCAACACTCTTCTTGTTGTTCTTGCAACCCTTGACCAAATCCACTAATATTTGGAATACTCATTAATAGTTGATTAAACTAGTAAATATTATCGTGTGATGCATAAGAATGATAAATAAATCAAAATAAAATTATTTAAATATCAATTATATATAGATATAAAAACTAAATTTTGAGAATAGTGTAACAATATCTTCAAATTAGAACCTGTAACTAAGTCAATTCCAAAACCTTAGCCTACTCCTGCCATAGTTTCTCAAACACTCACAATTTGACCAGTAGAGCAAGGAATAATGACATTTAAAAACCAAAGGCCTTCACTGCTAGCTTATTAGAACCTGCCTCTGTTAAGCAAGTTCTTGCTATTCCTCAATTGGAAGCAAGCCATGAATGAGGAATATATAATGCCTTAGTGAAAAATAATACTTGGCAATTAGTTGAATTACCTACTAGCTAGGAGTTAACCTATTAAGAGTAAATGGGTGTTCAGAATGAAATATAACTCTGACGATACCCTTCAAATATACAAAGTTAGGCTAGTTGCTCAAGGTTTTGGCCAAAGGCCAGGCTTTGACTACGAGAAACATTCAATCCAGTTATTAAACCCACTTCTTCTGTTAGACTCATTTTTTAATTTTCAAATTATAATTGATATTTACACCATAAATATAAATGTTGGATGTCTACAGAAATCTTAAAATTATATCAAAATTAATTTCTAAGGAACATATGTGATAAAAGAAAAATGTAGCATATATACTTTATCTTTTTTAATATAATTCCAATAATATCTATGATACTAATGCAAATATTAATATCAATGCGATAATTATAAATAATAGTGTCAAACAAAAAAAAAATGGTGAATCTAATAGATTTAAACGAGATATAATATTTTTAAAATTTAAAAATCAAACATAATATCACATTAAAAGGAAAGTATTAGATTATTACACAAAAAAAAATTAAACATCAATTTCCAATAAAAACCCAATATTGACATAGAAAGTGATTCATGTGGGAATTATTATAAATTCATAATTTATTTTCTCCTTTTTTTGGGACTGATATTTGCTTAACTTTACATATTTAAATTTCACATGATTTATTATTTTCATACAAATTTAAAGATAGATGTTTCTATGTATTCATTTTTTATTAATTCACAATTATAATCTCTTTCTCCCCCCCCCCCCCCCCCCACCTTTTTAATAAGGTTTTCGAAGCTCTCTTTGGCTTTATTCAACCATTTTCTGTCTTATACTTAACCTTCCTACAAGCACCATTTTCGGGATATTACAAGAGAGTGGAGGAGGTGTAATCCATCATGCTTAGAAAGTGGGGGTTGATCAGGTTACCAGTGGGTGATGGGGTCAATGATGCCGCTGCCCCATTGGAGGAGGAAGGCAAAGGAGGCAAGGGTGAGAGGGAGGAGGAGTGAAGAGGAAGAGATGTGATAGTTTTGTCATTTTCCCTTAAAATTAAGACACGGATAATGGCTCTAATTAAACCAACTTAATATATTGTTCAGTTGCCCCTAAATTTTCAGCTGAACATTTGAACTCCATATGTTGTCTCTTCTTCATGGGGCCACCTCACTTGGGTACCATAGGCACCGTTATGCTATGCACTGGAGAACGCATCGCTAAATGAACATATTCATCACCTAGTGTTCTGCCATCATCAGCCATCCAAGATACCTATACTTTTCTTTTCATCTCTTCCTCTTTTAACATCTCTCTAGGGCATCAAAATTCATTACTATTATGAATCATCCCTCCTACAAACTTTAGATAAAAGTATATGAATAATTTTATATTCTTAACTTATTCTTATACAAGATCCTCTTTTGAACTAGAAATATGAATAATTTAGAACTGTGAATAAAAAAAAGATCAAATTCTAAATTAAACCCCCTAATGATAGAAACTTTAATACTATAAGAATTATCTCGACCAAAATCTATCAAAGCTATTGGATAGTAAGATATGAATGGTGTTGTGCTCTAACCATGAGAATTCCATTATATTGGTGACCTGCAAATTATGTTTTGTTAATCTCAACTCCCCCATTCTGTCATTATTCTTCTGGGCAGTGAAGGGGGTAGCAGCTAGCAACCAAGCATAGCCTAGGACTTCACTCTCTAGGACTACCATTCATCCTTTTAAATGGAATTATTATATCTCCAAGGAATTATTAGCAAATTTCAACCCGTGTTAATTATCCAATAATCAATCTAACATAATCTATTATTATGATGCCCCCCCCCCCCCAACAACAACAACAAAAATAATAAGTTATGATAAAATAACAAGTCTCTAATAAGAAAATGGGATTAAGAGTATATCAAACTTGATGTAAATTATATATGAATGTGATCATCAGAAGTGAAGACTTAGTCTTAGACAGTTGCATCAGAACAAAAATAAAAGGACAAAGAAACAAGTGGAAAACGGTGCTGGAATTATCCAAGTGAGGGGGACAACTAATTAAACACCAATCAGTTAGGAGACCAGTGCTAATGTCAACCAGGTCACTTCCAAAAGTTGAAAAGATCAGAGAACCTCATATCTTAATTAAATCATAAACAACAACTAAACATAGCAATTCCCATAAATGATACAGCAATTCTACCAAGGACATGAGAGTCATAATAATGAATTAATTAATATATATGCTGAAAGGCATCTTATTTACATTAAATAAAAAAGATAGGTGGGGAAGTGAGAATCCATTTTTTGTGGCTTCCGAGAAGAAGAATAACCAAATTCTTTGCTTGAGAATATGATTTATAGGCTTTAGTCTGAGTTAGGATTCTCATATTCTCATTCCAAATTAAAGAATCTTTGAAACTTTCCTTTTCCCTACTTTTTTTTTCCCTTTATTTCTTTATTTCTTTTCCCTTTTCTCCGTGAGGAATAGCATTCCGTGGTCATTTCTCGCTTTGCATTTCAACCAACATCATCGTGTAAAACCATCTTAACAAATGGATTTTTTTTTTTTTTTGTTGCTGCTTATGATTGACCACTAGTCTATAAGTTGATTCAATTATGTGTCCTTACTTCACAATTGAGTTTCTTCTTGCACTAGAACGTGTATCTGTCATTAATGTAACATTTGCCAAAAACAAAAAAAGGAATTAGTGTAACTTGTAAGTACAACTGGTCTAAGAATTAAAAAAATCTGTGTCCTGTGTGTTACAGGTGGGACCAGCACCATACTGGACGGTAAAGGCAAACAGACTAGATAAGTAGTAAGGACAGTTCGGCAGCATCATGCAAAGATGGCTGCCAATATGGGAAATACGGTTCCTTATGAGCATCATGCTAAATGCTAAAGCTGCGGATTATATACATGTGAATCCGATAACTCTCTTTCTTGTCCTCAAAGTTACATTTATGAGTTATTTTAGTTCTTAAAATATAAAATAGGTCAAATTAGTATCTATTTTATAAGTATAATAAGTCATGTATATTAATTTCTCAAACTCTAAAATAATCTAGACTGAGAGATTAATATAGCTCATATTTATAAAATTGGGAATTGATTTGATTTATTTTAAATTTTAAAGACTAAAATGATTTATATGTGTAGTTTCAAATATTAGAATGAAGATCAACTCTTGGGACTAAATTATACCACTATACTCACCTGATTCTCTAATTATGCAGACCTCCACTTATTTGTTATATAAGACTTTAATTGTAATTTGACATGCAAAGATTTACGTCTAAATGACACGACTATTTTGTTTATCAGTTATATAGTGCCATTACAAAGTTCAATGAATATCAAGTTCTCCCAAAAAACAGCAAAGCAAAGCACTTCAGAAAAATTAGAGAGAAATTATATGAAAATTGTAGGCTTGTGTGGTTGATTTTAGTTGAATTGAAGATATTCAGTCCTCACTGACACCGCCAAACAAAACCTCAAGTTTGCATGGTCAACAATAATATAATTAAAGGACAATGCAAAAATAGAACCTCACCAACTGGGAGAAGCAATAAGGAAAGTAAACATAAAAGGTTAATCCTCTTTATACTCTTCCAACTGCATCTTCTGTTTTTTCCTTTCCCTTGTCACATGGGATCAAACTCTTAAAGACCTCCTGTATTTTAGTAAAAGATAATATATTATATACAGAACATGCATTGATATAAATATTAGTATTGTTTTGTTTTTAGGAAAAATTCTTATTAATTGTTCTTGAAATAAAAGTAAAATAAATTATTCTCGTCTATTTATTATTTGACACATAAATGAGTGTTGACAATTTAGATAAGAACCACTTATATTTACATATGTGTCAAAATTAAATGGATTAAAATAAAAGTTTTATCTTATTTTGAAAACAACTAAAAATTTCTCTTTTCTTTCGGCTGTTCTAATTTCAATCATACTCTCTTGATATTGGTTTTTCATACACGTAAGTGCTTACGAAAAATCTGGGACCATATTTGCCTGGAGAAAAACTTAAATAGCGGTGATATACATTTATCTGATGAAAGGGAAAAAAAAAAAAAAAGATCATTGTAGTTTAATATGTCTTGGCCATTCTCAGGTTCTACCTGCCAATTAAATCAACACTAAATTCAGAATATCTGACATATTTTTCCTTGCCAATTCTTTATTAATGCCATCAAATGTATGTCACAAAATCAATCCTTTTAGCTGTCATGATAAGTTTCTCTTTTTCTCTTATCATGGTATGGAGAATTTGACAAGTGGTAATATTAAGTCCATCTAAGGGAGCAAATTCGATGTCAAAATGGAAAAAAGTATCAAAACCAATCCTCTTGCCGAAATTATTCCAATCCACATGCTAGAAAACTACTTAGGAACTCAGCTTTAACTTTATCCAAAGCCTCTCAGAGATTCTCCTGGCCGCATTATATATTCTAAAAAATCAGAATCAAGAACAAAAGAATAAGGAGAAGTGATGTGAAGATACTGTTCAAGGAATCTTTGGTCTATTTATTTTTAATGGTTTCTGGTATAAGTTGTGTACAAAATGTTTGTCTAATTTAGAGCCTGAATGGGGTATAAGCATATCAGATATGGTTTATATATAAATAATCCTGTACTACCCTTTGTGTCTGATGACAAGTGGTTGGATCTTTTATGACAAACATAAAAAATTTATTCCACATTACTTTTGATCTATGAATTTTTTATCAAATTTAATCACCTAGCTAGTACCATACCAGGCCACTTACTCTTAATGAACAGGTACATATATGATATTTCCAATTGAATAATGCAGATCTCTGCACGCAGTTGACACAAGCATTGCCTATTGAATGCATGGTTTTAATTAAAACTGAATCAGATTCTGATAAATTCTTTAATTTCTTTTTTCTTAGTGTCGTAGCATATGTAGCATATGCCATGCAGTTAGAGCTCCCTCTATGGACCAATATATATATTCCTACCACAACAACTCATTAATTATCATATTCTATTTCATCAGTTTGATAGTATATCATGCATTTAATTTGGTCTAGATACACGCAGTTCTATCTTTATGATGAGCATGCACACAGTGAATATGTGAAAGTTCTACATGGATAAGAATAACTCTACATAAAATTAAAAAGCTAGCAACATAAGAATGAAAAATGTATACTGATTAATTCACTAGAATCTGCTTCATTAACCAAGGTACAAGTCAAGGGGTAAGGCAAAGTGGTCCTATGCTGTGGTACTGTATTTAGCAAAATGCAAGTATTGAAACAAGTACAATTCTTGCTTTCACTTTAATTTTTATTAGGTCCCGCCATGCCTTGAGATTCTAGAGAATGGTGTTTTTTTTTTTTTTTGTGCTAAAGAAAAAAAAAATTCAGGGTCCACCTTCATTCTATTTTAAACGGTGGGGGCTGAATAAGTTCCAAACTTATTGAAGGAGACAAAATAGAACGTATTCTTATTCTATTCCTTACCTCCATACAGTCCCATGCAAGCATCTTCCCACAATTTTTTTTTTCCTAACTTTTCTTCTATTTCAAGGTGCTCTAGTCAATGGAATCTTTTTTTATAAGTTCTTAGTTCTTAATGTACCACCAATTAAGAAGTTCCTTTGTGTGTCTCTATCTGCATAATTGAACACATACATATATAACATTCAGCCAAACCAAATCTATCTATCATGTTACTAAAGAACTATGTACGTTGAGGACTAATAAGATGAACACAAGATCAAGCTGAGGAACAAAAATATTTTTTGTGTGTTCTAACTTCTAAGAATCTTCCATCTGATCAAAGATAAAGGATGAGTGTTGGCAGTTCCAAGTCGAAAGGAATATCAGATTCCCCAGAACCAAGTCAGAAAAAAAAAATAATAACTATATTTCAAATTTGGGAATATGATTCCCACTTTCGCCTGGCAAACGAATAAGAATGCACACTGGCTTAAAATTGGATCAATTCTGGAACCTAATGCAGTAAGGAAATTGATATTTTTTGCATGCCAGTTTGTTGCATGAATTTTGCAACATCAACATTTTTATTGTTATGAACATGTCAATTTATGCATCCAGATTGGTCAAGGAGTTCCAAGGGTAAATAATTGAAGATTAGTTTTAACACATAAAGAATTTTATATTATCATTTAATTATATGTCATTGTATGTGAAACTTCTGATGTACCAGATATGAAAATCAAAAACTTCTACTGACACGACAAGTTACGATTAGATGAATATGTAACACAGATCCAGTTGTAGTGCATCAAAACTAAATCCAAAAATTGTACAAAATCTCTCTCTTTTTTTAAAGGCAGTTGTATTGCAGAGAAACTCAAACGGAATGTTTTAGCACTGCCCCAGAATGGAAAGTGAAAGCGGCAAAAGGGGGCCCACAACCACAACACAAGTGAGCCAAAAGCAGGAAGGAAGGAACACTATCTATTATTCATGTCACCACACATAAAGGATTAAGTTCGGTTTTCCATTGGTTCTATCAAAGATTCCATTCTACCGGTTCCCCTCCCCCTCCCCCCTAGTTCTCATCATATATAAATACGTTTTCACCATGCTTTGCGCTGAAGAGTGATGTATGGTGAAGAAGCAAGACAAGCAAAAGAAGTTAACCAAAGTTCACTTATTCATTACTACATAGGGCTAGTTACAAACTTACAATAATACTTGAAAATAGAGCACTATAAAGGTTCTTCTTTCAGAGGTAGCAAAGTGATCCAGAGAATAGAAGCCATCATCAGGTAGAGGCACAAACTGGTCTTCAACAAAAAGAGGGTTGAGTTGTAGTTCTTAAATGTCATGTGCTTATTATAATTTATAAGTGTGGCTTTTGCAGGTGGAATGTACCATCATCACCAACATCAAGGAAAGAACATCCATTCTTCTTCAAGAATGCCAATCTCTTCTGAGAGGCACATGTTCCTTCAAACTGGAAATGGGTCTGGTGATTCTGGACTTGTGCTGTCCACTGATGCCAAGCCTAGATTGAAATGGACACCAGACCTTCATGCAAGGTTCATAGAAGCAGTCCATCAGTTAGGTGGAGCTGACAGTGAGTATATATAAACACAGCCACTTTTGGATCATCAAATGAAGATAGAGATGTTTAATTCAGTAATGAAAAGTGCAATTAAATAATGAATCTTTCTGCTGCAGAGGCAACTCCAAAAACAGTGATGAAACTCATGGGGATTCCAGGACTTACCTTATATCATCTGAAGAGTCATCTTCAGGTAAGAATCTTTAGTTATCTGTAATATAAATAACTCTTCAGTTATAAGATTTTTGTTGTAGTTTTGCCAACCAAGAAGTCCAATATAGGATACCAGAACTTTTGTCTTAATGATATTGTGAATGCTTCATTCTTGGACTTGCATGCATGGTTTTGAATTACAGAAAATGTTGTTCACACGGCCGTAGTTGTTGCTGCGATGTGGCTGCGGAGAGCACCGCAACGGCAATATTGTGGCCGCAATTTAGAACTATGCTTGCATGTCACATGAATCAGAACTCATAAGGGGGTTTCACATTAAGAAAATTAAGTAATAAACATGATCTAATTCCTCCTTCCTACGGCATATATAGTGGATTATTTTTCCAAATTAAATTGCTTCATTATAATCATGAAACTTCACTGATCTGGCTTTCCAAGCCTTGTGCGCGGTATATGCTTTGGCTAAATTATTTACCACATGGCTGGAAATTTTTCTTGTTTGATGCATCTTATGTAGACGCTAAATTGTTATATAAAGAAACAAATTTTTGTATATTATGTTCACTAGGCTACAAATCCAGCATAACTTGACTTCGATATGGTAGAAATACAATTAATGATCCTTTCCATTTTGACCACAGAAATACAGATTGAGCAAGAATCTGCATGGGCAAAGTAACAACGTGACTCACAAAATAAGTAAGAAAACAATCTCTTTTCCATTATGATGAATGAACCAAGCTTTGTTTATGAACACCAAACTCATCTTGCTCGCCTCAGATCCAGCTGCAACTACGGGAGAAAGACCCTCTGAAAGCAATGGAACTCACATGAACAACTTAAACATTGGATCTCATGAGCCTAACAAGTAAGAAACTTTATCACATGCTTCCTGTAGTACCAATATTCTGTGACTTAAGGTTTTATAAACTAAACATTCATTGCCCTTGTACCAGAGATTTGCACATAAGTGAGGCACTGCAGATGCAGATAGAGGTGCAAAGAAGGCTAAATGAACAACTTGAGGTGTGTGATATGTACCACCTTTTTACCATGCATTCATTTTTCATCCCATCAATTAATCCACTCATGCAAAAGGATTTACACTTTTGGACACCATACACAACATCATTACTCTTACATATTAGAGATTTTGATGCATTGGCAATGTAAAAACACTTACATTGTCACTCCATCTATAGTATTCATCTACATGACTTTTTCATCTTATCGCAATAAGCATGTATCTCAATATACTCATGCACTCTTTTGCTAATTCTCACTAAGTGTTTGGGACCCATTCAGGTACAAAGACATTTGCAGATGAGGATAGAGGCACAAGGAAAATACCTGCAGGCTGTGCTGGAGAAAGCTCAGGAAACACTTGGAAGACAGAATATGGGAATGGTAGGACTTGAAACTGCTAAAGTTCAACTCTCAGAGCTCGTGTCCAAAGTGTCCTCCCAGTGCCTGCACTCAGCTTTCTCAGAACTGAAGGAGTTACAAGGATTCAGTCCTCAACAAACACAAACCAACCATCCAAACAATGACTGCTCCATGGACAGTTGCCTCACATCATGCTGTGAGGGACCACATAAAGATCAGCAAGAGATACAAAATGGGGGGATGTGCTTAAGACCCTTCAATGGCCATGCATTCATGGAGAGAAAAGAAGTCATAGAGGCTCCAAATTCCAACATAAACTCTGATATAAGATGGTGTGATCAAGTGAATAAGAAGAACCCCTTTCTCAACCCATTAGGGAAGAGTGCAGAAAGAAGTCCAAGCAACTTATCAATGAGCATTGGACTTGAAGGGGACACTGATCATGGAAGCAAGACTGAGAAAATCTCTCAGGATTATAGGTTGCCTTCTTACTTTGCAGCAGCAACACTGGACCTGAACGCACGTGATCAAGATCAAAGTGAAGCTGCAAGAACGAGTTGTAAACAACTGGACCTGAATGGATTCAGTTGGAGCTGAGAGGCTAAGAGTAACTAAGAAACTAAGAGAGTAGAGAATGGACAAGGCAAATGCAGCAAACATGGCTACAACATTTTCTGATTTTGGTGCCATTAGATGGCAGAAACAATGTATCATTACTATATCGTATATCCATAATTAGCTTTTTCTTAATATCAGCCCAAGTCGACACTTATGAGTTCTTTAAGCCTTTCTAGTAATGAATGTTGCAATCTAGTCCCAACCAACACCGACAAGACATAAATTTCGTTTACTCACATGCAGCCATATAAAACTCGGTCAAAACACTTGACTGATAATGGGTTATTGGCTCAACCAATAGCAAGGATACTAATTTGACCTGGAGAGTTGGATATAATTAAATAAATATATAATAAAATAATATAAACAATTAATAATTTAACACACTTTAAAAAGTTTGTATGCTTATAAAAACAGGAGTGTTTGGTTTATAATTTTATGTAGTTAAATAGAATGACCTTTTTATATATGTGGAAGTCTTTGTTCATACGTTTTACATATAAAGAACTCCATGAGTTCCATTCGGGGTGACATTATTCTGATTGAACAATAATAGCATGCCAACAATGGTTTATTTGTCTCAAATCTAGGGACAAACAGTTTTGAGAAAATTGAAGGTAGCGAGAAAGCCAAAAGATCCTCTTACATCTAACCCCATATATATTTACTAAATGCCTAAGGTCAATTGGCCGTTTTGATATTCCCACGACTTTGATGTGGGTTGAGCAGTTGTGTTCCAATTTATCGAAGGAAAAAACGGACTAAGGGCAATGAGATGCTTGAAGACGCAATGCTTTCTACTCCCACATAGAAAAAGGAAGTCAAGACTAATACTATAAAAAGCTTCTCTCTACTAGTTAATCCTACGTAGGAAATGATAAATGGAAGCCAAAAATTATGTTATAAAACAATGATATTATTTTTTTATTCAAAAGTGAGTGTTCAATTGCTAAATTATTTTTCTTGTTGAATGCTTATTTATTGATGCATAAATAAAATTTATTGGTTATAAAATGAGAAGATCCAATCAATTTCATTATGATTTTAAAATAGTTCTCATAACTAGACTAGTAATGACTTGATTAGGGCATATTTATCACTAGTTCAATTGGTAAGTCACATTGATTGAACCTATTGAATTGAATTTAATTAAATTCATATGTTAAAAAATAATTTAATGTAACTAAATATATAATATATATAAATAATGAAGCTAAATAACACAGAGTTGAGGCTGGCTTAGTCGTAATACCAGCCTCACCCTTATTACCTAAGTTAAAACCCCCAACATGGCATTTTTGTGAGCAATTTCATGGTTTCACACACATATCATGTTCTCTACTCAGTTTGATGGGAGTATGTCGGTTTACTTTTGGTGTAGACCAATTTGACCAATTCAAGTGTTTAGTGGGTCCAATTGATGAATCAAATAGGTCCGATTACTGGTTTACCAGTTTTCATCTGATCTAACTAGTCCGGTCTGGTTCTTAACTATGTTTTAAGAAGTCATAAGTTCTAATGTATCTATTAATAAAAAGTATTAAAACAATTAAATACTCAAGATTGCGTCACCCAACTGCTAGTTTTTTCTTGAATTGTTCTGAGTTAGATTAGGCTTCTTTATCAAGACTGATGTATGAAGTAATTTTTTATTATTATTTTTATTATTATTTTCTATTCTTTTTTTCTTCTAAATTATTTTTGTGTTTCATTTGGTCCCCTAACTTATTTTTATTTTTCATTTTGATCCCCTAACTAATTTTGTGTTCTTTTTGGATTTATTTTATTTTATTTTCTATTCTTGAGGTATAATACAAAAAATTAAAATAAAAGAAACTGAAAAAATAAAATTGAACAAGATATTTACCTTTTAATTGTAAAATAAAACAAAAATTAGATAGAATAGAAATAAAAATTAAACAAAAAAATTTTAAACAAATAAAAGTAAAACTTAGCAAGTTTTTTTAGCTATAAAAAAGAAACAGAAATTGATTTTTTAGCAAGAAATTGATTTTAAAATTTTCTTTTGTTCAGTTTACATTGTTTAGGTTCTTATTATTCTATTTAATTTTTTGTTTGTTTGATCTATTTTTATTTTATAGTTAAAAAGGGTAAATATCTTACTCAGTTGCTTTTCTTTTTTTATTTTAATTTATTGTGTCATACCATAAGAATAGAAAATAAAATAAAAAAAATTAGTTAGGGGACCAAAATGAAAAACAAAAATAATAGGGATAAAAAGGAACGAAAAAAATAATTAGGGGACCGAAATGAAAATAAAAATAAATTAGGGGACAAAAAAGTGTATTTTGCCAATTATAATAATAATAATAATAATAATAATAATAATAATAATAAGATAAAATTCTCATTTTAGTTCCTTTAAAATTTCAAGTTGGACAAATTGATTCTTATAAAAAATAAACTCTCAAATTGATTCCTGTAAAATTGAAAAATCAGACAAATTGGTCCATGCAACAAAAAAACTCTCAAATTAGTCTCAGTCAAAATGGATTATCGAATAAGTTACTTCCCCTAACCTGACTTAATAGAAAGACTAACTTGTCTCATTATTCAATTTTGCAGTGATCAATTTTTATGATTATTCTATTTTGCAAGGTCAATTACAGAGTTTTTTTTTTAGAGACCAATTTGCCCTACAATTCAATTTCGCAAGGATTAATGAGAGTTTCTTTTTTCGTACAAACTAATTTGTTTGACTTAAAATTTTGCAGAG
Organism: Dalbergia cochinchinensis; assembly: GCA_031216125.1. NCBI lineage: Eukaryota > Viridiplantae > Streptophyta > Magnoliopsida > Fabales > Fabaceae > Dalbergia > Dalbergia cochinchinensis. Next base: position 11,955,554 of record CM062372.1, read on the forward strand.
ACTAAATTAGGAGTTTTGCTTAATAATAATAATAATAATAATTAAGAGTTTAAGTGTCAGTTTGAAGTGCATTAAGGATGAAGATAATAGAGACAAAGACAATACTGGAAATGAAAATAGAACTATATATGGTACTGGTTTTCAAGACATAGTAATTGATGAAGAAGAATATGTTATAATTTAATAAAATATTGAAAAGTGAAAGAGCAAAGATGGAATCTAAAAATGTTTAAAGGGATATTCTATGAAAAACATATTTTAAATTTATATCTTAGAGACATCTCTCCAGTGTCCCTCCTTTTTGAAGGGTAGAAATTGGTTTAAAATCCATCATAGGATAAAGACAATTTTGAGGTTTTTATCACTGTCCCTTCTCCAAACATGTTTTTATTTTTAATGTCTCTCTGTATTTCCTATCCCAGATGTTGGGCCAACAAAAGCAAAAGAAAACATTATACAAAATATTTAACGTGGTTCGACGAATAATGCCTACGTCCACTTAACAAATCAATTCACTAATTTTCTGGGAAAAATACAATCACCAATCTAGCAATCTCTCACAAACTCAAAACCCCAATACACCCAAGCTCACAAAATAATTTCTCCACCTAATAAAAAAATCACTCAAACAAAACGCACTCTCTCACAAAAATGGCATACACTCAATATTTCTTTTCTTTCTCTGTTATGGTGCAATGCCACACTACCGACAACAACAAGAAGCCAAGCATGTGTGTGTGTGTGTGTGTGTGTGTAATTCAAAGGCAAACCTGTTGGGTTCAATTTTTTTTTTGTTTAAATGGGCTTTAATAAAACAAATCTAATACAAGGCAATCAAAACCCAACAAATTTTCATCTTGCCTTGTGATTGAGACAAATTGTATATGTCAGTAACAAGAGCCAGAATGCCTTGTCAAAGGACTAGCAAATGTTACCTTTTTCTTTAGCATGCGCTTTGCCTTCTCCACATTCCTGTATGCTTGGTCATTGCCTTTATTCACAATTGTCTCCCTTATCAATTTATACAAGTTACCAAGAGTCTTCTTACTCTTCATTATCTTCAAAGTTTCTCTAGTAACTTGCATTACTCCATCTCTTGCAAAATGTCCATAGTCCAAACCATCATGTCTACCCAAAGAAATCAAATTTCTTCCAAGTGTAGATATGTACCTTACATCATCAAGTGTTCGCACACAACCATTATGCATTTTAATTTTCAAAGTACCCTTTCCAACAATATCAAGACAGTCCTCATTAGCCAATCTTACAACCTCATCATCACAAGTATCATAAGTATCAAACCATTCCTTCTTGCAACAAACATGATTAGAACAAGCAGAATATAAAAGCTAGCAATCACTATAAATAGCTTTCTTCTCTTCAACCACTATCATATCGGTTTCATAATTGACATAATCTTCCATAACTGCAGTAGCATCTTCAAACTTCTCTTTTCCGTTTCCTTTACTCCTTTCAAATTCTTCCATATCTGCTTTCAATTTCTGGTAATAAAATTTAGTATGACCCATCTCATGACAATAATAACATTGTTTGTCTTTATAGTCTGGTTTTGATAGGAAACCTGATCTTGAATTATCTTTGCCAAAATTACCGTCACAAGACATGCTTCTACCATGACTAGTTCTAGCATAAAGACACTTTCTTGGGGTTGATCATTTAATCTTTTCAATTTTTCATTCTCTAATAACACAACAATTACATCATCAATTTTCAAGGTATCTTTTCCAACTAGCAATGTGATTATTACACTGCCATAATTATTTGGAAGAGATGATAATAGCAACAATGCTTTATCTTCATCATCAATTTTCACACTAATACTAGCTAACTGTGTAACCAATCTTATAAAATAATTCACATGATCTCTAATATCAGTATCAACATCCATCTTTAACTGATATAATTCTTTCTTTTAAAAATAGATAGTTGGTAAGGGATATTGACATATACATTTTCTCTAATTTCTTCCATAAGTCAATAGAAGTTTTATTCAAAACATTAAACTTTACCTCAGAAGCTAAGCATAGGCAAATCGTGTTGATAGCATTCATCTGTATCTCTTCCCATTCTTTATCTATCATCTTATTAGGCTTTTTCTCTTTCCCATTCAAAGCTTTAATCAATCCATGTTGTACCAAAATATCTTTAACATCACTCTGCCACAGACTAAAATTATTTTTTCCATCAAAGAGCTCCACCTCAATTTTTCGTATTGAACCTTGTATCCTTACTATAACAAAATACCAGAAGCATGATAAAAACCCTGCTCTGATACCATTGATAGGGCAACAGAAGCAAAAGAAAATACTACACAAAATATTTAACATAGTTCGACAAATAATGCCTATGTCCACTCAACAAATCAATTACTAATTTTCTGGGAAAAATACAATCACCAAACTAGTAACTCTCACAAACCCAAAACCCCAATACACTCAATCTCACAAAATAATTTCTCCACCTAATAAAAAAACTCACTCAAACAAAACACATTCTCTCATAAAAATGACACACACTCAATATTTCTTGTCTTTCTCTATTGCGATGCAATGCCATACCACTGACAACAATGGGAAGCCAAGTATGTGTGTGTGTGTGTGCGTGTGTGTGTGTGTGTGTGTGTGTGTGTGTGTGTGTGTGTGTATAATTCAAAGGGAAGCCTGCTAGGTTCAATTTCTATTTTTTTTGTTTAAATGAGCTTTAATAAAACAAATCTAATTCAAGGCAACCAAAACCCAACACCAGACTTGCAAGACATTTGCAATGCTACCTAATTGTTTGTAAGGTGTCAAGCTTGTGAAATAAACTCTACAACATGGGTTTATTTGATATTACACATTTCCATAATAAGAAAAACCAAGGGGTGATTCCTAAACGTTTGGATCACTAAGCTAGTGTCCCTATTTTGGGTTTGGACTATATTACATTAAAATTATCATTGATTAGTTATTTAGTAACAATGTTAGAGTTAGTTTACTTGAGTTAATTTTTTGTTTCATCTTTAGTTAGTTAACCTTGGTCAACTGGCTAACCTCATGTAGTAAACTTGCTTTCTCATTAATGAAACCGACTTTGATTTGTCATTGTAATATGGTATCACTAACAAAGCTAAAAAGAAAACAACCACTGTTAATCATGGTTCCATTTTTTATGCAACATTAGCTAAACCAAAAACTTCTTCTCAGTTGACTTCCACTCAATTTCAGCATTTGCTTATGCTTCTCGAAACTCACAGCACCAATGGTGTAATGTAGAGAACAACTCTAGTTCAGCCCCTTCACGTATGGCTAATGCTTTTTCTGTAAGTGCAACAATTCTAATATAAATTCCTCTCATTGGATTTTGGATTCTGGTGCTACAGCACATATTTCCCACTGTTATAATTCATTTTCCTCTCACACTATTGTTTATAATAATCACTTTGTGAGTTTACCTGACCACACCAAAATAAAGGTCATATATGCATTGGTGATATATATCTTTCACCTTCTTTAGTTCTACATAATGTCTTATATGTGCCTTCCTTTAAGGTCAATTTAATCTCTATTAGTGCTTTACTCAATAGATCTTATTGTTATATTACCTTGTTTGCTAACAAATTCTTAATCCAGGACCTTACTTCTTTGAAGGTGATTGGCAAAGGTGATATGCATCAAGGCTTTTGTCTTCTTCAAAGCTACACATATAATACTAAGTCTCACAATGATAGTTCTCACTTTATCAATTATACTACCTCTGCTTTTGTAGATACTTGGCATAAAAGATTAGGTCATTTGTCTAACCATGTTATGCAGAAACTTTGTAAACCTTTGCATATGAATAATAAGTCTTCTTTCAATAGTTCTCATTGTGATATTTTTCCTCTTGTAAAAGTGAGAAGTTTATCTTTTGTTTCACATAATCATAGTTGATGATTGTAGAAGGTTTACATGGACCTATTTGTTAAAACTAAAATCAGAAGCTTCTACTACCTTAATGAGGTTTATTACCTTATTAAAACTCGATTTGGTAAGATTATAGAGGAAATTAGATTTGATAATGCTAATTAAGGAACTTGCTATCACATATTTCCTTCAAGAAAATGGAATTTTACACCAATTTTTTTATGCTCAAAGACTAGAACAAAATTCGGTTACAGAAAGAAAGCACCAATATCTCCTCAATGTTGCTAGAGCTTTTTTCTTTTTGAAATCCAAAGTACCTATCAACCGTTGGGAAGAATGTGTTAATTCTGGCTGAGAATGTGCTAACATTGCCACATTTCTTATAAACAGAATTCCTACCTCCATTCTCAATTCTCAAAACCATATCAAACTTATTTGCCAAAGAACCCGACTATACTTCCTTTAAAGTGTTTGGTTGTTTATGTTATGTTTCATTTCTTCTTGTTGGAAGAACCAAATTTCTTCTCGAGCTATTCCTTCAGTCTTCATTGGTTATCCAATGGGCTACAAAGGCTACAAACTCCTCAATTTATCCACTAAACAAATCTTCATATCAAGGGATGTAGAATTTATGGAGCACATATTTCTTTTTGTCTCTACCCCTTCATCTCCTGCCTTTCGACAACATACAAAATTTGTTCTTCCTAAACATCAATTTAACATCCCTGTACCTAATATCAATGTACAAACTCCTATTCAATAACCTCATACACAAGAACCACAATTATCAATCCCTATCGCGCTTACTAACAACAACCCTCTTTTATCCCAATAAATTGTTGAACATAATACTTTTGATGGCAATAACAACAATCCTTCATATGAACAACTTCCTGAGTCGTTTGCTGCACCTAACTTAATTCTTAGAAAATCCACAAGGATTACCAAACTTCCATCACATCTTGATTAGTATCATTGTTACCAAAATACTGTACCTTATCATATTTCCAACTGTCTTCTACACAAAACTTTCCACCAACTTCAAAAACTATATTTTACAAGTTTCCATGGTTGCTGATCCTGCATATTATCATCAAGCAGTGAAAATTCCAAAGTGGAGAGCTACCATGTCAGGAGAATTAAAGGACATGGAAGACAATAACACTTGGTCTATTATCCCTTTACCCCAAGGCAAATAGACCATTGGTTGCAAATGGATTTACAAGGTTAGATATAAATCAAATGGGGACCTTGAGAGGTACAAAGCTCGATTAATAGCCAAAGGATACACACAACAGGCTAGATAGACTTCATAGACACATTTTCACCAGTAGCTAAAATAACTACTATCTAAATGCTTTTATCCATAGCAGCATTCAAAAATTGGTATTTTGTCTACTAGACATCAACAATGCCTTTCTAATTGGAGATTTGTTTGAGGAAGTGTACATGGACCTTCTTCTAGGATATCCTAGACAAGGGGACCTATGTTTGCAAACTCAATAAATCCATTTATAGATTAAGACAAGCTTAAAGACAATTTTCATAAGTTCTTTACTGCTTTACTTGCTCTTGGATTCAAACAATCAAAGTGTGATTACTCCCTTTTTCACATTAGTGATGGTAACTCTGTTACTTTTCTCTTGGTTTATATTGATGATATTATTATTCAAGTCTTAAAAAGGAACAAATTCACTTAATCCAATAGAAGCTACAGGAGAAAGTTCAAGTTCAAAATTTTTAGGAGACTTGAAATACTTTTTAGGCCTTGAAATAACTAAATCTGAAAAAGGCATTTGTTTATCCCAAAGAAAGTATGTTCTTCCTTAATTGAAGACATGTTTTTTTGACTCCAAGCTTGCAGCTATTCCCATGGATCCAGGATTAAAACTTGTTAATGAATAAGGAGATGTTGTCAAAGGTCCTTCCTTATACAAATGCATGATAGGAAGACCTATGTATCTCACCATCTCTCAGCCAGATATCAATTATGTCATAACAAAATTAAGCTAGTTTATGTCAAATCCTAGACTATCACATGAACAAGTCTTATGCCATTCACTAAGGTATATGCTCTTACTTAGAAGTTGAGGGAAGGACGCAAGTAGCTCCAACATCCGTGAAAGAAAGGGGTGGGGTACTTACAAAGATACTTCGACATTCAAGTTAGTGAATAAATGAAGCATAGAGTGGTAAAAGAGTAGTATGTAATAAGATTGTGATACCTAGGGGCGTTGAGCCCCTTATATAGTAAGAGATAACCCCGTGATAAGTTAGAAGATAATCTTCTCTGGATAAGACAGATATTCCTAGGATCTAGTAGATATTAGATATATTTCGTATTATAGGAGATATGATGTGATATAATATATGAGATATAATATATAATAGGAGATTCCATGGGCTAATATGGGATCTCATATAATCAGGAAGTCAATTTAGCAGATATCCCAGGCTAAGTCAGTGTAGGATCCGTGGGAAGAATCCATGCCATATGGTCAACCTGTGGGCTCTTTGTCTGAGCTCCCTAAGGTTTGGCCAAGGTTTCTATCCAATATTTCTAGTCCAGTACATAGGCCCCAAGCTTGGTCGTAGGCTGAGTAATTTGTGCCGAAGTGTGTCTATTGAGAACTGCATCCTGAGCTCAAATAAGCTGACTTGTCGTGAGCAGCTTGGTGCGCCTTTTTCAGTTATTGTAGTGACAATCTATGAGGGATTGTGTTATGGCACGTGCTGCACTCTAAATGGAGGATAATCACCTTGACATTTGAGTGGCAACAGTTGCTTATATGCTAGCCATTGGATTTATGTGACCAGCCTCTAGTAGTTTGATGAGGTGGGTGGTTTAGATCTTTCAATTTTGGTGGTAGGTCGACCGATGATTGCCAAAGACTTTGGGCTAGCTTGAATTGCTTGATTATGCAAGCACAGTTATGGTGTATTTTTTAGCTATTGTGAGCCATTAGATCAAAGTGATGAGCCCCTAGTCCTTGATTAGGTGGGGTGTCTGTTTTGCAATTATATTCATGTTACTCTCTTTACCTGAAGCAATTTCTTAGTTCATTTTGAATGGCGTTGCAGTTGTTTAAGGGTGACTTGAGTGAGTCAAGGCCTGAGCTTGTACTAATTGGGGCAAGTTGTTGGTTTGTAGATTCAATTAGATTTGTGCAGCTCTCATCTTTTAATTGACTATGAGTTGTGCATAGTATATAGAGGTCTCTCGATGTGAACATCATATTTTGTCCAAACTTTTATTTATTTTCATATTCATTGTTTTTATATATAAAAAAAATCCAGTCCATTTTCCTTTTATTGCAGCCCATTCCTATTACCCTTCCTTAGCCCATTACCTTTTTTTATTTTAGCCCGTTCCCGTTGCAACCCGTTTTCGAAAAAAAGAGAATAGGAGCATTGGATTCTCATCCCTCAAAAAAAAATATAAATAAATAAATTAATAAACAAAAACAAAAGGAAGCATTGGATCCTTCTCTTTCATTTTGACCGTTTCTCAAACAGGGAGAGGAAACAGACAACATCATGAGCTCCTCTCCTCAGCAACATTATTCCTTCCCTTTGTGATGATTACAGGTTTACCAGCCAAGCTGTAAATTTGTTCAGCAATAATTCCATTTGACAAAAACTACATGATATAACCAGCCATCATCAACCGGGGAGGAGGGACAGAGATAAATTTTCAGAAGAGCAAAAATTACAATCACTGACAAAAAAATTCAAACACCAACAAAAAAAAATCAAAAAATACATTCTGATACAGCAGAACAAATCAGCCAGCGTTCAAAGGAAATCAGCCAAAATCCCAGTAATTCAGTCAGTCCAGTAACAGCAAAAGAAAAGAACAAGGTAAAATCTTGCAACAACAACATCATCATCAGAAATTAATCAAAAAAAAAAAGGAAGAAAAGGGAGGAGGCCGCGGCTTTCCCCTATGCCATTGCCACAGCCTCACATTGCATCATCATCACTGCCTTCCTCAACCATCAAGCAACCGTGAACCTCCACCACCGCCACGTCCTCATCTCAGTATCCACCCTCCACCACATGATCCACTACCTCGGCCATGCGAACCCCTATCCTTTGCAGCCATCATCATCATCTTCAATCTTCTCTCTGGTGGCCTCCATGTCATCATCATCACAAGATCCTCCATGACCACCCTCCTCGGCCTCATCATATTTCGCGGCCTTCCCCCATGTCACCGCCGTGAACCAGTCCACCCTCTCTCATCCCTTGCGCGGCCTCATTCTCATGCATCAGCACCAAACCCAGCCAAGGCACACCTTCCTTCCTCCGCCACCCTTCTCGCCTCAACCTCCGGAAAACTCCGAGCGCCGCGGCCTCGCTCTCTCTGATTTCAAAGCCCCTTTCTTTCTTCAGGCTGTCCAAGCCGCGACTCAGTCGCCTCCTCCTCTCCAAGCGCCGGTCCAGCCACCGCTACCATCTTCACCCGGCTGCGAGCCACCAAGCCCAAAGCCATCGCCGGTCGCTTCCACCGATCTGCCTTTTCACCGCCTCCTGCTGCGCCGCGCTTCCCTCCGGTGCATTGCGTGTTGGTCATGGCGGATCGCCATCGCCGCCTTTGCGTCTGCTTGAACACCGCGATCTCTCACCCCTCACTCTCTCTTTTTCCTTATTCTTTCGTTTTCTCTCAGATTCTTTCTCTCTCATTCTATCCCTCCATCCCTCTTTCTTTATTTGAGTGTTAAAATGTGTGTGTGTGCAGAGTGTGAGTGAGAAAGTGGAAATGTGTGTGTCGGTGAGAGAGATTTGTGTAAGTGTGTGTGAGCCGCGTGTGTGCGTGTGCGTGTGTATGTGGGTGGGGAGTGGGTGCAATAATGAGCCCCTATCCCTAAATTATATTTATTATTCTTGTTATTTTTATTATCATAGTTTTGATTGTGTTATGTTTGGATTTATTTACGTCATTGTTGTTTACTTTAATTTTTAATTTCTGACTAGTTTGATTGGAGTTTAAATTATTGTGATTTAAAATGAATTAAAAATAAAGTGTTTTATCTAATTTGATTCAAAATAAATATTTGAGCATTTGGAATTATAAAAAAAAAGAATTTATGATATGTTTTTTCTTAGTTCTTTCATCATTTGAGTGAAATAAAATGAATTAGTCTAAAAAAAAATATATTTATTTATAAAAAACAAAAAATTCAATTATTCCTTTGATTTTGAGTGAATTTAGTGTTAATGTTTCTTTTAACAAAAAAAATAATATAATAATTAGGATAATTATTTTATATGTTTTGCTTATTTGTATGTTTATGTTGGTTTTTTTTTATTTAATTAAATTACCCCATGTTTGTATGTTTTGATTAAATTAATTGTGTTTTTTTGTCTTTTGTTGGTTTAATTATTTTATATGTTTGTGTGTTTTGTTAAATTAATTGTATATTTCGTGTTTTTTTCTTTTTTTAGTTAAATTATTTTATATGTTTTGTTTGAGTTAATTATGAGTTTATGTTTATGATTTAATTTGCTAATTCCAATTAAAATTAGAAATGGCCAAAATATTTTCAGTTTATTTAATAATCAAAAAATACGTTCTTTTCAAAAATTAAAATCAATCAACACATTTTTCATTTCGATAATAAAATCCACGCAACAATTTGTGATATTGATATATAGCTTGCTATCCTCAAGTTTCCTGAGAATGTAAGGGTTTATTGTATAGTTCATACTATCCTAAATCTAGTGCAAGAGTGGGTTTTAGCTTCTTTAAAATTAGTTTCTTTGATAAAATCAATTCAACACACAATCATTTTCTATAGAATGACGTGGCTTTGAGTTCTTCACTGCACCAGAGGATACGTCGGCGTAGCTAACAACTATCAAGCCAAAATCCTTTTTTCATAAAATTTATTCTTTGTTTCTTGTTTTAATTTTAGCTTTGTTTCTTTGTAAATACGTAATTGTTATTCTTTTTGGGAAAAATAAGTATTATAAAATTATAATCAATTTGCATAATAAGCCCTAGGGTAACCGTATTTTACACGGATGTATTAGAGGTGCAGTGGGATTAAGTTTCCACCCTTCCCTAATCATAATCAGACTCCCGAACTCGAATCTCATTTAAAAGACCAGTTTGCAAATCAAAAGGTTTTCCAATTTTAACCAGAATTAAAATTGGTGGCGACTCCCTGTTTTTATTTTAAAAATCGGTTGTCATTCCCTGGTCGCGGCGCCTTCTGGGCACGTTGTGACATTCTAGTGTGTGCCTTCGACTACGGAGTGCTTATGGTCATGTGTGGCACATTTTTGCCTGTGTTAATAGGCAATTAAAGCCCCTAGTTTATCGATTACTCCAACATTTTGCTTTGGTAATATGTAGGTTAGAAGCAGAGTCTTTTGTTCTTTTTGTTTTCACTTGTGAGCTTGGAGATTTAGTTAGGGTTCTCTTACTTGACAAGATCTACCCATTTAAGTATGAAGTTGAGCCCCCGTTGTTAAATTTGGTTCAGGGTCTTAGTCAAGTTGTCGATTTTGCTTTGTTAGAACTTTGTCTCGGTCTTGTAGTTCTTGCGGGAAGGATTCTATTTTCTTGTGTTTGAAGTTGTGCTCGTTGGTAGTTGTTTCTCCCCTAGCTCTTCAGCTCTTTGTTTTTTGTGTTTTGATTCTTTGTTCCTATGTTCGCATTCTGGAATGTGCTTATTGAACTGGGGTGGTGCTCAAGGGCGTAATTAAGGACACACTATCATGGCACAAGGTGCTCGGGGGCTTGAGGACACCCTAGTTGACATCTCTACACTAAGGTGCAAATCCCGAGTCTAGGGACGAGTTTATATAGCGTAGAGGATGTTTTAATGAAATTACGCCATTTTGATGCACACTGATATCGGGGCCACTGAGAAGGTTTGTTGTTCCCTTGGTAATTTGGTAGGTCAGCTAATGTTTTTTAGGTGATAGCTGGATTATTAAACTTTTATTTTTAAAAACAAACATAAGATTGTCTTTTAGATTAAGTTTGTTTAGAAGCCATTAAAATTGATCTAATAATAAGGAATTTAGATTATATAAATAAGATTGTCCGAACGAAATTTCAAAGAGCATGAAAAAAAGTTTAATTATTCTAGAGGTCTTTATAGTTTCACTCAATTTTCAATTAAGTTCATCCAATTTAAAAATTGATAACCAAGTCTCTATATTATATAAAAATTTTCAATCAAATTCTTGTAATTTAACAATTTGTGATTAAGTCCTTATAGTTTTGTACAGTATAGGGACTTAGTTAAAAAAAATTGCACAATACAAGAACTTAATTAAAAACTTTTTATACAATATAAAGATTTAATTATAAATTTTTAAACTATAAAGACCTAAATATAAATTGAGTGAAACTATAGGAATTTCTAAAGTAATTAAGCAAGAAAAAGACTGCACTTGTTTAGAGGATTATTGATCATTCTCAGAAGTAAATATTTGGAAATGATATATGAGTTTAATTTTGATGCATTGACAATGTAAAACAGTTTTACATTGTCATCCAATCAAAACATTTCGTTTGGATGACTTTTCAAATAATGGGTATAAAAGTTAACTATCATGGCTTATATGACAATACATGATTGGATGATTGTGTAAAAAAAATTTATACTGTTAGTGCATAACAATTAAATCCATGATATATTTGCACATTTGTTATGAGTTTTATAAAATCATTATTCCTAAATATTAATTATTTCCATGAAAGATATATTATCATGATTTGATGTGAGTTTGTTCCCAAGATAGAGGGGGGAAATAAGAGATTCTGATGTTACGGGAATGTTAATTATTAAATAAAAATATTATTATATCCTTAATTATATTACTTCTCTTAATATCATTAAATACATTAAAAGTATGTTGAGAAAGGGATCGTATTACATTATAGAAGTAATTTATTATGAGAGTAGAATGAGTAAATGTGAGCTGTATAATTATACATGGATGACCATAATTTAAAGTTAATTAATATAATTAATACTCACATGCTCATTTAAAAATGCCACATAACTTTATATTTGAATCTTGACTATTCATGTAAGATTCAACGGTTAAAATTTACTAATCTTACACTCACAATAAATCACTATTATGAGATGACACTCTCCTTGCTAAGAAATATGATGTATATTTATCAGAATATGTACCATAAAACAAACAAAATCTAATTTATTCCTAGAAATATTTTTAAAAAAAATGACACTTTGTGCTATAGATAGAGACGAGGAGTTAAGCAACCATGAAATTATGAGGTTGTTGTAGCGCTTCCACAGTGGGTAAATGGGATCACTGGTTTCTGGAACAGCAAAAGATTCAATGAGAAAAGTCATTTTATTTTTAGAGATGAGGGCCATTTGGAAGGATCTGGACCAAGAGTGGTAGTTGTTGAAAGCAAGGACAGGACTGATAATGGCTGAAGATGGGCTTTCACTCTAGTCAATGTAGTAAGGACTGCTTGGACTTTGGGAGGTATCCTGGACAGTAGAGGTAGGGATAACAATGGGGAAGAAGGGTGATTGTTGTGTAGGGGGTGTCTCCGATTGAGAAGGCGAAGCATGGCTGACACAAGTTTGGACTTTAAATTTGGACTTAGATTGTGATTTGAAAAAAAAATTATTTATATTAATGATAAGTGGGATACTATATTAATTTATATATTATTTATTATTATATAAATATTTCATCTAATGATAGATATTAAGTCAGTGTTCTATATATTATGAGTATAAATATCAAATGTATATCTTGATTCATTCAAAAGAGTAGCACTGTACAATCTATATATAGAGCTATGCAAGGAGAATATTTACAGCATCACAGAAGCGAAGAATAAATCTAACAAAATCATTCAATCCTAACAATATTGCCAGATAGGCATTAGAGGAGAAGAGAGGAATAAAAATACAGCTCATCATCCTTCCAGAATGCAGATATAATCGTCTATTTAGGAACGGCACCAGTGGGATCATTTTGATTATTGGATTGGGCTGCTTCAGTTGTTGTGTTGCTTTGGGCTTTTGTTGATGGTTTGGGCTCATCCTTTGAGTGGTTATCATAATAGCTAATTATTTATATTATTAATAAAGAAAATTGGGTTGAATAACCATTTTTTGATGTCTTCTCACTTTATTGAAATTTATTGTCAAGTTCATCAACTACTATCTCATTTACCCCCAACTTCTCCATATTTTTTTTTCTTTCTTCATGTAATTAGTCTCTTTTTTGTGTAATAAAAGAAATATAACAATTACAAAAATCTTTAATTTTATTAAATATGATATTAAATAATTTCATATAAAATCATATATTTCACAGGGATTAATCAAAATAAGCTAATTTTTTTTTATCTTTTTCTGCATATAAAAGAAATATATGATTTTAAATATCTGATTAAGTGTTTAGTATGAGTATCAGAATTAATTTATTCTCATATTTCCCTTTTCATCTTTACAAACTAACATCAATAAAAGGGTGATGTGCATGTGAAGTCTTTTACCTGTATTTCTCTCTTCTTCTTTATGAGCTAACACTAATAAAAGGAATAAAAGGAAGACTCCACAAACACTGTCATGCCTATCGGACACTGGCGTGGTTGGCGAGTTGCTAGTCTAGTATAATAGGCATGTGAAGTCTTTCACCTATATTCCCACTTTCTTTCTCTTGCATTCTTTGCAGATGCTTCTAACCCTAAGATGCGTTTGATATGGGGAATCCTATTTAGATTATTAGTAATGCTTCTTAAAATTACTTTGGTCTCATCACATTATATTGTTTGGTAAAATAATATTATTAGTAATCCATATTACTAATTAATCCATATTACTTTCCTACATGTAATCTACATTATCCCCATAGGAGGTGTCTATTTGGATTATTACTTAGGTGGTAATTTTTTAAAAAGAAAAATCCACAAAGCACCCTCATCAAATCTGAAATCTCAAACTTCTCACATATAAACCTTCATCTCACGTTGCATATCTCTCTCTCCCACTCTCCCTACGTGTGCGTCACCCCCTCCATAGTTCCATGTGCATCGCATCTCTATTCCTTTTCCGTTTCTAACATTATGTGCATCCTCCTTTTTGTTTTTTTACGCTGTCTTCATTGCATTTTTTATTTTAACGTTCTCTGCGTTTTTTTCTTTTAACGATTTGTTCATCGCATCTTAATATGTTTAGTATTATTATTTTTATTAATACGTATTACTAGCATTATTATTATACATAGTTATTATATATAATAAAAACTACCATAATTATTAGTATAATAATTATTTTCAGTATTATTATTATTATTATAATGAATAGTCTTATATAATAATAACTATTATTACTACTACTACTACTACTACTACTACTATTATTATTATTATTATTATTATTATTATTATTATCATCATATGTTTAACTGATATTTTAGTAATGTATATTACCCAGCAATCATTTTGATACCCCACATAAAGTTATGATGATTGCCAATTACATTAGCCGTGCATACCAAATATCACATTATAATATTACCAATAATTTAAAATGTGATAATCTTCCTAAGTGGTAATCCACATTATCAGTAATTTTAACCGGTAATGTGCTAAACGCCACCTAAGCTTACTTGAGTTGTGAGTGGTTAGTTTATATTTATATATATATATATATATATATATATATATATATATATATATGTTGGGATTTTAGCCCAATATCCACTAAAATAAAAATAATTTTTTTAAAACTTTTATTAATTGATAATGGAACATTGTTTTATACAATCAATACATATAATTTTTTTTGTTATTTTTCTTATTACTTATTATCTAAACATATTATACAATTTAAGAGTTGTTTGATAATTGAGAAAATATAAATATTTTGATAATTATTAATGTAAAATATTTTACATTCCAATTAGTTATATCTTTATATATATATATTTTGAAATAGTTATAATATGAGTCAAACAATTATCATTTTTTCAAGTTTTGAGTTAAACGAGTGTAATGACCTAATAATTGTATATACAATTGAATAACTATATAAAAAAAATACTTACATTAATATTATGTAAAAAAATAATTTTTATAAACAGTGTGAAACAAGTTTACATGGTAATTCATTAGACACAAAAAAATGTCATATTATCTTTAACAATTATTTTTAAAAGAAAAAAAAATCCAGTGTTCATCTGTGGAAATGATAATTACTGCGATGAGACTATTACCCCATCTCCATCTCCACGAGCAAAAAACCCTTCACATTCGAATTGCCATATGCACATATCACCACAAATATCTCCAACTATAGATCCCGTTGCTATCTCCAATAAACAATAACCTTCGTAATTTTCACATGAAAATTAATTTGTACAAAATTTGAGTGCTTATTTTAAGGAAAAAAAAACAATATACCATTTTCTTAAATTTATTAAATGAAAATATAAATTATGAATTTAGATTTTTTTCGAATTTATACATTAAAATCTAAATTCAAAATAAATTTTTTTGATATTCTATCATCAAATGGAATATCTCAATTTGAATAATTTCTTAAGGGATTAATTGAAATACACTGACAATGTAAAGATATTTTACACTTTTAATAAATAAAACGTTAACAACTCATCACTTTATATAATTTTTTAAAATTTAAACTACCCATGATTACATAATGGACACATATAATAATTTTTTATTGCATAATAATATAAAAATAATTACTCTATAAGTACATAATAATTATATTTATTTCTTAAATAATAAGAAGAAAGCGAACCATATTTGCTAATTTAATATTTATGATAGGAAGATTGTTTAAAACTTTTTTTTAGAATATTGTTGTAGTAAAATTAAATTATTAAAAAAATAGACAGAAAAGTGTTGGTGAATCGAGTTGGATCGGAGCGGATCGTGGAAGAGGGCCAACTGAGCCATCGCTTTCTCTCTCCTACGCAGCCCCCCCCCCCCTCCCTCTCTCTCTCTCTCTCTCTCTCTCTCTCTGTGACTATAAATATAAGAGTAAAGCACTTTCCCCTTCTCTGCTGAATCACGTCGTTTCCTCCGCTACCAGCTTCAACACAACCACCACCATCTTCATCATCTTTGTCTGTAAGCCCCTCTCTCTCTCTCTCTCGTTCTTGGCTTTGTCTCTATGCACACTCACATGTTCAATTCATTTCATTTCAACTGTTCATGAAAAACCCTCATCAGGGCTTCTCTCTTTTTAATTATCAAATTCAAATATCTGATTTTTTTTTTCGTTTTGAACCAAACGGCTTCTTTATACGTTCCTCAGATCCTGTAGGAACTTGTCTGTTGTTGCTTATTAAAATAAAAAAAAGAAGAAGCTGTTTTTTGTTTTATGGTCTGGGGCTGTTATCAACAAGAATATGATGCATGTAGCCGAAGCCACTTAGTGGGACAAGGCCAAGTTGTTATTGTTGTGGTCTGGGGTTGTTGTCTGATAAGGCTTTTTAATTATCAAGTAAAAGAACAAACTTTTGGCTGTGTGTTGCCTTAATATGTTTGATTTTTTGTTTATGCTATTGAGTGGTGCTGCTATCTGTGATTTTAGAGTTAGACTGATTATCTATGTTGCATGGATTCTGAAACGAGGACATCGGTATGGTTATTTCGACTATTTTAAAGTATCTATGCATAATAGCTGTTTATCATTGTGTGGAGTTTGAGCAAATAGTGAGCCAATTTTTTTTTTTTAAATTTTTTTTTTGCTTTGTATGTATGTTTGGAGCATCGAGTGAAGAGCAGAGAGCCACTAGCTTGCTTCTTCTCATATTGCTCCATAAATCAATAGCCTGTTTTATAGAACAGGAATGGGATTGATTCCATTCTTCGTAAATTTCTATGGCTTATATTTATTCCACATTGCGGCATGAAATCGATTCACAATTTGCTTTAGGATTAGACTCTTTTTCTTACCTTCCTAAGTTTAATATTGTTGCAAGTGTGGTATAATATCAGTCACTGGATTCATGATGTTGAAATCAACCATTTCACCATTATTTTTCTCTTGATTGTAGTATAAGATGCATTGAGGTGAGAAATTGTGCAGGCTACTATTGTGTAATTGGATGGCATGAAACTATATGATTGAATTATTAGATGTGTCTACCAACTGCACTGTGTGTTGCAATGTTTTGGTTGAGAGTGTTGTAAAAGGAACCTATAAGAGATAATCCTTGTTTCATATGCCATTTTCAAAACAGCTAAAGATTATTTGTGGATATCAAGGGTTCTTAATTGCATGCTCTATTTTTTTTTTTAATTTATTGCTGCACCATAATCATAATTTTGTACTCTTGATCTGTCTTAATCAGCAATGAAATATTACATATGGTAGTATACCCTAGGTGTAATGCCATTCATGTATAATCTTTGGCCAAGATATGGTTTACTGCAGGACACTATGGCATTGTCTAATTTATATAGTCGGCCCGACTTATTGGGACATTGTTTGGTTGATGTTGTGTAACCTTTGGCCAGCCTACAATAATATCAAAGTGTTTTTGTTCTTCTAGTTTCTTCATAAAGGCATTTTTATCTATTGAATGTATTTGCCTAGTAGTGTCAGTCTTATAGAACTTTAACTGAATCTGACTGTGTTTCTAGTTGAACATTTTTATTTGTTGTGTATAGAACTTGTTTGAACTGTGCTTTGCACTTGACAACAAATTGATTCTGTAAAATATTAATGTTGTTGTAGGAATTTATTTTCAGGGCAATCATGGCAACCCTGTCAGCTGTGAACCTTTCTCCACAATGCCTGCTTCAAACTGCAAGCCCAAATCAATCCACCGTAGCTACCATAGTCAGGTGCCCTTCCTCTATTCGGTCTGTGAGGAGCGTTTCTAAATCTTTTGGCTTGAAGTCGTCCTCATCATTTAGATTGACTTGCATGGCTGCTTACAAGGTTAAGCTGATTGGCCCGGATGGACAAGAGAACGAGTTTGAGGCCCCTGATGACACTTACATCTTGGATGCAGCCGAGAATGCTGGAATTGAGCTTCCATATTCGTGCCGTGCTGGAGCATGCTCTACCTGTGCTGGCAAGATTGTTTCCGGCACCGTTGACCAGTCCGATGGTGCTTTCCTCGATGAGAATCAACTGAAGAGTGGCTTTTTGCTTACTTGTGTCTCCTATCCAACTTCAGACTGTGTAATTGAAACTCACAAGGAAGGAGACCTCTACTGAGAAAGTCTAGCCTGAGCTTAAGCAACTGTTGGAGGAGACTTGAAACTTTAGGTAGACTTTGCAGACAAATTCTCGTTCTGCTTTATCGTTAGCATTTATTGTGGGATCACTAATGATTTGGGATGTGGTTTTTATTTTTTTGGTTTGTGAATGGAAGTACTGTGATAGTAAGATCTTGAGAACCTTCTTTTTGCATTTAAATGTGATCATATTAGTGGTGTCTCTAGTTACATGCCCCGTGTGGTTGGGTGTTTTTCGAGAAAAATGTTACTTCTGCATGACTTATGTGAACACCCTAGACCTTATTGAACTGTGAATGAACAAAGAGTTGACATAGTGTCTCACATAACTTGTTTTCTCAAATGTGGGAAAATCTTAAATTGAGCCGTCACGACCTAGCACGTTTTAAATCAAAATTAAGTGAGGGAGATTTAAGGAATGGAAAGTCTATAAGCTGTTGTTAAAATTTGTATTGTTAAAAATTTGGCATAAGGTAATTTATTGCTATTGCTTGATTGCATGTTTAAATGAAAATTCTTGAATGATATACACTTCCAGTATGCTCTGGTATAGCTTATTTTTATGACATAATATTTTAATTTATTAAAATGTCTCGAAATTTTTTGATTATTAGCTGTTTTAAACTCGAAAGAATTATCCGAAGCTCATCTTCGATTAATATATGAAGCACTTGCATCAAGACGTGAGCATATATATATATATATTTTGTAGTTTTGTGAAATTTACAACTTTCCTTTATTTATCGGGTGAAGTTGACGTGCTCTGAAGAGTTGTGCAATGTATAGTTTTTTTTGGGTTAGAGCAATGAGTCACAAAGGAGAGAGTGGCATAATTATTTTCCAAACTCATTGGGTCATCATAATAATTTTATAAATTTAGGAACTTCCTAAGCAAATTTTATAGATAGAGAAGAGTCAGAGTGAATTTTATTAAATCACATGAAGTTAGTGTGTTTTGCCCTAATATTATAATCATTTTTGTAAATCCCATTATTTAAAACAATTTTTGTTTGTCAAGTTTACACACAAGTTTCATGTGTCTATTCGATGTTCCATAAAAGTTTACAATAACTTATAATGGTGTTTGATCTATCTACCTAATCTTATACAATGGTGTTTGATCTATCTACCCGGTCTTACTTACACAATGCTGTTAGATCTATCTACTCAGTCTTACTTAACGGAAAGAAGACTTAATTCTTGTTGTTATATTACTAATCTATAAACACTTTGTGAAATATGCGTAAACTAATAATGCTGAGATGAGATAGTGCACATACTTAGCATAACAACAAATTCAGTTGCTCCCTTGTCACATAACTAGTTGGGAACTCGTGCTAAGCACGGTTCATTTAACATCAATTTTATTGACAAATTATAAAACAAAAGGATAAATTATCTGAGTCTCCCTTATCTATTAATATTACATCCACATCTTCCTAGATTTCAACCTGACACATGCCTGCCTTCTCTGAACGTTTTTTTTGAAAACGCAAGTTTTGACTAGAAGGTTCCTTCCTAAACGTCTTCATTTAAATTTGCTTTTCAAAAATTAAGAGGTGTTGCTTAAGTTAGAGGAAAACACATGATTATTTTAATTTGTTTGACTGAGCAGCAACATAAATGTGATTGGGATTATGGGCTAATTGGTAAAATATCTAATGAATTTATTCTTGATAACGATATGAATAATTCAATTAAATAGTATCCAATTCTATCGTAGTAATAGAAAGTGGTATCCAATTCCATCTTCCTGGGTTGGTTTGTGGCGAGGATCATGGAGGGTTTGGGCACTGAGGATGCTGTGGGTACCCTATGAGCTTTTAGGGATTTGGGTATGAGTGGTCGAAAAGAATGACATGAAATGGAAATAGAATAAATTAATAAGGATAAAGTAGTTATTTTATGTATTTTTAAAAATATTTAAAATTATAATTTAAGATTAGATGAGGTTAGTGTAATGAAATTGAATAAATTAAGGAAATTAGGTGTTAAATTGAAATCTAAGAGAGTGTGGGTATAATATTGATAAATCTTAGAAGAGATTTGTATAATTTGCCTTAAGAAAAGTATAATAGGTTATACATATATCAACTAAGTTCCAATTACTTACCTATTAAATGGGGTTAACCACTCCAAAATAGAGGAGAGCAAAATAGGTCACAATGTATATATCAACTAAGTTCAGGTGTGGCCATATAGACACCACATGTAGCAATACTTCCATAACGCAGCAACAAAGAAGCAAGCCAAATAGTAAGAAAACAAATCAAATGGCACAAAACATCCAAAGATATATAAAATTCATTTAATAAAATATTATTTTTAATATTTAAATAAAAATCAAATAATATTAAAGAAAATTTTATTTTAACAATTTTAAGTTATGAGACATGTTATCTTAACACCTAAAAAGTGGGTTTTTATTGAAATAACAATTTTTAATTATTGGATGTGATGGATAAATGTGATGAGTAAGGACTACCATCACATTCAATAGTTAAAAAGTGGGTATCTCAATTAACATCCACTTTATTGATGTTAAAATAATATTTTTGTTTAAGTTATTGAAATAGTAGCTTTAAGTTAAAGAGTCAACTTTAATATTTAATAATGGCCCATATAAATTTACAAAACAAACATGGATTCCAATATCAATTCTTTATATGTTTATTAGTAAATCATGATCACTAACTTATGTATCAAGGACTTTTAAAAATCGTCACAGGTAAATTCTCAATTAGGATTGCAAATAAAAAGTTCGCTAAGAAATTCTAATTATATATATATATATGGAAATGTAATTATAAATAATAACAAAAGTACATAACTTCATATTTCCTATAATAGTTCATCACTAATAGTATATAAAATTAAATAAGTAAAGAAAATATTTTATCATAATTTTAACTTCTAGCAGTTTCAAGTTACCATAATTTTAACTTATAATAGTTTCAAGTTAAATAATTGCCTTCAATATGACAAATTAAATATTCATGCCTCAATCAAACCTTTTATAATTTTGTAAATTTTGGGGAACTAATGTGTGAGGATGACCTTGCAATTCCATGCAATGGAGACTAATAATATGGGCCATGCTTCTTCCACGCGGATAGCTCCCCAAATGTTCGGTTTTGCAATAAGACGCTGTTACTTTTCATGTATGTAGAGTGGATTTCACGGCCCATTTTTAATAGAGGTATTTTTCAATCCAAAAAGAACCATGAGAGAATGGGCTAGTGGAACAATGGTGAGGCTATCCATGTGGGCTTGACACCAGATGTAGTTTTTCACCAGATTTAGTTTTCAATTTCTTGGGTCAAGATCTATGTCTTTATTCTCTTTTTTTCCTTTACTATGAACTATGAAAGATCTCTATTGTACTATCTCCATTTGAAAATAAATATTTTTTTTATTTTTTAGATTTATTCATAAAGTGATATATTTGGACACATGATTTTATGTGTTTCATTTAGGGGCAGAACACAAATTGGTTTGGATCGGTTTCAAGTTTAAAAAACAAAATTTGAAACCAAAAAAAAAAAAAAAAGAAGCAAAGAATGAATCCGAACTTACTAAATTTTAATTGGATTAGTTTCATTTTTTTCCAACAATACAAATCAAACCATTTCAATCTAGTTTAGATCATCAGATTAAAGTAAAAATAAGAAACGTTACTTTTCAATTTTTTTATCTTTATAACAATTAACTATAGTATAAAAGTCAGTTATGATATACTTAATAATATTGTGAATAGATAAATTCTTTAAATAGATATAAATAAAGATGATAAAAGGTGACTCTATTACTAAAGCCTCAAGTGCAAGACTTTGGAAGCTCAGGAATTTTTAAAAGTTAGTTGAACAGGATTATTCGATTGGTTTGGGTAATTGGGTTGAAAAATAAATAAATCCAAAACCAAATCAATAATAAACTATTTGGATTGATTCATATTAAAAATGAACCAATTATACAAATTGCACCAAACCAATTCCATTGGTTTGATTTGGATTATTGGGTTGATTAAATCAATCTAATCTACTTATTCCCCTAGTTTTGATGAAGAGTTATTTAGCCTATATTGCCAATTGATACACGGAGCCCAACCCAAACTCATTCGCTCAGTGTTATCATATTGGTTAAGGGGCTCCGGGGCTCAACAATAATGGACTGATAAACCAATGGACTTATCAATACCATTGCTTAGTGCAGATCCAATTTAAACATTCATAGAAGGGAAGATTACCCAATCCAAACAATAGGGAGGATTACAAATGTGTTTGATTACGGGTAAAATTGGAGTGAGCTAATTGTATAAAATTATATATGAATTCTATCCATGAAAATTTATACTTTATTTTTACTTTATAATCAAACAAATTCCCCGGTGAGAGTTAATAGCTGAAAGAATTTTCCAAAATTGAGTTATTACTAATTAGAATGATTTGACATATATTATCTTTTTTTTAATAAATAAGCAAGTCTTATAGTTTTATTTCGTCTAACAACTCTCGTAATTTATATTCTGACAGAAATCTTTTGACTGCATAACATTATTTAGTTTCTCATGCACCAAATCATTCGTCTCGCTCCCCCGTCTCCATCAAATATTAAATGAAATCATGGTAAAGAACCAAGTTTAGGTATTAGGCTATTATGATACTCAGATACTAGTATCTGGTTGGGTGAGATCCAAAGTTCAGATTTTGAGCAGTTATATGTGCCGCATTGCATAACGGCACTTCGAAAGTTTTTTTGGTGGGCTTTTCAATTTCAACACAAAGTTATTATTATTACCGGCAAGGCTGCATAGTGGTGGCGGGGGTTGCTAATGCTACGTAACAACCCTTGCTAAGCAAAAGAATAAGGATTTAATTAGAAGGGTTGGTAGCCACCGGAAAAGAAATGTGTTAGATTTCGCGGAGCCTTGGAGAGGAAGAGTATCTTACATAGTATTCACGATTCCCATTTGCCAGATTACGGGTGCGAGATGAGCGGATTCTTGTGTTATTATTCCAACTTTTCAGAAGCAAACAAGTCAATCGGATGTTGAAGTATGAACCAACAATATTATTTCAATGTCTAAAATCTCAAACACCTTAGACGCTCATTAGAGGTGTTTATAACCCATCCTGACCCGTCAATTCAGCCCGACCTGGAGCTCATTAGGATGAGTTTGGGTCTTGAAATTTGACCCGATACACTTTTTGAGTCGAGTTTGAGTTGTACGTTGGGTTAACCCGACTCGACTCGAAGTCAGATGACTTCTTAATACATATATATTTTTTTGTAATGATTTATGAAAAATTATAAAATCTTAAGGTTCAATTAATATATTTTACATAACTTGATGTTATTTCTACATTAATATGGTTTATTTTGAAACCTATATCGTAAAATATCTCTAAACTTTTGTTTCTCTCGTAAAATTTTATAATTTTATTATGTACAATATTCAAATTCTTATATGTTGTTCAAATATCGGGTTAACCCGATACGACTTGGGTCATTATCGGGTCGGGTTCAAGTTTCAAAAATTGACCTAATTTGAAAGTCGGGCTGGGTTTGGGTTTCGTCCAACCTGATCTAACCTTTTCCTTATATAGCCCTAACACTCATCATAGAAAAAAAAATGTGGGACACACATCTCTCTTTGTCCACTACTTATTATCTCTATAACATTGCTCACTCTATTTATTTTGAAGTGCTGGGTGTCCACCTTTTTGAGGTGTTAAAAATGTCTTTATCCAATATGAAACCAGTCCAGATCACCTTTTTATCACAAAAAAAAAATCGCATTTTGGAAGTGTATGCATATACAATGTAGGTTCCAGGCACCACACAAGTATATTCAGTATGGACAAACTTAGTATGATCATTTTGAATTTTGAATCTTGAATCTTTATTCTAGGGGTGCATTTGGTATGTGATAAAAATATGAAAGAATTTTTTTTGTGATTTAAGCTCTATTTATTATAATCTCTCCCATCTTTATCCATATATTAACCACACCCTTCAAATTATAGTTATACGTCGTTATAGTTTCTTTTTAAATTATATTTAAATATTTGTTATTTTATTTCATAGTCATATTAACCTCTAAGGAAGAAAGCTTTATAGTACAAAAATAAATTTCGTATAAGCCTTGCCAACAACCAAGATATTTATTTTTATTTTTTGAGGGGAACAACAAGTGAGTTGCGCCTATGATTCCGCCCATTTTATATTATCTCCATAGCATTCATGTATTTGTTTTTGTCACGAACGAAACTAATAATACTCTTGATCTTTAACGTTATATTCTTATAAGTCAAACTAATATCTAATATTGTTATATAGAAATATATCAAATTAATTCCTATTAAAAAATTATAACAAATTTTATAATGAATAAATACTAAGAGTGATGCTTATAATTTTAGAGACCACAAGAGTATGTACACAAATTCCATATAATCTTTCTTCCTCAATATAATTCTGATGTGAAGGAATTTTAGATATATCAAATGATATGAATAACAGATGAAATCCTCATATCCCAAAAAACTAATTTAATCCTGAATATGACATGTATAATAATAATTAGAAGGGTTGAGGAAAAAGGTAACAGATTCATAGGAATCTCCTAACCTGACATATAAACACACATGCAAGAGATCAAAGAGAAACCCACAACCAAGCACCCTATATATTGGACAGGAGCAGGGCTTCTCCTTGTGTCAATAAAGTATGAGGCTAAGCCATCTATTACAACGAAACCCGCACACAAGGACCTATAAACATACCCACAATAAATTGTGCTGAACAATAATTAGCCGAATAACAACAATCATCACAAAACATTAGGCTTAAATGATAAACTCTAATTGACTGATTTCCAATTAATTTAGGTCTAAGTTGAATTCAACATTGATTTATGTCAGTCCATAAAATTATTCCAACAATCTCCTACTTAGACAATATAAATCAAAACATTATAAAATAATACCCAAATTAAGTTATAATATGTGGAAGTAACAAGATGTCAAAACTAAACAAGCACTTCCAACCAAATGGTCTAGAGTGGGATAATAAGTGTCTCAACAATGTAGAAAATCATACTCGAAGGAGTACTGACATCATATTGCAAGATGCTCATTTCCTGGTGGCCCAAGAAAATGTAGTACACAGATAAATGGGATGCATAACAAAATTTGTATAACAATATGTGATCCTAATGCAATTCCCAATCAAATGACCCACCATCAGCCCAAGATGCTAATTGAGATCTAACAAATCTCAACACAGTAAAAAAATGAGATTGGGTCCAAAATCTCCCATAATGTGCTATATTAACATAAGAGTATGCACAACACCAACAACAACAATAACAACAAAATATGATGGTATAAACATCTAGCTAAGATGCTCTTTGAGATTCAAAAAAATATCTTAGGATAACAACAAATTGAAAATGTGTCCAAAATATTTCAATAATTTACCATTATACCAATTATGTCGATAATTTTGCTACACAGTCTTAAATGACAATAACATATGCTGTCACAATAAACATAGAAATTTAGCTCCCACTAACCTAAAACACCAAAGAGACCTCAATATACCTATACGGGTATGTAACCGACAATAAACTTCAATGGCTAGTCTTGGTTAGGGGATCAACAACAATACGTTTTGCAATAACTCGAAAATAGTTTATCACAACTTGCTAAATTAATCTCGAGAAAATATCATAATGATAATAATAGTGCACACTTTTCCCCATAATCCAGTGCATCAAAACATCATAAATATTCCCATTAGAGATAAGAAAATTTCAAAATACTCTAAATAGTACAATAAATAGTAGTGCAATCAGTGATAACTCTATAGTAGAGTACTCAATATAAATTTGGACTTATCATTATTCTCCCTAATAATAAAAGTACAAAATAAAGAGACAGAAGAGTACAGAGTCATTTCTGTTTATAACAAAATCTTACAATTGTTTAACATACTCTGTCTAAATGATCTGAGGAGATCATCAATGTCCAATTGATATTGTACAACAAATATCTCCTCCATGTCATCGTAAACTATAATCAAACGCTCATTTGAGCACAAAGTAAGGTGCCAGTGGAAGTATTTTAGATCTACAAACTAGTAATTAAGACATAACAAAACATAAAGTTTCTAACTCTCAATATAACAAAATTTTAACATTAATGGAAGCAACATCATGAGATAATCCACAAAACTCAACAATGTCCTTTATATAGGTCTTACACAATACAGCGATGACAGAACAACAAAGGAAAGAGAACCATACAACGGAATATCATAATGAGAATAAAATTAATTTGATTTTCTCATGTTTAATTAATTGGCGGTTAATTGAACTAGAGTCTTTGTATCATTGCAATCTCGTTGAAGGGTCCTAAATCACAATATACAAGACTCTCCAACGTGACAGAGAAAAACAATAACAATAATATAAAATTCCTAAACAATTTAATTCAATTTATTTTCTCTATCATCCCATGATTATGTCAGATAATATCACACCGAAGGATATATCTATTATCTGCATAACCTAACAACATTTGCAATCCAACACAAAAATTATATTAGATAATATCACATGGAAGGGTATGACCACTATCTACATAATCCAACAATATTTGTGAAAATTTTATAAAATATTAAATTGCTACAAAATTTCCCAACAAACAAGTAATTACTCCTAATATTATTCAGGAGCCAATGCTCATATACAACAAAATCATGTCGTTTGAGTTAGTATCGAGAGGATACTGAAAACTTTAAAACTATGACTATCAACTCATTAAGAATTATATCAATAAAGACAAACTGAAGGATAAGTTCATTATCAAAATAGCTCTTAATGTCACAACAGTTGCAATATTATTCAAAAGCAATAATCTTAACCATCATAGGCAAAATTGTACGGCCAAAATGAGAGTAAAATAAATTTTTTTGAATATATTAAAGAAAATATTCACAATATTCAGAAGAGTACACAATAAACAATAAGTATAAGATTGTGAGCTAAAATCCCCTAAAAACAAAACAACATTGGTTATAAAATGAAACATAAAGAGATTTTTAAACTCATAATTATTTTTTTATTTCACAGTAGTGTATAACGTCACCTAATAAACTTTCTCTTTATGTCATGTGGAATTTAGCCAAAATCAAATAATTTTTGTGTAAGCAGCGGAAAGTTCCAAAACTCAATATTTTCAAAAAAAAGACACGTTATAATATTTTTACACCTAATAATTTTGGATTTTCAAATTAAATCCCATACTAATTTATGCATGTTCACACAATCTACACAAAATCAAATATTCTTCCACTTGGACGGCATAAATTAGATGACAACATTTTACAAAAGAATTATTCAATATAATATAGGAGAAAAGAGTATAAATATTAGATAAGACGATATATTTTTCCATATGGAATATGATATTAAATATTAGATAAGATAATTCATAATTTTTAAAATTATATAATATACAATTTTCACAAATAGCACTTTATCACCATCGGTCCCGTGAAGGTGACCTCATAATTATGAAAGATGCCGAACAATAGTTTCAAAAGGTTATAGACAAAGACTCTTAGAATAATATTATGCAAAATCTAACAACAATTATTTCATTATTAATATGCACAATATTAAACACAATAAATAAAATATATTAACTTTGAGAGTATACAAACTATAAAATATTCAACAAAATTGTCAAACTACTTTAAATAATTCTCAGAATAACATTGTATAAAACACATAACTGCAATGTTCCAAAATATATAAAAAAGACATAAACAATACTTTAACAGCCAAAATACATCAATCTGAGAGTGTCTCACTTTTATTCATAAAATTTTCTAGATTGAAATTCAATAATGCCTCAAATTTCAACATCATAAAATCTTGAAATTCAATTTAAATAATTCCAAGATATTAAAAGAAATAATTAAAATTTTCCAAACTTTATTTTGGCACATAACATAACACAATACTTAACTAGAATATTTCATAATTCTCATAAAGAATCTCTCAGAATAAATTATATGATATTATCAATAAAATAACATTTATCACAATTACTCTCATGAATGTGAGATCATAATCATAACATATCTTAGAATTTATTGAGCGATAACTTCTTAGAACATTACTGAATATTATCAGAAAAATTTATACATAATATTATATACATATAAAGGAATCAAAATATAATATTTTTGAGAGTGTAGAAATTTGACAACCGCAAATTTTTTTTGTTATGATTATCATATACAATATTAAGTACAAAAGAGAGGTATTAATATTATTTTAATACTCAAAACTATCGTGCACCACTTATGGCATGTCCACAGAAGTAATAAAAGTTCTCAGAATTTTGCAGAACTCAATCTTGAAGAGTATCATTCATTTTTAATCAATTTGAGCTATAAAAGTTCAAAACATATATATATATATATACACACACACTTTCCTGTACACTATACACGAATTAGAATGGGAGAACAAAATTTATCTACAGCAAATCTTGCACTAAAATACTATTTCTCTAGCTTTTCTCACTCTTAATTAATATTCACTCACTATTATTTATTTCTATAAGAATGTCTTTCTCCCTCTCTCTCTAAATAGTTTTTGCATGAATTCTAAGTGATAAAACATTTATGAATCAAAATACAATCATTTTTTTTTGTTATTATTCAGGATATCAATTGTTGATTGTAACTAATTCAGTCAAGATGAGACAAAACCCACACACTGCCAAATTTCGAACTTCTAACTAGATACTTAAGGAACTTGGCTAACTACCAATTATGCTATGCCTTGTCATTATCAAAACACAATATTTTATAATAGAAATAATAGTATTTGAATTATTGAATCATTTGTAATTTATTAATAACGAGTCAGTCATACTATTATTTTTAAATTTTAAAAGCTAATTTTTTTTTCAAATTTATAGTGTTAATTATTCATATGAACTCAATAAGAATTATTAAAATAATATTATAACATGCTTATTTAGCATATAATAATATTATATAAAATGTTAATCGGTTATTTAATGTTCAAGTAAAAAAATTAAAAATAATAGTTCTCATCTAGAGATAAATAATATGAGTAGATATTAATTAAGAGAGAAAAAAGCTAGGGAAATAGTAACAAATGTGAGTAATCCAAAATTATTATAATACCCAAAATTTTAAATTGATTCAAAAAAAGGAAGAGTGAATTTTATGTCCGACATAAAATAGATCTAGCTAACCTTTACATAAATATGTGGTGGTTAGCCATTCCTATTATTTATATATATATATATATAGTGCCTTTTGTTTATTGAGAGCAACTTTTATCTTATTTTTAGCAACAAAAAAAAAATAAATTATTTTATCAAATAATACTATTATAGCTTTTTAAGAGTATTTTTTTTAGAGTCCAAAGGTCTTACCTCTCAAAAGATTATAACAATATCAAACCAACCTGAATTTAAAGGGAAATTAATGCAATTTACTCATAAAAAATTACAGGCATATATGTTTATTAAGAAAATTCTTCTCTTATTATTTCTATATTTATTTTTAATATTACTTTTCTAAAATTTTGAAAAATGGATAACACAGAAATAGACAAAATAAAATAATTATAATAATAACAAGAAATGAAAAAAAAGTAACGTCCAATACATATATATATCAAGAAAGAGAAAATTGGACCCGGTATTAAAGCGATCAAGGTACTGGTTCAAAGGTTTAGAGGTCCAACTATTCAATCGGAATGTAATAAAAATATATATAAATATATACATATGATTAATTTGAATATAAATAAATATAATAAATTATTAAAATTAACATAATTAATAAAAAATATTCATAGGTCCATAAAAATAAATACTATTCCATATAAAATTTTTCTAGTCTTAACTTTACAACATGGTCACAGAGCATTTGAAAATAATATTTGTTAATAACCAGTGAGATTTATGGTGAGCAGTCTGCAAATAGCGGAGAAAGGAGAAAAATAATCCAATAATTTTTATTAGTGTCTTTCTTTGGTTTCATTTTTTTTTATTTTTGCTTTATAATTACCATAAGATATCAGTATTTAAGTTTTAGAACGAAAAAAAACTGAGTTTTAAAAAAAAATCGGTCAGATAGGTCTGGTTCGCCGATTTTCCCAGTTTTTTCCCGATTCTGACCGGTTTTTGATCGATTTTGATTTTTCTCAATTTTTTATTTTAACCGGATCAGTCACCAAACCAATTCTCGATTAACCCGGTCAGACCGACCGGTCTAGTCCAATTCTCTCTTCATTGATGTATATATTCACATTTCAGTTTTCATGGACACGCAGACCTTTCTGGATACACACCGGCAAGTTGCAACGGGTGTAAGCTACGCCCTACGGTGAAAGTGGTCCCACCCGTGTGTCTGTCTTACTCTAACTTCCATGTGTGTCAATGCAATAAATGTGAAAACAGAGTTGCCCTGCTCCTCATTCTCATTCAACCGCCACCTTATAAGTTACATATAGTGAGTGTTATTATATCTTAGATATCAGAAGTGTCATTTAGACGTTGGACACGGTGCGTGATATATTTTTATTTATTATTGAATAGAATATAAGATCAAAATTATATAGAATTCATATTTGATTAAGAATAGATAAGGGTGTCAATATAAATAATATTTTTTCTTATAAATAGTTTAATTTTAATGTGATAAAAAAATTCTTTCAATATATATATATATTGGAAGTGGCCAACTTGCATCATCTCAGTTTCTGTGCCAGCAAGCGTGGTCTTCTATGGCCAAGATCAGATCACCAGTGACAAGCCCTTCCTTCTTCCTCAGAGTGCTGTTCCATCTTCTCTCCATTTCGGGTTCGTTATCAACTTTGTCCATGATTCCCTTTTGATTCCAAAAAGAAAAGAAACAGCTTATGTGCTAACAACTAGTATTTATTCTATTAACACACTTCCCTTCTAAATGGAAGATAAGTACATTCTATCTTAGCCTTGTTGTGTAATTGTGATCAGAATGCTATTATTTCCTTTTAGCTTCACAGAATGAAAGGCCATTGTGTGCTCACAGGAATCATCCAATTAATTTTTATCTTCCTCATTCTGTCAACTTGGTGTAGTATCTATTCTCCTTATGGCATCTTTTGTTTTTATCGAATATTTTGATATGGGGTAGTGTTAGTAATGATCTTCTTTGCAAATGAAATCGTGGGTAATCTAAATTCAGTGTTAGTTACTTGTGCAAGTTATCGAAATTCCTTATGAGTAATCTGCATTAGTCATTTCTGTAATCAATTTTTATTTTTCCCTCTTGAAGCATTCGCTTATCCCTAAATCTTGTTTTCAGATTCTTTTGTGCAAATCAATGGCCTTGGATTTGGAATCAACTATGGACAGATAGCCAACAATCTACCTTCTCCTTCTAGAGTGGCTGCTCTCATAAAATCAATGAACGTGAGTAGGATCAAACTCTATGATGCTGATCCAAATGTCCTTGCTGCCTTCTCCAATTCGGATGTGGAATTCATCGTAGGACTTGGGAATGAGTATCTTCAGAACATGACTAACCCTTCCAAGGCTCAGGCCTGGATTCAGCAGCATGTTCAACCTTACCTTTCACAGACCAAAATCACTTGCATCACAGTGGGAAATGAGGTCTTCAACAGCAATGATACTCATCTAATGTTGAACCTCCTCCCTGCAATGCAAAGTGTGCATGGTGCCCTTGTTAATCTTGGACTAGACCAGCAAGTTACTGTCACAACAGCTCATTCTTACAACATATTAGGCGATTCATACCCTCCTTCATCTGGTGCTTTTAGTCAAGATCTGATACAATTCATCCAACCCCTTCTTAACTTTCACTCTCAAATCAACTCACCATTCCTGATTAACGCATACCCATTTTTTGCCTACAAGGACAACCCAAATGAGGTTTCTTTGAATTATGTACTATTTCAGCCTAATCCGGGGTTGGTGGATCCTAACACAAATTTCCACTATGACAACATGTTGTATGCTCAAATTGATGCTGTCTATGCTGCCATGAAGGTGTTGGGGCATACCGATATTGAAGTCCGGATTTCAGAGACAGGTTGGCCTTCTAAGGGTGACCCTGATGAGGTTGGAGCTACACCACAGAA
This sequence comes from Dalbergia cochinchinensis, assembly GCA_031216125.1. Classification (NCBI taxonomy): domain Eukaryota; kingdom Viridiplantae; phylum Streptophyta; class Magnoliopsida; order Fabales; family Fabaceae; genus Dalbergia; species Dalbergia cochinchinensis. The sequence goes on from CM062372.1 coordinate 11,987,901, forward strand.
TGCTGCAATGTACAATGGTAATTTGCTTAGAAGGATAGAACAAAAGCAAGGAACTCCAGCAAATCCATCTGTTCCAGTTGATATATATGTCTTTGCACTTTTTAATGAGGATTTGAAGCCTGGTCCAGCATCAGAGAGGAACTATGGCCTTTACTATCCTGATGGCACCCCAGTTTATAATATTGGATTACAAGGTTATCTCCCAGAGATTGCTATGCCATCCAAAGCCAATGTAAGCAGACACATGATGAAGTTTCACCTACCAACTTACCTGTGAAAATTCTCACCTACTCTCTGCTTTTTCATATCTGGCTACTAGATAATAGGCCGGTTGAGTAGCTTTAATGCATATGTATCTGACTCCTCTATTGCTTTTAATTTGCAGGCTTTCTCTGTCAATTTTCTTGTCTGCATATTTACATGCTTGGTGTATGCTTGGGAGCTTTTGAGATCGTGAAGGGAGGGGTCAAAGTAAACAGGAATTCCTATACATGATTCTTTTGCAATAGAAAGTTATTCAAGGTGAGGAAAATTTTGAATTGTCCCTGGACTTTTCTTTTTCTTTTTTTTGTCTTGATTGTTATTTTCCTTGTATTTTTATTTGAAAGGTAATTACTACTTTGGCTATTACTATTTCAGTATTTGTGGGAACCATGTGGATCACATAAATATTGAAACTATATGGAGTTAAAATGATAGGGGGTGAAAACATGCTGAATCAAGATAGGCTAGATTTTATCCCTAACAGGTTAGATCTGTAGTACACTTATTTGGTATAAGTTTGGCTTATACTCTAATACAGGCCAAGACAATTTTAATATCGAACAAGTTAGTTCTTGACAAGTATAAAAAGTCGGACACCTAGTGTTCTCTGGATAGAAAATATTAGCGATATTAGTGACAATTTCATCATTGGACAAATTAGTCACTAAAGTCATTTCACAAAAAAAAAAAAAATCTCTATCCCTCATTCCCTTTCTTCCTTCATCCTCTTCATCACCACCACCATAGTTGAGGCTTTATGGATAAAGTATGCCAACACATAGAAACCCAATTAAACCAAAATGGACGAAACAAAAACAAATACACATTACATTAATAATGCAACATTTCCGGACCCAAAAAAAAAAAGTAGAGAAAAAGAAGATGCTTGCACAAGCAAGCTATGGCAGGAGAGTGGATATTGTGGCGAAGCTTCGTGATGGCGTCCTTATGCGACTCAGGGGGTACCTTTGCACGAAGATCGTAGACGTTGATGTCAATGTCAAGGTGGTGGTTGGGGTTTGTTGTTGTGTGCACTGTGAAGATGGATGGAGTCAGTGTGGTGGTACTAGATGGGGGTTTGCTATTGTTAGCGGTGGTTGTCAATGATATATGTTGATGAAGAGGTGTTGTGTGTTGTGAAGAAAGGGTGACAATGAGTGGTTTCAAAAGTGCTTTAGTAGTAGTAGTACATTTTTTAAATTAGAGTGAATACCATGTTTAATCCTTTAAGATTTTTGCGTTGGACTATTTAATCCCTCAAGAAAAATAATTACCTTAATAGTCCCTTAAAATTAAAAATGTCGGGCCCGTTAGTCCCCCGTTACTGCTCCACGTGAACCGTTACTTCTCCGTTACTTGGATAACACACGTGGAGCAGTAACCTCTTGTTCACCTGCATCATCTCTTCACCTCCACCTCTTGTTCATCGTGATCTCTTCTTCATCATCTCTTTATCTCTAACTCCAGCATCCACATTTTGCTTGCAAATCACCTTGCAAATGAATTCAATCAATCATCATTATCCTGCCTGCAAATCATCTTGCAAATGAATTCAATCAATCATCATTATTCATTACATTTCTACATCAACCAGACACAGTTCAGAGTTCAAAATAGGTCATGAATTCTATACTTGCTATTATCATATTCAGAGCTCAGTGCCATTATCCTTTGTATAAGATAGGAATGTATTGACTCCAAACCATCTTTCTAAATAATATCCAACAAGAATTATGAAACCCAAAAAATCGGACTACCACACACCATCACACATACCCCTACAATTTAGACAGCATATGAAACTTCTACTCAATCATCACCTAGTACCATCAAATCCCCCAACTTTACCTTCACAATCAGTTTCTGAAAATGGTACCACCACTACCAAACCCTCCCTTCTTCCTTCCACGACTAAGCCTCAAATGGTACCACCTCCACAACCCAAAGCAAGAAGCAACGAAGCAGCAACACCGAAAACACCAGTGGCAACAATAATAACAAGATCGAGGGAGATGAGGAACTACATCCACATGCATATCTCGCGTGGGATCTGGGAGGAGAGGGAGTTTGAGCCGAGATTCAGGCACTAGAGGTTCTTGCCGCAGAAGTTGAGGGATTCTGGGATGATGCCAGAGAGGTTCATGCCTTGTAGGTCGAGCTGGAGTACGCGATTCTCGTGGAGGTTCCAGCACTCGATGCCGGTGAAGCTGCAAATGAAGCCGCCGTCGTGTTCTAGATGTTCCAGGAGGCGAGGTGGAGCTGTGGGTCTTGGAGGCTGTCCTTGATGCCCTTGATCATTGTATTAAAAACCGGTTCGGATCGGCCAGTTTGACCGGAAAACCGGTGAACCGGTCGTGAAACCGGTCCAAGTTAGTATTTGGATCGGTCCTACATCAAAACTGGTGTGACCCGGTTTGACTCGGCCGGTCGAACGGGGTCAGACCGGTAGAGTTTTTCTTTGTTTTTTGCTTTGTTGTTCTAAATGATGACATTTTCAAAAACCTTTAAAAAAAATCTAATTTAACTTATAGAAAAATGCAATAACTTTATTTGTATGGCCATAACTTATGAGTTTGTGATGTAAAACTTTGTGAGTTTGCTTATATAATTATGTTTTGAACTTGTCAATTGTGATTCGTGAATGTGAAATGTGAATAATATTTTAAAATTTATGTTATTTATTTATGTTTTTATATTTGGACCCTTTAAAGAGTATTAAATTGTTAATTAGTTGTCATTTTATTGTATTTTATTTAAATTTTTATATTTTTTTTTATAAATCCGGTTCAACCAGTTCGACCAGTGACCCACCGGTTGAACTAGTGACCCAGTGACCCGATGCCTCGACCGAGTCGATCACCGATCTGAGTCTGAAAACTATGCCCTTGATGCACTGGACGTTGTCTTCGACAACCTGTGAGGAGACCAAGGGGGAAGGGAGAGGAGAACCATGGTGGTGGTGGTGGCATTTCTGCAAACAAAGAGAAGAGCAACGACATTGTTTTGGTTAGATGTGGTATTTAACGTTCATTTCACAGTCCACGTAAGCATCTCCGTTAGTGTTTCAAGTCTCAAATCCGTTTAGGGACTAATTATTCCTATAAATAAGATCTTCAGGGACCGCAATTGTAATTTCAGATGTTGGAGGACTAAATAGGCCGGTGAATTTTTTTAAGGGACTACCAAGGTAATTTACTCTAAAATTATTTCAGTATTAGATAGAGAGAGGAGGGATCCAAGACAATAGGGGAGCTCTTAACAGTGGTGGTGGTGGTGGTGATGATGAAAAGGATGAAGGAAGGAAAGGGAAAGGGATGGGGAATTTTTTTTTTAATTTAAATGACATTAAGGACTAATTTATCCGGTAAAGAAATTGTCATTAACACCATTAACATTTTCTGTCTAGGGACCCCTAGTTTTCGACTTTTGACGTTGTCAGAAACCAAGTTAATACTTTCTAAGAGACCAATTCAAAGGTTTACTCTTTTTTTAAGCCTAAATTTGGTCTAGTCCAAAGTCTAACCTGAGTTAAAACTTGTTTAAAAAGATGTTAATTAAAAATATTTTAAACGAGCTAATAGGCTTACGGGTTAAAAAAGGGTACACCTAAAATGGATCCATTCGAGGATATCATATGAAACTATAGATGATCATGCATATGTATGAAAGTTCAGTCCGAGGCTCAAATGGTAAAGTGATTTTTATGGCACCATCTTATTCTTAACTTTACGATAGTACTGTACAAATATTAGAACAATCTCAAAATCATGTGATGGGAAAGTTTTGGAACCATACTTTGGAAAGGTTCTGCCTAAATATCCAACTAAAGCAGAACCTGTCAAAATGCCGTCCAATTAATGCATGTACTAAGTGGACTCTTGTGCCGCCATAACCACCCCCAGAAAACCATCCTTTACTCGTTAATGTATTATAATATGGTAAAGGGTCTCCATCTTCCTTATCTCTCACTTGCAATCATGCATATGAATCTTCCTGTGGATGAAAATTCTCCTTGTCTTCAGCTATACAAAAGTCCAAATGGGTTGCATCAGAGGGAAGAAATAAATAAATAAAGCCTTCAGGGATCCTCATGCCGGAAATTCAAACCCGACAAGTTTTTGCCCACGGTTGTGAGCCTTATGTGAGATATGACTCCCGCTTCTTCCAATAATTATCTCTTCCCACATGAGGTTTTTCTTTTGGATCATACTTGAGAGTTTTCCGTTGAAATTTCAAGTATGAATAGTAAAGTCCCACATTTATTAAGAATAGATTAAATGAAAATTGAGTATATAAGATATGAGAATCTACTAACTTATTGCTCTAGGTTTTGGGAAGAGTATATAAGATATGCGAATTTATATATATATATACACACACTTAAAAGTTAGAAAGAGAAGCCTAAGAGCCGGTAACTTAGATAAATTCTGGCTTTAGTCTATTGACGTAGGTGTCCCTGTTGCCTCTCCCTCCCAACACTTTCCCTTCCTATCATACATTTTATTTCAAATTTCATAATGAGTCATGTCCAAATTCCATTGTTCAAATCAAAACCATTTTGCCTTAGTGCGGAATGATTCTTTGCCATAAAATTCTATTAAACCTTTTAGCAAAGCATCTAGTGATCTCTATTATCTCTACCAATGAGTCATACAATAATTATACTCATGGAAGCAATTGTGTGAGTTTGTGAGTGGCTAAAACTTTCGACCAAGAACCTTATTTAGAATTAATGGCGTTTCTTTGTTGGGCGAAAATCACGTGGAATATTCTACAACGTGAGGGTCACAACAAGTGAGCTGGCGATCGGTTTTAGACATGGTGGAATGGTCCATGCCTTGAAAGCGAAGTGTGGAGTTCTTAGTACATCTGGTTGGTCCTAAAGGGATAATAAGATTGGCAGATGAAAACATTGCACATGCAAATTTTCCAGCTTAAATATTATTGATTCGTAAGCTAACAGCTTCCATAGCTGAACTTTTGGTGCATTAAAAAAGAGTTCTCTATTTTTTTATTCTCTGATTTTGGCACTAGTGGATTAAAGAAAGTGTTGTTGATTTAATTCTAATTTTAGTATATTGCTTTTTCATCTAAGCAATCACTTGTGCAGTTGTTTCCTTTGTTTTGCCCTTTTAAGTAGAGTTAACTATTGTCAAAGCATTTTAATATTGATTGGTTTTTATGTTGCCCAAAACGTGGCCAAGATCAAATCTTCGTGACCTCCCATCAAAAGAAGCATAGATAGATTTTGGTGAAATATTTAATACAAATTCATTCACCCTCACATGCTGAACGTAATCCCATCGCCATTTTGTATGTGTATGTCTGACATGCGCAAAGTTATGCTAATAAAAATATATAAACTTAGCTTTTGTCTTGACCATAAAACTTAGCACATTCATGCCTGAAATAAGAATTTTCCACTCAAATTTCTCGTGATATAGATCGGTTGTGTTTGGAATTTGAAAAATTCACATATTTTCGACCATACAAAGGGTGGTATGCAGCAAATACTAACACATAGTTCAATTTATTAGATTATTAAACATAGTTTAAAAAGTAATCCAAATTATTGGGTGTAATATGATTTCTTTCAATTTTGACAGTGATTTTTCTTTTTGATTAAAAACAAGAAGGCTAGGGTCATATCTGGGAAAGGTGTGGATCTAAATCTAATGCTTATTAATTTGGTTTGCATTTCATTGACTTAATATTTGATGTATCATTGCAGGGAGAGGGAGACAAAAAGCAGCACAGTTTTCTTTTCATTTGTTGAAGCAAATCCTGCACTTTGCGTAAAAAGCTATGGTGGCAGTAGGTTGGGGGTTTAGTTCATATAACTGAAAGAGACATCATAATTAAAATCATTCATACACTCAATGCTTTCAGTTTTAGCAATAATCAAAGATAGAGCCCAGAAACTGGAGATGTAATAATGAGTATTGAATCTTGAGTATAGAGTGATTTTTTTGTTAGAACATTGATAACATATAAAAGCAGATTTTTTTTTAAAGAAATGGTGAGTTATAATTATATGTACAAGAATGTTAGAGGTTCCCAAAAAATTGGTTTTTGATGTAGCCATTTTTATAAATCTATTCTCTTCCAAATTATTTTCAGAGAAGATAAAAATAAACTTAATCGTAATTAAAACACTTTTTCTGACCAAAACAGATAATTACTATTTTCAAGTCATTATGATTGGTTTAGTGGTGAGTGATTTGGGTAGTATGCATGAAGTTTTAGATTTAAATCTTATTGTAATTAATATAATTTTTTTAAGTACCAAAACAGATAATAACTATTTTCTTGTGTCAATTAGGTTTCTTTTAATGAGTTTAATTTTAATATTCCAATAGTGTTAAAGCCTTCTTACACTATTATTATCTAATAAAATCTTTCTATTTATATTATTTTTCAGATAGCAAGTGAGAGAGTAAAATTCAACTATATTATTTGATATGTAAATACATATATAATTGGATAACAGTGTTACTGAATCATTTATTTTGGTTTATAATTTTACATATAAACAAATTAATTGAGATTTTAAGTCTATTTAGAACAACCTATTTTATCATCATTAAATATAATAAATATATAAATAAAATAAATAATAATTATAATTATATTTAATGATAATAAAATAAATATTTTAATAAATATTCACTTTTAAGATGTTAAAATTACAATTTTTGAAGAAACTAGTTATGCAAGCTATCCAGGGCAGGCGAATTAGTGCCAACCTTTTATTATTTAACTATCATATTAGTCAAAATGTATAAATGCAGAAGCAACCTTTTTCTACCTGTCTTTTTGTGGTTGAAGGAATCTTAAATGGCATAGGTTTGGACTTTGAGTAGCCAGCTAGCTATCTCCACCTTCTCCTTTTTCTTTTATTTTCTTTGGTTGCAATTTGGTTGCTTTGATTGTGAAAAGGTACTAAACAACTAATAAGTTGCTTCAATTTGACGAAAGAAATAATAGATTTTGATATTCTCTTCTTTTTTTTTTTTTGTAAAGGGAGAAAAGAAAAACAAACAAACAAAAGGCACCTACCTATTCATAGTATCAACCATGAGCAAGTTAGTAGTATCTCTTGAGGGTTGAGTCCAAATAATTAAAGATTAAAAATCAACTGTCACAAGTTTTACTAACAAGTCAGCAATCTTATTAGTTGAGTGAAAGATATGATAAAACGAAACAACCCAATCACGATGCATAATCTCTCTAATCTGATGCAAAAGACTTTAAAGCGCAGGAGTCCAAAAAGTTTGAGGACTGGAAATTAAACCAAGCGCCTCCATAGAATCCGATTCGCAATACATCACTCTCCATGATTCTAAATAAAGAATAGCCCTTTTGTGATAGCTAACAGTTCCATCCAAGTAACATCTATTAGTCTCACCATACAAGAGAATTCACTAATCAAGTCCCATTTGAGTCTCTGATCACCCTCAAATCCGCTGCACCTCTCCACCAGACACACACTAGCATTCACATTTAACTTAACGTTCCCAATTAGAGAGCAGATATTCTCGTGTGAAGCACAGAAGAAAACTATCAATAACAACGTCAATTGAGAGAAACAAGGTGACTTCTACCTTAATTCATATAACTTTTGGACCTTTTGATGGTCCATTAAATTTTGTCACTAAATTACTTTACTATCCCTATTTTAATTTTTAATTTTCCTTTCCAACCATTCCCCACCTCCTCTCCGTTACTCACGTCTCTGGTCTCTTTTGGCTCACCAACATCACCCTCCCAGAAATTTCGAGAGTGAGATTCATCCTTAAAAGAGTATTTTACTACAACATGTTCACTATTCTGAGTGAATTGTTAATTTAAAGATATAGGATACATTTCAGGAAAAAAAAATAAAATCATGTCATGGAATATGTTCTTAATTTTGTAGTTTATATACCCATAACAAATCTTTTATGGGCGAAAGTTTGTCATCGGTAGTATTTGGAATCATTCAAATTAGAAAATAAATTGATTTGATTTAAAATGATTTTAATTGTTTTTATTTTTAAGTGAAATCTTATATTTGAAATGATTAAATAAAATTGAAAATGAATTGATTTAGAAATCTATTTTTATGTCTAAAATATAATAGATTCTGTTTGGAATGATTAAAATAGGAAATAAAATGATTTGATTTGTGTGTAAGTTTTAAAATCAATCCATTTCCATCAAAATTCTATCAAAATCCAAGGAATTTGAAAATTAAAAGAATGAAATTGGATGGAATTAAAAATCAATTCATTTCTTCTTCTTTTTTTCAATTCCAAATAAATGATTTAATTTGCAAATAATTTCATTTTCATTTTTATATGATTCCAAAGACACATAGAGAATTCCATTTACCGAGAATTTGAATTCCAATTTAATTTTGTCACAGAGAACTCAGGCCTTCTTCATTCAATTTTGTCACATAGAATTCCAATTTCTCACGTTTATGGAGAAAAGGGCAAGAAGCGAGGTGATAGTATTGGAGGAGTTGCAACATTACTCTCCAACCACTCCAGCTGAGTGCACAGGTCTTAGAGTGTTTGGAATCGCATAAAAATGGAAATGAATTCATTTGGAATTGAAAAAAAAAAATGAATTGATTTGTAATCCTATCAAATTCAATTATTTTAATTTTTAAATTCTTTGAATTTTGATAGGATTTGAATGGAAATGAATAAATTTTAAAATTTATACAGAAATCAAATCAAATCATTTCATTTCCTATTTTAATTATTTCAAACACAATCTGTTGTATGTTAGATATAAAAAGGGAACAATTTGAATTTGTCTTTTAGATCCCATGCCTTTGAACCAATAGCATTTTTGTATTTTACATGTTGGGACACATAAGTAAATCAGCCACCTTTGACAAATTTTATCTTTGTTCTAATTTGTTAAACTGGAGGTTACTAGTAATCATAGGGCAAAAAAGTATTAAGTGCATTTTAAGATCCTCCCATTTGTCTTGAACCTCCTTAAAAAAACCTAATCACTTAAGCAATAGAATGGTTTATCCTTCATGCCTCTTTGCATGTCAATCTTTCTTTGAAGGAAGGGGATTATGTGAGTATGCCATTTACATCCTGGGTAATAATATTTTGACACCTAAAAAGTAAGTGTCTATTCAGACACCCACTTTATAACCATTGGATGTGATGATTGTCCCCACTTATCCTTAACATTCATCACATTCAATGGTTATAAAGTGGGTGTCTGAACAGATACCCACTTTTTAGATGTCAAACTAGTATTACTCTTTAGGTCCTATATCCTAACAAATTTATTTTTAATAATATCTTTTCGGTGGTATGAATATAATTAAATTTCATACTCCATACTTACGAAAAATTTGCCAGCCAATCATCATTTTTCTCATTTATTGTTGGGGATGTCCATGGAAAAGATTGGGCTTTAAACAGATGGTAGAAGAAAGCCCAAACATTGAAGCCCAAAGCCACGAAGGAGTAGAAGAGAACTCACTCACTTTTACTCTGTCTCACATAACAAAAAAAAAGGAAGGCTGTGTTTGGATTCGGTTTACTATTTTCAATTTTTTTATTAAAAATTTTAAAAATTATAAATTTTATTTTTAAGTTTTAATTTTTTTATAAATTTTTAAAAACTAAAAATGAAAGCTTGGAACCAAAACTAAACATTTCTTTAGTCTATCGACAAGAAGAAAAGAAAGAAAAAAAGTGAGCGTCCGACCAAAAAAAGAAAAAAAAAATGGGAAAAGAAAAAAGTGAGCGCGAAGTGTAATATAGTGTTGACAATGGCGGGAAACAAAGAAACCAACGCAGAAAGAAACTTCATTTGTTGAGAGAGAAACCCTAATTTAACATCAAGATCGAAATCGAAGAAGAATCGTTGAGAAAACTGCTAAACTGAGCGTTTTGATTGAAGAGAGAGAGAGAGGTGAATGGCGGAGGCGGCGAAGAAGGCGGCGGAGGCGGAGGAGCTGCCGAGGACTATCGTGCGCCGGGTGGTGAAGGATAAGCTGTCTCGTTGCTCCGAAGACGGAGACATTACCGTCAACAAAGACGCCCTTCTCGCATTCTCCGAAAGCGCCAGGATCTTCATACACTACCTTTCCGCTACGTACATTTCTTTTGCCCCTAGTTATAAACCCTAATTTTTTATTGCCCTAATGAAATTTTAGTTATCCTCTTTTCTATATTATTGCGCTGAATGAAACCCCCTTTTCCTCCTGTTTGCTTGATTAGCAAAAACTGGAATTAGAAAATTACTTGTCAAGTGTATGTAGTTTGTTTAGCTAAGCGTATAAAAAAAATATTTATATGATCAGAAGATATTTACTTTTGTGAAGGAACAGGATAGAATCTGATTCTTCATCTGCATTTTGTCCTGAATTTATTTATTTATTTATTTATTTTGAAAAATATCAATGCACCGTAAGTAAGTCAAGTTGGAAAGGAATAGAGATTTTCATTTTTCCTCTTGCTGTGGGTTTTGTGTTTATAGATGAACTGAACTGCGGAAGGGTTAAAATTGGGAACTTTCTTAAGAAAGTTGAGAAATTTGTGATGGAAGTATATGCCACTATTTGGACTATTTAGTTGGAACGTAATTCTCGCACTTCCAATGAAAGATTTTCAGACAAGCAAGTTTTGTGGGATAGGATTAGACATTTAGCCTCTATTTGTTGTAAAGCAATGTTGAAAGATTAGAAAACCATGCGTCATTGATAGTATTTCTATAGCTGGTTTTGGTTCTTGTATAAAGGATCTCTTGTCCTCTTGTAATTTCCTATCTTATTCTCAATATAATTCGTATTTTATCAAGAAAATGAAAATTGAGATGGAAGTTGCAGAGACTGATTGGTGATTTGAAATGATGCGGTGGTTCAGGGCTAATGACATATGCAAAGAGTCAAAGAGGCAGATCATCACTGCTGAGGATATTTTCAAAGCTCTTGAAGAAACTGAGTTCTCTGAGTTTATCCGTCCACTGAAAGCTTCCCTTGAAGGTCCGATACTTACTTACTTTCGATGTAAAGCACAAATATGGGGCAACTTTTTGTGTTTATTTTTTTGAGAATTCTGACTTTGCCATGATATTTTTATCTCTAGTAACTTGTACAAAATCTTCTACCAAGGCTATTCGGGTGTTATTATTATGTCCATGTACCCATATATTGAGTCCTTGTCAAGTTCTTAGGCTAAAATTGAACTTGTTTGATCATGTGTGCACTCTAAGCATGAGACAAGCAGGAGTAGATTCTCTCATGCTCCCATTTAACATTCAGGTTCCTTATTAAATGCTCACCGAGTCACCGTTAATCATGTTTTAATTAATGGATGGTTGAGATCATTGTAAATGACTTTGCCATGTTAAATGGGGACATGAGCAGATCTGTTGTGGTCTTCTCTTTTACTGTTATGCTAAACTAGCTTGATCAGCTAGTAGGTGAAATTTGGTCCAAAGCTATAAAGTCCGTTCAAAGAGGAATGAGATGAGAGGGGCTGTAATTTATTCAAATTGAGGTACATATGATTGTATATTAGCAGGACAATGAGTTAACTAATGAAACACACAAGATTTGATTTCATTATGTTTTCCATTTGGAATTAGAATCCGTTTTATAAGATGTATGTATGTTCTCTCTCTCTCTCTCTCTGTATATATATATATATATATATATATATATATATATGTCAAGAAGATGCATGTAATTGATTGACTTGGCAAGCGGTTTGTTTTTCACTTTGTCTGTGTAGACTTTTGCCAACCTTAACACCTATTCGTCATTACCTAACAGAGTTCAGGAAGAAGAATGCTGGGAAGAAGGCAGCAGTGTCAAAGGGAAAGGACAATGAGTCAAACAAGAAAAGAAAGGTGGAAGGTGAGTCGTCTGATAAAGGCAAGTGTGGTGAGTCATCTGATAAAGGCGAAGTTGGTGACAGCCAATGAGGCAAAAGTGATGAAGGCAGTTGCATTTGGCATGACTCAGCCAAGGCATTAAGTTATATAGTATTTCATGTTATTATTTGGATAATATGTATGACTCCTTGTTGCTAGGATGCTGCAAGCTGCTCTCCTCTCTACAATTGTCACAAATATAGCTTTCAGCCCAATGCCCAAGTCACAATTGTTTGTCAATAGAATGCTTCCCCTTCCCCCTGCTACATGGTGCAATAGGCCCAATCCTTACAGGAGAGAAAATATATTTCATCATAAGTCTTGATGAATTGCATCCTTTTGTGTTTTCGTTGTTTTATTTTGGAAGGAGAGGGGTGGCTTGGCTGCAGTTCTCTCGTTGAAGAGAGAAGATTGTGCAACACAAATTTACATTTAAATGTGTCAAAATTATGGGCTGGATATAAGCTGTTTTATTGCATTTGGTTGTGGATTGCAGGGTTGTATGAGCTACTACTTTAATGCCTTCTAAACTATGAAGCTAGTGCAGTGATTGAGGTTTAGATTCTAGTAATTGATTGCCCATTTTCTCGACCTTTCTACCTTGAGGTTATGGCATTTGGCTATGGATTTAATTCCTTTATAATGTGGTCACTTTAGTGTCGAAGAATAAGATTGCAAAGATGGTAGCCTGCTTTTAAGCAAAGTGGCAGAGTCAAAAGTTGGTTCATGGCTTTTTAAAGCAAACCACATGTCGCAACTTGCAAGGAGCATTTGGTGAACGTGTGAGATTGCCTTTCAAATTTTGCTTTCCTTTTAATTTCATGCTCCAGAATCTCTCTCTTTATATAGAACTTCTTATGCGTAGAATTGTGGAATTACCTGAGTTTTCATTTTTATATCAGCCTTCAGGAAGTTTTCTGCCCTTTTAGGCTTTGAGTATGAATACATGTACTGATAAGAAAATTATGTACTCCTGCATATTTATTTCGTAGTATTTTGTTTGTGCATTTGAAGCCACCATATTGCAACATGAAGAAAATATTTCGAAGAACCACAGCACTGTTCCTAATGATAGATGTGAGTAATGCTCTAAACTTAGGTCCTCAAGTTTTTTGGCTAGACGACTAAACTGCACTCACCCTGCTATCAAATGGTGAGAAGTTGAGATTAAACCACACTGGGCAAAAAAAGTCCATGCAACCCATCCTTTTCTAAATTTTATATTTTTAGATCGTTTTGAACTATATTTATTCTTTAGTTTCTATTTTTTCATTAATGTTCTTCAATTATAATTATCATGATATTTCTCATAAATTTATTATAATTCTAACATGTATTTATTTGAATTTATTATACATTGACCTTCTACAACTTAAATTTTTTTTTTTTAACTTTCAAATTGTACTCATTTTCACATTGTAATAAACTAATTAAAATATGAAAATGTATATAATTTCTTATTGGATTAATATTTGACACAATCTATTGTTGAATTTGAAGTCTGTCATATAAATTATATCTATTAAATACTAAATGAATATAAAATTATTTTGCATATTTTTATGTATATTAAAATTAATATAATGTATATATTTAAAATGAATAAGAATAAAAGTTATATCATTACATTTTTACTAATACATAATTTTTATGAAATTTGATACAAATGATCTCTATGATAAGTAATTGTAATTCATTGGTTAGATCAACAAAAAAATTTTATAAAAAATTATGAAGTGATGTAACTATATTTAAAATTATATCAATGTAATTTGATCTTAACCCAAAAATAAATTTAAGAAATATATAATAAACTTATTTTCAGAAAAAATGTTCAAATAATTAATAAATTTCAAATATAACTATTTTGTTATATTTTGAAATACACAGTTATATTTAAATTAATTTACTTTAAGTAAAGGTTTATGCAAAAATTTTAAATTTTTTCAAAAAATAAATTTACAATATAATAATATTTGTTTATCAAATAAAAGTTCTGATAACATGTTTTATTTATATAATCCGTGAGTTTTAGGGATTACAAAAACCAACTAATCTCTACATTCTAATAACCAGGTGTCAACCAATTTTTGCATTTTGATTTTAACCGTTATTCCCTTGCGAGTGTCCGACCTGAATTTGATTTCTACTGCTCATGTCAGCTGCAAATTGCAGCAACGCTGGTGCATCAGCGCTCATCCTGCACACCAACTTGCATGCTTGACATTACTCAATCCGAGTCCAATGACTATTGGGCAATTTGCTGATATATGAACTATTCGTATGAAAAAAACTAAGAATTAGAACGTGTTTGATTGGGAGTTAAAAAAAATAAAAATAAAAATAAAAATTTTATGAATGAATTTTATATGAAAAATTACACATAAAAATTTTATAACCAAACACGTCCTTAGCATTAAAAACCTCCCACCGACCTAGACCCAACAGTGACAGTTCAACTTTTCAACCTGATTGCTTTTTACTTCTATTTTCTGTTTTTATATTTAATTACAAAAATATAATCTAATCTTTAATTTATTTCTTGTAATCAAAAGTTTATTAAAAAATATAAGAAATAAAAACAAAAAAAATTATTGGAACTAGAAAACAATAACAAGAAATAAAAATAAAAACTAAACAAACCTTATTTGTCAAGCTCTAGAAGATTACAATGACAATAGTCCCCATTGGTGGGTTGGAAATCTGCAGAATAAATATTTAATGAAAAACAATTATGTAACACACTTCTAATAAAGTAAAAGCAAATATTAAGGCACAAAACAAACTACACATTTAACACCGGAGTTCCACCATAATCCTATCATCATTCTATATGTTAAAGACCAGCTAATATGGGCGGTATCTGCGCCCTTGGCCACTATCGGTGTTGTGCCTCCCTTTACTTGAACTGCCAGCATTCCTGCTGCCACTCGCGCCGCCGCCAACCCTGCCACCTCTCTGATAGGAGGGCGGTGTTTGTGGCGGCATACCTGAACCTGGTTGTTGCCTGCAAAAGAAAATAAATTTTCATGCTCTGGATTCATCAATTAGGGTGCCATAGAAAGCCATTGGAAAATTTATTTATTTATTTTATATGAAACATTGTAAAAATTATCTGCCAATCTCCCAAATGCTATGTCAAGAGAGAGAGCATGCCACAGATAATATCAATGTCAAGCAACAATTTCCAGTTCTACTTACAAGACATATCCGATCCGCCCGTCAGCCAGAAGCATAGGCATCATGGCCATTCCAGGGGGAGCTGCACCCCTTCCATACATCAAGGGCTGCAAAAGATCCAACTCCACCCATCAAGTTTAATTGATTGAAAATGTGATATTAAATGAAAGGCATACAATACATAGATCTCCTAGCGTGCAAATATACACTTCATAAAGCATATAGCGATATTCTGATGAGTCTCATGTATGATTCCTATTGAAATTAAAAATATATTGAACATGTAAAAAGAGGTAAGCAATGCATTAAGCTTTGGATTTTTCAAAATTTAGTAGAGCTCCATAAAGCCGGCCGGCATAAGAGTAACTTCCTGTATGGAGACTAGCCAAATAATATCTAATGACAACAGAGATGCATGTGTCACCTGAGCAAGACCTGGAGCACCGTATCCTGCGCCAAGGGCACCATAGCCACCCCCAACAAAACCATAACCAACATGAGGTGGATAAGTTGGAAGCAATCCCGGCTTCGGCGTATTTGAGCCTCCAGACTTTTGATCAGCCTGGGGCTTTGCCAGAGAGCATTCCAAAATCTGACCTGAAAATTAGACCAAACCCAATCAACATTGATCAATGTTTATACACATAATTAAGAAAAATGGGAAAAATTAATAATAATAATAATAATGCAAACTTTACCTTCTAATTCATATCTTTCAGTGTTTTTTAGTGCTTTCATAGCACTTGACCTCTCTGCAAAATGTACAAAACCAATTCTGTTCTTTTCTTGTCCGGACTTTGCTGGTGGAAGAACCACCTTTGTGATCTTCCCATGGCGTTCAAAAAGCTTCTTCAACTGTTCCTGAGTGACATTCTTAGGCAAGTTCTTCACATATACTGCCTTCACCTGTTCATACATGCTTAAGAGCTTACTATAGTACTGAATCTAGATGTAAACTGTTACAATACCAGTCTGGACTCAATTGAAAGTTGATGTGATTCATTAACATATTGAGCACATGTTAGATTAACAATCTATGATTATGACTATAATAAAATAGTTAGTTTCACTTAGTTAGCTCCATAATAAGACTTCTTAGCTCTTGTACTTAATGCACTCATAATAGAATTTATGGAGCATTTGGTACACGGAATGTTATTACACTCTCGTGAATGTAACTTATGGAAATGTAATATTCTCATGTTTGATACATGGTTTAAAGAAATATTCGTGGGTACATTGCATAGCCAGAAATAAAGATTGACCAATTTTCATTCTCACCTTCCCCATGGAAATGTTAGGGCCGGTTTAGTTTGAGTTTCCAGTTTTCAATTTTCCAAATTTTGTAAAGAGAATTAGGGTCTGTTTGGTTTGAGTTTCCAGTTTTCCAGAATTTGTGAAGGAAAAACTAAAAATTCTGAAAACTGAAATTTGTAGTTTTCAGAATTTTCAGTTTCTCCTTCAAAAATTCCGGAAAACTAGAAACTGAAAACTCAAACCAAACAGGCCCTACAAATTCCAGTTTTCAGTATTTCCTTCACAAAATCTGAAAAACTGGAAACTCAAACCAAATAGGCCCTTAGATTCCCATAGAAAGAATGTTTCTACAAAAGTAAAATGACAAAATTGTCCTAAACCACTGCCATTTTCATCAGACCACCACCGACTCGCTGCCACCACCAAACCACCATTGCCGTGCTGAAGCTGCCGAAGCAAAACCACTGCCATCAATGCTGAACCATTGCCACCATTTTCATTGGACCACCCGAAGTTGTCACTATCACTGTCAATTTGTTAGGAGTATTTTAGGGAAGACGCCCAGTATCCCCAAGAATGTCAAATGTCAACCAATCACAAATGATTTATTCCCAGGTATAATTTACAAGATTTCCGATATTTCAATCTACTCATCAAACACACCTAAATGTCATGTCTGTGAATATGATTCCCGAAAATAACATTCCTGAGAACACTGCATACAGGAATGAAAAATTGATCTGCATACCAAATGCCCCCTTAGCTAGAATATGCGTATACTAGACACAACATCCATTAGCATATTTAGCACATGTTAGGATATTAGTAACAACTGGGAATTAGTTCTACAATTGGTCCTTGATTAGCTCTTATACGAATAATGATAATATAGACCTGGGTTTATGTGTGCCCTAACACATGGTAACATATTAACTACTGATTTTTATAATATCTTATATATTATATGTTAAATTATATTTTGAATGATTAATTTGTTACCACGTATAGGGTTCACAATGAATCCAAGTCTACCTAACATCATTCTTTTTATCCTTACTATCTAATGAATTCAGTATAAATAAGATGGACTATGTGAATGCTAAACACAATTTCTCCCACTTCCAAAATTTCTTTCAAACATACTCTCAACATGGAATTAGTGCCTATTTGGTTTAACTTTTAGTATAATTACTTTTGAAAGAATTAAATTGAAAGAATTACTTTCAGTAAAAATAAAGTTGAAAGAATTACTTTTAGTAAAATTAACGTTGAAAGAATTAAATTGTGTTTGGAAATGATATCTCAAAAGTAAGTCCAAAAAAAAAAAATTGCTTTTGTTTGGATGGGATAAAACAAAATTACTTCTCGAGATATAATTACCAAAAAAAGATAAAATATAAATTTAAAATAAAAAGCAGCATGAGAAATAAAGGGGTATTACAGTAAAATTCTTCTTTCATTTTGATCACCCAAAATGAAAAGGATGCTGCCATTTGCTGCCACCAAAAGTAATTCTAAGTGGTTGAAAAGTAAGTTTGTCGAACTTAAAATGCATCCAAACAGCTATGGGCACTTTTGACTTTCATTTTCGATGGATAGAAGTAATTTTGACCCCTTCAAAATGAAAACAAACGGACTCTTAGAGTAGTCCCATCCTTCATAACCTAATCTTGCCTTCTGCTGCCAAGTTCCAATAGTCTGTCCTATTGGCTGTGCACAAATTACAGCCACTGGAACCCTAATTGTTCACGCTAACCACAGCTGCAATCGTTGGCGTGTTTTTCATCTCCACCGCAGCTCCAATCCAACCAACATTAGGGGATATGTTCACTTTTCCAGAGTGTTTTCTTCAGTGATGCAGCTGCAATCTCCGGTTCTTCATGTGCCAAGCCTCCAATCGAAAAGCTGACCCCACGATTGGAATCAGAGGGTGCCCATCTATCATCAGGGCCTAAAGTATTGCAAAAAAAGAAAAGAAAAAAAAATTCCTAGCCACGTGTAGCACACCAAACATCCCCTCACAAGTGACACCACAATTGTCATGCTTCAAGTTTTCCAGCCAGTCAACTAGCCTCCGTTTCTTAATCGAACCACTCCTCCACCCTAGTTTACTGGCTTCCAAAATGTTCTCTTTAATCTTCAGCAGTTTGAGGGTTTCTGGTGTTAGGTTAATTTGGATTAGCACGGCCTAGCTGGCACTTATGAAGGATCAATTGCTCCATAGTTTATTTAAGTGGCACCTTGGGTCCTTTTAATGGCATGTCCCTAACAGAAACATAAAAAAGACAGGAGAGCTTGTTTTAACCTGTTCATCTGTCTTTTCTGGTTCACTTTTGTGCCGCTGCCAGTCAGGATTTCTTAATTTCACTCTCCTCTTCCATTGTACTACTTTCTTTTAGTAATATTAGTTCTATATTTCTTATATAAACGAATGCCAACCAATGAATGCACACTAGCTTAACTAGTAGATAATGAGTAGAGTAGTTCATGGACTGACAACTGCAATAGGGTTTCCCACTTACAACTTGGTGGCTTCAGTATTTCCTTTCTTTTTTTTTTTAAGGTTAGACCTTTTTCACCTGGAAAAGGCTTATTTTCCATTTAATCATGAAAACCTTACAAAAACTTAAGATTGCAAAATGTGAAAAGAATGCAAAAGGAGTGATTTTCCAAAAGCAAGCAGCTCCTAAAAGGTTGTATTTCTCTGAAACAAACCAACCTATTCCATTTTGTTTAATGATTAAGTAGAATTTTCTTTACAAGCATTACTTTTAAAATCTAACAAGCACCACTTGCACGTCTGGCCAGTCATGTAGTGTATGATGGCTCCATCACTCGTTGCTTATTATAATACCTAATTTCTTGTCAGTGTACATTGGACCAGTATTTGAGAGTTGGCTTCCGTGGTTTTGGGAGGAATAAAGAGCTAAAGTTTTATGGCAATCCATGCTACACCATGGTAAATATTGTTGGAGCTAAACTAAATATTTAAGGAATTTTCTGTCACACATCACTTGATTTGGGGATAAGATTTGGCGGCTTGCACCTGTTTAGCACAAAGCTCAACCTTTTTTCTAAGGGTCTTTAGCCAATTTGTTGAGCAATTGAATAGCTTTGTTATATTGATCTTTTCCTTTTATTTTTGTCTTTTTTCTATTGTGATATTTAGTTCAAGAGGGTTCCTTAGCCTACTCACCTTTTGCAATTCTATCACTTCCTCACAATAAAATTTGTTTTCTATCACCCAAAAAAACATCCTGTCATGGAAACCATAACTATCCAATATCAACTGAGCTAAAAAAGGGAAGATATAAGAGTCCAAACCTGAGATGCAGCAGAGGAATCGGCATTTTTAGGGTCAGCCCAGCTAACTGTTGGAGCATTGTCACCTAGCTTAAATGTTGGGCTCATCATTTGTTGCCTTGAATATTCAGCACATGCATGATTATAATAGTCAATAAAAGCAAATCCACGGTTATTTTTTGTGTTCTTCATATCCTGAAATGAAGAATAGAACAAAAAGTAAATAAAAGTGCAGTTACATAGGAAAACCAAAATAGTGGCTCTATGCTCTGCAGTTGTGCATGATGCAAATGCAATTTAGGAATGATTTTAATGAAAAACTTTATGATGATATAGGCATAATTGTAATGAATAATCCTTAATTAATTGAAAGAGGTAATTGAAAGCACAACAGCATAACGCATACCTTGACTAGTTCTAAACCAGTAACTCCAGGTCCAATATCAGTTACAACCTTCCTAAGATCTTCATCACCCCAGCTTCTAGGAACGTTGCCAATAAAAAGACGGTGTTTTGCTTGAGCTGTT
Source organism: Dalbergia cochinchinensis (assembly GCA_031216125.1). Classification (NCBI taxonomy): domain Eukaryota; kingdom Viridiplantae; phylum Streptophyta; class Magnoliopsida; order Fabales; family Fabaceae; genus Dalbergia; species Dalbergia cochinchinensis. The sequence goes on from CM062372.1 coordinate 12,008,330, forward strand.
GAACATTTTATTTTTTTACCCTGAGAAATTAACCATCGATATAGTCAGGCATGGAACACCATCAAATTGCATTTAAAAGATATCATTTTCTGCACCATTCAGCTCCAATGTTTGTAATATTATAGTTGCACTAGAGCCAATAACTTAACCAAGAAATTAGTAGAGTACATAATGATTGAGGCTAAAAGATTACCTTAAATTCTTTATTATTCAGCTCCTCAATGGCTTTAGAAGCCAATTCCTTACTTCTAAAAGTCACAAAACCAAAGCCCTTATTCTCAGAAGAATCTTTTCCTTTCATTACTCGAACCTGTTCTCATCAAACTTCAAGTTAATGGGTGATAGTGTATCCAAATATAAACAGAGGCCAATAAAGATAGAACAGGCTTACCTCTGTAACTTCCCCAATAGGCTCACAAAAGGCTTTCAAATCCTCAGTTGAGGCATCAAGCGGAACACCACCAATGTATACTTCAGACCCATGAGGAGGAAGAGAAAGAAGCTCATCATGCTTTTTCTTCTTATCCTTATCTTCTACCTCGCTACAGTTTTGCATGGTATCATCTTCTTCCACTTCTTCAACCTCCTCCTCCTCCTCCTCCTCCTCCTCCTCCTCCTCTACCTCCTCTGGGTCCTCCTCCGGGTCCTCCTCCTCCTCTTCCACCTCTTCTACCTCCTCTTCTATTTCTTCCACTTCCTCTTCTTCTTCTACTTCTTCGTATTCAATTTCTTCTTCCATTGTTTCTTCAGGATCATTTTCATCATCAAAATCAACCTTCTCATCAGGTTCAACTGGATTCTCAGGCTTGGATGGATTGGCAACTGATGAATAATTTGCCTTTCCCCGTGGCATCTTACGAAACTAAGTAAACACGCTTGTGAGGCAACTGTGAAGAAGGCACAGAGGCCAGAAGAATTCCTGGGAAGAAGTATACACATATCGAACGGACGAAACAAAAAGAAAGGCCAAAAACGGAGTTGTTGCAGAAAATGGAAATCCGTGAAATGAGAACTAAGACTTAGAGGACAGTAATGTGAAAGACATTTTACAAAAGGGAGAGTGATAACAAAATTAGCAGCATCGACAGGCAAGTCAAAGAAAGAAGAAGAAAAAAAGTTTGCAAAACGAGACAATGAAGGCAGTTAAAAGAATAGAATCTGCCGTAATCTGAAGGGCTCCAAGTTAAAAAAGGCATACTGGTGAGCTCAAGCTCTTTTATAACATAAAGTCAAATGGGGGCAATTCCCGTCAAGAAAAAACCCGAATTGCAGGCATGAAACCAGAACTAACACGAGGAGATAGGTACAAATTTTCCAAGTCAAATGCAAGGTGAACAAACAAAGTTACAAGTAAGCCAACAAGAGTCCAAGATGATTGATTATATTTAAGAGTCAAATTAGGCATTAAAGGGGATGAGATGGAAGAAGGAAAAAAAAAAACGAGAATCATGAAGCCACGCAAGTGGCCAACTGATTCCAATCTCAGAAAGAAAAAAAAAATAGCAGTTTTTCCAAACAAAACGTACCAATCAGTGCACCTTCCTGCCACAAATTCACAGATAAGTTTCTGAGATAGAGTTGGTTATAACACCTATAGTCTTCAACTACCTTAACCACATCATCAAATTTCAGAAAACCAAAAAAATAAAAATGAAATTTAGATAAAATAAAATGGGTCAATTCAAAGAGTAGAAAATTATGGATCATTCATAATATACCCAGTTCAATTAGCAGCAAAGGACTCTCTTTTGTGCAGAATTTAAGAGAGAGAGAGAGGGAGAGAGTACCTGAATGGGAAAAGCTTGAAGCTACGCAATGCTCTGAAATGAAGGAGAAAAGGAAGCAAAAGAAGAAAAAAGATTCGATAACGAAATTGTGCAAAGGAAGCTCGGAGAGATATTTTTTCGAAGACAATTAACGAGAAAGCAATGGTTAACGAACCCTAGATTTCTTCTTGCACTGATTCTCACAACACCAACTTTGGTGCCGCCGTAAATTTAAGCCACGGATTTTTGTTTCGAAATTAGTACTATGGTATGCGACAGCCCGTGAAATGTCCCTGTCCGAGGATACTGTGGTAAATGCAGCTAATCGATGTTTATTAATTTGCTGTTAGTTACTAAATATCTGTAAAATTTAGATATTAAGAAAGATAATAAATATTATAGTAATAAAATATTTTTATATAAAATAATAATATATATACTAATATATCTTAATAATAATTAATTATGAAGTACATTAAATAATTAAAAATTAAAGGTTATAGTAATAGTCACTAATTATTTGAAGATACTATTAGAAATAAAAAATCTATTTTGTTGAAATTAAAAAATTGATAAATATTTTAAAAAATAATTATTTAAAAGTGGTATTTTTTTCAATGGTGAAGCAATGTGTTCATCGTAAAAATCCATGACTAATATCTTTGAATTACAGAGCTCATTTGGTTTGAATTTTGTCTTTAATCCTAGATCCTCTACATATATACTTGCATAAATACTTTAAATCTCAACTAGTTACCAATTGCATTCGGCCAGACAAGCAAATAATAGATTTTGAAAGTGTATATAAAATATTTGGAATAAAATGAAAGATGGATTTAACTTTTATACACTAATAAAAGTTTTTTTACACGTTTATTTAATGATATATTTTCACTTTAGTTATAATAGTCAACTTTTATATTTATTAGTTGAAAAGTATTTTTAAAATGAAAATAAAAAAAAAACTATTTAGCAACCTGGTTCCTTTCCATTGATTTTAAAAATTGAAAAACAGAATGTGAGTTTTACAATCTTGTCCACGTATTATGTGTTGATTTAAAAATTGATTAAAATTTTATATGAAAAATTCGATACATGTCTTGTACTTATTAAGATGATATGATATACTATCAAATTTTAGATAAATGAGTGAAGTTAATATTATTTTATTTCATCTAATAAGCTTATGATTTTTGTCAAAGTTTATAACCATTTAGCATCTCTTCTAATTTATATAAAACTTAACCAACAAAAAGAAATTTTATATTCAGGATTTTCATACATACATATATATATATATATAAATTTATAAATAAATCCATCGGTGCGAAATAAAATATGGCTTCCTAGAATTATAAGGTATTTCTGATTAGAAGCAATCCTCGTTATTATCATGAGGAAGTCAAACAAATTTAGTCATGTCTAAGAAAATATTTATATGATGAATACTCATAGGAAAAGTGACGTTTCTTTATGAGGAAGTACCAACCAGTTCCTATAAATATAATGCTTTATTAGCATCAAGACACGCCAGAGATTGTACAACCAGAAAACACAGCAAGGAAAAACAGGGAGGTAGTTGATGGAAGAACAAAAGCGATTCTTCCAAACCCCAAGTGAAATAGTATCTTATTAAAAGGGAATAAAAAGGGGTTCTAATGCTTAAAAATTGAGTTTTGCAACCACTTGAGCTACAATTTTAGTGACAGCTCGGGTCCCTACCAAACTTCAGGGACACAACCACCCCTACCCCAATTGTTAACATTGCTAAGTGCCAAATCCATACAGACAGGAAAAAATGGTTTTACAAATTTTTAAAAAAAATTAATATCTTAATGTACATTGACTAGCATCTCTGTCAAGTATCTTCAAAATGGGTCACAGATAATATAAGCAGGTACAACATAGGAAACCAACCACCAGCTTGTCTCCATGGCTGATTCGTAATGACGTTTTAACCCATCCATACAAAATGGAAGCACCCTTAATGTATACATTTCCTGTATCTGTAATCAGAAACTGTACCCCAGAAGGATGCCTATTTCATGAACTCCATAACTTTCTGAGTAATATCTTCAAGGAAGGAAACAAAACCCATCACACTTGTTAGGCCACTTCCATCAACATCCTGCTCCTCAATCAGAAAGTTCTCGAAAATTGAGGCATCATCATGCCCTCCTCGAATAAAAATGAGTTTGGGAGTGATGCATCTCTCTTGCTTCAATTTGTTGATTGTAGTCCTTAACAAACCTGACAAGGTATTTTGTATAAGATTTAGGCACAACAGGTATGTTGTACTTCTAAGCTCTACCAACTAATCAAGAGTTCAGAAGAAAAATAGAGAAGGCTTACAATCATGGGGCGGAGGGAAAGGAAGTGCTGGGTCTGCAGTCGAAGAATAAAACACAATCAGAACTGTGAACGCATCAAGGAAAAATATTGGACTGCCACTGGTTATCAGTGCAGCACGACTCAACGAATGGCGGGGATATGCTTGTTTATCTGGAGTAGCATATGATGTCAACACTGGATATACAGCACGATGAAGGGAACTAGGTTCCAGCACACTGCCAAAAAAAACAGTGAAATTGAATTGTATAATCAAATTCTTGAATAGAAAACCAAAACTAGAAAACATCACTACTAATCATGCCACTGAAGCCTTGCATTTTATTATTTAGTTAATCAACTAACCTGCCTTCCACATTCTTGTCTTTCAATTAGAAAACTCAATTTTGTGCAGTCAATTCCTGTGAAAAATACTCTAATTTTACTCTTCTTTCAAAAAGAAAAACCACATGCTAAGATTCTCAGGTCATTAGCTGTCCGTCATGGCCAAAGAATATCAGTCCCATTTCACTTTCCATCAATTTCAATGAATTAATGACTTGTTATACACTGAAAGCCGAATGCCTTTCTTGTAAAATAGTCACCAAACAAAGTTAGATGGTGAAAAAGATATGTATAGTATTCTTCTTAACTAGATAACCAAATTGAAAACAATTTTAATATAAGAAATATGGAACATGTAATATTAATGAATATTAATATAAGCTCATTCAGCTTTATGTTAGTCAGTTACTCTGTTTAACTTCCTCACCCAGCAACTGTGGGCAGGATTATGCAAAATCTGATCAAAAGTAAATCTGAACACCAATTACCTGAACAGGCATTGAAGATAAATGCGATAATCAGGGTGAACACCTTCTTCATGAAAACGGAGAAGAGGATTCCGAAGGAGAGCAAAAATTAGGCGCGGTAGGGGCTGCAGTTGAGGACACTGAGAGAATGCAACATCAATCTGAGATCTTATGGTACTTCCACTATCATACTGAATAAGTTTATAAGCATCATTGTACTGAGCTGTGAGGATCACTAGCCATTCTTGAAGCAAAACCCTACCCTCCCGAACTCCTTCCTCCAAGGAAGCTAATATAACCTGCACAATATAAATAAATAAATCATAAAATTGGGTCTTAGAAAGACAACAGAGGACTCAAATTAAAACAAAGAAAAGAAAGAGATAGGAGAGCAACATTATTGTGTAATTCTATATAAGTAACAGCAGTTCAAGGATTTATAAAACTTTAGGAAAGCATACCATATATAGAATAACTTTGAAGAGTGACCCAGAAAAATAAACATCACTTCAAAGGACTTGAAGTTAAGATGATTTTGTAATTCACCTTATGAACAAGCAATGATAGCAAAACTTCAGGATCACAGCTGTCATAGAGTTCATGAATGTTATGAGCAACACCAAACTGCAATGTTCGAATCCTTAGCCGACGTTTAAGGGTATGTTTGGTTCTGAATCAATAGTCAGCATAACAAACTGAGCTCATCCATCCTCAAGTAATTTTGAGATGTTAAAAGAAAATGAACTTCAAACACAATTATCAGGAATGGCCAAACAATATCAATGAAGAAAATGGAATTAACATTTGGATAATAAGTAGTTACATAATCAAGCTAATCCACATCAAAACCTTGAATGTAAAACAAGTGTAGATATTAATGAATTCAAAGTTAGCAATAGCAATTAAACAGATGATTGCTTATCGAGCTCTAGTTGACAGAATCAACTTTTTCAGAATGTGAAACAATGATAATCTTAACTTGAATCATAAATTTCCTTATTTGCCAATGCAGCCTCTCGACGTAGTTGATGCTGTAACAAGATATACTTCAGAGTGAACGCAAAATAAAGTGTAGCAGACAAAAAGAAAGAAACAATTTAGCTACAAATACAACTATTCAAAACATTCTTCATCATAAAATATGAAGGAGATTTTACATAAATGAGAAGAACAATGTTATCCATCCAGAAATGGGAATCCTAGGAAAAAAGAGAACTAGCAATATACTCCCCAGGAATTATGTTGAAATATTAAATACCACTTGTTTCAAGGAGGAGACTCTTTGATTCCAAAAAAATTTAAACTCTTATGTTCAACTTATGAACTATAGTTTTGTGGTATTAAACAAAAAACCATCAAGGTAGATGTCATGATTGGTAAGCCATCCCAACTTCAACCAACAAATAGCTATTACTAAAAGATGACAGCAAAATTGAAAAGGAAAAAAAAAATAAATTTTTCCATCACCGGACCACAATAGAAGTGGGGACATAGTCTTGGAACTTGAAATTGGAGTATATGCAGAGACTTTGATGTCATAAGCCAAGCCAGAGTCAAGGAAAAAGCTACAAACTTTACTTTGGAAGAGATGTTGTTTATGCCCATTGATGTCAAATAGAAAGTAGTTCATATTTAATACTAATGAGATAATTAATTTGTTCAAATGAACAAACTTGGCCGTGACATCTAATAGGACTCACTCTATCTACCATAGATAATATGGAAAATACCCATACTCTACAACATGAGAAGATGCATATAAACAATCTAATATCTGCTCTCTGTAGGATTACCATACCTACTTGCAGGAGCCCCATCTGAACTGGAAGGCTCCTCAGGAGGAACTACAACTGAGTACTGAAATGCAATCTGCAGTGTAGGAACATCTGACTTAGTTCTGTCAGAAAGTAACAGTAAACCTTGATCAGAACATGAAAAATATCTGGCAAGAACCATAGCTATCTTATGATAGAAATTATATGAAATCATAGAAGATAAATTATGCTACTTAAAATTTAACCCTCTACTTTTACTTTCAAAATTTTCATCTTGGATTCAGTTTATGTACCAGCAAGAATATTTCAATCATATCATCTTAAGTCTAAACACCTTGAATCAAATAGAAAGCATTCGCTGTTCTATGTAGAAAAAACTTATAATATTTGTCAAAATTCACTACAATTCTGTGCTAACAAACTGAATGTCTGATCTCTTTTTTCCTTTAATTTTCTGTCTTCTTGTTCTTGTATGCCCAGGCAAGATCTGGGATTACCTTATTCAGGAGAAACATAAAGTATCTCATCAAAATTTTTGCCACATTCTGATTTCTATGATAATTATGAGTTTGTGACATCTGTGCTTGAAGATTGCAAAGGGCAGTTTAATTTCTTTAAGTAATAAATGTACAACTCAAGGTCAGGAGTTCAACACATAGAATAACTGAAGCAGCATTGGAGTAATTAAGCATTTTCCAATGACATATCAATTAAACTGAGTCACAAAGAATGAAAATCATATACATGTCTAGTAAAAGCGAAATATGTCTCAATAAAGATGATTTCAACTGCTTAGGTAAGATTGTCTTGTTTTACAAAGTTATAAGTTCTTCTACTTCTCCAGAATGCAGTTAAAGAAAAACAAAAGATATCCAAAAATAAATAAAGTGAGAGCTCTTAGATGCACAAACGTTGAAAAGTTGCCATCTGTACATAAAGCGAAGCAAACAAAAAAAAGTGATTTATGGTCAAACTAAAGAATTTGGAGTTCAGCTACGTAGATTGCCTCATAGAAAAAGTCTAGAGTCTAAATAACTGACATTTCCAACTTCCTAATGCACCTTGCTTAAGTAAAAATACATAAGAATTCAAGCCAGTAAGTGTCAGAAAAGGTTGCAAGCAGTAATATTTCATACCTTGAAAATCCAACATTGTTCTCAAACACAAAGTCGTATGCATATGTAGCAAAAGAATCACAGCATATGATGTGTTGAACATTTTCATACTGTGGATCTGGGAAGAAGTGACCATACTGCAATAAAATATCAAGTTACTCTATAAGCAAATGCAAAAAATCTGAATTATAAATCCATCCCATACAACACACTTACAGAATTGCCAGGTTTAAACTCAGTTGAGGTTCTCAATCGCAGGACACAACCAAAAGCATACGGCCGACTCAGCATTCGATACCTGCAAAGAGAGCAAATCACAATATACTCATGAAATGTGATATACGTAAAAGTGTGTACAGAAAAATCATTGATAGTTTAGGTCATATTGGCAACTCTTCTGACTTCAACTACACTTGAGTTTAATTACCAAATTTGAATTCACATATATCACTTAAGGTAAGTGATTAATAAAAGAAATATTTGGTCAGTTTGATTGACCATGGTAACTATAAATAAGAAATAGTTGACTAAAACAATAGCCGTTTATTTTCATGCTGTTAACATAAAACTAGATCTGGTTAATTTAAACCTAATACGATTAAGGAGAAAGGTGATACAACACCACCACAAGTTTAGATTATGTCGTGGACACAGCCAATCACCAAATACTGAACACCTATCTCTTACTGATTTATACCAGGCAATTGCAATAATTTTACCAATAAAGCATGTCTAAGGGAGAAATTTTGTTAACAGAAGCGGCTTCTGTACCCAAAAAAAAAAAAAAAAGGATGCAACTTACATGTCCTGAGGCAAAGTTGAATCCTCAGTGCTTGTATATAAAAATAAGGACCCCCCACTTTCAATACTCAGAAATTTCAGGGAAGCCAAATCTGTGTACTCATTGGTTACCGCAAATATGTCCACACAGACACCTGCTTGAACAGCAACAGCAGCCTGTAATATGTCAATTCTTTCACTCTTGAAAAAGGGAAGATAAAAGTAATAACAACAGAAGTTAAATACCAGATCTTTATAAAATGGTGTCTGCTCTGGGAGTAAAGCACGGTCTGCATCCTCTCCTTTGCTTGCATATTGCTCACCATATCGTCTAGTATCCAATTGTCCAGCTCCATAATCAGGGGGACCAGACAAGAAGGCAAAGATTCTAGCTGCAGTACTCAATAGAAATAATATCTACTTTAAGCTTAAGCATGCAAAACTGAACTTTAAAGAAGCAAACTAACAACACTATAGATGGTGAGCTTGGTATTTAAACATTCAAACCTAAAGCAAAGGTGTTTCCATATTCAGATCCAAGGTAATTGCAAAGGGCTTCCATTGCTACCCCAAAACCACGCCCTCCTATCAGAACACCATCCAGTGATTGGCCTGCTGCTGTGGTCCTCTCCCATGAAGTTGTTGGTCTAAGTGTTTCAAGTGCAGATGCAATACGGTCCTTACAAGTGTCAACCTGCAACAAAAATATGGATTTTAGATCAGACACTTTTTCCATATATTGTGATCTTTGTGCTTCAACATGAAACAAAATTTCTAACAGTTAAAAACATTGCATGTGGTTAACATACAGGAGCCAGAAACTGTAACAAAGGCATGACATCTTCAAGCCCAATTGGTAAGGTTCCCTCTGCATCAGGAGGGATGAAAACATTTTTTACAACAGGTATAGGACCTTGAACATCATATAATCCTAGTTTGTGGCTGAAGGTAGCAAGCCCAAAAAGTGAACCAGGAGCAAGAGCTGCAATAGAACAAATGCAAAAAGAAAATTAAGAGCAACCTTAAAAAATCTACCAGATACAGGAAAAAAAATACATAGTACGATCAATATATTACCTTCCAAAGCTGCCAGCAATGCACTTTTAGTAAGCTCCAAAAACTCCTCTGAAGCTGCAATAGAACCCAAAATATTTTTCTAAGTCACAAATAACAATTACAGAAAGATTAATCAGCATGTTTAGGAAATGAATCAAGGCTACAAAGGAGACAAGTGCAAGGCAATTGTATTAAAAATTATAGTAAAACAGGCAATTTTTCTATACAGATTCAAATGAGCAGGAAGAGGCAAAAAAGAGAGAGATTAAATAAGTGAAAAAATCCAACTCAAAACTATTATTGCTATCAGGGAATTCTCATTCTACAAAAGTAAGTCCAACAAACCCCACATCCATCACAGTTCCAAATGCTATATCACTATATCAATCTAACTAGTACTAATTATGAGTTGAACAACCAATGAAGCATGGCACACAATCACCCCCGTTATTCACATCCACACTCATAAAATGTCAAACCATGGTCTCGCCATCCAGCCTCAACTCTTAAACCAGCAAAAGCAGATACTGGAACCAAATTGCAAATGTACCATATAATCACTGGGATTCATTGTTGCACACAAAAGTTCACAATCACCACAAATAACACAAGCAGCTGAAGCATGAATTGAATTTCGCCCATACATCTCTCTCACACACGTCAAAAATCAATAACCAGCTAAAAGAAGAAATGCAAAAATCGCAATTCAACACCTAAATCATGAATTCCCTAACCAATTAACCTCACTAAACCATCCCATTGTCAAAAACGCAGTCACATACCATTGCATTATGCATATCAATATCAAAATTCGCGAAAAAATAGAGAGTTGTTCCATCCAAGCAGAGAAATCTTACAAGACAAGTCAACAGCAGCAACATACACAGGACGCGCTTGCATTGCCGCATCCTCGGACGATTCATCTGCACCAAAATTCAAATTCCAGAAAATTCAAAAACAAAAACCTAACTTCAAAACCCTACACAACTGCAATTGAAGAACCAAAGCATCGATTCGAAGAACCAACCAAACCAAAACCCAAAAAAAAAAAAAAAATCGAATCTCGCGACATCGAATGCGGAATTTACCTATCTGCAATTCGAGATCAACGAACGAGGACATCATCTCGGCGCAGCCTCGGGGCTGGGAGTAGCGTTCGACGGCGGCGGAGGAGAGGCCGTTAAGGGTGCCGCAGAGGGAGCAGGACCACGACCACTGCTCGAGCTCGCAGTAGGTGTTGAAGTACGCCCAGCAATTCTCGCACCGCGGGAGGAGGTCACCGCCGGATCCGTACGCCGGAGCCTGGCCATTCTCGTCAGCGGCGGCGAACGGCGTCACCGTCACTCCCCACAGCAGGCCCGACCCCTCGCGTGCGTCCGTGTCGATCGGGAACCGCGAGACTGTGGCCCTCACCGCCATGAGAGAGAGAGCGAGTTTTGTGCTGTGTCGACTCGGATGGAGTGTGACCGAGTTGGACTCGTTTTTTCGTGCACTCGACTCAGTGTGTTAGTTGTTGTGTCCCGTGTGTTAGTGTTTAGCTTGCAATTTTGGGGTTTTTTTTTCTTCGTCAATTTTTCTCTGTTTGGGTTGGTTGTGTTGGGAGGAACGGGATGACAAGAGAAAGTGCACGTAAGTGGAGCTGGTGTGGCATTGACACATTGTGCCACGTTTCAGAGCATTAAGCTGACATGGATCAAGCCCGCGATGTTATGAAATGACTCTATCAATTGCACAATTTCCCTCCTGCAAGAAATTACTAATGGAAATTTGCACTTTATTTTCCCCAATCTTATTATAATAATATTATTTTAACATTCACTTTTAATTAAGTTATTTAAACCAACATTCTGAAAATCAGATCAGACCAACCAGTCAGATCGATTGAACGGGAAATTGGTCTATTGTTCAGTTCAGGTTGGATCTAAAAATCGCCTTACAAACAACCGTTGAGAATCGATTGAGAACCTGTAAACAGGGCAAACCGGCTTGGCTAAAAAATCGATCTAACCATTTTTTTTGTAAAAAATACAAAATTGCATCATTTTGAGTTATTTTAAAAAAAAATACCTAAAATCTCATATTTTCTAATTTTTTTTTCCTTTTCTAATATTGAAAGTAGTAACTTGAGATATGTGATCTATATGGATAATATTTATTTTGATTAAGAGATAAATTATATTATGTTCTACGGGTTTTGTTGATAATTTAATTTTTGTTATTTTATGACATATATTTTATTTTATATTTTATATATTTATATAAATACATATTTTATTATATACCGGTTATATTCTGGTTGGACCCCGATTGAACTGGTTGAACCTTTGAACCTCTGAATCCTTGCCCCGACCGGTTCGATATCCAGTCCAGTTTTCATAACCTTGATTTGGACATCCACCTCATTATCATTAAATGAGATTGATAATAAAGATGTCAAAACGGGCTAAGTACGCCGGGTTGGTCCACCAAACCATTATTTTTAGCGGACTGGTTTGAATTTTTGAGTCACAAAAAATTTCAGCCTGCCCTGCTTAACTCGCGAGTTTTTGCTGGTTGGGGCGGACTTAACCAGTAGGCTAACTCTTTTTTTTTTAGAAAAATTTATAATTTATTGGTAAAAAAAGTAAAAAATATATGATCTAACAAATAAAAAATTAAGAAAAGTGTACAGTCACTAACACAGTAACACTGCACAGTTAACAATATTCACTCAAAGTTAAAATTTAAAAATAAAACAGTGTCATAACTCACAAACTACACTATTAACAATAATATTTTTTAGTCCAAGTTAGAGTATAGTCATTATGGACCTTGAAAAATTGATTGTACATAAATAAAAATTATTATTTAAAAACTTTTTTAAAAAAAATCATCAAAACATTAAAAAAAAATTTGAAATTTTTTTATTTTTTGGTGGGTTGGCCCCCTAAAATAGGTTGGACTAATTGTTTCAGCCCATTTTATTTTAGCAGGCTAATCCGCCCCACTCCATTTTTTGCGAGCTTTAGGAAGGGCGGGCATAAACGGGGCGGGATGGTCCATTTCGACACCTCTAATTGATAAGTGTAAATGACTCGGAATCACAATCTCATCTAAAGATAATAAATGAATATCTAAATAGGACACTCAAAAGGAAGTGTTAAAGTAACATTATTCCTCTTGTTAAATGGATCTAAAGCTTTGGTGGGAATTTCAACAAATTGTTATTTGTCACTAGATTTTCCTGATAAGCATGCATCGATGGAGCGATGAAAAGTGGTTTTATGAGCACTTATCAGTCAGAAATATTTGGTGTATAATATTTCTTTATAATAATTTTACACATCTCATTTATAGAGACACGTGAAAACAAAACAAGTATGGGGTCCATGTACCTCTATATATTAGAGGTGCAAAGTTGTAAAGAAATATTGTATACCAAACATTTCTTCTCGTCAAAACACAACTCAAAGGCTATGTTTGGATTGGTAATAAATAGTGGAGCAAAGCGAAGTGGAATAGAATGAAGCAAAAATGAGTAGAGTGGAATAGAGTGGCATAATCATTCCCTTCCATTGTTTAGATATTTTAGTAATGGAATGGAGCAAGATGATAATTTTATGACTAAAATATGAGAACACAAGAGTTTCCATCTTATTTGGCTCAAATTGGAGGGGAAGTAGAACATTAAGAATCGATGGAATTGGATATAATTCATTCCATCCACCTCTATTTCATTCTACCCATTTCTTAAATATAAAAACAATGGAGCTTTAAAATATTCCATTTTATTTTTCTTCGCTCCATCCATTCCATCAATCCAAACATGCCCCCAAAAGTGTTTGAATTTAATATTTGTATATCATTTAACAAATATGCTTTCATATTGTGTTGTTTTCCTCGTCTACCTCCTAAGTTATAGTTCATGTGTATTTTATCTTCAAAATTCAAGGGGTTGATTTATATATTTTAAAAGTTCTAAGGAAGACCTATAAGGGCTTGTGGTTCTCAGAAATTTCTACATTCTAGGAATATTTGTGTTAATCAAACACAGGAATATTTATTCATGGGCATATTGTGCAAGATTCTTAGGAATTTAGCTTGCAAACTAAATATAAGGATAGTTCATTCATGGGAAAGTTATTTTTAGGAGTATTATTCCTAGTAATGCTATTCTTGAAAATATAAGAAAAATTCCGTGAAAAGCACGCCATCATAGTTCAAGGAATAAAGTGCACTTTTCACAATTATGAATGACATTCTATACAAAAGTTATCAAAATTGTCGATATAAAATAAAAAATAATTATTAAAAGAATAAAGTGATGGTATTTGTTGAGTTTAATTTTGATGGAATAAGAGTGTAAAACCTTTTTACACAATTATTTAACCATAAATTGACTCTCACCTCATTATTTCAAAAGTCATGAGCATATAATAATTTTATTGGATGACAATTTAAAAAGTGCATTTAAATCAAGAGCAATGTTACTTCAACATCTAAATATCACCATTGGATGTCACAATGGTCTCTACTCATCTATCATATCTAATAGTGATAGAGTTAGTATCCCAATTAGATACCTATATTTAGGTGTTAGGAATAATATTTTTGCTAAATCAAATCCTTATTTGTCAATATACATATCACTCATTTGTTATATCACTTCAATTAATTTTCACAAATAAGTGTAGACATAATTTCAACTCAATAAAGGAATTGCACTGTGTCATAATTCATGTGTATTGGATTATTCAGTACCGATGTTCTATCTATTTGTGCAATTTTAAGAGTTAAAGGTCATCCCTTAAATTAAAGAGTCAATTACACTCATCTTTGTTGAGATTTATGAAAATACAACTCATATCCCCTTTAGTTGTCCAGCTTGCACTCACACCCCTTCTGCTTGTCCAATTTTAAGTATTTATATTACAGTTACACTCCTTATTCATAGAATATTGTTAGTAAACTTAACAAAATAATATTTTTGTGATATTAATTGCTCTTAATTAATAAAATTATAAAAATATCCTTAAACTTAATAGAGTGAATAAAGGTATCTGTATAATTTTATTAATTAAAAACAGTTAATATCATAAAAATATCATTATGTTAAGTTTACTAATAGTATTCTGTGAATGTGGAATGTTATTGTAATCTATAATATATAATACTAATATTTCAAAGTTGTTTGAGGGAAAGTTTTACACGTGTCGCAATGAGAATATTTTAGGACCCACATCTTTTAAGAAGTTATTCATTGGATAGACTATTTTTTTCCCTATATTTAATGATTAACCATTATTAGATTTAGGACTAAAAAAAATATTATTAGATTTGAATATTTATTCATTATTGTTTCAATTTGAAAATATATTCTAATATTCATAATTATATATAATTATTATAATCATGAGCAATATATTCATTTGATTAAACTTTTGCAAAAAAATTCATAAAGCAAAAGAAATAAGGGCCGTTTCATTAAGATTTTATAAGAAATACTTCTTGAGAGATAGAAGAAAAGCAGAAGTAGAAATAATAGTACAAGATCATATTATTTTGCATTTGGATGTTATTTTATATGCACGTTTTTTTAAAAATCAGAGGTTGTTAAAATAATTCAAAAGCAAACTAAATAAAATGGATAACATATGTCTTCTATTCCATTTTCTTTGTCTAATAAATAAATAAATAAATTTAAATATATTGATATTATAAATTTTTTACATATAGTCATCAATCAAATTATCTCATATGCATAACTTTTGATTTAATGTGGTGAGGTGAGTCAAACCCATTTTTACTCATGTGATAATGTGTGATTTAATTACTATATAATTTACATGGTAAGAATATCAAAATTGACATAAATCATTTTGTGAAATGTCGAACATTATATTATAACAAATAAAAGTGACAAAAAATGCAAAAAAGAAAAATAACACAAACAAAATGCAGTAGAACTATACAAAATATGGCTATGAATTTTAAGTGATATAAAAAATGTCTATTTTGTATTCTAATTAATAGGAAAAGTCTTAATTGTATAAAACTTGTAAAAAATTAAAGATTATATAATGTTCGATATGATTCCAAAAGAAGATATATTGTATAAAGTAATACTACTATTTTGTTATAGTGAGCCAAACTAATATTTAACAAGAAATAAAATAGATTATTATGTCAATCTTATTTCATTATTGAATAAAATACAAGAAGTCAGGAATTTGTCCTCTATTAATGTGAGAATGGAGAAAGACACCACCACCCTGACCGTGTGATTTGGTTGTCTAATCTTTAGGAAATACAAATCTGATTAATGTGGGAACAGCTAAATCATCACATTTCATGTGGCGATGCACAGAAGCATGCCAATGTTGAACCAAGCAAGGCAACTTGGGCAGCTAACAAGTGGTTAAATGTGTGATAATTAATGTAGAGAAAAGGGTGTGGCAATATGTTTTCATGCTGTCATCACCATACTTTATGTTGCACCATGACATTATCGGAACATTAAAGAGAACTTTCCCTTCACATATAAAAAAAGCCGTGGTTCTTTCCCTTGTGTTCTGTCTCCATCTGCATGTAGAGGCAAGCATATGTTTATGCATTTTTATGTAGAAGCTTGAAAGGTTACTCCCGTTTTCAAAAGATGAAAATTTTATATCATTTTTACTATTCAAGTAAAAGTCTATCTCATCAACTCAGTTTTGCACATATTTCTAAACTCATTAAACACTTAGAGTTTTACCTAGATGAATTTCACATGTAAAATAACCCACACAACATATCTAGGTAATTTTTATCCTATTTTTTCTCCTCAACCAAACACACCCTTAAAGTTAATTATATGTAACCAACCAACAAGTATAATATGCAAATCAAATTCAAATCATTATAAAATCCGAGTCAAGACGAGCCAATTCTATTGATTTGCATGGTGTTTGGTTACACATTGGAAGCCTGCAAAATCGATTTTAAGGCTTCAAAATCCATTGCATGTATTTTTCAATATGTTCGAAAAAAATGTTGTATCTACCTATATCACTATATCCTATTTAATTTTTTACAATTTGAACATTTCAATCTATCAATTTCATAATTTTTTCTAATTTCAAATCTAGAACTTTTAAAAATCATAATAAAAAAAATTATCTATCTACCTATATCACTATATCCTATTTAATTTTGTACAACTTGAACATTTTAATCGATCAATTTTATAATTTATTCATACTAATTTTTTTGAAAAAAATACATTTAATTTTTCAAAACTAAAATATTTTAAAAAATAATTTCACAATTTACACTTCTTTAATAATGATATTAAATATTTATTAATTTTTTAAAAGAAAATAATTATATTATTTTTATTAAAAATAATATTATAATTGATATACTATTCTAATAATTGAGACTATATAAATTAGAATTTTATAAATAATTTTTTACTAATTATTACACATTAATTATGAAATATATTTTAAAATTGATATTTTAATTTATTAAAAGGATATACAAGGAAATGATGTGTAATTGAAATCATATAAATTAAATTTATATATTATTTTTATTAATTAGAAATATATTTTTATATTTTATAAATTAAATATTTTAATTTACTAAAAAGATATAAATGACTAGGATGATTAAAAAAATTAAAAATAGGTACACACAGGAATTACCCACAATGGAGAAAGGAATTGGGACATATTTTACCTTTATAGGAATGATTAATGGGAGTTAAGTCCCCAATTGTTAAATGGAATAAGAATAAGCACAACTTTATTTTTTAAATTTTTTTATTATATTTCTATTATGTATATATTTTTAATTTTATTTGAATTATGTTGCATTAATATTATTTATTATTATGGATATTTATATTTCAAATTGTAAAATATTTTTGAAATTTATTTTTTAAAAAATTTATTAATAAACCCCTAAATACAATAGGAATTCATAATGGTAAATGGAGACTAGTAAAGAAGATAAAGATGGGATACGAGATAAAATTCTAAATGACGACGGAAAGTATGAGACATGTCTCTTTTCTTATAGATACTCATTGTTATCCCTATAAATGACTTATGATATAGTAAAATTATCCATTTATTCTCTTTCTTTATTCAGCAATTTTAATTTTCGAAATGTGCAAAATTTTTCATAAAATAGGTTCTTTATTATTAATTATAGGTCATCTATTAAAATATTTTTAATTTTATAGACATGATATTCAATATGAGATATAAAATAGAGTGACATATTTATATTTTATCCATTTATTTAATTATTTAACTATTAACTTACTTTTAAGATAAATTTATATTCTCAATTTTTTATAAAATATATTTAAATAAATTACCATTTATATTTTATAATAATTAATAAATTATTTTGATTATCTCCCTGTGCATCACATAGGTCAAACAACTAGGGATGATAATGATTGTTAAATTAGAAGGTAAATTAAATTTAAAAACTTACTTTAAGTGTTAAGATTATGAAAAGGATGAGATATGATTTTTCTTTAAATAACACATTGAAGACTTTTTATGTAATGAGTCTCAAATATTAGTAGTATATCAATTATTATCATATTTGATTAAGAATAAATTTGGTATAAATTGAATTTTAAATTATTATCATATCAAAGTCAATCAATTAGCAATTCATTAACAATTTGACCTATCCATTTTCTTTAAAAAAATATGTTGATTTTAAAGCTTATTTATTTTGAAAGTATTTTCTTTATAATTTTTTAATTACCTTCATAATGTGAGGCTATTAATGGTTCTTAATTTAATTATGGATCATAATTATATTAACATGAATTCTCTCTTTATGCAAATTATAATATTTAATGATTGTAATATTTGATTCTTTAATGATTACAATATCTAATTTTATTTCATATGAAAAATAATTAATAAGTAAATTATAAATTAAGTTTAAAAAAAATTTAGATATAAAGATTGAGAAAAAATGGGGCGTAAATCACTGTATGAATGACATGTGAAACCTAAATTCCTATATGAATGACATGTGTAATAGTTTTCATGGAATGAATATAAAATATTAGTATAGTAGATTTATATAATTAATAAATTTTATACTGAATCTTAATCATTAATAACTTCTAATTATAAATAAGATTCTAATAAATCTCTATCATTTTTTTCTTTTTAAAATCTTCTCTATTTTTTTTAATTTTTTTCAACACTAACTTTTTTTTTCAAAATTCATTCAAATATTTTAAAGTATGAAATCATCAACATTGTCATGAATTGTATAATTAATTTTTTTCAAAATTCATTCAAATTTTTTAAAATATAAAATTATTAAAATTATTTGTAAGAGCTCAGAGGTTATTGAAACTATAATTTTATGGCCATCTAGGATTTTTATTTTCATTTGTGTACATATATAATTTTTTTTTATTGAATATGCATATTCTTGGTCTTCAAATCATTAAATTAGTCTATATATATAATCAAATGATGTCATAACTAATAAAATGAGAAAATATTCTTTCTTTAAATAATTAAATTCATCATAATCTTGTTATTAATAAAAAAATAAAAAATGATATAACCTAGCACATATATTTTGCATCTTTCTTATAATTTATATACTTAATTTTATAAATTTAATATAATAGTATTCAAAAGAAAATCACCACCTGCATCAAATATAAAAATTTTAGATATGAAATTAATACTAAAATTTTAAAATTAATTTATCAATATAATTCATAATTTCAGCATTGTAATAATTAAAGATATTTAATTAATATAATGCAATCTTATTATTAAATATGAATTATTATCAACAATATGCTAATAATATGTTATAATTATGATTTTATTTTTTTCAAAAAAATTAATGAATAACTTCTTAAAAGATGAGTCTTAAAACATTCTCATTGTGACACTGTAAAACTTTCCTCAAACGATTCTGAAATATTAGTATCATAAATAACTTAATGATTATATAATTTTCATGATCAATGTACCAAAATTATACTCATTAAAAATCTATAATCTAATGAGTATCTTATAAAATATAAAATATAATCAAGTGTAATAAAGTTAAGTAATTAAAAAATAAATTTGGATGAATAAAAATTAATAAAAATATACAAATATAATATATCCAGATCATCTCACAGTCTCTTTTTTTTTTTCGGTTTTGAATAACCCGATGTCTTTAATATAATTGTTTTCTATTTGCAAAAACACCCTTATCAACCAATCAAGTCAAACATCACGTCAATAAGTATAAAATTAATCACATACAAAATATAATAAAGTAAAACAATGATATTACCATTTGCCATGAACAGGAGCGGGAAAATGGAGTAGTGCTTGTGCATTCCTTTTTATAAGAAAAGAAAATATTAGTGAGCCATCAAGATGGCAATATTTAGGGCTTTGTTAAAACTTTTTGTGAAGCCTGATAATTTTACTGGAGGAGGATCACGGGTCAAGGGGCTTAAAAAGTGAACCAATTAATATATATTTGTATGGATGAGTGATTTTATTATCATATTATTCTTATCAAATGTTGGTAATGATAGAGAAGTGATTATGTTAAATAGTGAGCCAAACTAATATTTACCAAGAAATAAAATAGATTATTATGTCAATCTTACTTCATTATTGAATACAAGAAGTCAGGAATTTCTCCTCCATTAATGTGAAAATGGAGAAAGACACTACCGCCCTGACCGTGTGATTTGGTTGTCTAATCTTTAGAAAATACAAATCTAATTAATGTGGGAACAGCTAAATCATCACATGCCACATGGCAAAGCATAGAAGCATGCCAATATTGAATCAAGCAAGGCCACTTGGGCAGCTAACAAGTAGCTAAATGTGTGATAATTAATGTAGAGAAAAGGGTGTGGCAATATGTATTCATGTTGTCAACACCATACTTTATGCTGCACCATGACATTATTGGAACATTAAAGAGAATTTTCCCTTCAAATATAAAAAAAGTTGTGGTCCTTTCCCTTGTGTTCTGTCTCCATCTGCATGTAGAGGCAAGCACACGTTTATGCATTTTCATGTAGAAGCTCGAAAGGTTACTCACGTGTTCAAAAGACGAAAATTTCACATCATTTTTACTTTTCAAGTGAAAGTCTATCTCATCAACTTAGAGTTTTGCACATATCTCTAACTCACTAAACACTTAAGAGTTAATTATATATGACCAACCAATAAGAATAATATGCAAATCAAATTCAAATAATCATAAAGTCTGAGCAAGACGAGCCAACCCTATTGATTTACATGGTGTTTGGTTACACGTTGAAAGTGTCCAAAATTGATTTTGAGGCTTCAAAATCGATTGTATGTGTTTTTCAATATGTTTGAAAAAATGTTTTGACCCAATTTCAAAATCAATTTTGACTTTATAATTGTTTCCAATAAAAGTGATAAATTGTTACTTATAGGTTTATACTCTATAATTTTTTATCAAAATTTTCAAACCAAACAACCAAACATAAATCACTTTATCATAAAATCAATTTTAATAAAATCAATTCTATGAATACATAATCAAACACACACTTAGCTTAGTATTATTTTAGATATAGCATAGGAAGATAAATCATACATCTTACGATGAAAAATGCCAAGACATGTCACTATACTTGTTACTAAAGTTTGTAGACGTTTATGTCCACTAAATCCTGGGCAAGCAGCTATAACCACCCATTCAAATATACCCCACATCACCGGATAGAAAGATACCAAAAATCATATAGCCTCCTGCACAATATATAGTAGCATCTTCCTCCTGATTTTTTTATATTTATTTTTCATGCTCATGCTATTTCCGTGCTGCTTTTGTCCCTCCTCTCTAGCTCCCAACCACCAAAAAGTTGCACACCCTTCAATTTTTCTTTGTCCCCTTTGCTGTTTTCTCTAAATAGAGAAACACCAACCTGCACACAGGAAAAAATAACTGGATAGCAACAAAGCCATGTCAACATGTGGAAGCCTACGCCACATCTTCGAGAACAATAATCCATTGCCAGAAAACCCAACACTCCTTGAATCCCTCTCATGGAGCCAAATCAAACCAGTCAAATCCGTAGACGACTCCCCCTTCACTGAGATATTTGGTGAACTCCATTTCAAGGAGAGTCCTCAACCATCATCTTCTTCATCATCTTCATCATCTTCATCTTATTCATCACCAACACCCCATGTTTGTGCTTCATTTTCAGATATAGACCACAACAAGCTTAGCCAGAAGGGTGTTTTTTCTGGGTGTGACATTAATCAAACTCATCCATCATCATCATCATCATCTTCTTCTTCTTCTTCTTTTTCAGCCTATGTTTCAAGCACCCCAATAACAAACCACACCAACAACAGTCACAAAAGCGGTGAGAGCTTGCAGCTTTGCACCGAGGGTCTCGGATTTGAGAGCTCGGATGATGTTGAAGACTTGAAGGCTTCTGGGGTGAATGAATTGTGTGTGCAAATTCAAAGTGATGAGAATGATATTGGTGCCAAAAGGTGTGCAACTTCGGAAGAAGATTCTAATGGGGAATGTAGGACAAGGGTCAATAATGAGGGTGAGTACCCTCCTCCAATTTCATGCATAGGGAGGGGTACTGGGAAGCCTAGGGTTAGCTTCAGGTCCTACAGGAAAAATGGGAGGTTTGTCCTCAGAGAAATAAGGATACCCACCCAGGAATTGTTGCATGCTCATAGGGAAAATGGAAGGCTTAAGCTACACTTTGTTCAGCCTGATGATGATGTAGAAGAAGAAGAAGAAGAAGAAGAAGAAGAAGATTATGATGATGTAGAAGGTGTAGAGGAGGGAGATGATAATATGGTAAAAGAAAATGCTGACAGTGTATCAAATCAAGTAAAAGAAGAAAAAGAGATTGGTGCTCAAGCCACATGATGAAATAAGGTAGGAAGATCAATGTATTGGTGTCTTTTTTGAGATATTCTTGTGCCACCATAAGTTTAAGTTTAAGCCATACTCTTTTGTTTATAGGCCATATCAACTTTGCCGTGAATGTATACAAGAATAAGGTGATCAACTTGAATTTATTCAAGAATTTTTCATTTTTTTTAATAGGAAAAAAATGACTGGTCACACACCGATAGCGATTCCTAGCCTTTGTTCTGTGCTTTGATTTTATGATAAGTGTTTGTCCTCCCAATATTGGGGTGGACTAAACGGAAGAGGAAGTTGGAATCTTTTATCTATATTGTCCCACTCCCAATCATGCACTCTATCCTCAATTCCTCATCCAGGTAAAAGAATTGGGTTCTGTTTGTGTGTACATAAATCTCATAACAAAAGTTTCCATTGAAATCATAGGGTGTCTCACTATTAAAGGAAAAGAAAGATCACAAATGAGTTGGGGAAAGTGTGTGTAAACAAAGTTGGAATATATAGGTCAAGAAAGGAGGAACACCTGTCACTGACATTAGCTTGAGACATCGCCTGTGCAACACTGCAAGCAAACTACAAGTAGGATGTTCACAACGCGACCCAACAACCATGCTCGGCCTTGCCCAAAGCTTAATGGGCCCCATTTGGGTTCTAAAATTTGGCTTTAAATTAATGTGTTCCGACCAAACAGAAAAAGGGCCTTCCGTTTGGCTGCTGAATCATTAATTTAAAGTTACAATCATTTGGAATTTGCAGGTGTTGTGTTTTGGACAAATAAAATTTGCACAATATCACAGCACGCAGGAGTGAACTCACATAATGTATACGCAGAAGTCGTAATAATATTATTTGATAAAATAATATAAAAATGATTCTTAGTAAATAAAAGTCACAATAATAATTAGTAAATATACTCTAAAAATTTAAAATGACAATAATTAATATAAATATTAAAGATGTTAGTTTTTATATTTATTGTTATTAATTATAATAAAATCATTAGTCTTTTAAATTTTAGAGAACAAAAGCCATCTCTAAAAAATAACTCATTAAATGCTCTGAATAGCATCCCTAACTTTCAAGAGCCGAGAGTAAAAGAACCTTAGTTTCTTTGTTTACCAAACCAAATAATAATAATAATAACTTATACTTTTCATAAGTCACAACATTTGATGGAGAGCATTACCAAATCCAAACTAAGAATAGTAATGTGTTTGGAATTACATGAAAATGAATATGAAATGATTTGTAGATCATATAATTTATTTGGAATTAAAAATACATAAAAAATAAATTAATTTGTAATTCTATTAAATTTTATTTTTTTAATTTGCAAATCCTTTGGATTTTAATACGATTGAATGGAATAAATTGATTTAAAACTTACACACAAATTAAATTATTTCATTTCATATTTTAATTATTCCAAATACTATACATTATATTTTAGACATAAAAATAAATTTTTAAATCTATCCATTTCCTATTTAATTTAATCATTCCAAACATAAAATTTAACTTAAAAATCAAATCAATTCAAATAATTTCAAATCAAATCAATTCATTATTTAATTTTAATCATTTAAATCTTTTCATTACAAAATTCAACTTCTTATTCAAAGTACTGTCCAGAAATTCAAATGGTGCAACAAATGACGGAATCATCGAGATAATAAAGTATAATACAAATAAGTAATAACCGGCTCACTTAACGTTATGTGATGGCACAATTACCTAATTCAAGCTCAGGCTTTTCACTCCATTGAACAACTAGCCAGAAGTGCCAATATATCTCACTTTTTGCATACTATCTCACCATGCCAATGATGGACCAAAGGAAATGATCGATCACATGACCTTTGAACAACTAATGGAAACAAATTTTGATGTAGCTCATGCTATGTAGCATCAAGAATATACCGGTTACAAGTGAAACATTTGAAGGAATAAAAGAAGCAATTCATGATAATAGTATGATGCAATAAAATCAGAGTCAGAGTTTGTGTGGTTATTTATTTTTTGCGCAACTACTGCAACCAAAAGCTCCAAAACCAAAATCAAAACATGCGCCGTTGAAATCTTCAATCTTGCACCTCTGGCTTTTTTGCAGTGCCTTTGAGGTACCACCCCACAGCACCAAGAATTGTTATAGTACCAGCAACAACTGCATAATTCCGGTGCTTGTCAGTTGAAACCTTTTCAGCTGACGCATCTGTATGTGTAGAGCCACTTGGTTTGGCATCAGTTACGGAACCCCCTGAGCCTGTGGCTGGCTTGGCTTCTGGTTGAGGGCCCTTCATTAGAACAAATACCAAAAAGTTCGAAGCTTAACATAAAAACATAAATGGATAACAGTTGCATGCAAACACGATATAGAAACAGAGAGTAATACAGGAAACGATTCTTGGAAACAAATATAAAGAGTAAATACCCAATGTGGTCCTTCAAGAAATTTGCACATGACAATATAGTCTCCCAAAAGCAAAAAACCTACCCTGTCATCCCTTAAGATATAAATTATAGGACAAGTCAGTCTTTCTGTGAAGTTGATCCACAAAACCTTAACGGAATTGTACATGTGACCCATTCACACAGTGACCTTGGACATTATCTAACATGAGTGCAAAATGACAATGTTTTATTTTTGCCCATAGTGAAAGAGATTGAGAGAGGATTGTGTCTCAATTTTTGGTTGAGATAAAACCCCAAGTGAAAAAAACTTCACTTATACCATTTGGATAAAAGATGTCGTTTAGGTGAGGGGAAGATGTGTTCCAAAACAGCATCGTTTCGATTGCAGTCAACAATATTACGATATGTTATCACTGTAATGTGCAACGGCTGTGAATCCATTAACAGAGAACTAATAGAGGAACTAATGTGTCCATCGTTTGCAATCTTGAGAGACCATGGGACAATTTTTTCCCCCGTCTTGAGGGACTAAATTGTCTGCCACAAATTGTGGGGGACAAAATTGGGGTTCACTCAATAAAGAAAAAAAGAGACAAACAAGTTCCTTAACCAGAACACAATGGGCTAGGAATATTTTAAGCAAGCAATCTGATAACCGAGTTAGAGACTTGATGAGTAGATTATTTTGGGTTGGTTCCAAAATCAAACTGTTGCAAGTCAGTCAGCCAACCAACATTCATATTACAATCTGATCTTCTGGAAATGGAATGCCACAAAAATGAGATGAATGGTAAGTCTACTTGTTATATAAAATCAAATTCTACAATGAATCCAGTCATTCTAATGGAATAATTTATTTGATATGTTGATCAGCGTTTCTTTTATGGGTATTTAATGGGTTATCGGTAGCTGAGCACATCAATTGTTTGTGTATAGTTGTATACATTCCATGCCCAAGATGTGACAATTTATGCTAAATCTATTATAGGATCAATTGAGATTTTCAAATAAAAGGGTGGTGGATAATTTTTTTTTATAAAATGCGTTAAAGGTCCATTGAGAAGTTTCATCATAGGTTAGATTAATTTCTTGCTTTTTCGCATAAGAAAGTAACATTTTTTATTATAAAATTAAATAATAGATAGTTTGGAAAAATAAGGCCAATGCCTTTAGCAAAAGTCTTTGTTCTAATGGATTTTAAATGGGAAAATGGACTATTTCTAGACCATTTGAACAAATCGGATCCATAATGTACCCATTTTCCACCCACGTAAACATGGTAAAAAACCTCGATGAGAAAACTAGATCCAGAACAATGAGTTGATGACTCAGAAAAATAAAATCCATTTGTTTATGCTAAGAACTTTTAAGAAGTTATCGTAAGAAGGTGAAATTTGAGGACATACCTTGCGAGCAAGCTTCTCCAACTTCTCTTGCTCAGCTTTCTGAAATATGAAAAATAAGTAAACACACTAAATGGATGCTATCAACAAGCGAAAACCTCAACTGACGTAGACAAATTCTACTTATGAAAGCTAGCATTTTTCCCTCTAGTAACTGAGTGGATAAGCAAAAAATATGGACGTATGCTTTTAAGTTTATATTTATACTATTAATGTTCCTCAACACATACAGATGATACAAAGAGTGGGCTTCACTAGCATAACCAGTAAGTCTTTATTACAATGCAAGCTAGCAGGATCTTTTCCCAAGCATTGGTTTCATGCAAGTTTAATGAGAAAATAAAAATATTATGCTTGTGCTAAAAATTCATCACACCAAAGCGGCAAAGCCCTGTTCATACCTCATAAGGAACTTTTAAACCTCTAGAAGGCCAAGGATATTTATCTAATCCCCCAACCCCCCACAAAAAAAAAACCCTAAAAACTGAATACACATATTGGCCATAAAGTCACTGCAATACACTAAAACTTCCTATCTTCTGAAATTGACTACAGCATGCCTCAAACAATTTTCATCAGTACACAGCAGGATAAAACAAAAAAAACCAGAAGCAGGAGGACACTATAGTCTAGCAGTTTCTGAGATTACCTTAAAGTAAGCATTCTCTACGGCTTTTTCCTCCTCACTGAGTACTTTGCCAGAACCGCTACTAAATAGTCTTCTAGATGCATATCTTGCAGCCAACCATGTTGCCATAGCAGTTAGATTTCTAACTCCTCCTCTTCTATAAACAATGTAACAAATGTTAAATTTACTTGTTATACACACAAGAATAACAGCACTTCTCGGAGTCAAAATAACAGAGCTCTATCCTACATAATGCCAAACATTTCACCAACAAGAAGGCCAACAGCGCCAAAGGGCTTAACAAATATGATAAATTGACAATCATAACAGTGTTGGATGAGGCAAAATTTCAAGTCTCAACAGTCTCACATCTTGCACATAACAAGAAGAATACCCCAAAAAAGGTCCTGTACAGATCCCATCAAGTTTTCCAACAAAAGGAAAAGTCCATTTCTGTTTCCATTTCCTGTTTTTATTTTCTGTGTTTCCTATTTCCAGGATTTTGCTAAGGAAATAGTGAAAACAGGAAACAAGACTTTATTGCTTTCACGAATTCCTTCACAAAAGCCAAACAGACATCTCTATTTTTTTTTTCACCGATATTATAATTATTATTGTTGTTATTTTTGTTGGAAGACATTTCAATGATGAATCAGCACCAAGAACCTAAAGAAATTTGCAGCGGTGCATCATATAATTGTAATGCAGCGAAAGACCGATTGAACGAAGGCGAAATTGTCGTATAAACTGAGCTACCAAAGAGAAAATAATCGTTGACTGATTCAACATGTGAATTATACGAAAAAACGCGAACCCTAGCTTAAAGCATTGCGTTCCTTCGGGAAAGTTGTTAAGACACAAATTCGCAGCTACCCCGAAATTCCGATCGATCCCAATGGAAGAGACGCAAGATTATGTGAAAAAAAATACACATATCTAGAAGGCTTAATTCTTCGGAAGAAAACGAGAATGGAAAAAGAACCACGAGATTGAGTTTCAGAAAATAGCTTACCTGATAGACAAAGCTTTGTACGAAGCAGAACCAATGTTTGAGTTGTTGTTCTTCTTGTACGGTACAGAGCGTACAGGACTATAGGGGCAGAGAGGCGCTTAAGCCTTGAGGGTCTAAATACGGTGCCGTTTGGAACTTCTCCTGAGGGCCAAGCTATTCCACCGTTTCATTCAAGAAATGTTTGGATTCGACCACAATAATAACCAATAATGATTATAAAACTCGAGTTAATAAGTTTAAAAGCTGCGGATGAAATAACAGCCCAAACTTCTAATGGGACCAGGACAGGGTATTTCTTTAGTTTTGGTTTTAAGATCAAATTGTACCAGGTGAATTTGTTTGTGATTATATTAGCTAATAATTATTTTTTTTTCCAAAAAATTATATTTTGTATATTTAGAAAGTTTTTAAAAAATAATTAAAATTTTGTTTAAAAAAATAATTTTTAACTTTTTCAGTTATATACAAAATTTAATTTTCATAATTATTTTTTTTAAAATCTGAAATAAACGTACCCTCAGTCTTTTGATTGTGTTGTGTTATTTAATATTAGATGGGGTAGGTCATCCCATAAGCACAAATTCTTTTTTTTTTTTTTTAAGTATTCACTTGATCTAATTTAGATTTTGTTGTTGCATAAATAAAATCTTGTTATGGAAAGCATAACCTAGCCAAAACCAATCAGAGGTTGGGAGAATGGTCTCCTACCTCTCCAATCTTGAAGTATCGAGCTCCATACAAGTGAGGAAAAGTGGGTTATCAAAACTAAATAAAAGAGATATTAATATTATAGTCATTTCATTATTTTTTAAGCCTTTCGTATTACAAAAATGTCATTAAAAATAGTGTGTATTGGACATGATCACGTTACTGATAATTACACTAACGAGCCAATGTTAATAAGGGATGGTTATATAATAATTTCGCGAACTTAATGACATAAAGGTATGTTGAAGTAAATTTTACTAAATCTCCTTAGAAGTCACTGTGATTTATTCAGTTTTTTCTTTTTGGGAACATAGTCGGGGCCTAAGCCCATATTCAGTTTCTTTTAAATCCTTATGGACTAGCTCCAAAATTTGGGCCTTTGTTCTCCAAGGACTCGGGACTGAACTTTGAAAACTCTCTCTTATTCCTGCTGGACCTTAAACCGACAATGGGATTGCAAAATGGATATTTGACTATAGAGATAACCAGAAACAGATGTTAGCCATTCAGAGTTGCAAACGATAGCCAAAAATGAAAAAAGAATTGCAAACTGATTGAGGCTTGCACAGATAGTAACTACTACCTCCATTCACTTCTAATGTGCCAAACTTTTGTTTATTCCTAGAAGACAGTTAAAAGTAGACGGAGAGAGTGATTAATTATTGCCTCAAGAAAGTGTGCATCTCAAGGAGTGAGGTTCGATTCCCGGGTCAGTGACCCAATCCCCTCCCCCGGCCCAAAAAAAAATTGCAAAAGAAAAACACAGGCATGCAAACGCATGTTTCAGAGATTCAGCGGAAAAAAAATATTGCTTCAGTGGAGAGCTGCACGAAGCTACCAACTGAAGTTGCAGGAATGGAGATACAAGGGTCAAATCGTCAATGTCATCCCCAATGTCCTTTACAACCTGTGCGAGGTTTGACTCGGAAAGGTCAAGCGTCTGAAACGGGATGTGCTTGTTTGAACACATGCTGTGTTCAATACCGTGTCAATACCCAAAGCAATTCCTAGTCACCAATTGCTTACCAAAATTGCAAGTCACCAATTGGTTTCTCATCACACTTATCTTTGGTTTTGCTTTCGTAGAATTAACTTTTAACAGACTGATTTTGTTAGTAATGTTTTTTGATAAAACAATTATAAGACAAAATAATTTCAGTTTATTAATTTAATCTGAAAATTAATTTTGTCAAATTTCATAATATTAATTGTTAACCACCTAAACAGTAACAAAATATTGTTATCACTCAATTAATTCTAGACCCCAAAGGCCCAAGCACACTTTTGAAAAAAAAAAAAGATACTGAAAATCAAGAAGTGTAAAACTAGACAAAAATCAATTTTAGACTTAGTCCCTAAATCAATTTTAACCTCAAAACGGCAAATCCAAACTGTCTTTCATGAACAATTGAATGACGAATATTTCGTTACCTCACATTGAGCAAAATTGAGGGCTTCTTCCGTCCAATTTTTATATTTCTAATACCATTTGTATATTTAAAAAAACAAAATCAAAGATGTAGACAAAGACCGTCACTCAATTTAAAATTAAAACGTACCATTAAAAGATCAAATTTTAAAATCATTATTCTAGAAGAAACTTTTTATCCAATTCAGAAGTATATGCGCAATCCTTTTTTTGGCACTTTTATACAAGCAATCCTTAACACTTATCAAGTGAGAAAAAAAAGAGCTCTACATGAAATCAAACAAAAGTTAAAAATATATTTGCAACAAATAAAACGATTCAAACCTTAATTAGCTGCAATTCCAAAACTCCAAAAATACAAAAATAACACAATTTTCATTACTCATTATTCATGATGATGCTTTAGTACTATGCTGTAAACAACGCAAGTTCCGAAGTATTTTCCTGATCAATGATATCAAGGAACACGGGATCAACGGTGATGCGGCTATCCACGTGCACCTTAAAGCTATGGTCCCACCACAGCACCCTGGCGGTGCCGCCGATATCCACGGCGGCGTCAAGCTCCATCTCCCGCCTCGCCACGTCAGCAACGAACCTCTTGGCGTGGTGGGCGAGCTGGAGCCCCCGGAGGCGAGCGGGGAGGCGGAGGAGCTGGCAGGAGCGGGGCGGCTGGGAGCCGGCGGCTACGGCGGCGGAGCCGAGGAGGGAACCCTGGTAGAAGATTGACATGGTGGTGGAGGAGTAGTCGACGGGTGCAATGTTGGGGTTGGTGACGTGGACGGTGAGGATGAGCTCTGCGTCGAGGAGTGGTGGGTTGAGCTTGAAGGCTGTGAAGTCGATGGAGATGAGGTGGAACGTTGGGTCCTTGGGCTTCGCCGAGAGGACAGCCGTGGCAGCCACCGCAGACGCCGCTCCGATGAGCGCGGAGGTCCAGCTCCATTTGACCTTTTTGCCCATTGGGTGGTGGTGGGTATGTGTGTGTGTGTGATTGTGATGTGGTGGTGATAGTGTTCTGGATATAGTGGTTGATTTGGAGAAGGGGAGAAGAAGGGGTAGTAGAAGAAAGGGATGGGGGTGTGTGTGGTTTTACGATAACGCCCCTGGAGTTGTAAGAACCAACAAGATAATTCATTTACCACGTGATTTTAATTTTTGTTTTGGTGGAAGTTGAAAAGTTGGGACTCCGTCCATTTTTTTATTTTCTTTGAGAAGTTGAGACTTCAATCTATGATTTGTTTTTGGCAGAAGTTGAGGCTTCAATTCAATTCTCCTTTTTCTATTCTATTCGAATGCCTTTAAATTAATAGAATAGAATAGAAAGAGTTTTATTTTTAATTTTATTAATTCTCTTATTTTACTATATAAAATGAGATTTCCTTGTCCCTTTATTTTCAAGTCAGCCAATTCGGCTCTCCTTGACCCAACCCTTTCACTGTATGAAAAGAACTAACCTGACCCTCTATGTTTTTGGGGGCTGAATTGGACCTTTATTGGCCGAAGTTTAAAGGTTTTCAAATTTGAACATGACCGTCCACAAAAACACATGTCAACATGACCAAAACAGGAAGAACATGTGGATCTGTACCCAAAAAAAAAAACACACGTTGGTATACGAGAGATTATGGGACGGTCTGGAAGTTTTTTTTTTATTTTTAATTTTAAAAATTGTTTTAGAAAATAGTTTTAAATTTGATTTTTTAAAAAATAAAATAAAATAACTTGTTTGGCAATTAACTTCAAAAACAGTTTTATAATAACAGAAAACCAAAAAACTGTTTGGATAATTTTTTTAAAAACCACCACCATCACGACGCACACTTTCACACCACAACCATCACCACCAACCATACTTTTACAACTGATTATCATCAACAAAATCAACAAGACAACAATCAGAGGGAAGGAGGTGCGCAACGGAAAAGGGGAAGGCCGCAAGGGGGAGGTCACCATCGCGGAGGAAGGGGCAAGGAGGAGGGTCGCGATCAGCGATTGGGTCACGAGCTCGTCCAGCGGGGAGGGGGTGAAGTGGCGCGCATAGGGGTATTCCCCATGGCCGTGGCTGTGAGCTCCGCGACGTGCAGCTCCGTGATGTGCAGCTCTGCGATGGAGGATGCAACAGAGGGGGTCCGTCGCTGACTCCGCGACGTGCAGCTTCGCGATGTGCGTCGGCGACTGATCCATGCGGATCTCGTGAAGATCACGATGATGGAGTGTGGTCGGTGGTGATGGAGGTTCCGGGACTAATGGGTACAAGGGAAAGCCGAAAGGAAGAAGTTGCGAAGCTCATGGTTGCCAGGGTCGCGAGCAGTTGCCGGCGGAGCCCAGGGTTGCTACGGAGCTCGCGGTGTTGGCGCCGGCGCCGGCGGTGGTGGTAGCGACGCCTATTCATGCTTCTTCTTCAAAGCTACAAAATGAGAAATATTTCAACATAAACAAAACTTTCATTCAAACTTTTGTTTTGAAAACAGTTTTCAAAAACATGTTAAACTTGTTTTTGTTTTTCTATTTTTAAAATGAGAGTTTTGTTTTTTGGTTTTTAAAACATGTTTTTAAAAAACATCCATCCAAACAAGTTTTTTGTGTTTTTGGTTTTAGAAATCAAAAACAATTTTTAAAAACAACATCCAAACAGGCTCTATGGTTTTGGGAGCTCCAACGTGATTAGGCAATCTCTCTTTAAAATAGAGTGATGACTTGATGAACCCTAACTATAGCAAGGCTGGTTCCATTTTTTTTTTTATCAAAATCTAAGTATCTATCGTGGGTGGCAATAATTAATCCTCTCGCCACGGAAGTTCTCTTGAAGAGGTAAATGACTGGTCACGAAATGTGTTTTGTTCTCATGAGTAAGGATTGAACCTCTGAGCACATGGTTAAGGAACAAGGTGAGCTGTTACCACGTTACACCTCGTGGTTGTAAGGTTGATTATTTGTAGTTTACGATATTTTCAATATTTTGACTTACAATGTTATCTTCAGTTTTTGATAGTTTAGTTTTTTTGGAAGACTAGTTATCTTCAATTTTGCATCAAATTAAAATTAAGTAGATTTTTACAATGGATTTAATTATCATGCATTAATTGGGTAATTTTTTTTTACCTAGTCATCGAATCATATATTGCCACATAAATTATGATAGTTGACTTTTAAACCTACTATTTGTAAAGTTGTTCAACTGAAATATATTAATTAGACGATGATATAAAATAGTTTTACACTATTAATGTATCAAAATTACACTATTTTATAATTTTGGTTTTCATTTTCCCCATTAATGGCATACTTTGTACATGGCTTACAAAGACTCTTATAGCCATCCCTCCAAAATATTTTACCAATTAATTAATTAATGTCATAACTTTCATTAATTAACTCAATGTTAAAAGTTCGATTATATGCGATGTTATTTTAATAGATTTTTTTTCGTAAAAGTATTTTAAACTTTTTTAATAATATGTTTGTCTACAACTTTTTAGTAAAAGTTAAATAAACAAATAAGGTATAAAAGAATTTTTTTAAGCTATAATTTTATCTTGTAAGAAACATTTTTCATAAAATAAAAAATATTTAAAAATGAAAAAATCTTTTAATATTATTTCAAACACAAATTAATTTCTACTTTTTTAATATATATTTTTTAAAAATATTATTTAAAAAAACTTTTTAAGTAAGCTTATCCAAATCAATACTGCATATTTTATTTCACCTTTCCTTTTAACTTTCATAATTCTTTCTCAATTTTCATATATTAGTTTCATCGATCATCTTTGTATCTCAATTTCCATTAGCGTGGTTAGATTGCCTATCAACGTTGGATGTTTTATACCCTCTCCATAATAAGGAATAGGAGACGCCGGAACATCTCTTCTTTCGGTGCCTCTTCTCCCTATCATGCAAGACTAAATATGTTAATTTATTATGGGGTTGTCGGTATGTCTACCTTCTTCTCCATCTAACTTCTATAATGCTGATGTGGGATCCCATTTAAAAATTTTGATAAAAAGATATGGATCTCAATCTTATATGTTGTTTGTTGAATCATCTAGTGGGTGCGGAATAGAGTTGTTTTTTTTATTCCTTTAAACCAAGCTAGAAAGACATTTTTAACTCAATGATGATGAGACTTGTATTTTGGGCAAGAGGTTGGAATGATGATCACCCTTTTGATCCAAACTTAGATCATGTAAGAAGATGGAAATATTGGTGCTTATTGGAAGTTATTCATGGGTCCTTTATCATAGCCTTAATGGCAATGCCGAAAGGGTCATATCTGCTACTATATTGCTTGAGCAGTGTTGTTATGAAACCACTTATCTCAAAAGTGTATATGTAATATGTCTCTTCATGCAAATACCTCTTTTGTGCTTGGAATGTGAACAGTACACAAGCTCGTGTTATCTTGTGGTAAAATTTAATTATTTTGTTAAAAGTGGGGATAACAAAGATATAATTGAAATCACTTATCTTAAAAGTTTAAACTATTAGGTTAAGACACATGAATGATTTTATATTTAATTTATCGAAAAAAAAATCATAGTCCTCTCATATTCAGTATTGATGCAAGCATGTCTTCTGGTTTTTATGGACATCCTCATATCCATTTGCTCCCGCGTAAATTTGAACTTTTTTAATCTATGAAACTACATATTCCTCTTCTCATTTTCTGATTTTTAATTTGTTCGCTCCCGTCATCATGGTAGTGATAGTGAAACAGAAGCATTGCGACTTTCGCTTTAGTATCCCACGACTAACTTCAAATTTATGTTCAAATAGAAATGATATTGGAGTAGATTAAAGGAGGGATGGTATTTTTCTATTTCACGAGGAAGATTTTGTTTTATATCCAAATATGGATAATAGATAAAGATGCCTAAATTGTCAATTAAACAATTTACAAGTATAGGTTGACTTGCTGACTAAGGACTCATCAAATTGCAATCAAAAGTGACATCTTCAACTTGTCACTTTTCTCTTGTGTTATCTATGTATTCATCAATTATTTACTAATACAAAAGTTTTTTCTACTAAAGCTGCTACTATGCTGAAATTTTATAAATTTTCATATATCTTAATTCTTTTTGGCTATTACTATATTTTCCGTTTTTTATTTTTTATTTTTTACATTCTTATTTTTATCAGTTTTCATCTTTTTGACCTTTTCAATTTTGTAAAAAATAAACTATAATTATTTTTAGGGAACAATGACTTTAATCAAATTCTAATCTTTTAAAGACTACATACTATCTTACATATTTATAAAATCTTCTGTCTAATTTTAATCCGGTGAATTTGAATTATAAGAATACTTAGGTACACTTATTCATTTTATATGCATCATCTAAATGAATACATTCATTACACATTTTTTTTTATTCACAAAGTTTAGGTTTATGAGAAAAGTCATCTCAATAGAAGTCCCATAGCATGTCTCAGGAATCATGACATATCTCTGAGTTAATGACGAGGGATTTGAGTAATTTATAGATCATATGTTTAAATCCCATTATCTTTACTAAAAATCATTTCCCTACGGCATGACAATTATTAATATTAAGCATGTCCACAATTAATCCCTTTTTGCACTCATGACTTCATGTATCTTTATACATAGCTTTCTCATTGGTTCCTGTGGCTGCACAATCATGGAGTTCCAAAACCTTTTGTGTGTTTTCGTTACACTCTTCCTCTTTCTCTTGGTGTTATTCAAAACAGTAAAGAGATCAAAATTTAAGAACCCCACCTTCGATTTACCACCAGGTCCATGGAAGCTACCTATCATCGGAAACTACTTGCACTAATTTTTGGGCTCAGAATTTCTCCATCACTCCTTAGGAAACATGGCCACCAAGTATGGACCCTTAATCCCCCTAAAACGAGGAGGGGTAGCCTACATCATAGTTTCTTTACCAGAAATAGCAAGAGAGGTTTTGAAAACAATGACCTCAACTTTTCCAATAGGCCCCATGTCATTGTTTCAAAACTTGCCTTCAATGCCACAAACATTGCCTTCTCTCCACATGGTGGCTATTGGAGGCAACTAAGGAATTAGATATGCACATTGGAGCTATTGAGTGCAAAGCGTGTGCAATCTTTCAGGTCCATAAGAGGAGAGGAGGTGTCAATGTGTCATCACTCATTGAAACAATGTCTTTGAATGAAGGGTCAATTTTGAATTTGAATGAGATGATTTTCTCATTGATATATGGGATAACAGCAAGAGCAGCTATTGGTAAGAAAACAAAGCACCAAGAAGAGCTAATATCGGTTATGAAGCAATACAGCTTGCTGGAGAAGGGTGTGTTGTTGATCTCTATCCTTCCATTGGGGTGCTCCAAATGATAAGTGTGGTGAAGGCTAGATTTGTGAAACTTCGTGTGAAGATTGATAGGATATTGACCAACATAATTGATGAGGACAAAAATAGACGTGGAGCAGATCAGGAAGATCTTGTTGATGTTCTTCTAAACTTTCAACGCCAAAAGGACTTGGAATATCCCTTGACTGATGACCATGTTAAAGCAGTTGTCCTGGCATGTGTTGTGATATTTTCTGTTAGCTAAGTAGTGTAGGGCTCATTCGTTTTCGTGCTCATTTTGTGTGTTTTTTATTTTCATGATTTTGTGAGTTGAAGAGTGAAAATAGGAAATAAAAACTTACAATTTTATTATTTTCACTCATTTTAGTATTTTTTTATAAAATTATAAAAACAGAAAACATATAGTAAAAGCAGAAAATAAAGATAGTAACGTAACAAGTTATTGTTGTAACGAGAGACATAATGTCTTATGAGAAGTTTTTAACTGCTTCTGAGATAACAAAAAACATTTGCTGTAAATTATTTATTGTTGATCACATGAGTGAATGTTGATAATTTAATAAATAAGCTAATGGCTCACATTCACTTATATATCAAATGATAAATAGATCAAAATTAAATATTTTTCCTTGCTCCAAAATTAACTAAAAATATTCCTCTTTGCCTTACATAACATGCAGTTTACACTAGCTATATGCTCGGATTAAATTTAAAGCCAAGCAACTAGGATTGGCTTAAGATATGAAAGGTTAATGTAGTAATTAACGTATGCTACATCCAAACTATATTTTAAATTTGGGAATAATACTCATTGTTGCAGATTTTTCTTTGCTAAAGTTAGTACTAATTAATTTGTTGGCTTTTCTTGATTGGTCATAAACCAAATCTACCATGAATTTCAAGTGTCCTTTTCATTAACCAAATTTTCTATTCTCTTGATTTACCATATATGTAGTAGTCTTTAGAAAATTTTCATTTACTAAAATAAATGCAGTTTAATGAAGCCCGAAAAAAAAGTAAAGTTATATTTATCAACATCTTTAATATATTTCGTCGACGTTAAAACTTAAAATGATAGACGTCATCATTATTTTTTACACATGCCATTGCCAAGGTATGTAGCATGCTGATTTGGCAATCAGCTTGATCACAAATGACTTAGAAAATCAGTTGACATTTGTATGAAGTCATTCCATGGATATAAATCTAAGAAGCACCCATGCACATATCAATTTGGCGGTGAGTATATATGTGTCAGACACACATTGGATATGCACCTCCACATGACACCCACATGACATGTGTCGAACATGCATCCGTATATGTCCAATTAAAAAAATAACTTTTTTGAGCTCTGACATGCACTGAACACGACATGGACACGCCTGAATTTGTTTCTTTATTCTTTTTTTAAAATTTTTAATACCGTCATGGGTTTAAAACTCTTAGTGGAACTAGTTTAGTTAGTTAACCATTCGGTTACCTTCCACCATGTATATATAAATCACACTTTGGGCTTTTGGATATCAACACAGTTACCCCAATTTGCATCCACATTACCCTCCACTAGAACCAAATTTTCCCTAGAGCCATCCTTTCAGTTTTTGTAGGCTATCCTTCAAGATACAAAGGCTACAAACTTTATAACCTTGAGACCAAACAATTTTTTATCTCTAGAAATGTCACATTCCATGAAACCAGCTTTCCCTTTCACCTATTACCTAACTCAGATCACACATCAGATTTATTTGCTGATCTAGTTTTACCTCAGCCACAACCTGATGCCAATCCTCCTAACTAACCAAATATTGACCCATAATCTCAAAGCCCAAACCCACCTAACACACCTATACCTTAACCAGATGCCATAATCCCTGTTAGGAGGTCTAATAGAATTTCCAGACCACCTACATACTTGCAATAGTACGTTTGCGATGCTATAACTTCCAAATACCCTCTAAACAATCATTTTGCCTATGACAACCTTACCTCAAATTATCAACACTTTGTCATGCATATGGATGCTATTCCAGAACCAACCCTTCTACCACTAGGCTATGAAGTTTCCTGAATGGAGAGATACAATGGTTGCTAAACTTCAACCCGTGGAGGATAACCAAACATGGGATTTGGTTCCCTTACCAAATGGCAAGCATACTATGGGCTGTAGATGGATTTTCAAGGTGAAATATAAGACAGATGGGACAGTTGATAGGTACAAAGCAAGATTAGTAGCCAAATGATACACTCAACAAGCTGGAATTGATTTCCAAGACACATCCTCACCAGTTGCTAAACTCACAACTATAAGGGTTTTACTGGCATTAATTAGCTGCTATAAAGGGCTGGAAAATTTTACAAATGGATGTCAACAACGCCTTCCTCAATGGCAACCTATTTGAGGAAGTGTACGTGGATAAACCATTAGGCTATCATAGTGAGGGGGAGCATTTGGTTTGCAAGCTAAAAAAGTCAATATATGGACAAGCATCTAGACAATGGTTCACAAAGTTCTCCACTTCTATAGTCTCTCATGGCTTCAAACAGTCCAAAAGTGACTATTCCTTATTCACCAAAGGAACTAGGGCTAACTTGGTCATCCTATTAGTCTATGTTGATGACATTATTATAGCTAGTGCTTCAGACCAAGCCATTAAGAATGTGCAAACACATCTACAGCAGCTATTCAAACTCAAGGTATTAGGAGATTTGAGATACTTTCGTGGCTTAGAGATTGCCAAATCTCCCTTAGGCATTGTCTTATCACAACACAAATAAATGTTGTCTTAGTCTCCTTGAAGATGTTGGTTTTTAGATTGTAAACCAGAATGCCTACCAATGGAGCCCAAATTATCATTATTTACAAACAACTATGAACTTGACACTGATGCTGCACAATATAGGAGGTTGATAGGTAGATTGATCTATCTTACAATTTCAAGACCATATATCTATTTTGTTGTGAATAAACTCAGCCAATACATACATTGCTACACCTAAAGCATCCCACCTATAAGCCCTGCATCATTTACTACGTTATTTGAAAAACACTCATGGCCGTGGCATCATGTTCTCATCTACTTCCAACCTCAAGTTACAAGCTTATGTAGATGCAGATTAGGGTAGCTGTGTTGATACCCAAAGGTCCACCACTGGTTTCTTAGTAGGGGATATTGGAGTATGTCCACTTAGATATTTGGGGTCCAACCCTGTCAACTCTTTAGGTGGAGCTCACTATTTTCTTACTCTGATAGATGATTATTCCAGGAAAGTCTGGATATATTTCCTGAAGAAAAAAGAAGAGGTGTTCGACAAATTCAAGCAATGGAAGGCCATGGTCGAGAAGCAAACCGGGTGATCAGTCAAGAGACTGAGAACTGACAATGGTGGAGAATTTTACAGTAAAGAATTTGTGGAATTCTGTAGAAATGCTGGTACAGTAAGGCAACATACTGTACTAGGAATACCACAGCAAAATAGAGTTGCAGAACGGATGAACAGAACACTTCTAGAGCGTGCAAGATGCATGTGAATTAGTGTAGCACTTCCCAAATCATTTTGGGTTGAGGAAGTCAATACAGCTATATACCTGGTAAACAGATCTCCATCAACTGCTATTGATCTGAAGATTCCACAAGAGATATGGTCCGGTCGACCCGTAAACTATTCTAATTTGAAGATATTTGGTGGTCCTGCGTACGCCCATATGAGTGATGGTAAACTTGAGGCGAGGGTAAGAAGGTGTATATTTCCAGGGTATGCACAAGGGGTGAAAGGCTACAAATTGTGGTGTACAGAGAAGGCAAGTTCACCCAAAATCATTGTCAGCAGAAATGTCACTTTTGATGAAGCGGCAATGCTAAATTAGAAGGAGTCTAACTTAAATAAGGTAGAAACAAATCATGGTGCTAAGAAGCAGGTGAAACTGGAGATTGACTATGGGAAGGTGAAGCAAGAAAATGATGCAATGGATCAGCCAAGTACTTCAGGGATTGCTCAATCTAAAGTAGAACAACAAGATGAACCTGACTATGAGGATGCTGGTAAACAAACTTCCTATAGCATCGAAAGCTTGAGAGTAGATGGAAAGTTGTTGAGCAATGGCCCTTGAGTTTCTTTATAAATAGAGAACGAAGGCAACCGTGAAGAGCATTCCAGCTGAAGCAGTTCCAGCTTTTAGTGAGAGAAAAATAGAGAGTATGTATAAGAAAATTTCAAGAGTGTGGTGTAAGTATACACTAGGGATTTTGGGTATATTTTTTAGATCTCTGTAATACTACTAATTGTAGTAGAAGAGAGTCTCACTAGGGATACACTATATTGTAATTACTCTTTAAATATAGTGGAGTATTTTTTCAGAGTTTGACCCATGATTTTTTCCTCAAAATTACAGGAGGATTTTCCACGTTAAAATATTGGTGTGTACGTAGTTCTCTTAATCTATTTTATTAGTGTGAATAGTAAGGATACTATTCATAAATAGTGATGCGGGTCCCACAGTATAGCACCATCCATGTGAATAGTGATATATGGGCCTTATTGTGTAATACTATTCACCATTCACCATGCCTCATGTTTTTATCTCTTTACAAATTTGGACGCGTTTCCACTTACATCCGTAAAGTATTTATTATACTTAGTATGTACCTAACTCTGATATTACTAACAAATCCAAGCCATAAATTCCTATCCGGATTAAAATAAGCGCACCTTTCATTTGTGAGAAGGATTAATTTTTCGGAGAAGGTTTAATATCTGAATATGCGAGTATATATAGGTATTGCCATAAGAACCCATTTCATTTTTTTCAAACAATACATTGTTTACAGACACTGATCAACTTATAATTGCTACGACCTTAAAAATGAGTGTGTGTGTGTGTATGTTTTTTTTTCTTCTGATGACCAAACTAACTCATTGTATTAAAAAGTCCACACTTCTAAGTCTCGTACAAGAATGTATAGAAGCCCTAATTACAGGAGGATTCCAGTAGCAATCGAAATAAACAAAGGAAAGAATTGATAAAAGCAAACATAGTTTGAAATGCCATTACTGGAGCCGTGGTGGTAACTATAGTGGTTGCGATGAATCGCGCCTGCAGCACCATATAAGGGAATAGGCAAATTGCTGCGGTCACCATTGCCATGGCCACCAAAATGACCGCCACCTCCATGGCCGCCACCTCCATGACCGCCGCCCGCATGGCCACCACCTCCATGACCGCCGCCACCACCACCACGTCTATTAACTGATTTTACTAATGAACTTGTTGATACCATTGTCCGTGCTCCACCTGTAGCGCATGTTGTGATACATGAGTTAAATTTTTGTATTATAGTTAATTATATGCACGACATTTTGTTATATTCAAATTTTCAATAATAATAATAATTGTAAGAAAATTATCGATGAGATTTATAGTATGTGAATGCTTAGTTGCTGTCATTAATGCTGCAAAGATTATCCTATGCTTACTTATTAAGTTATACGTGATATTTAATCCAACAGTAAGTTCGAATGAAATTGGTAACGGTGAACAATTATAGAGATAAATAAGTCAAAAGTGATTGGTTGCAAGGAGAGTGAATTATAATTCTGGGATCAATTTATTTGTAATGCCAATGTTTTGAATTTCACGATCGACATTTTTGAGAAGGACTTTATCTGATTATTATTTCATATACTCAAACTTGTATATATGAATAATTCCAAGGAAAGAAAATATAGAGATAAAGGCCTTTAAAGCTTAGCTTCTCTTCCAAGAAATTTACCTTTATTTAATTGGGAAAGTAAAACATAAAATAAGAATAAATAAATTAAAATATGGAGTATTTTTAAAAATTTATGATTAAGTGTAAAACTAAATCACTCTTCTATTTTTTATTTTTTATATACGTCAATGTAAAAATAAATTATTCTTATTTAAAATATGTTCTTTTTTATTTTTATTATTCAGTTAAACAAATATATGATAAAAAGCTAATAACAAGAAATAGAAGAAAAAAAATCAAATTTGAAGCTTTGAATAGGCTAGCCACCTGTCCACTAAAATAATAAGAATAATATCAGCAGTATACTCTGAAACTAGCTATAAAATGTAGAATTTCATTTTATATGAAGCATAAACATAATTGCTTTACTTTTAAGCTAAGAATATATAAATGTGCTTGCTTTTCCGAGAAAAAAAACAGAAAAAACAAAATCAGATGTTGCTTGCACAAACAAGGGGAATACAATGCTCTGCATATGTGTGGGTATGGCAGTGATACAGAACTCTTTCAAGTTTTATTTGCCATGCTTCTATCAAACAATAATGAAATCATGTGAGTAAATTAGTAAATAATAGAATTTCAAAAGAGGTGAATTTCTTTTCCTTCTGGTCGCGACTGTAGTTTACCTTCCGAACTCATACTCAAATGGCATTCATAGAAACTGAAACCAAATTGACAGTAAAGGGCATTTGTAAACTATAAAACCTCATTTCAAAAAAAGAACATGAAATTTCTCTCTGATTCCATTTGCTTGGGTTTGACTTATATTGCAAATCGTCCTTCAATTATACATGATTTGACCAAATATCATATGCAGTTCGGAAAATTTTTGATCAATTATTTTATAGGGAATAAAATAAAAATTTAATTTCTATGTATTAACGGTATAAAACTTTTTTATATTATCATCCAATCAACTCATTTTATTTACATAGTTTTCAAGTAGTAGGTGTGAAAATTATCCACTTTTATTAATGTAGTAATATATAATTGCATGACAGTGTAATTTTATATCATCAATGCATGAAAATTAAACTCATAAAATTATTAAATAGTGACCAATGGATGTTTAGAAAATCTCATGTATAGTGAATAAAATGATCAGTACCCGCATGTGAAGAATTTCGTTGGTGTTCTGAATCGACCGGAAGAAGATGATGTAGAAACAATAGCACAGCGTAGAATAACACAACATGCTTCGAAATGTGTCCCATTACTTGCGATCAACCTTGTATTCAAGTCTCAGAGAGGCTGGGTCGTAACCTTACCCTCACTCTAGCTCCTCTTTATATGCTTTAGAGCATACTTTGGATTCCTAATCCTTTTCTTTCATTTGGAGCAACTTAAATTTCCACTTTTGTTTTAACTAAGATAT
Organism: Dalbergia cochinchinensis; assembly: GCA_031216125.1. NCBI lineage: Eukaryota > Viridiplantae > Streptophyta > Magnoliopsida > Fabales > Fabaceae > Dalbergia > Dalbergia cochinchinensis. The sequence goes on from CM062372.1 coordinate 12,051,931, forward strand.
CACCTTTTTCCTGGAATTTCCTTCTGAAATGAAAAAACATATAGTGTGTGTTTGAAATCATAAAAAAAGGGAAATTATTGGGAATCATAAATCAAATCATTTGTTTGGAATTAAAAAAATTAAAAAATGAATTAAATTATTATCCTATATGGAATTCCATTCTTTTGATTTTGATGAAATCCTTTCAATTTTTTGTAGGATCTGGATGAAAATAAATTGATTATACATTTCCATGGTCTAAAGCTTGTTCGATGGATCCTTCGATGCTTTTTATTTTTATGCTTCACACAGGTGCCTAATAGTGTCACGAAGGAATAATCTTGGCGGAAGCAAGCAGGAAACGGACATTGTCCCATATTTCTTGGTGTCTTGAAGGTTCTCAAGTGTTGTATAGGAGAGCAGAAGTGGTGAATATCCTCCTTGCCTCCTACCTTGTCCCTGATGGTAATGCCAAAAGAAATGTTAGTAGGATGCGTTTTCGAGTAGATATTGCTTTAATTTTGTTTGCTAATCTTTTATTTTCTACCGGGTGTAAATCATGTGTATAGTTTGTTCTTGTAAGGGTGTGGTTGAGTTGTCCTATGCTTGGGAGGGAACTATTGATCATGCAATTAGTTTTGGAAATTTATTGTATCATCCTATCATTACTCCACTCTCCTTGGGTGTTGAATGGCTCATTAATTATTGAAAATAAATGAAAATTAATTGATTTTATTATTTAAATACAAATCAAATCAATTTATTTTTTTTGGTAATAATTTCAAACACAATCTAGTATATTTTAAACATAATAATTAATTTTCAAATCAATCCAATTCCATTTCCTATTTTGATAATTTCAAATATAAAATTTAAATTACAAATAAAATCAATTCAAATTATTTGAAATCAAATCATTTCTTAATTCAAATCATTCCAAACACAACCATATAAGCTAATTTTGAAGAGTGAGAAAAATTCATCTATTTTAAATAAGCTAATTTAAAGCAAATCATCTTCACCATGTTTAGTTTGCAAGAATTTGCAAGGAGAAGAGAAAAGGGTTGGTGGGATCTACCTAGAAAAGAGGGGAGAAAACATGTAAATAATAGTTTTAGGAAAAATTATACCTTAATTGGAAATCATGTGCACACATTTTATACCATAAACTTTAAAAATATGATGTTTGACCTCTTAATTTTCTTAAACGTGTAAATTAATCTTTTCATTTATTTTTATGATAATTATTAATAAAAGTATCACAAATTTATATTTAGTTATACAATTAGAAAACTTTAAGGGATAAATTGGTACATATTCCAAAGTTGAGGTGTTAATTTGAATATTTTTAAAGTTTAAGGACCAAAATGCACAATTCAAAGAGTAAAGTGCAATTTTCTTAAATAGTTTACCCTCAACAAAAATTTTAAAATTACTCAACATTAACATAGCTTTAGTAATTATATAAAATTTATTTTTATTTAAAAAAGTTTATCTATTTATCCTATTTGTAAGAATTAAAATGGCATGTTTATTTTTTTAGTGCAACAGGGATATTTATATCATTTTATTATAACTCTTCTTTTCTCTTCCTTTTTTTTTTCTTTCATTTTCTTTCCTCTAATTTTCTCTCATCCTAACATATCATTAGTGTAATATTCTAAAAATAAATATGATTTAATTAAAATATGATAACTATCATATAGAGTTTCTGCTGCATATAATTTGTCTAGATCACTTGCTTGAGCCAGCCAGCAGCAGCTGAAAGAACATAAACAAGTTACTGTTTGAAATCTGCCTAAGACGGGAACCCAAACGATCAAACATTTGAAACAAGTTATGCAGCTGGACCTGATGTTTACTAGGCGCATCTTGTTATCATTTCGGCTAATAGGAAAAATTAAGAACAGAGAAAGAGAAAACCAAGTAGAATATACCTCTATTCTGCCAAGGAATAGTGTAGTGCTATCATAGGTAAATTTTGTGGCTCTTGCTTTTCTTTTTACATATATAAGTGAAGATGAAAGGAAACTAGGAAAGGTAGGAAAAGTAGTTAAAACATAACAATATACATTGACGTTATTGTGTCTTCATACATTGCTTATCTTGTATCTATGTCTCTAGCTAAGACATTATATTATTTAAATTAATATCTTTTTTAAGGCATTTAAATTACTTTATTGAAGTTGGGAACATAGTCGATAGTACATATTCCTTTCTCACTTTTGGCGTAAGATCCCGTGTAATGCTCCTTGATAAACAAGTCTGAAAGCATGTCAAAACAAACATCAACTTGTAGATTATATTAATCCTCCCCTATCTAAGGAGTTCCTTTCTCACCTGTTAGTTCTTTTTGTTGGTTCATTAAAGATTATAAAACTGAAACCACACAAAAGCTGTTTATTCAAAGAAAATTTCTTGGATAGGCCCAATTATAAGAATTTATTGTTTGGCACCCAAAAAAAACTAGTAGAACTCATAGATAAGTGAGTATATTTAGTTGATAGGATCCACTTTTATTATGAATATATCTAGATATGATGTGTTAGAATTGTACCCATCTAAAAATCTCTGCAATTATAAAGCATGAGCTCAACTCATGTAACAAAATATCGAAGAACTTGGTTTTTAACATCATTAGTGTCTTCCAAAAGATAAATGACAGTGAAACAGCGCAAACAAGAACCAATGTTGCTTTGTAATCTCCACTTGTTGCTATCATCCAAATGGCCTGCAGATAGATAGAAATCTTCTTCCAACAAGATAACTACTCCCTATAAATACCTCATCACTTAAAACTCCAAAACACACCCCCTCCCAACTATTACATTAGTAGCTTCAAGCTTTTAGTCCATATAAACATCCTATTAAAATAAAACCATGTCTTCTTGCACTACCCTTAGTGTTCTTTCACTAATCATTTCTGCTTTTGCCATTGTTCAAATAACAAATGCTGGTGACCCTGATATCCTCACTGACTTCATAGTCCCACCAAATGTGAACCCCCCAATTGATGGAAACTTCTTCACCTACACTGGCATGCGTGTCCTTGTGGGACAAAATGGGCCACCCTCAACCTTCACAATTTTGAAGGCAACAATGGCTGAGTTCCCTGCCTTAAATGGCCAGAGTGTGTCCTATGCTGTCCTTGAATTCCCAGCTGGGACCATCAACCCACCCCACACACACCCTCGCTCAGCTGAGCTTCTCTTTGTTGCTCAAGGTGCACTTCAAGTTGGGTTTGTGGACACAACCAACAAGCTCTTCACACAGAAGCTGCAAGCTGGGGACATGTTCATATTCCCAAAGGGTCTTGTTCACTTCCAACACAATGCTGATGCAAAGAACCCTGCATTGGCCATATCAGCATTTGGTAGTGCTAGTGCTGGGACAGTGTCACTCCCCAACACGTTGTTCAACACTTCCATTGATGACACTGTCTTGGCTTTGGCATTCAAGACTGATGTTAACACCATTCAGACTTTGAAGAAAGGCTTTGCTCCCAAGTAGTCTTCATGATGATGATGGACAGAACTAATTAAGGTTCAAACATTTGTTGTGCCTGTTTGTTGTGTTTTGTGTGATTTTTGTTTCTTCTCTGATTACTTATTGTTCAATAAGTGCTTTTAAATATTGTGCAAGGGACTGAACAAGATAAGCATTATGTGATCTGTGTATTGCTATAATCACATTGATCTGAAATAAAATCATCAATAAGTAATAATATATGTGGCTCACCAGTTACCATCTTACTCGTATTGTATTGGCTTTGATGGCTTCTAATGAGTTAGATGAGAAAATATTTAAGGGGAATATTTCTAGTTTTATGTCCTCCACTGGAATTAAAAAAATATAATTGTGCACTGTATGCTCTTCAAGTGTATCAATATATATGGTACTACGCCAATTAAAGCAAAAGTGTAGTATTTATATTCCACTATTTATTATGTTGCTTCTCAAATTTTTTGTTAAAAAAATGAAATAATTGATTCCGTTATCCTGTCGTTGATGTAAAATAACATCTCATTACCTAAATAAGGCTTATTTTTATCACTCAATTCTTTCATTTTTTTTTCTATCCACTGTCTAGTTTAATATTTTCATTTTCCAACAGAAGGGATATTTTTTATGTGAAAAGTAGAGATAATTCATTGCCTACACGAGTATATTATTTTTTATAGTTATTTTTTTAATAAAAATAATTGTAAAAGAAAAATGAGATAGTAACTACTGATTAAAAATTAGGTATGACAAAAATTATTGACTCTCTAGTATCAACATATTGTTAATCGTATATACGTTATATAAACCAAAAACATCATATGTGTATTATTATGCATTAATATATAATAAAATACTGAAAGAAATAATTTATTATGGGAATGAAATTAGTAAATTTGGGTTAATAATATAGTTACTTACAAAAATAGCAGATATTTATGTGTCTAATTTTGATTCATTAATAATATAAAAAAAATTTATACTATCATCTAATTAAATCTCATATTTTGTATGATTTTTCAAATAGTGAGGATGGAAGTTGATCATACTTGTCAAAGTGACATTATATAATTGGATGATCCTTTAAAACTTTTTATACGGTGAGTGTATTAAAATTAAATCTTATCTTTATATTTTAATCTAGACTATATGTATAATATTTTTTTATATAATATATTTTGTTACACCCTAATTAATTCTAAATTACATCAGTTAAATCAATAAACGTTTAAGCTAAAGTCATATACAACATATTTTAGTAGTTAAGGACCTTGACTTATTCCCTCTTCTCTCCGGTGGTTCTGGTTAACCCTCTCCTTCCTCCATCCCCCTCTCTCATGTTTTTCTTGTTGCTCTTTTGTTGTTCCATCTCCTTATTGTTTGACAGTCTATTTTAACTTTTATCTGACAATTTTTTTGTGATAGCTAGTAATATCAAGAGTACGGTACATCCCAAATGTAATAAACACTTTATGGATGTGAGCGGAAGCGTGCCCAAATTTATGGAGAGACGGAAAAATGATGCACGGTGAATAGTATTGCACGGTGGGCCATAAGTACTATTCACGTAAATAGTACTATACAGTGGAACCCGCTTCACTATTACAAATAGTACTATACAATGGGACCCGCATCACTATTTGTGAATAGTATGTTACTATTCACACCACTAAGTAGATCAAGAGAACTGCACACCAATATTTTAATGTGGAAAACCCTCCTGTAATTTTGACGGAAAAACCACAGGCCAAACTCCGAAAAATACTCCACTATATTTAAAGAGTAATTACAATATAGTGTATCCCCAGTGAGACTCGTCTACTACAATTAGTAGTATTACAGATATCTAGAAAATATACCCAAAACCCCCAGTGTATATTCACACTAAGCTCTTGGAATTTTCCTATACATTATCTCTATTTTTCTCTCACTACAAGAAGCTTATACTACTTATTTCTAAAACAGCTGAGAAATGCATTCAGCTTGGGATGAATTTCCTTCGTTTCCATCCCCTCTATTTATAGAGTTTCGAGGGAGTTACTATGTAAGTGCACAGTAACTTCCCGTGAGTAGGTGAGACAGATTAGGTGGAGTTACTATGCAAATTACTATGCATACATAGTAACTTTGAAAAAATCAAAGCCGCCTAACAATTCTCTACCTCGGCTTTGTATTTTGCAACAGCCTTCAACTTCTACAAATATTGACTAAGTCCAAGCAATTCTTAAATTTGTCAATCGGCAACGGTTTTGTCATCATGTCAGCTGGGTTTTTAGTTGTGGCAATCTTCCTAACCGCAAAGATTCATTATTGATACTTTCTCCACAAAATGAAGTCTAACATTAATGTGCTTTGTTCTTTTATGATAGATCTGATTTTTGGCCGATGAATGGCACTTTGACTATCACAATGTACAACCGTACATGTTGATTCAACCCAAAACTATCCAAAAGACCGTGCACCCTAGATGCTCTCTTTAATGTTCCGATCTAATGCCATACTTAGCTTCAGAGTCGATGACAATGCCACCAGATTACAATGTCACCTTTCAGCTAATAGTACATCCAAAAACTGTAAAGATATAGCCTGTCAATGACCTCCTTTTATCCAAATCACCTGCATAATCGTAATCTACATAACCCACAACTCCATGGTTCTTCTTCCGACCTTCAAACACCAAACAAACATCAAGTGGAACCTCTCAGTACCGCATGATCCATTTCATAGCTTCCGGTGTGTCTTTCCAGTGTTTGCTCATAAATCAGCTACCACACTCATCGCATATGAAATATCCTGGTCTAGTACACACCATGGCATACATAAGGTCGCCAACTGCACTAGAATAAGGTATACGAGACATGTGCTCCACCTCCTCCTCGCCTTCTGACATTCTTTTGAAGATAGCTTAAAATGTAGCTAATGGAGTGCCAATCGGTTTGGACCGATCCATATTAAAGCGCTTGTAGCACTTTCATAATATAATTTTGTTTGCGTCAAGCACAACCTCGCCACTATTCCGCCTCCCTAAGAATCTCCATTCCCTTAATTTTTCTTGCTACACCCAAGTCCTTCATCTCGAACTCTTTTCCCAACTGTGTTTTTAAAATACTAATTTCAGCCTTGTTGTGAGCTGCAATTAGCATATCATCTACATACAACAACAGATAAATCCGCGAATCATCTGGAAGCTCCTTAGAGTAGATGCAATTATCATATTGGTTTCTACTATATCCAATACCAATCATAAATGCATCAAACCTTTTGTACCCACGCTTATAGGGGACTACTTCAAGCCATATAATGACTTCTTCAATAGGCAAACATGGTTCTCCTTTCTAGGAACTACGAATCCCTCTGGTTGACTCATGTAGATCTGCTCCTCTAGCTCACCATGTAAGAACGCCGTCTTCACATCAAGCTGTTCTAGCTCCAAGTCAAATGTACTCACAATAGCTAATAGGATCCGAATAGAGTTATGCTTCACCACAGGAGAGAATACTTCATGAAAGTCAATACCCTCCTTCTGAGTATAATCCTTTGCTACCAGTCTCGCCTTGAACCTTGGAGGTTTAATGCCAGGGATTCCTTTTTTCCTTTTGTAAACCTATTTACAGCCAACTACTCTTTTCCCCTTTGGACGTTTTACTAGCTCCCACGCTCGATTTTTTCAAGAGATTCAATCTCCTCATTCATTGCTATCAACCACAACTTCGACTCTTACTATCTATCAGATTACCGTGCATGGTTCATCTCCAACCCACTATCCGCCATAGCCAAGGCAAAGGCTATAGGCTCTGATCTAATGAGTCAAGTGCACAAGCAAATCTTGTAATCTTGATATCTTTTGGTTCTCACTTTCGCCTTTCTCTGCAAAGAGTAAATCTTGTAGGGTTTCTACCTCTGGTTTGTTCACCAAGATCTTCATGTTCATCTTGTTGTTCTACTTCAGATTGAGTAATTCTCAAGTACTCGGTCGATCCATTGTATCCTTTTCTTGTTTCACCTTTCCATCAATCTCCACTCCACCGCTTCCTAGCACTATGATCCTGCCTCATCTAAATTTGATTCCTTCTTCTCGATGAAGCATTCTTTGCCTCGCCATTCAAAGTGGCATTTCACGACAATAATTTTGGGTGAACTTGCCTTTCTCAGTACTCCACAATCGTGCCTTTCACCCCTCGTGCATACCCTAGAAATATACACCTTCTTACCTCGCCTCAAGTTTACCATCACTACATGGGCATATGCGGGGACAACCAAATATCTTCAAATCGAGAATAGTTTACGTCGACGACCATACCTCTTGTGGAATCTTCAGGATCAATAGCGCTGATGGAGATCTGCGATCGTATACAATCAGTATTGATCGCCTCACCAAAATGATTTGGGAAGTGTCGACACTGCATGCATCTTGCACGCTCTAGAAGTGTTCTGTTCATCTGTTCTGCAACTCCATTTTGCTGTGGTGTTCCTGGTATAGTATAGTGCCTTACTATACCAGCATTTCTGCAGAACTCCGCAAATTCTTTACTACAAAATTCTCCGCCATTGTCAATTCTTAGTCTCTTGACTGATCGCCCAGTTTGCTTCTGGACCATGGCCTTTCATTGCTTGAATTTATCGAACACCTCTTCTTTTTTCTTCAGGAAATAAATCCAAACTTTCCTGGAATAATCATCTATCAGAGTAAGAAAATAGCGAGCTCCACCTATAGAGTTGACAGGGGCTAGACCCCAAACATCCGAGTGGACATACTCCAATATCCCCTTGCTATTGTGTTTGCCAGAATTGAACTTAACCCGTTTTTGCTTTCCAAATACACAATTTTCACAGAAACCAAGTTTGCAATTCTTCAGGCCTTTCAGTAAGCCTTTGCCAGCAAGGATGGTCATTCCTTTCTTACTCATATGACCAAGCCGCATGTGCCACATTCGTGTAGCATCATCATTTCTTTCAGAGGATAGAACAGCAGCAATTCCATCGATTGTGCTTCCCAGCAATAGATAGATCCCGCTTTGGAATTTTCCTTTCAACACCACCATTGAACCTTTGATCACCTTCAAGAATCCACCCTCTCCAATGAACTTGTACCCCCGATTATCTAGGGCACTCAATGAGATCAGGTTCCTACTCAGTTCTGGAACATGCCATGCTTGAAACGTCCTTTTAGTACCATCATCCAATTTTACTTGCACATCTCCTTCACCTACAATTGGAATTATTCTATTATCTCTCAATCTAAATTTTCCATCCCGCTTTTTATAGGATGAGATAAAACTTCGATTAGGTGTCATGTGAAAGAATGCATCAGAATCTAGGATCCATTCATTTCCTGTGTCTTCTGTGAATACTGTCAAGGCCGAACCAGCATCAGCATCACTATCATCAGAATTTTCAATTGTTATGTTGGCAGAATCTCCTGATTTCTCCTTTCTCTCTGGGCAATTTCTTCTGATATGTCCCATCTGGTGACAATGAAAACACTTAATGCATTTGTGCCTTTGGACTTTGATCTTCTCTTGCTTGCTTCCGATCTCTCTTTGACTTCGCCTCTCTACAAACAACCCATCCTGCAGACCTTCTTGACTGTCCGGATACTAACTTCTGATGCTCCTTTATCATTAGTGATTCTTTGACATTTTTCATTGAGATATCGGATCTACCATAAAGTATGGTATCACAGGAGTTATCATAAGACGGAGGTAGCAAAGTTAATAAGATCATGGCTTGGTCAACATCTTTTACTTTAATTCCAAATCCTAACATCGAGATCATTCTTGCTAGTCGCTATATGCTCTTGCATTGATTTTCCTCCTGAATATTTGAACATGTACAGTCTCTTTCTTTGATAAAACTTGTTGGACAAGGTCTTTACAGAGTATTTTTCTTCCAAAGCCTTCCATAGTGAATCAGCGGTTTCTTCTTCCATGACTTCTCGCAGAACATTGTCCGGCAAGATTCAATCAGATTGTACTCTAAGCTTTGAGCATCATCTCCTCCTTCTTGTCATCAGCTAATGACTCTGGCAATTTTTCTTTGCCTTCCAACGCCTTTGCAAGACCTTGCTAATTAAGCAATGCCTGCAGTTTCAGCTTCCATAGTCTGAAGTCGTTGGACCCGTCAAACTTCTCCAATACAAATTTTGGCACCGACATCTTGGATCTTAGTCAGAACCTTATATCAGAATCAGATACCTGAATAGTGCAACCAATCAGAACAAGGCACCAAGAGGGTTCCCAGGAAAGAGAGATAGGTCACAATGGATACGCTTAAATACCAAGTCTTTCCTTAGCCAGAACCTTTCCAAACTGCACTCTCACAAAGACACACCTGCCTTCGACAGATAGAACTAAGGGTTGATCCTTAAGTACTAGGGAGAAATTCTTTTTTGATGTGGAAGATCAGACTAGACTGCAACCACAGAGTATACTAAGAATAAATTCCACCAAACCAAAAGAGCTCTGATACCACTTGTTAGTAATATCAAGAGTACGGTACATCCCAAATGTAATAAACACTTTATGGATGTGAGCGGAAGCGCGCCCAAATTTGTGGAGAGACGGAAAAATGATGCACGGTGAATAGTATTACACAGTGGGGCCACAAGTACTATTCATCTAAATAGTACTATACAGTGGAACCCGCTTCACTATTACAAATAGTACTATACAATATATTTAAAGAGTAATTACAATATAGTGTATCCCCAGTGAGACTCTTCTACTACAATTAGTAATATTACAAATATCTAGAAATATACCCAAAACCCCCAGTGTATATTCACACTACGCTCTTGGAATTTTCCTACACATTCTCTCTATTTTTCTCTCACTACAACAAACTTATACTACTTATTTCTAAAACAGCTGAGAAATGCATTCAGCTTGGGATGGATTTCCTTCGTTTCCATCCCCTCTATTTATAGAGTTTCGAGGGAGTTACTGTGCAAGTGCACAATAATTTCCCGTGAGTAGGTGAGACAGATTAGGTGGAGTTAGTATGCAAATTACTATGCATGTATAGTAACTTTGAAAAAATCAAAGCCGCCTAATAGCAGTTGTATTGGATTATGACAAAGGATATGCTAGTTTCCTTTTTGTTTTTCTCGTTGTTGCCAATATATATGCAGCATCCAAAGATTTTACTGAGAACAAATAAATTAGCAACATCTACTAGTGGGCGTTGATTGGAACTCGATTAATGTTTTAAGATAACTGCTACGCACTTTGTTGTGTGAGTGATGTGCAATACTAGCACAACTCCTGTGCCATTTTCTCCTCCATGGGCACTCTCAGAGGATAAGCATGAGGAATGATTGACAGTGATGTGAAAGTATTGGGATCTATGAAGAACACTCTGAAAATCATTTATGTCGGGTGGAGTTTGGCTGAGAAGTCTATAGGTGTGCATGGATTAAGCTTGCACGTTATGGTCAAGAGGCATTAGAGTCAAATATCATAGATATGGCGTGCTCACTGAAGTTCTAGTTTCTTGTTTAAGTGCTATGTCGCTTGTTTTATCAGTAGTTGTAGGCTTAGCTTGTAACTGTACCGTGGAGTATTGATCTCTATGTGTAATTACTAATTAATCATGCTGTTGCCTTCAATAATTATTAATAAATGAATTTCATTTGACTAAGAATAAAATCAAATAGCCTTTAAGTAGGGGTGTTTACAGTTCGATTTGGTTTAATTTTGAAGACAAATTCAACTGATCCAAACAATAAATTTCATTTTGGATCTATTTAATTATATTTAAAGTATCGAACTAAGTCAAACCAATTTAAATTGGGTTGGATTGACTTGATTTTTGATTTTTGCTAAAAGTTTTATAAAATATAAAAAAGTAAGTTTCAACAATATTAAATTAAACTAATCATTATTATAAATCTAAATAATTATAAAATCTAAATTAACTTTTATAAAATATAAATGTAATACTATTTACTAATAAGTTAAATAAATAATAAAATATTTTTTAAGTAGCACATCTACATCTATATTAAAGTAAAATGTTTGTCTTCTAGATAGTTCAACATGTAGCAAGGAGAGCCAAAAAATATTACATAGACCAAATAGGCTTTTATACCTTTGGCTAACAATAATCAACACTCAATTCTCCTATCATCATTGACAATTGGTGTTACAATTGTGAGAAATTCTAAGGTGCTCTTAAAGTAAGATAAGAAATTTGTTCTGTTCCATTTAGTGATTGACAAATCAGCTATTGCATTAAAAATACAAGGAAGGTGCGAGACAATAATGGCTCAGAAAACTTATGTGTCAATTAATAAATAGATCAGAACAAGTGTTATCTTTTGCTCTCGGTGCACCTAACTACTTTTCTTCAATTGCTATGTTAGAAGATGGGCCCCCTAAACTTTTACTCCAACTCCCCCATGATCCATCTTCCTTTAATCCATGAGCTTGTGCCCGTCATGCCAATTGTCCCTAGTTTCTTTCATTTTTCATGCATGTACTCTCCTCCCTATAATCATCATTAATGTTTGGAATAATTCTATTTCTGCCCCTATCTTATCCGCTATGCTGAAGTTATGCAGATGTTCATTGCCAAACATCACATCCTTTCTTAGATGGGCTTGGCAATTATGAACAATATCCAGATTCCATAGGTTAACACATTCAAAGCCAACCACCTTGATGTAGATAAAAACTGTATCGTTTCCTATCCACAATGAACTTTACCCAATTTTGAAAGACATGGATAAAGCTTGCATCAATAAGAATTCTAGCCAAACTAAAATCTGATCCTTTTGATGTTCTCTTATTTGGACAGACAATCATCCCCTAAATACCTCCTGCTTTCTCAAAATTCTCTCTAGACCATGCATGAGGAGGCAACCCAAAAATTTTTAGCCAAACTGTTGTGAAATGTCTGGTCAAAAGGTACAAACAGAGTAGCGCAAAAATAAATATGCGGAAGCTTAAAGCAAAGATGACACAAGAAGATTAAAATGGTTCGACTTAAAGCCTATGTCCATCGGCAAAGGCAATAACCAAATATTTTGCTATGGAAATATGATGGAAATACAAAAGTGTTTACACACTCCACTCAATACTCAAATCCCAAATACTCCCAAAATACCTAACAGTATTATCCTCACCGGTGTATATTCTCAACTCACAATAGAGAGAAAAACAAAGGAAACAAATGACTCTGTAAATGCTTTAGACAAGAGAAAGAAAGGAATGGATTCTTGGTTGTATATCAAGCTTGATGAACCAAGCTCTATTTATAGAGCTCTTGATGCCAAAATTGCCACAGAGTTTGGTGCACCATTTGAAAAATTCCAACTACCAACTTTGAAGGTTATAGCCACCATGAATAGAAACTTGTAGTCACCAACTTTGAAGGTTGTTCAAAGTTTATCAATAGCTTGAAAAATCAAGCCACCCAAACTAATTTTTTAACAAATCTCCACTTTAACTTGAATTTTATCAAGCTTCTGAAGTCGACTTCTCCAGTATGCCTAACAGGCATATTCAAATACCAAAACTATCTGATGACAGTGCAGGCACTAGGTTCCACAAATCAGAATTAACTCCTTTAGTCTTGTGAATAGTAATACTAAACCTGACGCTAGTTTGCTTTCCATAAGCACGATGTTTACAAAAGTCAGGCATAACAAATTTTCTATTACTAAGCAAGCCAGCTTGTTCACCATAGGCTTTTGTGCCTCGTGCTTATGACACAAGTGAGTAATATCCAAATCAGATGAAGATGATCCTGATGTAGCACTAATAACCATGCTACCTTGAAGTAGATAAAGACCATTAACTAATCTACCTCTAATCACCACAAGAGCACCTTTGGAAACTTTCAAAACTCCACCTTCAGCAGAACACTTATACCCTTGAGAATCAAGAGTACTCAAAGAAATAAGATTTTTCTTTAAGTCAGGAATATGTCGAACATTAAACAAAGTTCTCATGATTCCATCAAGTGACTTGATTCGGATTGTACCAATGTTGACAACCTTACAAGATGTATTATTTCCTATAAGAGCAATACTACTATTAACTGACTGGTAAGTTATAAACCAATTTTAGTTCTGACACATGTAGTAAGAACAGCCTGAATTAAGCATTCAAGTGTCACCAACTGAACTGGTTGATATTGCGAGAACATTTTCGGCATTTTCAGCAACATTTGCTGTATCACTTAAATATTTCTTTTTCTTGTCTTTGAGCTTTGGACAATCTACTTTCCAATGCCCTTCATTCTTATAATATCTACATCTGCTTTTTTTGCTACTACTTGAACCAAGACTCTTCCAATTACCTCTAACTACCAAGCCAGATGTGGCACCATTAAGATCACCACTATCATGCTCTATCCTTTCATGACACAAAAGTGAGGACTTGACCTGATCAATATCAAGACGCTCACGTCCATAGATGAGTGTTTCACGAAAATGCTTGTAGAAATGAGGTAAAAAACAAAACAACATCATTGCTTGTTGCTCACAAGATAATGTCTCATCCATATTTTTCAACTCCAACACAAGTGATGTGAACTCAGCTATGTGAGTTCTCATAGATGTCTCTACTGCCATACGAAGCATATACAAATGTTGCAAAACACTGAGACGGTTGGCTATCATCTTAGTAATATATAATGACTCTAACTTAGTCCATAACAATTTTGCTGTTTTTCCCAAAAGGACCCCCTATAGCACATCGTCTATAATGCGTAACTGAATAATGGAAAGAGCTTTTTGATCAATGTCTTCCCACACCGAATCCTCCATTGTGCCGAGTTTCTGATCTTTTCTAGAAAGTGCTACTTTCAAGCCTTGATGTACAAGAATAGCCATCATTCGCACCTTCCACATCCCAAAGTTGATGTGATTATCAAATTGTTGAATATCAAATTTCATGGATGACATCTTCGAACAAATTTGCCTAGAACTCTACAAGAGCTCTAATACCGGTTTGTTGTGAAATATCGGCCCAAAAGGCACAAACAGAGTAGCACAAAAATAAATATGTGAAAGTGTAAAGCAAAGATGACACAAAAGGATTAATGTGGTTCAACTTATAGCCTATGTCCACAGGCAAAGGTGACAACTAAATATTTTACTATGGAGATATGATGAAGATGCAAAAGTGTGTTTACACACTGTACTCAATACTCAAATCCAAAATATACGGTATTTTCCTCATCGGTGTATACTCTTAACTCACAATAGAGAGAAAAATAAAGGAAACAAATGACTCTCTAAATGCTTTAGACAAGAGGAAGAGATTAATGGATTCCTAGTTATGTATCAAGCTTGATGAACCAAGCTCTATTTATAGAGCTCTTGATGCCAAAATTGTCAAAGAGTTTGGTGCATCATTTGAAAAATTCCAACCACCAACTTTGAAGATTATAGCCACCATGAATGGAAACTTGTAGTCACCAACTTTGAAAAACCTTCAAAGTTTATCAATAGCTTTAAAAATCAAGTCATCCAAACCAATTTTTCAACACAAACCCTCATTGTCTTATAGAATTCCTTATCAGACCATTTCCTAACACTGCCTTTCTATCATCCTGGGACATGAACGTGATGAGTGTTTCCTTCATGCCTATCTGTCAAACTTAACAATGGAGGGCCACTCATTAAATAGTCTATCTGCTATTAGATCAATGTTAATAGGATACTCTGATTTTGTCATGCCTGAGGACGAGAGCAGGAGTAATCGCTAGTGCGAGAAGGCACGAACAATGACTGGCTCTTGGCAAGGCCTCTAAGCGGAGGGGTACATGAATGAACCGATTACACACCAGAATGAGAGGGATCTTGAGACTGTGTAGGTATAAGACTATACAGTTAAGGAGGCTTATACGAATTGATTTGTACTACCTATACCAACAAGATGCATCTTCTTTTCGGTAGCCCATCACTAAAGAACTCCACAGTTAAGCGTGCTTGACTTGGAATAATTTTGGGATGGGTGACCTCCTAGGAAGTTTTCCTAGGAAGCATGTGAGTGGGGACAAAGCATACTGAAAAGATTTGTGTTGGTTTGTGGGGACACTCGTCAATCTATAAAGCAGCAGGGGATGCTACAAATGGTATCAGAGCTTGAACCTCTTCCAGTACGGTGTGGTTCAGGGACAAACCAAGCGGAAGTTGATGGGTATGTAATGCCCGGGGACGAGGGTAGAAGTGATCGTTGCTGTAGAAGGCATGGAGAAGGAGCGGCTCCTGGCAAGGCCTCTAGGTGGAGAGGTACATGAATGAACCGATTACACATCAGAAGGAGAGGGATCCTAAAACTGTGTAGGTATGAAACTATACAATTAAGGAGGACTTATATGAATTGATTTGTACTACTTATACCAACAAGATGCATTTTCTTTTTTGTAGCCTATCACTAAAGAACTCCACAGTTAAGCATGCTTGACTTGAAGTAATTTTGGGATGGGTGGCCTCCTGAGAAGTTTTCCTAGGAAGGGTGTGAGTGAGGACAAAATATGCTAAAAAGATCTGTGTTGGTTTGTGGGGACAGTCGTCAATCCATAAAGCAGTAGGGGATGTTATAAATTTGCCCACAATACTCTTATCCATCTGCTCCATCATTTCATGATTAATATTCCTAATGATCATTAGGTTCTTATGTTCTTGTTCTTCGTGCATCCACTCTTCATTACTGCCACCCATCTCTGCAGCATTTCTAAGATCCATATAGGGCTTAGCTTGTGCAACCACATCCCTAAAACTCTTGTTATTTCTATACCAACTAGAATAATTTGTCGAAGGTTGTTGCTGTCCCACATGATATGACATATTTGTGTTAGTACCTTTCCTCATGAAGAACTTTATTTTGAATTTAGCTTTTCTCACCTCAATCGCCTTCCCATAAAATTTTTTATCATCTATATTCCCAATAGCTTTAAGTGTTTGATCTCTCAATTTAAAACGGACAAAGGCGAATGGAGATTGTCTCAATTCTTTTCTTCCAGGAGACAAAAACATCCACCACCACACCTTCCTATTCAAAGAGGTCCCATACATGCCTATTAGTCACATCATTTGGTAAGTTATCCACAAAAATCGTTAAGCATTCTTCCTCTAACTTTTTCACTATTTGTGGCATGACTTGCACTTCCCCTCGACTAACTTCCCTCCCACCAAACCTACTTCTTCTCAAACGGTTTTTGTTTTGGACCAAAGTCCATGGTTGCTCCTTGATGTCATACCCATAGTGTCCTCTCAAATGATGCTAACTGTCAAACCTGTGATTCCCTCTCCTATGCTCATGCTCTCTCTCTCTCTCTCTCTCTCTCTCTCTCGTCATGAGGTTCTTTGGAAACAAGTAGTACGTTATTGGTTTGGTTTAGTTCAGTTTGATTTTGGAAATAAGAACCAAACACCAAACCAATTGGCTTTTATAAAATAACAACTAGCAACCCAAACTAATTTATTTAAATCTTGATCAATTTTTGATTTTATGTTTTATCAATTTTTAGTTTTAGTTAAGTTCAAACAAGTTCTGAACACCTCATAAGTGAAAATCCTAACAACCTTTCAAAAGATAAGATTTTATTAAGAAAGAACCATCATTTTAACTCTTGAAAAATTAGATCGCTGACAAAATAGCCCTTGAAAGAAAATACATATTTGCTCGTGGCCATCCAAATATTCAATTTATTCGATAAATTCACCCACACATCAGTTTAACTCCATGTTCATTTATAAAAGTAATGTTTCTAGGGCTATTTTGTTAATGATATGATAATTTGGGGGTTACAGTGGTTATTCTATAGTGTCAATTTGCATAAAATGGGCTATTCATCAAAGATGTGATCTTTTGAGACTAAAATGATGGTTCTATAGTGCAAATTTAGTGTAAAACATAAAACATAATCACATCTGCTAATAAAAATCGAGGCTGATTGACGATTTGGTGAATTTGTTAAATGACATGGAGCTTTGAAAGATCATAAACAAATATAGTTTTTTTAAAATTATTTTGTCAGCAATATAATCTTTCAATAGTCAAAATAATAGTTCTTTCTTTTATGAAAGTAAATAAATTTTTATATAACCGTCAACCACCATTCAATTACTAATTTATTCTTTATCTATACAATACAATAAAGGCAATTGACCTTGAGGTAATTATTTTGGTCTCCAGCTTATTTTTCCCATTTTTAGCCTTACTAATAATTTGATTAACAACTTTTTCCTAGGGTTACAAAAGTATCTTCAAAATAATAATTGTTGTCCTTACCCAAAAATAATATTAAAAAACTGCTGTACTATCAGAAACAGTTTTCAGCCAAGCCATTTTGCTTTCTTTCTATTGCGGTTAATTAACACCATTTTTACTCACTACCAGAAAAAATGTTGCTACCGAAGGATTTTTTTTCATTACTGATGGAAAATTTAATTTCCAACGGATTTTTCAACAAATTTTGTCAATCGGTAATAACATAGTCAGAAGTCATTACCGCCCGAAAAAATCCATCGATAAATGTTACCGATGGATTTTTGTTTCAAAAACCCGTTGGTAATGATCTACACAATCCACCACCAAAATTCATCAGTGAATAATGATTATTGGCGGATTTTTAACTATTACCGATGGATTTTTTCGTCGCTAATTTTATAATTTAATTTGTTATTTTTTAAAATTCGAGTTTTACCGACAGATTTTTCCGTCGGTAATTATTGAATTTTATAAATTTTTATTTTTACTTTTATTTTTAGTTTACCGATGAATTTTTTCGTCGATAATTTCAAATTTTAAATTTCATTTATTTTTTATTTATATTACCAACAGATTTTTCCATCTATAATTTTAAATTTTATTTATTTTTTTATTTATATTATTGACGAAAAAATCCATCGGTAATCGTTAAATTTTTTATTTAAATTTTCTCTATTTTATTGACAGAAAAATTCATCGGTAATTAATTTTTTTAATATATATTCCATAATTTGTGTGTTACCTGATCATTTAAGAGTTTATTTTCTACTTAAAGCTAATTATAAATATATAAATATATTTAATAATAAAAATTATAAAAAAATTTCTAATAAATAATAAATGCAATGAATTTAAGTTCAAAATGTAAAATAGATAAAAAATATCAGAAAGTGTGCAGATACAAATATAAAAAATTCAACATATAACAAAAAAAGAAAAAACAAGAACTCAAATCAAAAGAAGTTAGCAACATCATTATCATCGTCAACATCATCATCGCCACCACTCTCATCATCATCGGTGTCTGGCGGTACGGATGAGTATGCCTGTATCTTCTTCCACAAAGACACCATCTCCTTCTTCATCTTCGTCTCCATGGTGTTTTGCTTGTCCTCCATCTTCTTTGATGTCTTCTTAAGAGGTGCTTCACCAAATAAAATGTTACTTTGGCCACCCGCAGGCTACATAAAAGTTGGAAAAGGAAAAAAAAAAGAATGTTAAAATGTGCAGTCATACTCATAACTATGGGGCAATACCAATATGACATGATGAACACGAGAAGAGAATAACAACAAATACAACAGAATGCCTTTTCCCACTACTTGGGACCTGAAATGTTGAGGTCAGGATGCAGTAGTGACATTGCACGAGGAAAACCGAAAAGCACATGAGCTAAGTTAAACACTCCACAAAAAGGAACGGGACTGCATCTTATTGTAATACTTGAAAAAAAACAAATTAGTTCTTGCAGAAAACAGAATCCAAAAAGTGTAATGATAGTATAGAAACATGGAGATAAACTGATGGACCTGTGCAATGTAATGCATGTTCAGCCTGACTACAACTCAATTTAATAGGTTCATATTTTGGAGAGGGTCAAAAATTGTATTATAAAATGCTAATATCTCCAAATTATTGATATTCGTAAATAGCTACAGGTGTATTATGAATGTCTCTATTCAAGCCTATTACAATCCTTGAGTTATATCTTCATAAAATTCCTACTAAAATAAAATTACAGAAACGATCTCCAGTTGAATTTTGCATTTCAGGAAAGCGTAAGGTAAAGTTGGTGCGCTATCAAAGTTCATCTGTGAAAAACCATCTAGATGTTACATGCCCACAAAAAGCAAAGGAGCCTAACCCATTCCACACTGATAACCATGTTATAAGAAGGGATTACACATTTGTAAAAACTCATTAGCTTTTCATCCAATATAAAATGATAGATGACTATTCTTTTCATTTCCAATAAAAACTCCCACCAGGATTGAAATAAATTTCTAACACAATCTCTCCTCTAGCCTTGGAGACCAATCCATACGAATCAGATCTTTTCTTATCCATCAAAATATTCCGAGACAGAACTATCAGAAAGGGGACAGAGTACGAGAGCTATGGTTAACATGGATGAACCAAGATGTAAGACAAAGCCCTATTATGGATCCCACCAGCATCCCAAATTCAATATCCTTCCTTCCTTCTTTAGCTAGTAAATAATAATACTTCGGAATGCTCACAAGAACCACACACAGCACACACAAAATGAATTCATTCAGTAACCGTGGGGCTTGAAGGCAGAGTAAATGCCACTGGCATCTCCAAAGGGCAAGAATCACAAGCAATTCAAACCAGCAATAAAGAAATGAAATCTGTCTAACTACAGCTACAAAGAAGACGATACAATACACTATAGTTTGCGTTGCAATCACAGGCAGGAAGGAAAACATAAACAGTGAAACAACAAAGAAACAAACTATTCAGACATGATATGAGACGAGACGGGAAACGAAGCAACACCTGACCGGATTAGAGATGGAAAGGGCTTTCTTGGATTGAGAGGAGGCTTGAGAGAGACCAAAACACAATAGAAGATGCCACCACAACCCACAATTCTCAAATAGGTTTTGTTTTTAACTTTCAAGACACGAGAACCCAACCCAACCCAAAAACTGCCTCCTCCCAATTAGACGCACACAAATATACCTATGAATGTGTTAGGCAACGATGCACCCTTCTCTCAATGGGGGATGTCTCTTGCGCAATTCTTGATTTACACATCCAAGTATCCAACTATTAAGTGGTTTGAGTGATTATTTCTTTAATCCTCAAATTCCTCACACATGCACAATCAGATTATGTGCTAGTGTATTAAACAATGAGAGCAAAAGCATGTATTTCTTAGCGGTTTAGAATTATCAAATACCTCACTGTCTGCCATTTATGCATCCTTCCCCAACCAAACAAGTTGGTAGCCTCCCCACATTACTGAACATCTGCTGCGCTGCCACAAGCCCTCTAAAACTGCTCCTTCTTAAGCCAAAGCAGGGTTGGGCGAAGATCGCAGAGCTTGAGCGGAGATCATGGAGCAGCGGCGCCCCGACGCGGCAGGGAGCGGCCCTATCCGGTCTTCTCTGGCGTTGGGAGGCGCAGAGGCGAGTTCGAGGACGCGCAGGTCATCGTTCACGCTCACAGGGATCTGGGTTCTGGTGCCGGCGGCTAGCCTGCTGGCTGCGCGGTGGTCTTCTCCGGTCGCGCACGGCAAGCTCTGTTGCACGGGGTCGGCTGGGTTCTCGGCGGTCTTCTCCGGCAGGTCGGACAAGTCGGGCACGCGTGCATGGGGGTCCGGGATCTGGTGTGATGACTGGCCGGCTGTGTTCGCCGCGGTCTTCTCCGGCGGACGGCGCTTCATGACCAGGCAGGGCAAGAGAAAGAGATCTAGAGAGACAGAAAGAATGGTTAGGGGTGGTACAACCTTATTTTTTATTTTGTTTTACTGTTTTCGATGGAAATTTGGGTTACCGGCGGAATAAATCCGCTGGAAGCATAGCATCAAAGGGCTCGTGAATCTAATATAATTTGCGAGTAATACTAATATAATTATTTTTTCAATTTTCAACGGAAAAATCCACAAGTAAAGATTTTAAAATTCTATCTTATTAATGGAATTTTCCATCGGTAAAAGTAATAAAATTATTTTTTATTTTTTGATGAAAAATTTCACAGATAAAATTATTTTTTGAAATTTTATTTTAAAAATAAATTCTCAATAAATTTTTTTGTTAGTAAAATTAATTTGTTGAAATAAAAATAATTCATAATTTATTATTGACAGAAAAATCCTTCAGTAATAATGGCGCACCATATGATGTCATTTGGTGCGAACTTTTCGGACATATTATTGATAGAAAAATCCATCAATAATGGTATAAAAAGAAATTTTATCTCATTTTTCTCGTGTTCCGTTGATAACTCCAATAGAAAAATTCTGTCCGTAAAATCCATCGGTAACCTGCTGTGATTCTTTCACATCTTAATCAACTTTCTTTTTCGAAGATGCTTGCCCAAGAAACCATTAGACTAAGCCTATTGGTAAATCACCTTTGTAGTACGCATTTAGCCCTACCCCTAACCCATGGTTCGATCTTTTGCTGGCTTGGCCGTAAAATTGTAAGAAAGCTACTTACTTTACTAACGGCTTTTTTAAATTTAGGGAATGTGAACAAACAAAAATCTACATTTCTTTTGTTGCAAATGTTTACAATGTTCTCCTCATCTCTTTGCTAAATATCACATTTTTATCATGTAGTATTTAAAATATATATATATATATAAATCATATATAAATTGTAATTTTTTTCTAAAAATTGAAAAATGTGGCTCGACGGAAATCAGAATAGTGCCAGGGAAGACACTAGTCTCCTTTAATGAATGTTCTTTATCATTTTTTTTTGTTAATATCACATGGAGTATTTTTTGAATTTAAAAAAAGAAAAAAAACAGCCATTAACCAGTACTTCAACCTCCACAATCACCGGTCGGTTATAACCTCTTTTCACCGTTCGTCCATCCCCCCATTCGAACCCGAATCCTGGATGGATCTCCCCGTCCCAAAACGGTTACCGAAGCGCAAACTCAGCGCCACGAAGCGCTACCTCGGTTTTCCATCTCCCGCGCCGCTCCCAACCACCACAACCTCCGCCGCCGCCGAGGAGCTCCACGAAGACGACGTCGTTTTCTTCACCGCCGAACATTACACCGAACCCAACCACAACCACAGTCACGCTACCACCACCAACAACAACAATCACTCCTCCGCCAACCACCACCACCATTGCAAGGCTCACCTCTTCGCCGGTCACGATTCCTTCGGAATCCTCGCCGCGCTTCCCGAGAACGTAATTTCCGCCAACAACCTCCTTAATCCTCCGCAGCTCTTCCACAACCACAAAGCCTCCGTTTCCTCCGCCGCGTCCTCGTTCTCCTCCTCTTCCTCTTCCTCTTCCTCCTCCGCCTCCTTCTCCTCTTCCGTGCGCGCCATTCACGCCATACCTAGGACGCCACAACACCACCACGACCGGTTCTCCTCCTCCTCCTCGTCGTTCTTCAGACGCCCTATGTCGGCGCCGGTGGACATGCCGATGGTGTCCGAGGCGGCGGTACAGGCGCAGAGGAGGCGCTGCGAGATCGAGGTGGACCACGCGGAGGAGTACGAGGAGGACGGGGAGAGGCTTCCGCCGCACGAGATGGTGGCGAAGAAGGAGGCGCAGACGCCGGTGCTGTCTTGCTCGGTGCTGGAAGGCGCCGGGAGGACGCTCAAGGGAAGGGACATGCGAAGGGTGAGGAATGCGGTTTGGCGCCAAACAGGTTTCATGGATTGAATATTTTTTTTAGTCTGATTCGTTGATTTTAATTTGATTGAATGAATCGGAATTTGGAATCCAAAGACTCGGATTAGGGTTTTGAATTTTGAGTTTTTTCTTTCTGAGTATGAATTTGTCATGAACTAGTGAAATTTTTGACGTGCCTTATCGCATCGTAATTAAATTCTCTATAAGGTTCATGCAGTTTCTGATTTTAAATCCTTTCTTTGCCTAATGGAAACAGGGATTTTCAATTTTTTAAAACTTTCGGGAATTTTTAAGGATATAATAATTGACAATGGTGGGGTATCCAGAGAGAAAGGTCCCTTTCACTTTGTTGACGTATTGAAGAACCAGAACTTGCTTCTGCTATGCATTATTAGGGACTAAAATATTGCTGATTATGCTGATGATTTGTGGGAATAAAGTATTGTTTGATCACTGGCTGTGACTTGGGATGCATCTTCTTGAGCACAGTTAAATTTCTCTGATTAAGTGTGTGTTTGGATGGACTTTTGCGCATCTCAAAATCAATTCCAAAGTTTCAATAAAGTTTTAAAAATAGTGTCATTTTGTTTGGATGGTTTTTATCTTGATTTCCTTCTAGAATTGATTATGTGAGAATTGAAAATTTATTGTTTTTTACCAGAATTATTTCTAGAAGAACTACTAAACATAAATCACTTTTATTTAAAATCAGTTCTAATTAAATCAATTTTGACAGAATTAATTTTAGCTAGAATCAATTCTTCTACAATCGCATAACCAAAATACACACTAAAGCACACGGCAATGGAAACTCCCATTGGATATTTGGACGCATCATGTGAAGTGAACTTTTGGTGCTTTTCATGTCACTTTCACACAGGAACACTCTGTAGTGATCTAACTAGCTCCTTTATTTTGTTAATGATGATGAAAGAATAATAAATTCTTCATTTGGTGGCACAATTTTGGATATTTGATTAGCTAACCATAAATAGATTATTCGATGCTGATATTTTGTTCTGCAACTGGTTGCGAAGGTATTCATCCGTATAGTAAAATTCGGATGTGGTTATTTTGTTCTGCAACTGGTTAAAAGTATTTCTAGCTCTTCATAGATTTACACATATTTCATCACACACATGCATAGTTAACATCCGATAAAAATACTTAAAGAAAGGAATAAAAGTAAAAGAATGATTGGGTATGGCAATGGGATTAGATCATCTTATATTTGTTTTATCATGACGGTAGAGAGAGACACAAACATTTAGAAAAATGTTATTTGCAAATACTTTGCATGCAACATTGTGTCAGCTCACATCTTGTTCATCACTTGAGATGTGCACTTACCCCTGAGATGTACACTTTTCATTTGTCAAATTAAAATGAGCCTTGTCTGGAGACTTTAGATGTAGGTTTTGATTAATAGTTTCGTTCTTGCTTTCTCCACTATTTCTTTGAATTTTACTTGATTCTAAATATGACATAACAAAGTACAAAGGAGGCCTGGAGGCAACTATGAGAAGAGTCTTGCTTTCTCTGTCTTTTTGATGAAGTTGAGTACGAAGGACATTCAACGAAGTATTTTCCACCATTCTGTCCGCTTTCATGTGCTTCAGAGTGAACAGTGAATAATAATACTGCCATAGTGCCATGTTGATGGTGTGCTCTTTATAATCTTTAGTTCTCTCTTCCAATAATGCGTATCGAGAATACGGAAAGAAATAAGTTTTCCTGTGCTCATTTATGTTACTCTTTTGAAGATACAAAGGAAGGTGTTGACTGATGAATCAAGATATAAATCAAGTACTGGTCCTTACATCTTCTGGACCATATCCTACTTTTTTGAAAAACTTGCAGGATGGAAACTCTACAGGCCCAGAGGTTTGGCTATGTCTTAAGGGCGAATGCTTAAATAGTGACTAGTGAGTTTGTGACCATTATGGTGACAAAATCTCAACCTTCAAAAGGATGACATCAACTAAACCCTAAATCCTGTACATTGGCTATTTTTCTTTTTTTTGGTCAAGGCATTGGACTGTCCTTCCTCTCCTTTCCTTCTTTAAGGCTCGAATAATAACTCAGTAAAGCGGACCCGGTGAAGAGTAATTGGGCCATGCGCACTGCATTTCATTTCGTTTCGAGTCCTTAAACAGTAATGGCCTTGAAAAGTGAAAAGTCAAGAAAATCACTTTTTCACACACCAGTAATATAATATAAAAATCATAAAGCAACTTAAATATTACAATTGCGTTAGTTAATAAATTTGAAATTGTTATAAATATTTTTAAATTAATTATTCATTATAAATATATCAACAAGTACTTTTAAGACTATAATTGTGAGTCGCATGTCCAGAGAAGGGACACTACTCCCCCTTTCTCCTAAAACATTCTCAATGTTAGCCGATATCGACAACTTTCGATCATATGTCCCTTTTATAAAGTAGTATTGCTAAATGATTATAATAATACTTTTGTTATCTTGACTAAGTGTAAAAATTCTCAAAGTAAACTTGTATCAAATGGATGCACCGAATGTGGTGCAGCAGAATTAGTTTCAATATTTTCAACCATTCTCACTCTGAGCAATAGAATGTTCGTCAGTTAAATTTTCCAATTTGGCAAACCCCAGCAAGTGACCTTGGCGGCAGATGAAGAAGATTTGCAGCCAAGTTTTGATCTTTGCACTTTTTATAGCACTGCACATGTGTAGATGTCCCCTTTTACCTCATAAGATTCGAAAGAGTTCCTCGTACATGACTGAATCACTCGTCCTTGGACACTTACACACTTTCCAAGCCTTGTACTACATAATATCCTCACATGTCAAACTTCACCCGAAGAAACATTGCCTTTTTTTAGCGTTATAGCCACAGATCAAAATACGGTTCTTTTTCTATTCTGTCAAGGCTTCACTTGAATGCTAATTCGGTTGCAACAAGAAAGGAAGCCTTCCTTAATATGTGGTCACTAAACTCTCAGCTTCATTTAATACCATTGCGGTGTAGTGGCTGGAGATAGTTTTGTATAATACGTATAGATCTTTTATTCTGTGGCATGTGGAGGTTTCTAAAAATGAGGGGGCCGTTAGCTGGATAATGTACCTAGAGATAAACCATTCCAACAAACAACTAGCTTCCATATGGGCTAGGAGAAAAGAGGTTATCACCATTTTTCGTGTTGAGATGATCATCAGAAAGTCGACATAAAGTTTGGCTGTGTATCATTCATGGTGTTTTTCTTTTTGCATCTTTGGTTCACCAATATCATTTCATTTCTATGAAGACTTTGGAAAAGGGTCCGATTGTTAAAAAAGTAAATGCACTTGACCAGGGGAAGGGGAAAGAAACAACTAACCAATAACCAATAAATTCTTGTGTGCTTATACTGCATATTTAATACATACTTCCGAAATATTCACAATCACTCGTTAATTTATAATGTTTCAAAATTAAATTAAAAACATTAAATGAGTGGTTATAAATGTTCTTGAAGCATCAATTAAATATGTTACAGGAACATACAAGAATTTTATGACAAAGAGAAATTTAAAAGTAAGTGAAAGATCTTTCTTTCTTCTCAAAAACATAAATGTATAAATGCGAAAATATTCAATTAAAACCAAAAATGCTGCTTGCAATAATGGCGTTGCATGCTCAATGGGCAACAGCATAGCGGATTCTTTGCATACTTGAAGAAATTTCTACAATGTCTTATGATGATCCCATGCATTCACTGTAAGTTTCCAATCAATGTTTTGAAGAATCAGCACACATCCACAGATATGTGAAATGGCATTAAATTGAAGTGATTGGCATGTCAGAGAAGGTAGTGAAAACCGAACCTCAACGAGCAAGCATCCACATCAGAAAAGATTTCTTTTTGAAAGAAAAAGGAGGTTGGGGATTGTTGTTTAATTTTTACTAACTTCCCCGTTTAGCAAGTGAATGTTTATGTTACTATTCATGAAAAATGTGGCAGACATAATTTGAACGATCTTTGTCATAATTTTATTTTTTCAATTCAGTTGAAGGGTCCTACTCATTCCCTACAAGGGCGGCCAAGACTCAGGACCCTACCACTTACGGTACATTAATTCTCGTATCTAATTGATGTCAGCTGTTTTCCAAAGCCACACCATTAAATTCAAATAACGTTGAAATGTATCCCTGATACTTTGAAGTTGAAGTTCCTTGCTACTGTTTCTTACGGATTATTTCTACTACTGATGCCATAATGCCATGTTTAAGAGAAGAAATTTGGTCATACCTTGCAGTAAAAGAGCAAGAATCGGTGCATATCGGTGCTTTAAGTTGCAATTGTGATTACAGATGCGGTTACGGAAAATGCGACCATCGCAACGCGCATTGCAGCTGATGTGATATAAAATTTTTGCATGTCTTCAAATTGAAAAGGAGGTCATTGTGGTCAGATTCTTTGTCACGATCACGATCAGTTCGACTCGATATGGTAGCGTTGCAACTACGTTATGGTCAATTTATGTGAAAATGCATCACATCACAATTGCGATCCAATGTGATTGTGTTGCGGATCACCATCGCAATATTGCAGCTGCATCACGTGATACGATCCACAATTTAAAACCATGGTGCATATGTACTATACATTAGTCATCCCAATATACTTTTCTTCCTTTACTCTCTTTCTATTTTATACTAGCTAACGAGGTTTTGCTACTCAGAGAAGAAAGTTCCGTATGAAATTTTCAAACTAGTCTATAACAATCAATTTGGCTCCTAAATGATACATGTAACCTTCGATTAGTCCCTAAAACTTTTTTAATACCAATTTAGTCTCTGAATGATGTTCATGAATTTAGTCCCGTATAAAATTTTTTTACATGAGTTTAGCCCCTTAAAAAATACATATAACACAATTAATTTATAGAAAAGAGAATCGAATAGATGTTACATGTATTTTTAAGAATTAAAGTGACGTCACATTTACTTTTTAAGGACTAAACTAATATTGAAAATTTTGCAAAGACTGAACTGTTGTTATATGTATTTTACTGGATTAAATTGATGTTAAAAATCTTTTAAAAACTAAATCTATATCACCTGTATCTGAACATAATAAGTCCTAGTCTTCAAACTAGTAGCAGAATTCACATGCCTACAAGCCTACCTGTATAAGAAACTCTACCACTTTTGATTTTGTACAGACTTTGATGCCACGTATGCAGATTATAGGTGTCACTCTGAAGGGGATAAAAGTAATTTCCAATACCATGTTTGATCAAGTTCTGTTTCCTATCATGAATAACACGCTAAACAGTTACAGATGTAATCAACTGACTCACTAAATAAAGGTCTAACTAACAAACATTAAACAGTATATTTTCAAATTTGTACCAAAACAGAGTACTTTCAAAACATGTTAACTATAATTTGTGTACAGAAAAACAGGATTAGACCTCATCAACATGTATAATATATGTTGGAACTCAGACTGGGACTACTCATCCTGTGCTTGTAAATTCTACAGTGAGGTATCTTAACTACAAGCTGGTGACACCAACCACTCATGTCAGCTATAGGTCCCCCATATTTAATATGCTCAGTCCATTGTTGCCATTATTTATAAGCTGCAAACTTATCTTCTTCTTTGCATAATTTTTATCTAGCATTCACACTTGTCAGCTTTTGCTTGCTTCCATGGCTCATGCTCAAGTTATCACAGTTCTTCTCTTTGCACTAGCTCTAGCCAGAATTGACCCCTCAGCATGCCAAACTGTTGAGGGCAAAGTCTCTTGCCTTGACTGCACTCGCTCTTACCATTTATCTGGTTTGTCTCAACTCTCACTCCATCATTTACTAACTTGCTTTGAGCTTAAACAAATGCTCATTTCATTACTCTATTTATCAACCAAATAGTTGAACGATACTAGATATAAATATATCACATCTTTCTAATTATCATTGTCATGAACCATTTATTTGAAAAGTTGAAACGACTAGATGACAGAGACACGCAAATAGTTTTGTATTCTAACACGCCTCCTCACACTAGAGCCTCTTTCAACATTGTGCTGAGGATTGAACTCCAAAGTATAGATAACTTGGTCGTAGAAGTTCTAATATCATGTTATGAACTATCTCCCAATAGTTTAAGCTATTACATGGTAGAGGGACATGCATCTTGATTATATATAGTTCACACTTTTGTTTCAGATATTAAGGTTGCAGTGAAGTGTGAAGGTGTGAAAAACATGGCTGTGGCAACTACAGAAGATGATGGCTCCTTCAAGGTTAACCTTCCCTCAGACCACACAAAACATGCTTCTTCTGTGAACTGCCTCGCCAAAATTCTTGGTGGGCCAGTTCAGCTCTATGCCTCAAGGAAGAACCAGGTCTCCCAAATTGTAAAGGGCAAAGAGCAAAATAGCTACACCATGTCCACTCCTCTTAGTTTCTTGACATCATGCCCCAAGAACACAAAGTGTAAGGCTGGGAAGCAGGTTGGTTCTTCCAAAACCGTTGATCTTCCTCTGCCTCGAGAGTGGGGTTTGGCACCAACTAGCTATTATGCACCTTTCATCCCCATCATTGGAATACCTTGATCATGTGTTCAAGTCACATATAGTCACTTGAGAAATAAGACGTGTGAGGAACAATAGGCTGTTGTATGGTCTTGTTTGTTAGTTGTTCAACATATATTTATAGATGCATCATATGTGTAGTGTGAAAGATTAATGCCATATATATATAGTTGTGGTATAAAGTTTATGATAGTTGTGTGAAGGAAAGTTAGTTTCCAGTGAAAGGCAGATAAATAGCGTACTGGTTTGTCAACTTATGTTGCATTGTTAATAAGATATGATATTGCAGATTCATGTAACTGTTTTTAATTAGTTCTTTTCAACTTCCTACCCCTTCTCTTACATTAATGCAAATTGTGTATATGGGAGTAATCCTACACACTAAAAAAATATATATTATTACAGTTTTAACATAACCATGATGGTTGAAGAAATATGATCTATATATTCATTTAAGAGTTAATACATCATTTTGATAACCAAATTCAGACAATTTTTGGATATTTAATTTTTTTTTTTTATTGTTCGTTGATATAGTGTATAATTCTTTCCTTTTAAAATGCATCTAGTAATGACCACCACCAAGTTAGTGTGGTGTGTAATGTATAATTCTCCCTTGTTCAAGATAAGGTTATTAATGACCATTTGAGCAAAACATCCGTATCCCAACAGCAAATATTAAATAACAGTAGTAGAAGCAGTACAGTGAAAGGGTCGCACATGGTCATTGATTATACATCAATGAGTACGGCATCGGTATTAAAATGTACAGAAACTTGAACAGAGAAATATTAATAGGGTCCCCAAAAAATCAAGACCGATTTGTTCTAAGTTGTGACAGAGCCAGCAAGGCCAGATTATGAAAAAAAAAAATTGTCATTTGTAGATATTTCAAGTGGAATACACCGTCTACTCATGTCATTTATTATTGGACGAAGGTTATACATTATATATATGTGTATGTATTTTGCGTGAAATATCATGTTAATTAATATATTATTCATTATTTGATGAGGTCCAGACTATAAATCCTATTTAAGTAGGATTTAATTATGAATAAAATATAAATTGATATTTTATACAATATATTGAGAAATAACCTCCATATTTGAGGAGCATGTAAATAGAAGCATGAGGTGTGAAAAAAGAGTAGCAAGCCTTGGGGTCTTGCATAGGATTCTTCGAAGCGACCAAAGGAGAAAGCGGGTGTCTGGTAAGCAAATTTTTGCTTTTTTTTTTTCTTTACATATCTACTATCATATTTTTTTGGACTAGGCTTGCAATTAGGATGGTAAGAAGGTAAATTCTCCATACCCAATTGAAAAGCACTGATTTACTCTTGGCAAGTGGTTCATCTTACATAGGAATGCGAGGCTAAAGAACTCAGTGATGGGTGATATATAAATTATATTACTATAATTGAAAATAGTTTATATTATTTTAAGAATTCAATTTTGATGTATGGCTAGTATAAAAAAGTTTCATACTGACATTTATATAGACAATAATATTTGATTTAATTATTTATTATTTTAAAAGTCTTAAAAAATGAAAACATGTGATTGGATGACATAAAACTTTTTTATATTGACAGTTAATCTAAATTAAAATCTTGATTTTTAATTATTTAAAAAAATTATTTTTAAAAATAGAATATTATGAAAAATGAAAATTTAAATTTGGTGTTTGATAATTATTTTCTCAAAATAATTATTAATTACTAGCTAGTTAATATTTTAAAATGAAAAATACCAATAAATTACATTTTATTAATTATTTGAGTATTTTAAAATTTTCATAAAAAATAACATTAGAAATGTTTGTTATTCTTTAATTATATTTTACCTTTGTTATTTGCTTTGCCTTCTTATTGTTCCTTCTTCTTGTTGCACCTTTTTATACATTGTAAACATGATGTTGAATGACTTAAAATTTCTCAAAACAAATCCTCTAAAAATTAAAGAAAAGCATGTGCCCCAGTGATAGAGAAATTGGGGGAGGATTAGGGAAATAACTCCTCCCAATACTCTTACGGCTAACCAAAACTTAGAGGATATTTGTTATGCGCACGGACAAATTCTAATTTTTACATTGAATAAAATATGAAATAAATATGACCAAATCTGTTTACATCCCTAACTCATGATCGTGGTGAGATAAAATTATTTTCTTAAAAATAAAACAACAAAATTTGTTTAAAAAAAATTCCAATAAAATGCATCCTTTTGGATCAATTCTTTTTCCAAAATTAATTATTTTTTCCATAATTTTTTTCTAAAAGAAGGAAATATTTTCCTTTCTCTTAAAATAAACTGATTGACAATCTATTCTCAAAAATGTTTTCTCCAAAATTTAATTTTTCTGGTTTAAAGAAAATATTTAATTTCTGAATAAAAATATTATTTCTGGATCAAATCATTTTTTCAAAAAAAGTTAAGATTTTACTGGCCACCCTTTTTTCTAAAAAGAAGTGAAATTTTTTTCTTAAAATAAGACTTTAATTCTCCAAAAATATAATTTGAGCAATTACTTGTTTACAAAATATCTCTATGCATCCGCAGCAATAGCAACAACAATAATAATAAAAGGATTCACTACTTTCTTATAATTAGTCATGGGGTTTAAATTTGTCTCACAAAATAGTGACTATTTACCAAGGAAGAGAAAATCGGATCGGATATCGAATCGGTCAAGGTACTAGTTTAAAGGTTTAGAGGTCCAACCGGTTCAACTGGGGTCCAATTGGAATATAATAAAAATACATATAAATATATACATATGATTAATTAGAATATAAATAAATATATTAAATCATTAACATTAACATAATCGACAAAAAAATATTCATAGGTCTATAAAAATAAACATAATCTATATAAAATTTCTCTAGTCTCAACCTCACAACATGATCACGAAGCATTTCAAAACAATACTTATTAGTAATCATTAAGGTTTATGGTGAGTAGTCTACGAATAATGGAGAGAGGAGAACTGCAACCCAATAATTTTTGTTAATGTCTTTCTTTGATTCCATTTTTTTTATTTTTACTCTATGACAGTATGACTGCCATAAGATATCAATATTTAAGTTTTAGAATAAAAAAAATCAAGTTTTACAAAAAAATAAAAATAAAAAGCCTGGTCAGACCGGTCCGATTTTTCTTGGTTTTTCTGGTTTTTTTCAGTTTTGACTCCCCCGATTTTTTGGATTTAACTAGACCGGCCAAGTGACCGGTTCCCCGTCGAACCGGTTGGACCGGCCTGTCCGGTCCAGTTTTCTCTTCCTTGCTAGTTACCCATCCATTCCCTGTCTTAATATTTTAACATGCTTGGTAAAAAAAATTGACAAAATAAGACATTAAAAATAAAAATGTAAATAAATATTTTTTTTTCAAAAACAATAAAGAACCAATCTAAACAACTTTAAAATATAACATGATAAAATAGGTAATCGTTATTGGAATGGGCAATGTAGGGTTCCTTTTCTATTCATAATCAAATCTTGAATCCTACCTATGAAAATGTAAAGCATCTCCTTGATTCCCAATCGAACCATTCCATCTTTCAAGTGGATAAATCGATTAGTGCCAACAATTAAAAAAAACCTCTATGAATTCGTCAATTATAGTGCGGCACCTTTTGAAATGGATGCGATAGAGAGAAGTCAGTGTGAATTTTATCGAAACTCAGAAAAGACCAATGTAATTTGTCAAAACAAAGAGCGAAGGATTGAATCATAATTTGTAGCTTCAACCAGAGTACATACACGTCTAAGAGCCAAAACCAAAATCCCAAGTCAAAGAATGCTATAAGAAAATGGAAACTTATCATGCTTTTTAATTCATATGATCTTGTTATTCATACAGAGTGAAGGGAGTAAACATCAACGATTATATAAATGGATTTAGTTGAAATGCACTGATAATGTAAAAAAGTTTTACATATTTATTTAATCATATAATAACATATACACAAATATAATTATTTTCCACCTCCACTACTTAAAAAATTATACAAAAGAAGATATTTGATTGGATAACAATAAAAAATTCTTTTACACTGTTAGTACATCACAATTAAACTCTATATAAATTTTCAAAATCAAAACATAAATTCATTTATTTTTTAATTGATCATGTGATTAATGATTTCCTCACAAATTCCTTTGCTGGCCCTTCAGTAAAAGGATCCATTAGATTTTCACTATTTTTCACGTATTATATAGTGATTATACCATCATCAAGTAATTGTTTCACATAATCTCGTCTTAAGCTAATATGTCTATATTTTCCATCATATACTTTATTCAATGCCCTAAACATAGTAGCCTAACTATCACAATTCATAGATATGACTGGCATGGGTTGTGGCCACAACATTATTTCCAATAATAAATTTCTCAGCCATTATGCTTCTTTTCCTACTATTGCTAAAGCAACAAACTCAGCTTCCCTACTGGAATGACCGAATGAGTAATGTATCTCTATTTCTTGGAGGCTTATGAAATGACAACACCTGTCTGTTAGGAAATTACTATATAATAATCTCAATCGAATTGTCCTTTTAAGATAGCCTAAAACCTTTCAATCCCTTTCTAGTGATTAGTTCCTAGCTTACTAGTATATCTTATAAGTTTATAGATTACAAATGATATATCAAGTTTTTATATAATGCATTGCATATATAAGGCTACAAATTAGGGGCGAAAGGTCATGTGCCCAAGGGTGGCCATGGTTCGCCCTAAATTTTTAATTTTAATGCAAATATATATATGGTCCATTCTAAAATTATTTTATGTTAAATAAAAGAATTTATAAATTGATATATTATTATTTTTAGAAGAAATTAGATGAGTTTAATATCTCAATAGTTCAATTTTATCATTCTTTTTTATTATTTACTTATATCTAAATTAGAAAATACAATTTAAATATTTGTGGTCAATTATTTTAAATTTTTTTGGTTAAATAAAAAATTTAATTTTTACATGTATATTATCTTTGGTACCAACCGGCCACCCCTAAAAATAGGGTCTAGCTCCGCCGCTGCTGCCAATGACACTAGCATACTCAAGTTGTGCAATAGCTCAACTTGTTATTATCTTACAAGAGTAAACAAAGTATTTATTATAAGATTATATATGGATTGGGATTAAGTTGCATCATTATAACTTTTAGTAAAATTATACCACTTAATAACTTTTTATAAAATATAATTTTTGTTGATCCAATCGTTGAATTGCAATTACCTATGATAATGATCATTTGTGCCAAATTTCATAACAGTTGAACACCAATAAAAATATAACTATATATTTCTTGTTCTTATTCATTTAAAACACACATATATTATCTTAATTTTGATATACATATATATAAAAATTATAGCAAATGATTTTAGATTGATTTAAAATTTTATGACATGATCTATAAGATGTGAATTTCTAAGCCAACAGTTGGTCATGTGACTTTTTTAAATGAGTATATAAGTATTAATTATAATTAATTAACTTTTAGTGTTAATCATCCATGTATAGTTATACGACTCAGATTTTCGCATCTCACTTTCATAATAAATCACTGATCTCATGTGGTACACCCCCTATATATGCATATATATTTAAGGTCGTATAACCATATATGAATTATCAAGATTAAAAGTTAATTAATGATGGTTAATGCTTGCATGCTCATTTTAAAAAGTCACATAATCGATTTTATGTTTTAATTTTGATCATCTATGTAAGATCCAACGGTTAATATTTATTTTTCTCACTCTCATAATAAACCAACCACACTTATATGAGTTGCTCCCTATATATATGTGATGGGGATCTATTTATTCCAAGATTAAATCATGGTATCCTTACTTCATTCAATAACTTTGTATGTAAAATTTCATTAATCTAACCGCTTAATTTAAAGTTTCTATTTAGTGTATCAATTATATAAAATTTCATAATATTTTAAAATAATTTGATATTTCACCGTGGTATTTTATTTTGATGGATAACTTACTTTTAAAAATATAAGTAAATGCCAATTATTAGAATGTATGCTTATTATTATCTAATTTATTTCTAAAATTTGGTATGTTTTATTATCAATATAATATTATAATTCTATAATTAGATCAATTAAATTCAAATTTTATAAAATTTTATTAATTATTGGAGTAAGTATTGATATTGGAGGAAGTATAGATGACTTACTCAATATATGTAATATTTTTTTCGTTTTAGAATAACTGTCAAATACTAAACAACACATATATTAAGGAAGAAAATACATCTTGATAATTGTAGAAAATTATATGAGCTGATAAAATTATCTTTGTATGGTAATTATTACTTATCTTGGTGAATATAGTGATTACTTATCTAACTAATTTATATTAAGGTTATAAATAAAAAAAATTAATATTATCTAAATATTATAAATAGATAAATATTTAAAACTTTAAAAATAAAAAATATTTTAAAATGAATAGAGGAATATATGAGCGACCAAAATCTTGGGTAGCTGAAAGGTGTTGGTTTCTCGCTAGACATTGTTAGACAACTTGCTACCACTTTCAGAGTCATGTCAATGACTATAGTTAACTAAAGGCTCTTCCGTTGTCTCCCGCACAAATATAAATGAAAAACATTGATTGACCTCTTACATTAAAGTTAATGAAAAAGGAATTAATTATAGTTAAATAATTTTAAATAGTAATAATTTAAAATAAAAATATTAATTAATCAACATCCCTCATCTTCTCCCGATCAAAAGATAAAGGATTATTTTTTTCATAAAAACAATTTATATTTAAATATATTGATTTTAAAATTCTTTTAAATTAACGTGTTTTATTTAGGTAATATAAAAAATTTATATTTAAATTATTAAAAATAAGCAATAAATTATTTATAATAGATAATATTTAATATTTATTATTAACTCCATAAAAATATCATTATTTTAAAGGGGATTTATTTGGCATCCTATAAAGTTCATAGGTACCAGTACCTTTTAGATTATTTATGACTGAAAATTTTTCACGTGTACTACTAATTAAATTTATTAATATTTTAAGTATTCATAATTAAATCATAATTCTTAGATTTAAAAGCGTACTGGTGTCCTTGGTACCAAACAAAAACCTATTTTAAAATAATAATTTCTTCTTATAAAATTTTTTAAAAATTATTTATAGATATAAATTATTTTTTAATTTGAATTTGTCAATTAACAATCATAATCTATTTTCGTGTTTTTACTAAACATGACAAATTTTTAGAATGTAGCCTATGTAAAAAACAAAGAGAAATATCTCATTTTCGTCCCTTAGAAATATATTAGAGAACAAATTGGTTCGTTAGAAGTTCTTTATTAGTCTCTCATAATTCAAAAATTGGGATAATTTAATCTATCCTTGCATATTTGTACAATTTTTTCTTAAAAAAATACTATACAGGTCAGAGTTTTTTACGTGATTAAAACAAATGAAATGGTATATTATGTATATACCCGAAAATGAAAAGAATTACATCAATGTCTTGTTTTGATTTTTATAGAAATCAAGTTAAGTCGATTTGTTCGAAACATCTTTCGGAGGAAAAAAAATAACCATAAAAATCAACTTAAAACAATTTAGTGAATCGATTTAAGCCGATACACTGTTCATTTCAGAATGTGACAGGGATGTATGAAAAATCGGCTTAAACCGATTTAAAAATCGACTTAAATTGATTTTAAAAAGCAACTGACATACACTGACATGAACAGTAACGCGGCTTAAATCGATTTGACTTGTTGAACCAAAATCTATTTAAATCGATTTCAGAGGAAAAACGGCTTAAATCGATTTTCAAATCTACTTCAATCGATTTTACAAACATACTGACATGAACAGTGTAGCAGCTTAAATCGATTTGCAAAATTAAACATAAATCTATTTAAATCGATTTTGGACCAAAACGACTTAAGTCGATTTGCTGTCTGCAGTCTTTATAAATAAGATCACTTCAAGCTCATTCGGTGTAAGCAAGCTGAGAGCAAAAAAAATTAGCTTCATGTAAAAATTGAGAAACTGAGTGGCAGTATGGCAGAAAATCATGTGAATGTGAATGTTTATTATAATGGGGAGATTATAAACACTGTAGAGGGTAAGACATTTATTAGTGATGATCAAGCTTGGTTGGTTGTCAGTCCGCCTATTAGTCTGTTGGCGTTGCAAGGCAGAATACTAGAAGAATATGACAGAAACAACAAGCAAATTTCAAAAATATTTTACAGGATGCCGGTAGATATCGGGCCAAATGGAATCCGATATAAAAGATTTCACATTCGGAAAGATGAGCACGTAAGTCAAATGTTTTCTTATTTTCACTCATTTTCCGATGTTCGAAGAATAGATTTATTTGTCGAAGTGCAAGATAGTCCTTTCAGCTCTAGTGGCTCAGATGTAGGTACATCATCATTTGTGGGTGCACATCATGCATCCCCGTCCTTTCAAGTGCCCCGTCATCATGAGGAAAGTTCTCATGCAGTAGATGAAGATCTGACTTCTCTAAGCTTTGCACATCTTGCAAGGCAAGTTGAAGAACCATTACCTTTAAATCCCCAGCCATTAGCACTTTCCGGCCCAGTTGAGGATTTTGATTTTGATCATGAGGGTATCCATAATGAGGAAGAAGAGGAGCTTCATTATGCAGGAAATGATGATGATGGAGAAGATGATGAGGAGGTGTTTCATGTTCAAAACTTGGATGAACAGTTCATGCCTCAATTACAATCCCAATCTATTTGTTGAGAGTGGGCCAGCCACTATTCAATAGTTGATATTGATGCGCTGCGGTGTGACACAGCTGGGCCTGGATCAGGCTCTAGTTTTGGAGGCAGAAATGATCTGGCAATCGGGCAAGTGTTTCACTGTAAAGAAGAAGTATTATTTGCGGTAAAACGCTACAGCATCTCAAGAGGCGTGCAGTACAAAGTGCATGAGTCTGACCACACAAAGTTTCATTGCAAATGTGTAAAGTTTGGTGATGGCTGTAATTGGAGTATACGTGTGACACTTCGCACTAGATCGCGGCTATGGAAAATTCGGAAGCTGAACGGACCGCACACGTGTACCTTTCCTGAGTCTACAAATCAGCATGCTCAGATGGATTATCATATTATCTGTGCCCATATTTATCCCTTGGTGGAAGCGGATTCGACAATAGCCATCAAATCACTGCAAGCATCAGTAGAGTCAGGGCTGAGGTTCAAGACAACATACAGAAAAGTATGGCTGGCCAAACAGAAAGCAATTGCCATGATTTATGGTGACTGGGAGCAGTCATATAACGAGCTTCCTAGATGGTTGGGTGGGTTGCAGTCTTATATGCCAGGAACTATTGTCCGGCTATAAACTGGACCGTATTATGTGGGTGATGTTGTAGATCAGAACTCCTTTATGTTCCACTGTCTTTTTTGGACATATCCGCCATGTATTGAAGCGTTCAAGTATTGCAAACAGCTTATTTCAATAGATGGCACTCACCTGTATGGCAAGTATAGTGGAACACTGCTGATGGCAATTGCGCAAGATGGAAACTCGAACATTTTGCTAGTGGCATTTGCCGTGGTGAAAGGGGAGACAAAGGAAGCCTGGTCTTTTTTCTTAACAAATCTTAGGCAGCATGTGACACCACAGGAAGGCATTCTTGTAATATCTGACAGGCATCAAGCTATAAAAGCAGCTTTAGAGGCGGAGGGGAGTGGTTGGCATCCTCCATCTGCGTACCACGTATACTGTGCTCGCCACATTGTGTCAAACTTTGCTATGAAATTCAAGAACAAAGATGCCAAGAAGTTGCTAATGAATGCAGCCTATGCAAAGACTGAGTAGAATTTTTTGTATTGGTTTGACGCCTTGAGGCAGGTGGATCCCGCAATGTCCGCATGGGCTAGCAACATTCCGCTGGAGAAGTGGGCACAACATGCTGATGAGGGTCGTCGATTCGGCCACATGACTACCAATTTGTTAGAGTGTATAAATGCTGTCATGAAAGGAGTTTGTAATCTTCCCATTACAGCAATTGTAAAGTCCACTTACTTTCGTCTTATTCAGGTGTTCGTGAAAAGGGGACAGAGGCAAAGGCGCAACTTGAGAGTGGGAAAAAATTTTCAGAGTATCTAGTTAATGCAATAAAGCAAAGCAGGCGTCAATTTGGCACCATGAGTGCGACTCCAATGAATCGAGAGTGTTCAACGTACTTGATTTTTGAGCGAGATGACATCGGCAGCCGTGGGCAGCGGGAGTTCAGGGTGGATTTAACCGGGCGATGGTGTGACTGTGGGGACTTTCAAAAATTGCACTATCCCTGCCGTCATGCCCTTGCCGCATGTGCTGATCCCCGTAGAGAGTGAACACCTTTTGTTCACAAAGTCTATGCCATCTAGTCGGTGTTCAATGTTTACAAAACAGAGTTCTGTGCTATTGCAAATGAAGACATGTGGCCTCCGCACACAGGGCCTCCTTTAAGGCCAAATCCTGCATTGAAGCGAGTTCTCGAGGGCTGTCCAGTTTCCACTAGGATTCACAATGAAATGGACGAGGTTGACCTTGGCCGGCCAAACCGTTGTGGACTGTGCAGGGGAACAGGCCACACTAGGCGCTCATGCCCACATGCTCCATCCTCTTCCCAGCATAGCTAAACCCGACTTCAAATATGTGTTGTATTTTAAAATCAGTGTGAACGGAGGCATCATTAGTAATGGTATTTGATTTCCGCAATTTATGTATTTTGTATCTTCAGTGTTAGGACTGTTTCAATAATACTTTATAATTTTGTGCTGCTTTAAATAAATAATTACTTACTATATTGTTCGTGCACTTACATAACCAAAAAGTCCCCACAGTCACAAGGTTACAAGTCATAATCAACTAAGCAACTGAAGTCCATAAAATAAATATACAGGTACATAATAACAGGGTTACAAGTCATAATCAACTAAGCAACTGAAGTCCATAAAATAAATATACATGTACATAATAACAAGGTAATCATACTAACTAATCCCCCTGTCCAATGCGTCTAGGGGCTAGAAAGTGACTCCCTGTGTGACACCGCCTGCGTATAATCTGCCGTGCAGGTCTACGCCCTCCCTGTACAGCACCATGCTCCGGCAGCTGATCCTGATCTAGCTGCTATCGCTGCTCCTGATCCTGCTCCTGCTCCTGCTCCTACTCCTGCTCCTCACCTTGATCGTGATCATGCTCATGCTCATGCTCTATCGAAGGTCGATATACATCACCCGTATCAGGTGGCCCGGCCCCTCCCTCAACAGGCGGTCTCGTGTATGCAGGTGTCTCATCTGACTCGAGGCCCGTGATCACCTGAGAAAATGTCATGCTGATGGGGCTAAATGACAATTGTCGAGCTATGTCACTCTGCGAC
The DNA here is from genome assembly GCA_031216125.1 of Dalbergia cochinchinensis. Lineage (NCBI taxonomy): Eukaryota > Viridiplantae > Streptophyta > Magnoliopsida > Fabales > Fabaceae > Dalbergia > Dalbergia cochinchinensis. The sequence goes on from CM062372.1 coordinate 12,092,982, forward strand.
AAACCCGTAACAAACTACTGTGTGGGGGTAAACTGAGTTAATGGATCTGACAGGAACTGGTGTGAGGGACCAACCATGAACTGCTGCGTAGGGTCCAAAAAACGGGGTGGCATGTACTGATGGCTAGGGTCAGATATGAACTGCTGAGTGGGGTTGAAAAAGGGCCCTCCCATGAGCTGATGGCTGGGGCCTCCCATCCACTGGTGGCTAGGGCCTCCCATGAACTGATAGCTGGGCGCACCCATGAACTGGTGACCTATACCTCCTATAAGCTGATAGCTGGCGCTAGTGCTTGGGTATATCGGTAAAGGACGGTATATCGGAAAATCCTATGCCAGGTGGCCGGGCCCTGGCTGGCTGTGGTGGCTGGGCCCGGGTTGGCTATGGCGGCTGGGCTCTGCCTGGCTGTGGTGGCTGGCTCTGGTGGCTATGAAGTGCATGTGTCTGGCGTCTGGACTGTGTACGAGGATGGCGGCTGGATCTCGCGGGTGCATTCTTTGGAACCTGGCTGCGTCTGGCGGCTAGGCATCAGCTGTGTCTGCCGTCTAGATCCTGGCTGTCCCTGGCGTCTGGATCCAGCCTGGCCTTGCTGTCTAGGCTCGGGCTGAGGCTCAGCGTGACCATGATCAAAATCATCAAGATCCTCATCAACTAGATCATATGGGTCTGCATCATACTGTCGATGGGTAGCACGCATACCAGCTCACACCCGACGCCCTCTCCGGCGCCGATCTGGGACATCTGGTGGCTGTGGTATATCTGGTGCTGGTGGGGCCTGAGCCGCTACGTCATCTGGCAGCTCCCTAAGTCTAGGATCAGCAGGGGCTCCATCAGCTGATAGAAACCTAGTCGCCACAGACATGTGCCACTCGAAGTACTCAACTGATGGTCGATCATCATGGGATAACGAGTAATGAACCTGTCAGTCCCGACGTGCATCCCATGCACCATGCCACGGTGCATGATACTGAGGCCACCATGCGTCAAGATCCCCTCGCCCATCCTTCGCATGCAACCTATCAATGTTTAGCGGGTCACTAGGTATGTGCTGGGCTCCACCAAACTGACGAACAACTCGATCAATCTGGTGCCACTCAATCACAGCAAAATTTATGAGTGCTGTAACTGATGTCCAAACAGCAGCCTCTTCATAAATAAATGGGGGGGTGACAGCCCTAACATCATCACTGCTGTACGGTGTCCACCTAAACTGCAATTACGAAGAATAATTTATTAGCGTTTGAAATATAAAAAACACCTAATCACCAACTCAATATTATGGTGCCCAGCAGTTTACCCCATTAACTCCAGTCGCATCAATCTGGTCCCTATACCTCAGTAGCCGGCCCTCATCTGTGTTAGTTGTGCAAGTAAAACCCCTCCACCTGCAAAAAAAAAAAACATTATTTAACAATTGTGTACATGAATGAAAAACTAAAAACAAAATATACAATCAAGTAAAAGTACCTCAATGCTAGTGGGAAGCAGATCGGACGGTGATGTCTGGTATATAAATTGGGCATTCTATACCATGCCCAGGACTGTAGTAGTGCCAAGCATCCTCCAATCTCGGTGACGTTGTATTTAACACCACGATATAGAGACCGATAAAGTCCTCCAAGTACTGCGGACCCCCAGCTATATTGCCTTGTCTCCGTAAAGTTCTCTAAGAGGGGGAGCCATTTCAAGTGGACCCTGAACCCAGACTTATCAGGGAATAGAAACCCACCAAGTAGAATCATAATATATGCCCTGGTGTACTGCATAACTGTATCCTCATCAGCATCATCTCTCAAATTATGGAATGTCGTTGTGAACCAAGGTGGGTTCACAGTGAATCCCAATATGTGCTCCTCTGGCGGGACTACACCAAGTAACTCCTGACATAACGTCCATATATTGCGGCCCCCATAAAAATTCTCCCACGAACTAATACACCCGCTAACAGCCTGTCCATCTACACGCAATCCTAGCTGGAATGCAACATCCTGCAGCGTAATGGTACACTCTCCGTACGGTAGGTGAAACGTATGCGTCTTGGGCCTCCATCGCTCAACAAGTGCACTGATGAACGGTCTGTCATAGTCATAAACTGGAACCATCTGTGAAATATGCCAAAACCCTGCTTGTCGCAGATAAGGCTCCATAAGCGGATGTGGCTCCACCATTTGATTATATCGCCTACTTCTTAAGATTCGTGCAGGCTACAAAACACAAAAAAAGACATTGTCATATAATCAATAATTAAATTACAAAAATTAAACAAATTAAATCATATTATCTTGTCATTCCCATATATTTCATTTCTAATTGGTATAATATTTATTATATACAAATTAAATTACGCAAATCATGTCAATTACACAAATCATATACTTAGGCACTCAAACAAGATATTAAATTTTTTTTATCCTATAAGACACAACTGTGTGACAGCCCTTCACTGAAAACCTTAGGCCATGATTATTGATTAGCCCCCGCATGCTTCAAAAAGTACTTTGTTAAATAATGTTATGAATTTTTCTCATTTTTTAATTAAAAAATTACTTTTTAAAATTTTATTTTTTATTTTCATTTCACAAATTTAGATTATGTCTTAACTAGTGGGAGAAAATTACTATTACATTATGATAAAAAAATATCATGAGCATCTCAAGTCATTCCTTTCTTGAGCTCGTTATTTTAATTTACCTCATTATGGGACATATCTAATGACATTTCTAACTTTCATGTAATTGAGTAAATGATAAACAAAAGAACGCAACAAATTTTCTTTAATTTAATATGCTCATTCTATTCTTTTCTTTTCCTCCTCTTTAACCCACAAGTGTTAAAGCAAACTAAATCTAAACTGCAACTTACATATTATTTATTCTACTCAAATTAAATTCCGTTAAATTCTATGATCTAAATCAATTAAATACTAACATATCAAGTATATTCTATCTTAAAAGAGCAATACAATATTTAATTTTTATTTGACTTTGTATTTATTCTATAATAATTAGATTCCATGAAATCTTATAATGTATTTTAAATTGCACAATCCTAGAAAACAGATTTCATATAAATATATATGCTAATTACTTATCTGCACAGATAAATTATATTCAGTACATAATTACATTTTTAAATCATATTCAACTTTCACATATCCTACAATATACGACTACATATTACAATATGTTTAATATAACTAGATAAGTTAAACTCTTAACATATTAAACTAAGTACAATAATCTACTAACCTGGTGGGCTAATCTTCCAGCAATATGATCGACCATATTCAACCGATAAATAACTTCAACTTCCATTATTAGCTGACTCACTAACTCACCAACCTCATCACTAACTTATCAGCCTCACTAACCTTACTCACCTCACTCTCAAAGCTGTGCAAAGATGGGGACGGAAGAATGCAGGGGCGAGCACAATCGGTTTCAGTCGATATATGGTGGTGGAGGTGTGCAGAAATCGACTTAAGTCGATTTTGGTGCTGACAACCTCAAATCGGCTTCAACCGATTTCATGGCCAATGAGAAATCAACTTGAATCGATTCTCAAATCAACTCAACACGATTTTGGTAATCAACAGTGAAATGGCAGTGTGTGTCAGCTCTATAATCGGTTCAAGCCGATTTCTTGCATGTGTGGGAAAAATTGCAAAGTAATCGGGTTAACTCGATTTTTCTTAAGACAAAAACAAGACATTTGTGTAATTCTTTCCATTTCCGGGTATATATATAATATAGCATTTCTTTTATTTTAATCATGTAAAAAACTCATACAGGTCAATATAAAGAGACTAATTTATTTTATTTTTTAAATTGTGATAGATTTTCAAATCCTAATAGGCCAAATTGTCACCCATATATTATGTTTGAGGAGCCAAAAGAGAAGAAATGTAGTGAAAAAAGGGTTTTGGGGTTCCAATTAAACATCACTTCAAAATCAGATTTCAAATTGATATGCGAATCCCTAATATGAGAAATCATGAAATACAGATGGCGTGAATAATGATCCATTCTTTATTGGCTTTTCTAATACACATTACTATTAATAAATAATATTAATATTTTCCTCTCATGCATGTTGAATACTGATAATTTCTAGATGATGATTTTTTTTTGTAAAAAATTTTGAAATGATTTAGTATGAAATATTTTTGTTTGGTTATTAATACAAAAGAATTTCAAAATTCTAAGTACTTTTATGAGATATTTAGAAACTTAAAAATAGTGGATTTCAAATTCCTTCATGTACAAAATTTTAAAATTTACTCTTGTCTTTCATTATGCAATCAATATTATATAAATAAAGTAATATAATTACCTTATTCAAATAAAAGAATTTATAAATGAAGAGAATTCAATTGAAGCATGTAATATTTTCTGCATTTTAAATTCCCCAAAATTTAAGAATATTTCATTCAAACTCAATGAGCCAAAGACATATCTTAACTCTAGAATGAGATAGATTTTTCCCTCAACCTAAATATTTCATTAAAAAAATTAACAAATAATCACTAATTTCAAACTAACTCCTCTACGTATAGATGTATATCATTGTTCCCGAAAGTTTATGGAAAAAAAAAGTAGTGTTCTCGAAAATGATATTAACCTGCAAGAACCGGGTCATACAAACATAGCATACGATTGCCTCAATTATACTGCGGTGGGAGGGGCCCCAAAGCGCCTACCCGAACGCGGAAAGAAAGAGTATGCATATGCGACTGGAGAGCAGAAGCGAGTGGCGGACAGCGTTTTGCATTAACCCAAAAGTTCACGTGTGGAGGTTGGTGCTTTGATCGTTTAGTTTGAAATTGAAAGCAACACATTACACTAGATGCCAAGAAGCCGTGGGATTTGCTTATTCAGATATTTTGTGCACACCTCTTTAGATAGAGATTTCACTATCACAACCCTTTGGAGTCCTTGATGAGGATCGGGTCTTCGGTTTCCTAGATGACACGTAGACTAGCCTAGGCTTGCATGCGTGCCCGAGAAGAAAGAATTCAATATTTTTTTTATTTTTTATTATAAAAAAGAGCACAAAAATAAAGGATTAATTGATTCACCAATTCTTATAATTTCATTAAATTTTTAATTAAATACTTATATTTTTAAAATTTGTAATCAAATTTTTAGATTTAACTATCATTATAAAAAAGTGAGATTAAACATAAGGTTCTTTGATTCATTCTAATGTGAATTCACATATAAGAAAGGAGTTGTTAACAATTTTATATTGATATATTTCCAACACTTAATTCAATTCATCTCTTCCTCAACAATAAGGTGACTACTTCCATGAATTTGACAGTCAATGCCTTTCATGGACGTGAATTGTGTATAGAGTAGACGCATGACAGGTGGTTGATATTGTTAGGAGTGATTATATGTGTATAAAAAATCATAGAGGATAGTTTAGTCATTTTCTTCGATACTTTTTTTGATAAAAAGAGAATTGAAGACAATTAAAATTTTAAAAAATAAAAAGACACAAAGGCGAACAAAATGAATTCTTGAAAAAAATAATTTTCACCCAAAATACATCTGGTAAAATAATTTTGTACGTGAAATAATTATTTTTCAGTACGTGAAATAATTTTGTATACGTAATTATTTTTAATGTAAGGGTTCTAATAATGTTTATTTTTTTAGTTCAATTTATTCTATTCAATTCAGACTATACTTCTTTATTTTTCTCTCCATATTCTATTATTTTTATTTCTTTAAATTTTAATTATTGTTTTTTCAAAAGAAATCGATATTCCTGAATTCCCTTATAAATATAGAACAACTTTTTATTTTTCTTTTCATAATTTTTTTATTTTTGTTTTTGAAATTTTAATTATTATTTTTTTAAAAAAAAGAATTTGGTAATCCCGAATTTCTTCATGTGTACAGTACTACCTTTTATATTTCTTTTCATAATTTTTTTATTCTTTTTTTAAAATTTTAATATTTTTTTCTTTTTTTAAAAAGAATTCGGTATTCCCTTCCCTTGCAAGAAGCTTCACATTGTGCCCACACCACACAAAACTCAGACATTACATTCCAAAATACTAACTAGAACTCGAATAAGCAAAATGTGTTGCAAATTTGGAATAGCAAATTACAATAACACTAGTTATACATTGCAATTTTTCATATGTCTGAATTTGATCTAATAAACGGTTGGACTAGTTTTGCATTTATTTTTAAATCATTCCAATTTTTAATTTATACAAATTTTTTTAGTCAAACATATTTTTCTTAAATACAATTCGGTCTTTACCTAAAAACAAACTTTACCAAAAAAAATAAAATAAAATAAAACACAACACAATTCGGCTAAATTGAAATGTATGTAATCAACGGGGCCTTTATTATTTTCTTTTTATTTTTTTAAATCATTTGTGTTTATACTTTTCAATATGAAAATAACAATAGAGTGACAAAGTAAATATGTATGGTGTAAATTTTTTTTCATTGCAGATTTTTTATTTTTTTTGAAGTTAATATGTATGGCGTAAATTTTTTTAAAATTAAACGTAGTTATTCTTTTTGTTGATATTTGAATTTATGTTGTAGTAGTATTTGTAAGAACATAATAAAATTTTTTATTTTTAAACGTAGTTATTTTTATATTTTTAATATTTTATAAATTGCAAAAAACCAAAATAGAATAATATGAAAGGCAAAAATATAAAATGATCACTATTACCTTAATAAGACAAACTGAATTCAACCCAAAATTAAATTTGCAAAAAAAAAAGTACAAGCATTAAACAATAAAAGTAGCCAGAAATAAAACAGAAAAAAAGATACTGTGCACATAAAGGAATGCGGGAAAACCGCATTCTGTTGAATGAACAGTGAAAATAAATTTAAATTATAAATTTAACAATAAAAAAGTTATGGAAAAATAATAAAACAAATTGACACTTGACAAATAATGAAATAGCAAGTGGTAGGCAAGTTTCGCTAAAAAAAACTATATTTATTTTAGCATAATAAATAAAATAAATACAATTGTTTCAATAGTTTAGCATAATAATTATATTTGTTCTTTCAATTTTTTTATTATTTGGTTAATTATTTCATCTGAAACAGTGTTATTTTTTATTTTTTGACTTTCTTTCAAAATAAATACAAAAGTATTACAAACTAAATATGGAATACAGTTATAAATTTAAAAAAACATAATTAACAAATACAATAAAAAAAATACTATACACAATAAAGAACACGGATAAACCAATTTCTTTAACAAGAAAATAAAAATACATATTAAAAATAATTATAATTGTTAAAATAAAATAACAATGAAAAGAAAAAAAAAACAATGGCACTGTTATGTTAACAAAGTTCAGACAAACCGAACTCAACACAAAAAGAAAATGAAATCAAAAATTGAAAAAAATTAAGTAGTAAAAATTAATTAAAATTAAATAAAAAGAATTAAAAGTATCAAAATAAAAAAAAGTGAAAAGAAAAAATATTTTGGTGCTGTTTGGTTGCTATTTTTGAAAACAATTTTTGAGTTTTAAAAACAAAAAATCAAAAGAAGTTGTTTGTTAATTTGTTTTGTAAAAGCTAGTTTTTAAAACTGAAAAACAACATTTGTATTTTAAAAATAGAAACACAAAAACAGTTTTAACATGTTTTGTTGTTTTATTGTTTTTGAGTTGGGAAAAACACGGTGGCACATTTGTAAATAAGGTGGGTTTTTATTATTTGCCAGCCTTCGATACTTGTTGACCATTTTCTGGGTTTTATTTTGTTACATTCTCAGTTGTTCACCACACAACTTCCCTTCATTCACTTCTCACCAGTCACCACACAACTTCCCTCTCACGGTGAGTCCCATCTAGTGCGCCTCATTGACAAAGGGAGGAAAGGCGGCGATGGTGGGTGAAGGACGCGATGGCACAATTGGGCAGAGGAAGAGAGAGAAGGTGGAAGGCGGAGGTGGTGCAGGCAGTGCGAAGCAGAGCTCGCTGTGGTGGGGTACGTGAACCACAGGCAATCGTAGGTGGGAGGTGCTGCGAGAACGAGGAGGTGCGAGTGGCGTTGCGGGGCAGAGAGAAAGGGAGCTTGCTGGCCAACCAAGCACGCGACCAGAGGCGCCCGCGACCTCAGCTTCCGCCTCCGTCGTGCACCCGACCAGATCCGCCGGCCGGAGCACGCCGCCGCCAGTCGCCACAAGACGTGGCGGAAGCTTGGAACAGAGCACTAGAATTTTGATGATTTTTTCTTCTTTGATTTTTTATGATTTTGATGATTTTTTACTTATAGCTTTGGTTGTGATGGAGGAATGATTTTGATGATTTTTGTTAGTGAACTCAAGTGAGGGGCCATGAAAGAATGGTCATGTCTGTGTGTGAGTGTTCTTAGGAAGAAGATGAAGATGATATGTGTGTGTGTTCTTAGGAAGAAGATGTAGGAAGAAGATGAAGATGATAATAACAAAATTTGTCAAATAATTTTTTATTTTATTAATTTTAAAAGTTGTTTTCTTAAAACAATTATCCAAACAGGTTTTCTATTTTTTATCATTATAAAACTGTTTTTGAAGTTAAATTGCCAAATAGATTTTTCTCTTTTTTTGTTTTGAAAAATTGAATTTAAAATTGTTTTCTAAAACAGTTTTTAAAAACAAAAACAAAAAAACACTTCCAAACAACTCCTTTATTTCCTTGAACTATTTTTTTTTTTACCACTTTCCCTCTTTATTTTTTTTTCCCATAATTATTTCATGCTTCCAGTCCTGCCCCTTCAACTCCCGTCTGCGCAACATAGCCCACCTCGTCATCTGTCCACTCCTCATTCACATGCCACACTACCTTTAGTAAAGGCATTGACTATCGAAGGCATGTGAGAATCCCCCCTACAATAAAAGGATAAAACTCTGTAATGATGAGTTTCAGCAATAGTCTGACAAAACTAATGAGTTTCAGTGATTGGGGGTTTAAGTCACTAATAGGGAGTTTGCAATAGATAAAATCAAGAAATTAATATTATAATTAATCTTATATATGTTTTTGTAAATTGCCTCCTCAAATTTTACAAAATTTACATACCAAAAGGATCATGAAACAGGTAAACATTTTCACAAAAATACAAGGATTTTTAATGCGATGTTTTGTTTTACATCAATGATGATTGGCAAAGTAGACCACACCGCCACATTAATAATGGATCTTCTCCTCCTATCTTACTTCTCAATGGACAAAATTATCATTGCATTGGAAGTTTAATCCCACATGACAATCACAAATCAAAGTTTGCTCATTCGTACGTATATGGCACTAGCCACCAAATATAAAATTGAGTCAATGCACTAGGGTAATTTTATATGGGCTGATTCATTTATTACCAAATTTTATGACCATATTGGCATATACCACTTTACGATACTAGTCGAAGTTTATTTTTCACTTGACCACATTTCAAAGAAGGAGTAGATGTACAATCAATGAACTGGGAAATTGTTTCAGCATTGAGAACAATATCATGGCGAAGTCATTTCATCATACTAAAGATAGATACAAGGAATGAAAACTTTTTGAACTGAAGTTAAAGTTAACCAAGAAAAGAAATACCGATAAAAGAAGGTATGATTTGCCTACAAAATCAGAGCTTTAATTGCAGGGGAAATTGATAAGTTGGCAGTGTTAGATAGAGATTTAATAATTGAAACATAATCTCGATTGCTTAAAAGTGTATATGAGTTATACACCCTAAGTATCTTGGGTTACAGTATCCATACTATTTCCATATGGAGAAGATGAATATAGACTAAATATATCGACAGTTGTGCCTCTAGGCCATACACCAGATTATAAAAGATTAAAAATCAGCATGAAAGACATTTTTTGCATATAAGATTTAGGATAGACTTCACGAGTCTTCTCTCATCCTTCATTCCCAAAGATTGTTCTTGCAATTTTTGGTTGATAGCTACATATGGCCTTGAAGGCGAATTCTGCTGTGCTCTATGATAAGTATAGAGTGTGACACTCCTTGTACTCTTGACCATTTATCTCAATATCAATGGTTGGGGTTATATTTGGAATATGTCTACACCAATAATAGGTAGTGCACGTTAGAGCACTACTCCCCTTTATCTCTGTCCCTTTCTTTCTTTCTCTCCGTTGTGCTTCCTCCGCCTTACTCACTGTGAGTCTCGTTCTGTTACCTCCCTCACCATCTATCACGATGGTATCTACTGAAGAAGGACTTGATGTGTGAAATGGGAAAGCTTTGAAAAGTGACAGTAGACGGCCACATAAACTCCCATACCACCGCCATCAAACTCCACGACCGCTTCGACTACAACATGCCCCTCATCCATGACAACCACATCATCTCATGCCCAATAGCCTCATTGAGTTCCAATATAGGTACTCCAAGCCCACAAAAGTCCCATCGCCATGAGGGAGTCAATTTCAACATCATAATCTACTTAAAGATTATGGGTTCTAGCGGAAACCACCACTAACATGACTGACAAGAATGATAATAGTAACAAAAACCATGTTTCCCTCTTCATTTTTTTAGTTCCTTAGTTCTTGTTTGTACCCATTTTCACCTCACCTGCTTGCTTTGATATCATGATGGTCAATTGTGGGGTAGTTCTTCATATGGCTTTGTTATGGGTCTTTTCTTTTTTTTTTTAAAACTTTGGTTATATTGTTACGGGTCTTTGAAATTGGGGAACTAATTGTTGGATATATATTATTATTAGTTAGGGATGACTACTAGACAATGGAAATGTGCAGAAAATTCCTCTTCCTATGGAGTTTTTCCCCTTTTATTTTTCTTATTTCTTTGTTGGCTATGATTGAAATCAACATAGAATTGGTTGAATTTAAAATTTATACAATGATCAATCTTTGTAATAATTAATTACAAATGAAATGATGATAATTATGATAATAATAAAAGAAATTGTACAAGTATCCTGATACAGAGGTATTGTGTGTCACAGATTTACAAGTTTTTTTATCACAATTTATAAGTTTTTACAGCATGTTTACAAATTTTTACAATATGGTTTACAAGTTTTTTGGACAATGATTAATCATCCTAATAATTAATTACAAATGAAATGATGATAGTGATGATGATAATCAAATGAATGATACAAGTATCCTAGTATAGAGGTATTGTGTATCACAAATTTACAAATTTTTATAGTATATTTGACAAGTGTTTTGGTCTAGGTTTAAAAGTTTTTTCTTCAATTTTAGCACCACTGTCACTTTCAATTATCACAAGCACTCTTCTATCACAGTGAGGATATAAATAGTACTAAATAACAAATTTATCCCTTTTTCCAAATAAAAAAATAAAAATCCCTCCAAAAAAGGAAAGCACAATGATAATGGAGAAACTAAATTTGGTGAACAAGGGAAAAAAAGAGTTACAAATATTTTCCCTTTTATTTTTTTATTTCTTTCTTACCTATGATCAATCAACATAAAAGAGTTGGTTGATTTTGAAATTTATACAATGATTAATATTCTTGATAATTAATTATAAATAAAATGATACTAATCAAATAGCTTGTACAAGTATTCTGATGCAGAGGTATTGTGTGTCACATGTTTATAAGTTTTTCTACCACAATTTGCAAGTTTTTGGAGCATGGTTTATAAGTTTGTACAGTATGGATTACAAGTTTTTTGGTCTAGATTTACAAGTTTTCTTTTCAAGTTCAACATCACTGTCACTTTCAATCATCACAAGCACTCCTCTATTACGGTGAGGATACAAATATCACCAAATAACAAATTTTTACCTTTTTGTAGAAATAAAAATAATGAAAATCTCTCTAAAAAATGAAAGCACAATCACAATGGAGAAATTAGATTTAACGAGTAAGGTAAAAAAAGTTACAAATATTTTTCCTTTTATTTTTCTTATTTCTTTCTTCACTATGATCAAAATTAACATAATAGAATCAGTTGAATTTAAAATTTATATAATGATAAATCTTCCTAATAATTACGTAAATCTTCAAATAATTACTATGATCGAAATCTTCCTAAGAATTTGTAAACCTGTACACATAATATCTCTACACTAGGTTCACAGAACTTGTAAAAAAAATTTGAAATAACTTGTAAGATAGCCCTTGAAAACTTGTAAATCTAGACAAAAAAAAACTTGTAAATAATACTGTAAAACCTTGTAAACCATGCTATAAAAACTTATAAACCGTGATAGAAAACCTTGTAAACTCGTGACACACAATACCTCTACACCAGGATACTTGTGTAATTTATTTAATTATATCGTGACAATCATCATTTCATTTGTAATTAATTATTAGGAAGATTGATCATTGTATAAATTTCAAATTCAACTAATTCTATTATGTTGATTTCAACCATAGTCAAGAAAAAAAAATAAAAAGGGAAAATATTTGTAGCTCTATTTTTTTCCTTGTTTGCCAAACTTGATTTCGCCATTGTCATTGTGCTTTCCTTTTGGAAGGATTTTCATTTTTTGTATTCGGAAAAAAAGAGAAGAAATTTATTATTTAGTATTATTTGTATCCTCACTGTAATAAAGAAGTGCCTGTGATGATTGAAAGTGACAGTGGTACTGAACTTGAAGAGAAAACTTGTAAATATATACCAAAAAACTTGTAAACCATATTGTGAAAACTTGTAAACCATACTGTAAAACTTTATAAACCATGCTATAAAAACTTGTAAACCGTGATTAAAAAAATTGTAAACCTGTGACACACAATACCTCTACACTAGGATATTTATACAATTTATTTAACTATCATTGCGACTACCATCATTACATTTGTAGTTAATTATTGGGAATATTGATCATTGTATAAATTTCAAATTCAACCAATTCTATTATGTTGATTTCGACCATAGCCAAGATAGAAATAAGAAAAATAAAAGGGAAAATATTTATAACTCTTTTTTTTCCCTACTCATTGAATTTGGTTTCTCTATTGTCATTATGCTTTCCTTTTTGGAGGAAATTTTATTTTTTTATTTGAAAAAAGGGGGAGAAATTTATTATTTAGTGCTATTTTATCCTCACTGTGATAGATAAGTATATGTGATGATTAAAAGTGACAGTGGTGTTAAACTTGAAGAGAAAACTTGTAAATCATATTGTAAAAACTTGTAAACCATACTGTAAATACTTGTAAACTATGCTATAAAAACTTATAAATTTGTGACACACGATACTTCTATACTAGGATATTTATATATTTTATTTGATTATCATCGCAACTATCATCATTTCATTTGTAGTTAATTATCAAGAAGATTGATCATTGTATAAATTTCAAATTCAACCAATTCTATTATGTTGATTTCGATCATAGCCAAGAAAAAAATAAGAAAAATAAAAAGGAAAAATATTTGTAACTCTTTTTTTTCCTTACTTGTCGAGCTTGGCTTCTCCATTGTCATTGTGCTTTCCTTTTTTGGAGGGATTTTTATATTTAAATTTTTAAATAAATAATTGGTAATAATAATTTTAATTTTAAGAAACAAGATGTACATAATTATATTTGCTAGGCAGGTAATTTTCACTTTGATAACGAGGAACACTGACAATATGCAAGAGTATTGTCAATGTCACCTGTTGGAAATAATCAAATTTCATAGGATAAAAAACAAAAGGAAAAAGCAATAAAAAATATAATAATATAATATAATTAATTAACTAATATATATTCACTCTGCTAAAAGTAAATAATTTTTCAACTTATAATTACTTTAATGGGGATAAATATCAATTAATAATTTACTTTACTTACTTAGAGAAGCTTGTAATTAATAATTTACTTTGTATGGTGGTTGCATGGACTTGCTGACTATCCATGACTACACCCCTCCTTCATTTGATTGACACCACTATCACCACCTTTGTGAACTTGCTCAGCTATGGATGAGTGCTTCGCAGCAAGGGTGGTGATCGGAGAGGTGGTTGAAGTGTTCTTCTGGCAAAAGGAAGGGGCGGGGTGGTGGCTGAATGTATTGATGAATGAGAAGAGCACCACTTTATTGGATAATACATAAAAGGTGAAAAACACGGGCTAGGAGAGTAAAAAAACACAGCGTATGAATGGTTATAGAGTGTTTATCAATGAGTATAGAATGATTCAATGCTATAAAGAAACACAACGTATGAATGACTATAGGAAGGGGGTGAGAAAAAGAAGTTTGTGACTGGTGGTGCATGGGTAAGCTTGATAGGAGAGATTATAGAGTGTTATAAGTGTGTGACACACCCTACTTCACAAAGAGCACCACAGCCACCGCCATGGTTGAATCATAAATGTTAAGATATATATATATATATATATATATATAGGACAGAAGTAACTGAGGTTGAGAGTAGATCGATAAAAAAAATCACATGAATGCCCAATTAGAAGGGGAACAAATGTCGCAACTACTGCCAACATATAATCCTACCAAATTCTTTCAATGGTACGTAGGCCAAGATATGTGTTTAGTAACTATAAAGATGCATTTGGAATTTGCAAATTTGCTAGATACCCAAGTTATTTCATTATTGATCATCACTTGCAATTTGGAATAGAGAGAAATGAATAGATTTATTACAAAAAAGGGCTTAAATGCTGAGGACAAGCTTAATATTTTATGTAAAATCTTCAAAATGGACTCAATGAATTGATTAGAGATTTGAAGGAAAAAGTGTTTTTGGCTAAATAATTGCTTGTAAGTAATAGATAATTTCAAAATCCTTACACACATTGATGGAACAACTTAGTTCATTTTTTATCTTTTAGCTATTTTATTTCTTTTTTTTTTAGCTATTTGTCTTTAAATTTTGCAGATGTTTTATACTATTGAATTTCAAAAACAGGGTCTTCCACATGCACGCATTCTTCTATTTATGTGTCAACAATTGAAGGCCTGTGTCACTTGATAAAATAGACAAGCACATTTGCACAAAAATTCCAAATAATGAAAAAATCCAAAGTGCAGTTGTTGAGAAGTTCATAGTTGATGGTCCATGTAATCAGTTTAATAATAATAGCCCTTGCATGGCAAACAAAATTTTTGCCCAAATGTTTTAGTCCAAGAACTATTATTAACAAAGTTGGATTTCCTAAGTATAGATGGAGAGATGATTGACGAACCGTTACCAAAAGAAATAGTGTATTGGATGACACCTATTTAGTTCCATATAATCTAACATTGTTGCTAAAGTATGGTTGTCATATCAATTTGGAATATACTTACCATACTTCTGCTATCAAATATATCTTTTCAAATGCATTCATAAAGGAAATTATAGAGTAATAGTAGGTTTGTTCCAACATGATGCATCAAATTCATCAGACAATAGGGTAGATGAAATGTGAAATAAATATGATTGTAGATATAACTCTGCATGCAAGGCTGCATGGAGACGATATAGGTTGTAATTTCAAATCAAAGAACTTGCTATGGTTAGATTAACATTTCATCTTCTTGATCAACAACCGTTAGTTTTAAAAGATCATGAAAATATTGCAGATATCTTGCAAAAAGCAAAGATTAATAAAACAATGATATTAGGAATTATGAAAGCAAATAGGTAGTATCCAGATGTGAGAAATCTTATATATAATGAGTTCCCTACAAAAGTGGTATGGAAATAATAGAATTCAAAGTGAACTCCTAGAAAGCAGGGAGCTATTCATAGAATTTTTCATGTACCAACAGGCAGAGAAGACTATTATCTCAGGTTACTATTGAATATACAGAAAGGTTGCATGAGTTATGAAGATATAGGAAATGTTAGTTTATGTGGTTCATAATTCATTTGAGAATGCATATTATATGCTCTAGGATTATTATGATATTGTTAATATCAAATAACATGAATAGACCTATGTTTGTTTGAGAAAAGTGTTGGAAACATCTTTCTGATGATGTATATATAGACAGTGAAGAATGTTTGATTTCCAATATAAATATAACTATTATGTAAATAATGTTCATAGTATTAATGCTAACACCAATCATAATATAATATATGTGATACTACACCATCAACATTGTATATAGGGAAACATTCAAAAATATTATTTCGAAACGATGTGTACAATTACATGCATGAAGATTACATATTCAACTTAGGTTGAATCAGTTGATGTATCTTTGGTCATTTTTCTAACAATGATATACTTTGACTTATGTTCATCATCCAAAAATGATGATCAATGAATGAAAACTAATGATTAAAGCTACTGGTGAAAAGTTATACATTGAACATGTCTTTATTTTTTAATTCTTACATGATAGTTACATTATTATTTGTGATATCATTTCTATGCATTGAACAGATTATTATATTGGTAGATATTCAAAAAGGGAATATGGTGTTATGGCAATGGCGATGAAAATGGCAATGCAGGTTGTCTTTCACACTCATTTCATGATATATCACATCATGTGCTAGTGTGAGATGTTATATGCCAAAATGGACTCTAAATTAGTCCTTAAATAAGTTGCACAATATTAAATATTAAGAAGGTCATCATAAGAAATAAATATTAATCTTTCAAAGACTGCATTGATACCATGTAACTCTTTTGAGGGCTAAATATAGGGTCTATCTTAGCAAATGACGTGATGTATCATCATTTAATGTGTCGCTTCAAATACCAATTGAAGATCTCTTTTGTCACAACTCGATTTGAAAACGTGACCGACATATGAGGAATCTCATATCCATGTAAGCCTCATGTGCGATAAGTCGTACTATATGCATAATTTAATTCATAAAATCCATTCTTAAAACATGAATCCATATGCATTTCCGAAATATATAATAAACATACATAATTCAGTTCATGAACTATCTCTGAATCTGAAATCATAATATGAAACATGTCTAGAGTTGCTCTGTACAAAACCATGAAAACTATAAATTTGAATACATAATGAATCATGAAAATAAAAAAGCTAATCATGCATAGTCCAGGACCCAGCCCGTACTATCACTAGAGTACTCTATACAAAAAGCAAAGATACTTCACTCCAAAGTGAAGCTCACCAACTAGAATTTCTACTATTACTGGGGATGAGGAGGTTGAGAAGAACTCACAGCAACTACTGTATCTGTAAGTGGGAAAAAAGAGAGTGATAAATTTCATCTAAAACTTAGTAAGCATATTCTCACCCATAACCCCCACATGGGACAACCAACAAGGATACAGAAATATATAATAAAACAAATGCAAAATCCATGAAACAATTTTCATATTTACGTAAATACTAAGCTCAAAACCAATAATCTCTGTAAATCATAAACACTAGTAGTTTAATGGAGAAACACAAATCTCTAGTTATGCATGTGCACATGGCATAACAATATTAATCTCCGAGATTTATCTTATCTCTATGTGTACCTCATAAGGTCCTGAATTTGGACACCTAACTAGGTTCCATCTCTAACTTCTCTAATCAGGGGAGATTGTCCTCTAGTGGATGACTTGATACCAAGATTAACAATCATTTCACAGCAATTAACTCGCTATTTGTTTCTCCATAACTACAATCTAGTCTTTAAATCATGAAATTAAAAGCTAAATATTTTCTCTAAAACTTCATAACTAGGCTCTACTTGTGAGTTTTGTAAGCATATTTCATAAATATGCTATTCTTGAAATCACTAATATAATCACACTATCACTTGATTTTCATATTCATAATTGGATATTCACAAAATCATTTTAGCAACAAATTGGTCCATGAGTATTCATTATACAATTTTCATGCTCATCATTGAAAACATAAAATTCATAATCATTGTCAAATTCATCAATAGTTCATACTAGTCTTGAAAGTAATCTCCAAAAACCATGCATTTGTGTCAAAGTTAAGAGAATAACTCTAATGACCAAAATAAAAGTTATATGATTGAACCCATTCACTGGGAGAGGAGGAACAAATAGTGCCAACTCCAACAAAGTTCCATGGAATGAGGATGACACTAACGTCTACCATAATAACTACAAAATTCATGAATAATCTTTAATAATCTCTGGACAACTCTAAACCAACTCTAAGAATATTGGGGACCCTCACTTGATAACAATGAGAAAATAACATTGCCCATACCATAGAGAAGGAAGGAGGGAGAGGAATCTAACATAAACCATAGACAAATCCTTACCTTAGAGCTTGGAGGAGGTAGAATTGAGTGTGGTTAAGAGTGAGAAGGGTGGAAGAGAGTTTTGAGGCTAGGGATTTTGGTTTTGGGGTGAGAAAATGGAAGGTGTTTATAGGGTTAAGGTGCCAAAAAAATGAAACAAAATCGTTTTGGTACTGTTCTGGCATTGAGGGGCATTGCTATAGTGGCCTATAACCGCTATAGCAATCCAGAGGCTTGAAACAACTATCCTTGAAACTACACAATTGTTATAGCAGTTGGCAAAGATTTCAAATTTACTAACCCCACACCCCTGATTGCTATAGTAGTCCTAGACCGCTATAGCGGTGTCAGCAACACCAGTTCTATATCTTAGGGTCTTTCATGCATCCAGGGCCTTTCTGACAATATGGATAGGTCCTAGGGGACCCTAAAACTATACTAGACTAACTTGTCTAGAGACATGTGATCTTAAGGTATTATATCTTTATAAATGCTAATGCTTGAACTAGACTGAAATGAAAATTAATCTTTTAAGGACTAAATTAATGTCACAATTTTTCCTAGGACTAAATTGATAGTACACAACTTCTTCTAGAACTAATATGAGGTTTTATTCTATTTTAAAATTATCAATATATCACTAGTAAGAAGATTGTTTTTCTTCTTAAATTTAATAATTATATCCCAAAAACCAATATACTTTTTGTTTTCATCAAAACCACAAGCATCCTCTTATTAGAAAATCCTATTTGAGCCTGGTAAAACCATTAGGACAGCAAAGCTTTCCCTCCTAAATTTCAATGCAACTACATAGCCAAGGCTCAAACCCAAAACTATTTATGGTATAATAGTCTTGCACAGGCTTATCTACACCCATGTTGTCCTAAAAGTGGTGTGCTTTACCATTTTTAAATTCAACTATTTTTCAAACCCACTTTTTTAATATAATTTCTAAATATAAATTAATTCTTTTAGTCTCAATTATTTTAAAAGCAATTTCATCAAAATCTAAATCAAATGAGAATTATATCCAGGTCATTTGTAGTTGGTTGGTTATAACATTGTGGTAGGTTTCATTATATTATATTCACATTATATTCATGGTTTTGCTATTCACTGTCCTAGGGAAATTGGTTAAGAAATCTAGAAATAATAAATTTTAATGGAAAAAAGTAAAATTTTTAATCTTTCAATGCATGGAATATTTGAGAACAACCAATGCTTTCTATATACAAGAACTAGGCCATTAAAATGCTAGTTAGTAAAATCCTTTAATTTATTAGAAATGCTAGTTTCAAAAAAAGAAAAAAAAGAAAAAAAATCACAGATTCTTACCAAAAGTCTAAGGTCTCAACATTTAAAAGGAAAAGTAAAAAAAAAAGTTAATTGATGTGATACGGATATTATTTTATCGCCTTAGTATATGTACAATATTTATAGACGAAAATCATTTTGGTCTTCGGCTAATCAAATATTGGGGATAGATTAGTTCATTAAGTTTTGAAAAGTTGTTTAAGATTCCCCATCATTCAAAATATGAGACTCTTTGGTTCCTAAACATACAAAATGCGTAGTGGAGGGTTATCCAAATAATGAGAATATCCTGGATTTTGAATGAGTTGTGTTATTTGTACTCATAGGATATGAGATACCATGTTAACTCATACTTTATATACCATTAAATAGAACATGAACCCTATTTCAATGGGTCTACATCCCATTCAATGATGAACAAGGTATGAGTCTACATAGCATCCCACATTCCATGAGTTCAAATTACATCCTTCATTTTAAATCGTCACGGATGTTTGGTAGACTCTAAAGTTCCCAAGAACTAATTTACCTCTCAATATTTTGGTCAGAGAATACAATGAAATTTTTTTATTTCCTAAATATTATTTTCTCTATTTATTTACAATTGAGATATTATAATAGGACAAAAAAATTTAATCCTATCCACAGTTACATAATTGACTAGTTTTTAGGAACGTTCAAAGAATGTATGGCAAACCTTGAATCTGATTTGATTTTTAATTTGAGTCAGTTTTTAGTTTAAATTCAACTTGATAATGACCTAATAATTAAAGGATTAGGTCCATCAACCAAAAAAATAATAATAATTAAGTGATTGAGTCAATTTGACTTTTCAACAATATATAAAGATTCAAATATTATTGATGGTAAAATTATAAAACTTTATAACTAAGAAACAAAACTAAGAGATATTTTTACAATATATATTTCAAAAGTAAACCATATTAATATAAATATTAAGTTATGCAAAATGTATTAATTGAGGTATATAGTCTTATAATTTATTATTAATTATTTTTGAAAATATAATTAAAAAATTATTTAATTTCAGGTCAAGTCAGACCAACTTAAAATAGGAGTTGAACCCAAATCAAAAAAATATATCGAATCAAATTTTAGTACATAATACTATCTCAATAATATTTGAGTCAGTACAAGTTATCAAACTCGTCCTGACTATAAACCCTTTTAATTTTATACATGTTAATTGAGGTTTGTTACTTCCTTTTGCAATGTTTCGGTGGGTTAGACTTATTTATCCTTGTAAGTCGAGTATTGGTATATTTCAGGGTCAATCTACATTATATAGGGGAAAAAAATATTTTCCAAGTTAATTTTATCATTTTTATTAGCTATGTTCATAGCATTTTAGATTTCTTTAGCTTGGCTCAACCTCTCTTAGAGCAACCTAACCACTACCAGCCAAGGAATTATGCTTAAACTCGAATCTCCCACAGAGGGCCCAGGCAACAAATGGAAGGCAATTACTCGCTTTGATGACAAGACTTGCACAAAATTCACTACTACTCTAACAAGGGAATGACCCTATCCCCCTGCAGAATTATGACCGTCTTAAAGGAATTAACCTACGCAGATCTCCCCATTAATTACAGCTTATCCATTCCTTTTTTTGGGTCCATGACCCAGGTATCTATCGGAGCTGAGTCCTATAACTAATCTTGTCGGGGTTTTGTAGAGTCCCAATTATGGGGGCTATCCTCCCAAGCACGCCGGCTCCATTCCCATCCTCCAGTGGGATCGAACCCTAGAGAGATGGTTAAGGGATACAAATCCTCATCCATCTGTGCCAACATGCGTTGGTTATCCATCCCTTTTTATCACACACAACTGAGGAAGCCTTGAGAGGATATATGTTTATTCCGAAAAACCATGGAAAGTTTCAAGATAGATATACCATACGATAATCAATATTATATGAGGCCCCTTGCCCCCAAGTATGTATCCACATTTTTCTACCCACATAGTTCAATGCTAGATACTAGGATTTTGTATCTAGAATAATATATTATAATTGTTAGCTCTTAGATAAATTATTGAGTAATACCATTTCTTTTAGGTGCACCCAAGATATTTACCATTGGAAGTAGTAACTAATCCCTCTTAGGTATAGAGCTCATGGACTTGAGTTTTGCCTCTAGCCACGAGATCCTCTACATACTTACTATCAGGAATTGAACCCCTGACTAGTGTTAAGTTTTTTATTGTAATTTGGTTTGGGGAATTAGTCCCACATTGCTTAGAATTGGGATGGAAGTGGGTTGCGAAGGCTATATATAGAAGCCTAAGTTCACCATTTCAATTCGCACCAGTCAGAAACACTTTAAGCTTGTATCTGATTTTCTTCCTCTGTACTCTTGTTTTAGAGTGTTGTGAGGTGTAATTCAAATATTTGCTTTGTGAGAGTGTGGGTGTACTGGGGTGTGGTAAGAGAGAAGTCTGTGTGTTGTAATAATTTTCACATAGTGAGATTCTCTGGTTGTCTTTTGATAGCGGCCGTGGTTTTTCTCCGGTTTTGGAGTTTTCCACGTTAAATTCTTGTGTTATGGTTGTGTTCCTATTTTATTTCTCTGTTTAGGGTGGTTCTCAAGGAGGGAAAGTGTCTTAGTTTCCCAACAATTGGTATCAGGAGCTTTGGTTCGGTGGGATTTATTCTTAGTATGCTCTGTGGTTGCAGTTTAGTCTAATCTTCCACATCAGAAAAGAATTTCTCCTTGGTGCTTGAGGATCATCCTTGCTTGCTGTTGCTGGAAGGCAATGTGATACTGTGAGAGTGCAGTTTGGAAAGGTTCTGGCTAAGGAAAGACTTGGTATTTAAGCGTGTCCATTGTGACCCACCTCTCTTTCCTGGGAACCCTCCTGGTGCACGGTTTACAGTTGATTTACACTATTCCAGTATATGGTTGCAACAATGTCAAGTTTTTCAAGTGCTGTGAAATATGATATAGAGAAATTTGATGGAAGAATCAATTTTGGCTTGTGGCAGATACAAGTCAAGGATGTGTTGATACAATCAGGTTTGCACAAGGCGTTGAAAGGAAAGATCGCTGATATGGATAATGAAAACTGGGAGGAACTAGATTTGAGAGCAGCAAGTGCAATTAAATGCGTGTTTGGCTAAGAATGTTCTTGCAAATGTGCAAGGAATATCAACAGCCAAGGAACTTTGGGGGAAACTCGAAGGGTTATATCAGGCAAAAGGCATCTCAAATCGGTTGTTATTGAAGGAGCAGTTTCATAATCTGCGCATGGATGACAGCATGAAGATCTCTGACCATCTTAGTGCCATCAATGGTATTGTCTCTGAATTAGAGGCAATTGGAGTGAAGATTGATGATGAAGATAAGGCACTAAGGCTTATATTGTCTCTTCCGTTTTCCTATGGGCACATCCAGCCTGTATTGATGTATGGGAAAGAAACTCTGAATTTCGAAGAAGTTGCTAGTAAAGTCATTGCTGAAGAAAGAAGAATGAAGAATGAGGGTAGTACTTCATCAAATTCACTGTTTGTAGCTAGAAGTGACAGTTATGGGAAAAAGAATCGTGGAAAGAGTGTGACATGCTGGAAATGCGGAAAGCCTGGGCATGTAAAGAAAAATTGTTTAAGTGGCGCGGTGTTGGAGAGGGACTCTCAATCTGATGCTTGCAACATTGCTCTCCTAGAGGGAGAGGATGATTTTTACTAGAAAGTAAGAAGTGTATCATCATGGCATTACCGCGCTGCCATGGAAAATGATAAGTTGTTGCTAGCGGATCGACAATTGCACACGGGCATTGATTGACATTGAGATACAGGGTGTGTGGTGGGAGTTATGTCGATAGCTGAGAAACTTTCAGGAAAAGCCAATATGGAAGTTGCACTATAACTTTTCAGCAAGGTTTCGACATGTGCCAAGGTGAAATTCTTGGAATTGTTTTATTCCAAGTGAGTGTACTTTTTATGGTGGAGTATGATAGTTCTTTGAACTATGATTGTTGGTATAGACAATGACAGCAAGAGATTGTCGGTATTGACAACGGAAGATGAAGCTGTGTTTATTTCAATCAAGGTGGAGATTGTTAAGTTTTTGATTGAAATTTGGTTTGGGGAATTAGTCCCACATTGCTTAGAATTGGAATGGAAGTGGGTTGCCAAGGCTATATATAGAAGCCTAAGTTCTCCAT
Source organism: Dalbergia cochinchinensis (assembly GCA_031216125.1). Lineage (NCBI taxonomy): Eukaryota > Viridiplantae > Streptophyta > Magnoliopsida > Fabales > Fabaceae > Dalbergia > Dalbergia cochinchinensis. Next base: position 12,116,630 of record CM062372.1, read on the forward strand.
TTCAATTCACACCAGTCAGAAACACTTTAAGCTTGTATCTGATTTTCTTTCTCTGTACTATTGTTTTAGAGTGTTGTGAGGTGTAGTTCAAATATTTGCTTTGTGAGAGTGTGGGTGTACTGGGGTGTGGTAAGAGAGAAGTCTGTGTGTTGTAATAATTTTCACATAATGAGATTCTCTGGTTGTCTTTTGACAGCGGCCGTGATTTTTCTCCGGTTTTGGAGTTTTCCACGTTAAATTCTTGTGTTGTAATTGTGTTCCTATTTTATTTCTCTGTTTAGGGTGGTTCTCAAGGAGGGAAAATGTCTTAGTTTCCTAACAACTAGATACTTAAGGAATTCAATTAGCTAATAACTATGATAGACCTCATGGTTCGAGTAATACCATTTTATTGCATTATTCAACAATTATACTAATTTCTATAAAAAAAAAAATTTGTATATATATTTTCTTTGACAGGTACCATTATATATTTATATTACTCTTCCTTCCTTGAATACCGTCGAGCTTGGACAATAGAGTGTCTTTACATATCCATTTCGGCACTAATCCAAGCCCAGAGAAGGCAATTCACACTGAGTACATAAGTTCTTTAGGCAAGAGCAGTGACTGATTGTAGTACTTGTTCCAATTTACATCAGAATTTCTTGTAAGAACAGGGTGGTTTAGCAGTATATGCGGGTTTTAAGTATGGTTATCAAGGTGGGTTTGTGTTGTTTTCAATATGTACTCATATGGTGCTAATCTGTTAGAGAATATGACGTGAGGTCTCAATTGAACAAAAATCTGCCCATTTTTTTGTTTTCTACTGATGGAAAGAATGTTTCACACTAACCACATGGAATGTGAGCAAGTACATAAAAATTGCAGAAAGGGGAACGCAGTAGTGCACCATGAAATTAAGGGGGAAAAATAAAAAATCTGTCCATCTTCTTCTTGTTTAATTTGTATTTCCACTCATACTGATAAATCATCCCTTTTTATTCTTGTTATTTTAATTTGGTTATAATCAAATAATTAAAATATATGATGGTTTAAGATTGAATTTATGCCACTGTTATTATGATTTACCCAGTTGTTGTCACCGGAAGATATATGTTGAAATCGTTAAAATAATTAAGCATAGATAATGTGCTGATCAAAACTGAAACACTAATGAAATATGATCTAGTTCAATAGTAATAATCTTTTTAATCAAATTAGATTGTGAGGTGATTGAGAAAAAAAAATGAAAAATCTGCGTTGTTCCACAAAGGTCCTCTTCCGGAGTAGATAAGCCAAAGGAAAGCTAGAAAGACCCATGGACAAATATTGGAAAAATTAGGCTTAAAACAGAGTTAATTAGGTTAGGTTACACACAAACCAGATGACTTGAGTAAAAGATAAAATGATTGCATAAATTCCACTGATGAATTATACATGTCAGGGGTGTTTATGCCCCAACCCAACCTGAAGTATATTAGGTTAGATTCAAGTCCTCAAATTTGGCATAGTATACTTTTTGAATTGAATTCAGGTTATATTTTGAACTGACATAACACGGTTCGAAATTAAATCATTTTTTTTAGAGTCATGTTTTTTTTATTAATAATAAGTGATAAATTATAAGTTTTTATATTTCAATTAATATAATTTAGATCATTTGATGATATTTCTATGTTGATATGGCTAGTTTAGAAATATGTATTGTAAAATATCTCTTTAATTTTATTTCTTATTTGTAAAATTTGATAATCCTACTATGTATAATATCTCCAAATCTTTATGTGTTATTTAAAATCCAGGTCAAGCCCGGGTTTCAAGAAATCACCTAGCTTGAAAATCGGACTAGTTTTGAGTTTAGTTCAATCTGACTCGACTTGTCCTTTTACACCACTAATACACATGTTACAACATATTTATTGTTTAAAACTATACATAAAAAAAAAGCATACTTTAAAATTGTAAATATATAAATGTTATAAAATTAATGATAAACATGTTATTAATTAATTATTAAATTTACTACTATCAGCCCAAATCTATAATAAAAATCACGCTTCCCCCGTTTTTCCTTTTTTTTTTTTTAAATCCACGTAGAGGATGACTGATTCAAAGGTGAATTTTATTGGTTACATAGGCACATATAGGGACATGATAAGGCACCCGATGTGGCTTGCAAAGACGTTTTCTTGCCCCTCCAACCGCGTGGACGTTTCCAACCATCCCAGGCTCGGCAAAATTTCCAATTTCACACGGCGATATCCCTGCCCCACCCTTCTTCCCATCTATCCCGCACTCCTTTAGCTTTCGTACCCCCCTCCATACGTGTGTATATATTAAGCTCATTCGAAATTTGCTAGCGCTAAAATAGGCACACATAATAACCAAACACACTAGTAGCTTCATATATAATCAATGGAAGATCTCCCACCTGGCTTTCGCTTCTTCCCAACTGAAGAAGAGCTTGTAGGCTTCTATCTACACAACAAGCTTGAAGGGCAAATAAACGCCATGGACACAGTTATCCCAGTCATTGACATCAATGGTGTAGAGCCTTGGAGCCTTCCAAGTACAAAACTTTTAACTCTGCGCGCACCCCCCCCCCCCCTTTTCTCTTTTTTTCCTCCATAATATTGTGGATAGTTTTGTGATTCACGCTTGATTTCATGAATTTGGAATCCCAAAATTTTGTTTTTCTAAAATGGGTCGTTTTTTATTTTTTGTTTCCGGTATACAAATCACACTGAAGTTTTAAAACCCCGAATAAATTATGGGTTTATCAAACTAATATCCTAAGGATATTGTTTAAAGAATAAAAACAAAACTTTAGTATTGAAAAGGTGGGTTTTTATTTTTTATTTTTATAAAATCTTAGAACTTTATCATTAATCTTTGTCTTTAGAACATTAGTTAGCAAAATTCAAGAAATAAAAAAATCTTACATGTTCATGAAACATTGTATGGATGTGTCATATTCAATAATAGAATAATATTTTCAACTACAAGCAAAAATTAAAAATAAATATTAATAAAAATATCATTCTATAATTGAATATGAAACATATTCATGGAAGCATACAAAAATTTCTCGTTTAAACCCCTAGCTACTTGTCCAATGCTTATAGCTTTGGGTTTTGATTTTTTATTCCAATGTGTGGATGTTGTCTGTCTGTTGCAGCACTTGCAGGGGAGCTTTGTCGTGGGGACACAGAACAATGGTTCTTCTTTGTACCGGGCCAAGCGAGAGAGGCCAGGGGAGGTAGGCCCAACAGAACCACGGCTAGTGGGTACTGGAAGGCTACGGGGTCCCCTGGCTATGTCTACTCTTCTGATAATAGAGTCATTGGGGTGAAGAAAACCATGGTGTTCTACAAAGGAAGAGCCCCAAGTGGAAGAAAAACCAAATGGAAGATGAATGAGTATAGAGCCATCCAAGTCTCTCACCAATCCGGAACTGCCACCGCCGCACCTCAGGTATTTACTTTTTATATTGCCAGAATTAAGAAAAGAATAAAAAAAAAAAGTAGTGCTACTTATTCTTTAGAGGTCAACGCATCAATTTTTCTATTAATATATATATATATATATATATATTTTATTTTGACGTTATTTTTTTTCTTTATTAATGTTCTTTTTACACGAACACTAGGGCAACGTTAGGTAATAAAAAAAATATATTAATTTGATTTTAATTATTGTGGTGTTTTTTCTATGGACGATGATCCTTTAAAATGAAGAGAGTTATAAAGTGAGAAAATTAATGATTAATTTCTTTTGGGTCGTTTGGTGGAACCTATTTATTATGAAAGTTATTAATCTAAAATTAGTTAACAGATCATTTTCTCACTTTACAACTATTCTTACTTTATATGATCCAAATCGTATTTAATATTTTTGCAGTATTGTCACGTTAATAAAAACTGTTTGATTTTACAATCTATGTTTTAAGAATGTTTAGGGTTTAGGGTTAATGAAAACTGTTTTAAGAATGTTTAAGAATGTGTTTGGTACAGTGGAAAATATTTTGTGGACAAGCTTCAAAGAAAATGAAATTCATTGAATTTTCTCATCACAACTTTTATTCCCATACCAAACAAATTCTAAAAGTCATTGATATTATAAACTTCTCTAAATTGATGGTACTAAAATTATGTTTGAAAAATATAGTAATTTGAAAAAATATAATAATTGTTAGATAAAATAAAATAATATTAAAATGTATAACTTTTTAAAAAAAAATATAGAAAATGCAAAATATTTACTGAATTTAAAAATTTATGTGTTAAGATATAAATACTATGTATAATTACATTTCTCTTGTATAAAAAACATACTACAACTTTTCTTGTAGTACAAGCTCCACAGTACTACCAGCCTTTTTTCTTCCAAAACATGTTTGATTCATCCCATGCATGAGAATGTAGAGAATAACTATAGTACAGGCAAGTGAAGATTATTACATAACTTGATTGATCAATTTGGTCGTTTCACGAAAAAATGAACTTTGGTTTCAAGAATTTTGATTATCATAGTCCTGTTTTTCTTGGTGTTCAGCTGAGGCGGGAATTCAGCTTGTGTCGGATTTATGTCATATCTGGAAGCTTTCGAGCATTTGATAGACGACCATTAGAGAATCCAAGAGCACCAGAGTCACGGCAACATGAGATTGATCAGAACAGAGTTGGTGCCTCATTTGCTTATTCAAGGGTTGATGCATCAACTTCATCTGAAACTACCCACACAGGGGTGGACCATAGTGCTTATCTGCTAGAAGCTGGAGGCTCAAGTGGCACAAATTGGAATGTAAATTACAACGATGACAATAATAATAATAATAATAATACTGGGGTCCAACTTCAAGAACCGTTGTGGGAATGGGGGCAAATCAATTGGCTCTAAGTCCAAGCATGCTTAGACCTCTTTCAAGACTGAAGAGCTCCCAAGTCATGACTCATTAGAAGGACAGAATGTGATGTCTGGCTGACAAATTCAATTAGCAGGGATGTGTAACATAATCATTATATTTGTTTGTTGATTTTAAGCAGCTAATTAAATCAAAATAAGGCAGGTGTAAGGATTATAGGGAGAAGGTAGGAGGTAGGTAGCTTTCTCCATAGATTTTTGTCATTTATTTAACCTCAATTAGTTTGCAGATAGCTTGTATGTACACGAAAGTTTTCAGTATCTAATTTCAAAGTCAATTCCGTCTCTTGATATTGTAGTATTGAAATTGATAATACCCGCTAATTTGTCAATGAAGCAGACAGTAAATTAGATATTAACTCATCTACGAAAATAACGTCCCGATTTTTCCTTCAACATGTATTTGTGGCAACTTAATCGTCAAATTAACTATTAAATTTTTTACCATAATTATATTTTCTTAAATTAAGAAAATCGTCTTTAAAAAAATTAATTCAGGTTATGTAAACATGGAATGAACAAATCTAAGCACCCATTTTCATTACGATTTTTAGAATATGAGATGAGCCTTATGCTAAGGTTAATATTATAATATTGAAATTTTATTTCAGTAGTCGAGTGACCCTGATTTCGAATCTAAGGAAATTATTGCAGTGCCAAATCTTTGCGATTTATTTATTAAGAATTTAAAGAAAAAGTTTAAGTTTGTAATCAAGAAACTTGGTTCAAAAGAGAAAGTTTCACACCAAGCTTTAGTCTAGAAGCCAAGTCTCATCAAAATAGATTTATGCATTTCATCCCAAACCGGCTTGTTTCTTTCAAATACCACTTCATTCCTTGTCCAACCTAATGTCTAGCATACTACGTACAGAAGACAAACACAAATTTCGGTCGAAACCCTTTGAATGGCGCACCGCACCATGCATCATGAAAATTCTCTGGATTGGCTAGAAGGCAAATGGAGATATCCCACTACTCCTAGCATTTATTCCATATAGACACTGACATCCCATAGGCAGTACACATCACTAGTCCCGATGCAATTTATCCTAGGGAGACGATCCTTAGTGTTAAGACACTTCTGGAGGATAAACCACATTAATAGTTCAGTACGGATTGGCCAAATCCTTCCATGCCTTTCCACCTGCTTGCCAGTTTGAAGAGGTTAAAGTTGTCTCCTTAAAGACTTGCAAAGAAAATGAGGAAACAGAAAAAACACTTGACTTAGAAAAACTCCAAATGCCTATATCTCCCACACCCACAATGAAGTTGTTTTGATTGATAGTTTGAAGAAGGTCAAACAACGAAGGCTCTTCCTAGGCAAATAGGCTCCTCCTCCATGTTAGATTCCACCTCTAGACTATACCATCCCAATGACCTATGTTCACAATAAAATCCTCCTACTGTGTTGATGTAACACCCTCCTAATTACCGTGTATTACCAAGTATTAACACAATAATTAGAAGTGTATCACTTACATTTTCTAACTTATACTACTCATAAAGTATGAAAAAAAAGTAAAATAAACCTAGCGTCGACGGTTTTAAGTACTAATGTGGTCATCATTAGTACTTATGAGTAAATAACTACACATATCTGTTGATTCGCCCATTCGAATAATAACATTGCATATATTTTGAAAATACTAGAATCAATAGCAGAGTTGGAGTCAGACGAAGATGATTGATTTGGTATGTCCTTCACAAGGTGTTGGCAGTACAAGCGGAGTGCAACAAAATTGGATGATCTAGGAGCGAAGGCACACCATCATATGGAGACTTGGGATTGTAAGCACACTGAAAACAAACTGGGCAAATGAGCAACTGTATCATAGTGCTACTTCTACTGTAGCAAGTCTACGAAGATCCATAGGGGTGGCATCTACAAAATCTGAAGATAACACAAGGTACATACAACATAAGGATGAAAATATTATAAAATTATCAATAGGGTATTCCCTCATGCATAAACATATCATCAAAATTCATTTTCAACTATTGCAGTTCATTTCCAAAAACATTTCATGCAAATATACCTAGTGATTTAGTCACATGATTCACATATATCATAATATTCAAACTCAATGTAAATCATCGTAGGCAAATAATTCATAATAATGTAAGTATGTATATGATAAATGCAATAACTTTCTTCATTTCTCTTAATTCATTTCATTTACTTTCCTTTACTTGGATATCCTTCTCAACTTCATGTGCCATTGACATAAGTGTCGAAGGGGATCTCATAAGTGGTCAGTTTACTTTCCTGATAATTTATCTTTCTCAACTTTATGTGCCCTTGACATAAATGCTGAAGGGGATCTCATAAGTGGTCAGGTTTACTTTCCTTGACAATTCTCAACTTTATGTGCCCTTGACATAAATGCCAAAGGGGATCTCATAAGTAGTCAACTTCTGTACAGTGCAGAAGTCAATTGTAATCGACTTCTTTACTAAACAAGAGTCAATTATAATAGACTTATGAAGTCTAGTATAGTCGATTTTCATGCAATGCTAAAGTCAATTATAATCGACTTTTATGTAACTGAAAGTCAGTTCAATTTTATGTGGAAGTCGATTTTAGTCGACTTCTATTTAACCAAAAAAGGACATTTATGTAAATGATTTTAGATTGAGACAGTCTCGTAAAATCTGATAGTAAACAATTTATATATGTAAAAAACCCTATAAATTGATTTTGAATTATTATCATATCAAAATTAATTAAGTTGTAATCATTAACAATTTGGCCTACCCATTTTCTTTTAAAAAAATATTGATTTTAAAGATTATTTATTTTGAAAATATTTTCTTTATAATTTTTTGTATTACCTTCATAATGTGATGCTATTAATGGTTCTTAATTTAATTGTAGATCATAAGTATATTAACATTGGTTCTCTCTTGGTACAAATTATAATATTTAATAATTGTAATATTTGATTCTTTAATGATTATAATATCTAATTTTATTTCATATGAAAAATAATTAATAAGTAAATTATAAATTAAGTTTAAAAAATTTTCAAACATAAAAATTGAGAAAAGTAGGGCCTAAATCACTATATGAATGACACGTGAAGACTAAATTACTATATGAATGATATGTATAATAGTTTTCACGAAATGAGTCTAAAATATTAGTATAGTATATTTATACAATCAATAAATTTTATACAAAACCTTAATCATTAATAGCTTTTAATTATAAATAAGATTCTGAAAAATCTCTATCTTTTTCTTTTTAAATCTTCTCCAATTTTTTTAATTTTTTTCAATAATAACTTTTTTTTTCAAAATTCATTCAAATCTTTTAAAGTATAAAATTATCAAATTCGTTATGAATTGTATGATTGATTTTTTTTCAAAATTCATTCAAATCTTTTAAAATATAAAATTATCAAAATTATTTGCAAGAGCTCAGAGGTTATTGAAGGTATAATTTTACAGCCATCCCAGGTGATCCTAGGATTTTAATTTTCATCTATGTACATATATAAATTTTTTTTATTGAATTAGCATATTCTTGGTCTTCAAATCATTAAATCAGTCTATATATATAATCAAATAATATCATCACTAATGATACGAAAAAATATTCTGCCTTTAAATAATTAAATTCATCATAATCTTATTGTTAATAAAAAAGATAAATGATATAACCTAGCGCATATATTTTGTATCTTTCTTATAATTTATATACTTAATTTTATAAATTTAATATAATAGTGTTCAAAAGAAAATCATCACCCGCATCAAATATAAAAATTTTAGATGTGAAATTAATTTATCAATATGATTCATGATTTCAGCATCACAATAATTAAAGATATTTAATTAATGTAATGCAATCCTACTATTAAATACGGATGATTATCAATGATATGCTATTAATATGTAATAATTGCGATTTTATTTTTTTCAAAAAAAATTAATGAATAACTTCTTAAAAGATGTGGGTCCTAAAATATTCTCATTGTGGCACGTGTAAAACTTTTCCTCAAATGACTCTGAAATATCAGAATTAAAGAATATAACGTATTATCGTTTTAATAATATTATGCGTGTTGCACAATTGACATTTTAATATTATTATTACCATCATTATACACACACACACACACACACACACACACACACACACGAATGTAGTAGAGAGTCACTAAGTGCACGGGACGCATTGCAGTTTCGTTTTTCGATTCTGTGTTGTCCCTTATTATATATTTGATATATCATAATACTCCTAAATATTTTTAAGAATGCTAGCTGTCAAAGGAATTTTGCCTAGAGAGAAAAACATTGTTTCTCTCAACTTTCTACGATTAATCTCTTTCAGTAAGTGATCTTCATGGAATTTAGCCAGTTCCTTTCCCTTTTTATCTAGTTTGTGAGTTTACGTATTGTCAGGCATAGTTTTCTCATAACATTTTTCCTTTCTACCTTCCCAAACTCAGTTTTGGTGATATAATCAAATTATTTATATTTTTATTATATTCTTTGGCAGCTACCAGTGCCATTCCAACTCCCTAGAGTCAAGTTGTTAGTGGTGGAAGCACACTCTCGACTACCAACTAAGTGGATTTAGGCTCATGACCATACTTTTGGTCATTATTATTATTTTCTCAGATTATGTAAATTATTTATGAAATTTTTGGATGATTTATGCCAAGAAATATGCTTTTATGAATTATGAAAATTTTAGAAAATTATTTTTTTGCAGTTATCATGATAAATTTTTGGATGATTTATGTCAAGAAATATGCTTTTATCAAATTAGCCATTGGCTACCCAACAATGCAGATATTGTCCTCTCTAGACACTTGCCGATCGCAGTCGGGATCGGCCCTCAAGGTTTTGTTCTCCCCCCTTTAAGAGGGAAAACACGTCTACATGGGAAATGTATCCACGTCCTTTAGAAGGCATGCTTTGTTCCCATTTCCAATTAATGTGGGACTAGCTACCCAACCAAGGCTGGTCTAGTTTCCACCCCCTAAAGGGGCCAGCTTCCCTGCTAGCACACTGATTCCAGTTCCAGCTCTGATACCATTTGTAACAACCCAGGTTACCCAGTAATGCATATATTGTCCTCTCTGGGAACTTGCCGACCGCAGCCGGGATCAGCCCTCAAGGTTTTGTTCTTCCCCCTTTAAGACGGAAAATGCATCTACATGGAAAAGGTATCCACACCCTTTATAAGGCATGCTTCAGTGCAGTTATATGTAATTATATATATAATGTTTTACATCAGTTACATGTATATGTTATGTGTTTTTATTATTGTCTTATATGGGTTATGAGTGCAAGCTCATTCACTGAGTTTTGATGAATCCACCCCTCTTTTCCTCTTTCTACAGATACAGCTACAGGTTCAGTTGTACCACGGATCCTCCCTAGTAGTACTATAGTTTCTTTTGGTGAGCTTCGTTTTGGAGTGGAGCTCATTATTAGTCATTCAGTTAGTAGTGCTCTAATAATTATGTAGGTAGGATCCAGGACATGCCTTATATTGTTTTGTCTATTTTCAAAATTTCAGTCATTTATTTAATTATGTTTGGTTTTGGCCAAATTATAGATTTTATGCAGTTTTATGTTCAGTATTTATAATTTGAAACATTTTCAGAATCATGAAATTTAGTTAAAATTGAGATATTTTGAATATATTTGATTATTTATGCATATTAGCTAGTCACATTATCAGAGGCTTCCGTGGGGATCCAAATCTTCACGTGAAGGTCACGTTCTCTAAGCAGGTTGTGACATTTGTATTATAGGACAATAACCAAAGGGGGCACTACAAAAAACAATCAACACATCCACAACTGAATGACTAAAAATTAGTCCTAAAATTTTTAATTTTAATATTAATTTATTCATTTTGTTATATTTTTTACTTTGATTGAATGAATAAATTGATGTTGAAATAAAAAAATATCATAACTGCATTTATGTCAAAACTAAAACTGTGGAGACTAAATTGATATAAACTTTTTTTATTAAAACTAAATTGATATTAAATTGAAAGTGTTAGTATAAAAAATATTGTTCATTCAAAATTTAAAAATATTTTTTTTCAAATAAAACTTTTTTTTTGTCCCTGTACCCTGAAATGAAAATAAAAATAAATACATAATAGCTAACGATTTCAACGCTTCGTTTTGCTTACAGTGTGGTTGTGGTGGTTCAATGGGAACTCGAAGTCGAAGATCTAGCTAGAAAGGAAAGAGAGGGAGCATAATCAGCAACGGCAGCAGAGAAGAAAGTTCTCCTTGCTTCCTCCCAGAACCTTCTGGAAAGTTCTACGCCGAGTTCGCGATGGCGATCCTCTACGCCTTGGTGGCCAGAGGCACGGTGGTGCTGGCGGAGTTCAGCGCCGTCACCGGCAATACCGGCGCCGTCGCCCGCCGCATCCTGGAGAAGCTCCCGGCGGAGGCCGATTCCAGGCTCTGCTTCTCTCAGGATCGCTACATCTTCCACATACTCCGATCTGATGGCGTCATCTACCTCTGTATGGCCAACGACACCTTCGGAAGTAAGTCTTCCACACGCTGTTTCTCTTGTTCTTCTTCATGTTATTATTATTTTGGTTGTAGTCGTTGTTATATGAACCAATTGGGTTGTGGTGAAAAAACCTAGGATCTACGGTTTTAGGTTGGAATTCTTCTGAGATGAATGGTGTTGCTTGTTCTGTATAAGCTTAGGAATCTATTGTTTGTGTGGAAAGAGTTTGTGAAAGTAGAATTTAGGGCTATTTGGTTACTGTTTTCATTTTCTATGTTTTCTGTTTTCAGAATTGTGCCAATCAAGTAATAACACAGCGAAAATGATAAAATCTTGTTTTCAGTTTTTATTTTCTATTTTTATTATTTCCTTCGCAGACTGCTAAAAACAGAAAACATAGAAAATGACAACAGAATCCAAACAAGCCCTAAACTCTTTTCGGAATGGAAATAGTGATGGCCTTGATGTATTTATGTGAAGTCTCTTTAATTGCAGATAATTATTCTGTAGGACTGGGAGTATTTATATATTTATATATTTTGGTTGTTTTGGTGCAAATTTTATGGAATTTGTGAAAATTAACAGCAATGTCGTTAAATAAAATCATACAATATTTGTGACTGAAATCTGTGAGCTCGTTCTTGTAGTGTTTTGTTGACTAGGAAATTCAATGGTGGAGAGAGAATCATTTGCAACTATTACTGAATGTTAGGGATATAGGACATCCTCTTTGATAGCTAGTATGAGTTTCTGTTTTGTTCAAGATTTGCTGCGATTGGTTTGGTTCTTGTCTCTCAGGATCTGTCTGCAAACTGGTTGATTAATGATTATAGTCTGTTGCAGTGCCAAAATTTCCTCCACCCTTGATGCTTTTGAAAGACCCTTTTTCCATTGGGAAACTGTCAGGAGCAAAGACTGTGAAGTCACTTACCAACCTGATCAGAGCACTATGTTGTACCAGACTGTGCCTACTTAGATTAAAATGCTATGATGCAGAATTTTTCATCAAAACTAGACTTGATTTATGCTGTTAGATTGTCCCATAATTGTTGACTAGACTTATTTGACTGCAAGGCCCTTTAATTTGTGTGAGTGCACAACTTTAGCTTCTTAAATTAGAGGAAGCCTTGTTACTGGACAGCCATACACACAAAAATTCTTACAAGGCTTCCAGTATCAGGTAGCGGCCAAGCCCCATCTCCCCCATAAAAGTTCTTTACTATATCAAATGAGGTTTACATGGGTTCTCGTTATCCCGCAATACATAAGTGTTAGCATTGTTATCAGTTATCAAGTTGTTGCAGAGAGTGTGTGTGTGTTATCAGTTATCAAGTTGTTGCAGAGACAGAGAGAGAGAGTGTGTGTGTGTGTGTGTGTGTGTGTGTGTGTGTGTTATCAGTTATCAAGTTGTTGCAGAGAGAGAGAGAGAGAGAGAGAGAGAGAGAGTGTGTGTGTGTGTGTGTGTGTGTGTTGCGCCTCTGTGCCTCTGTGCCTCTGTGCCTCTGTGGGTCTGTGCCTCTGTGCCTCTGTGTCTCTGTGCCTCTGTCTCTGTGCCTCTGTGCCTCTGTGTCTGTGTGTGTCTGTGTCTGTCTGTGCCTGTGTCTCTGTGTCTGTGTCTCTGTGTCTGTGTGTGTGTGTGTGTGTGTGTTTAGGGTCACATGAGCTTTAGAAACATATTCAGCTATTCTCTTCACTTTCATCGGGTCACATTTGTTAATTGTTACAATCATGGAATCAGCAAGTGTGTGTGTGTGTGTGAGATTGTCTTTCTTAAATCTTCATTGTCTAGTGAGCTTTAGAAAAACATATCAAGTTGTTGCAGAGAGAGAGAGAGAGAGAGAGAGAGAGAGAGAGAGAGAGAGAGTGTGTGTGTGTGTGTGTTGCGCCTCTGCGCCTTTTAATTGTTACAATCATGGAATCAGCGAGCTAGAATCTATTAGCCATTAGTAGTACTATGCTTAGAATCCATATGTGTGTGTGTGTGTGTGTGTGTGTGTGTGTGTTGCGCCTCTGCGCCTTTTAATTGTTACAATCATGGAATCAGCGAGCTAGAATCTATTAGCCATTAGTATTACTATGCTTAGAATCCATATTGATGAAGGCCCATAATTGTGAATAACTTTCTGAGGCTTCACATATCTACTAGAGAACATAGAATGTGCTGGTGTGTATAACATGTTAGCAAACTTGAACCATTAGAGACAACTGTAGTGTAGATCATGTTTTTTTTCAATAATGATATCATATGTAGGGCCCTCAGTTTAATCTTTACTAGTCCAAGCTGTTGTGAAACTTTCCGACTTTCATTGTCAAAAACTAAGAACTGTAAAAACTGGTGTGAAGGATTGGCATATTTGTCTCTGCATCAACAATAGCTAGCAATTATTGACAAAACCATAGTCTAAGCAGTTAGTATGCTGCTTTAATATTTGGTTGCTGTTTTTATGTGCTTACTATGTCCCATTTTCTCTTTATCCAGGGAGAATCCCTTTTTCGTACTTGGAAGATATCCAAATGAGGTTTATGAAGAATTATGGTAGAGTGGTGAATTACGCACCAGCTTATGCAATGAATGATGAATTTTCAAGGGTTCTGCATCAGCAAATGGAATTTTTTTCTAGTAATTCTAGTGCTGATACCCTCAATCGTGTCAGGGGTGAAGTTGGTGAGGCAAGTGCATTTCAATTAAAACTTTGTCCCTCCCCATATTTATTTTTCTCACTATCTATCTAGCACAAAGTTGGAACAGAACAACACATGCCAATTTAAGTTTCATGATATGCTAGGCGAAGTTGTGCTCTGGTTTATTTTAAGTGTAACTCAATTTTCTGTTATTAATTTCCCCTCTTCCCTTCTTCCCTGTATTTCTGATTTTAGAAACCGATTGCAGTGACAGATAACTTTTTAACACATAATATGGAATTATGGGTTATTGGATCAAAAGAGCTGGCTTTGTTTTTTCCCCATTTTATATATTCAGAAAATTGAATGCCATGATATTAGTTATTATAGGGTTTCATCATCAATAAGTGGATACCTCTTGAGTTGAAATGTTCCAGTGCCTTTGGGAGGAGGATGGTGCATCCCAAGGACTGATGGTCAAGAGGTACTAGCTAAGTTATATATTTTTTGTCCTGGAAGCCATTATATATTTATTACTTTACTAACATGTTTCTGTACAGCATATTGGATTCCATTATTTATAAGATGCTATGGTATAATTCACTTTGTTGATGTTTTGCTGTCTGTGTCATGCGTCAATTACCATTTACTATTGAAGTTCCTTCACTTAGTTGGTGACATTGGAACTTTCAACTATCTTGTAGATACGCACTATCATGGTGGATAATATTGAGAAAATATTGGAGAGAGGCGACAGGATTGAGCTTCTTGTTGATAAGACAGCAACAATGCAAGACAGTGCATTTCACTTTAGGAAACAATCAAAGCGCCTTCGAAGAGCTCTATGGATGAAAAATTTCAAACTCTTGTGAGTGCAATTTCATTCGTATGCTTAAATTAAAGAATTTGGGAAGTATGAATTTGGATCCAGGATTCCAAAAGCTGTTGGTATTTAAAGGGTAGAGGGCTCTTTTTTTTTTTGTCCCTTTTTGTTCTATCCTTGTCTTGACTGTGTGTCTTTGGTCTTTGACAGGGCACTATTGACATGCTTGATTGTTCTACTTCTTTACTTCATAATCGCCGCTTGTTGTGGAGGCATCACTCTACCTTCCTGCAGATCCTAGTTGACACTCTTGTGGGTTTATATATCTTCTGTGCTCTGCTATTATCAAGATGAATCCTGTCTACATATAAATTGGAGGGCAACTCAGTGTTCCAGATTCAAATTTACGAGTTGAGCCGCAAAACTGGGTGTCCGGAAACAGTTACGTCTATTTCCTTGCATATGTTGTTCTTGGTTCTGTATTATAAAGTTCCATGCTGGAGCCTGATAAGGTACTATTCTATGATTGTGGGGCATCCATCTGTAAATGTGGATTTTTACTATCTTTTATAGTCTAGGTTTAAATGATTTCTTTTTCAATTTAATAATTTGTATACGTTATGGCCTTTTTTTTAATGCTTTTGTTGTTATTATTATTTGTCAGATGGCTATTAGATTTACGGTTAATTGTTTGATGATTCGTTTTATTGAAGAGATCTACACATTTAAGTAGGATGCTGGTTTAATATTTGATAACATGTTGCATAGAAGGCCGATATAGTAAATGGGACCAAGGATGGTGAAAGAAGCTAAAGCTCCAGGAAAGTAGGAAAAAAATTCTAGTTGGAAGAAAGTTTAAGGGTATATTTATGAGTTTGAATTTTTAAAGGAATTTTACATTACAAGTCTTTACTTCCCTTTTCTTCTCTTTCAAAAACCAAACTCACAAATATATCTATAAGGTTTCAGAATAAACAAATGCATCTGGTATGACAATTGTTTAGTAAAGTTCTAGGATTTGTTTGGCCAAATCGGCAAGAGAATAACTGACCCATTCTATGTGGAAATCATTTCAGCTGCATGTAAAATAGACATCCTCTCATCCAATCCTTATACACAAATAAGAGCCTAATTCTTATAGTTGTCTCTGTGGCAATAGACCATTGTTCTACATTGTGACTTGGAGTTATCCCCCTATTAGTCTTTTTATTTGTGATAGCAATGGTAAACATGCCCAAGTACTATGCTGCGTCAAAACAATGCTTACTATTCGTATGTCTCTTGAATCTTTGCATCCATATATACTTTGTTCAATTTTGAAACTAGTACTGCTACAACAAACATGGAACGACAGAAAGCCACATTCAAAGTAGAGACAAAGCATAACATAGAAAATGAAGTATATCATGCAGTGCAGTTCTGCAGATCCAACGTAAGAGTGTCCACAATTTATAGGTCGCTGGTGAAAACGTTGAGGATGTTCATGCTCTGCTGGTAACGTGTGAGTTGGTTGGGCTGGTTCAAGAAGAGGTACAGTCGGAGGGGCCTAATGCACTGGCGGATTTTGGTAAGCGACTCACGGAGCTGGTGGTGGTGATCCCTTCTAAGCTCTATGCACTGGTGGTAACTGTGAAGGACATCCTCATTGTGCTGGTGATGAGGACGGTGGCTCACCATGGCAGGAAGTAACCTGTGGCGGCAAATATAGTGTTGGAGTTGATCAATACGGCGGAAGAGGCGGTTGATGCGGTGGTGACACTCTGGATGAGGGTGGTGGTGATGGAGGTGGGTCAGCCATGTTGCCTGGCGAAGGTGGCAGAGCACCATCATAATGCGGTGGAGAGGATAAAATGGTGAGCACCCTGGTGATGAAGCCATTGCTTTTGAGGACATTGTGGTACAATATATTTATGGGAAGGAAGAACTGCATTGGATGAATGGGAAGGTAGGGATATCAAAGTTGGCAACGGAGTAATGTGAATGCAGGAAAAGTAGGGAAATAGAATTTGCATGGTATATAAAGTGTGTGTGTGTGTATGTGTGTGTGTGTGCTGATGATGTGATGTCTTAACACGGAGGGTGGAAGCCGTATCTGTCTTCGAGATCTGTGGACCGAATTTATGGGCCAGTGCTACTTTGGTGGCGGATTCATGCGTTGTCTGTTACAGCTAAAGTAAGCCATTTGCTTAGTTTGGAGCCCCTATTCCACACGTGTCGCTCGCACTCCTCACTGTGAATTTTGCACTCGTGTTTCTCTGTGGAGACAATTGGCATGCGTAGGAGGTCCAATTGATCTATCGACGCTGATATTTCAAAATAATCAACGTATTCGTATGGGATATGTATTAGTACCGTTACTGGATATGTATTCTTAAAGATTTTACCAATATTTTAATATACTCTTAGTTATATTTTATATATTTTTAATTTAATTTATACTATATGCTTGTATATCTTCGTATCATATTCACGTATGCTTGTACTGATAATCGTGCAACATTGTTCCAACGCATGCCATAGGCTGTGTCTGTCGGCCTGTTTCCAATGTGTCACGTTGGTTTTTGATGGTGCGATCCGCCTTTTGCCTTTGGCACGGTTGGCTTATAGTGGTTTTAAAGAAGAAAAAGATATGCTTTTCTTCTATTTAAAAGCTCTTTCAGCTAGATATTGTTTAGAGAATGGAATGCATTTATATTGTCAATTGTCACCACAGCAGTCCCATCTCTGAAGTTAAAATATGATGACGATGTCCCGCGTTTAATCCTTTAACATGTTACCTATACTCCTTTTCTTTTGGAAAAATTATACTAATAATAATTTTAACTGTTGAAATTTATTTTAAATTTAATAGTCTAATAGTTTAAGCTCAAATGAGGGCAGGATTATATTATGCATTACTCAAAAGTAGTTGGTCGAAAGTGAACAACAACTCAATAAACTTTAATTGCAATGTTAAATGTTCAAAAATTGAAAGTGCCACATTTAAAAGGGGTTTACCTAATTGTCATCCTCAATTCGAAGTGCCAGAGCAATGTCTGGAAAAATATTATTCACATGTTATTTTTAAGTAAATTGGTATAATACTACTAAGAATTTCTCCTTTCCTTGACCTTAGATAAGCCTTTTGTTTTGTCTTTTGGCCAACAGTTAGGTACAAGGCTACTTGAATATGCCTATTGAAATAGAAAACGTATTTATTTTAATTAATAAATATTTTTGAACTAATTTTTCTTGTATTTTTAAAAAGAAATGAATAAAAAATAATCAACTCTTTGTTTATTTTGAAAAACAAATAGGGTGTTAGTTTCGATTTTAAGCAGAAGCAACAAAGAAACCAATTATAATCAAGGGTTTGATTCTTGATGGCGTGTATGAAGAGGGTTTTATGGCCAAAGGTACGATCCACATTTGTGAGCTTTATATTTCATAGGAATTAGTCATTATTTTTGACGTTGGATTCATGAAAAAAAAAGACCGAGACAATCACGTTTTCAAAATTCGTGATAAAAATGACAAAGGATGTTATTGCATCTCTTTTGAATCTAACACATTTTTATTAGCATAACCTTTTTATTTAGTGATTCCTAAATAGGCATAAGTTTAAAAATTCATATTTAGATATACTTATAATAAAAGTGAAGCCCACTAATTTTATTCAAAATACATTCACTTGTTTAAAATAAGTCTCATCAACTTTGTTGAAAGTGTGTCTACATACTAATACGAGTTATTAGACTTGTTTCTATCATAGAAAGTTTCCTTTTTATTAACTTGCAAATAATTTAATATTGACTATAAATTCAATTAATCTATTTTTAATTAAAATGAAAGGTATAAATAATTATAAACTTTATAAAAAGATTTATCGTGTTTTTGTATTTCTTTTCTCTGAACATATTTCTTGAGAGAGACTTTTTTCGACTATAATCCTATAAAAGAATACTTATATATCTATTGCACACAAATCACTTAACAAAAATACTTTAGCTATTACATGGAAATGTAAACAATAAATTCTTACTTTTGTTTCTGTTTTTTATTTCTAATTCTTTCTTTTTTTTTTCCAGCCATCCAACTGTGTTTCCAAAAAAAAAAGCTTATATATATTATTCAAGTTAAATTTTTATATAGTACTAATGTAAATTTATTTTACACTATTTATTAATAAAAATTTAAAAATAATTTCAAATCAATAATAAATAGATATTTGATGTAATTTGATACTTTTTTGTATCACTGTACTTGGTAATTAAACCGGGTAAAAAACCGAAAAGTTCTTTGGTCAAAGTCTACCAACCAACATGGGCCATGGGATGTCAAGTTGGGAAATTTGTATTTTAGTTTTTGGTCCGAAGTCGGGAAATCAGAATCCACAAGAGACAGACTGGGCTTGGGCTTTCGGCCATGGGCCTTGATCGTTCCATTTTTTTTTTCCCTGGGAATTTTTCACAGCACATTTGCTGCGAGGTTGCAACTTCAATTTAGTTTTGTGCCTGCAACTACAGTGTTCTCTCTTCTGGTCGAATCGAATCTTCTCTCATTTTTCTCTCATTTTCTATCATTTTCCCGAAAACTCATGCTCGATATCCTCAAACTCAAACTGGCGTGCGAATCGTTTCAAACTCGAAACGATGAGGCAAATTCAGCTTCCCGAGCCTCAGAGCCCTACCTCCAGGAGTAGGGGTACTCCTGAGATCTTCGAATTGGGAGTTCACACATTCGTCAGACGCGCCGTCGTTATCGGAAACGGTTTTCCGGCTTCGGAGAATCAGAGCTTCGGGTTGGTTCGCGCTCTTGGCCTCTCCGATAGGCATATCTTATATGTAAGTATACGGGCTTCAGCTTCTTTTTTTTGGTTCCTTTTCTTTCTTCGACTAAATCTTCATAATTGCCACATAGTAACTGAGTAACTACTAGTTGTTGAGCTTCGAAGTTGGCCTGAATGAGACATGTATTTAACTGTCTTTGGATAATGAGTTTTTTTTTTCTCGTTTTAGTTTAATTTTGATGTAGTGTAAAATTTACACTATCTTCAAGTAGTAGGTTGAGATTTAACTATCTTTGTTGATATGACTGTATAAAAAGTTTTATACTCTCATTGCATGAGTTAAACTCCGTTTTTTTTTTTTTTAAACAGTTGGTATTATTAAGGTTAGCAATTATGTTGCCGAGAAATTTGGTTAGGCTAAGTTGGAAAGATAAACAAATCCAAGAACTCAAAACTCACTTTTGATCCCAAGAAAATGTAGACGATTGCACCAAAGAGAGGAATCTACCCCTTAATTATAGGTTCTTCAAATGCTTTGGGACATAAGATTTGAAGAGAGGCTAATGTGGTCATGTGGAATTGTATTATTGATGATCAACTTTCAGTACAGCATACTACACCAAAGCGTCACAACAAATTTGGATGAACTAAAACATAAACTAAATTAAACTACAAAAGGGAAAAATAAAATGGTAGTAGAAGATACAGTTAAACAAGAGTTGTCATGATCCGATGGATCCTTTACGATTTTTTTCCATGGCATATAAATAGACAAACACAAGACTAGGTAGTCTTTTTTGTGCCTAAAATAACTTCCCATCACCACACTTAAAATAACTTCTTGTTGATACTCCACTAGAAAATAACTTCCCCATGCTCCAATAACTTCTGCAAACTGCTTCAACTCCATAATATTGTAACTGCCACAGCTAATTCCTGCGGCTGGGCCAACTTACCAATTTTTTGAGTGTTAATAAATTGATGAATTGGAGTGTGCAAACCAAAAGGGAAGTTTTTTGGCATAGAATCCGTTCTGCCATACCAGCGGTCTATTGGTCACTTAAGCAAAATTTCAGATTCGAATGAGAATGAAAAATTTTTAAGTTAAAAATAGTTAGAGGTTTACCCCATAGTGGATCAGTTTGGCTCATACCATATTAGCATAGCCTAATAGACTCTAGATACTAGTGGTTTAGACTAGAAAATATTCCATGTTCAGAAAAAGACTTGAAATTGGTCATCATGGGATTGTGTTTAGATGGTAGGATGGGAGAAAAAAAATTTGGTCAGTGTAGAAATATAAAAGTTCACAAGAGCTGGATAATTGATGATGAAAAAAAAAAAAAATTAAATGACTGAATGGAAAGCATAATCTATATGTAAGCATGAAGGGTAAGAGTTCGTTTGGTTTCAAAGAAGTTTCCTATTTTCAACATTAATTATAAAACCATCAACTTGATTTCATTTTGTTTCCTGTTTTCCAAATTTTGTGAAGAAAATAATGAAAACAAATTGTTTAATGGTATTCCTTTAGCTAATTCAAACAAATTGGCATGCTTTGTTGTATGGTTTATCCTTATAGGACTTGGTCATTATTTTTGTATCTTTGTGATGATGTCTTATCCTCTTTTGTACTATTTCTTTCTCTTCTAATAAAATGTCCTTTCCTATACAAAAATGTCCCAAACTTTTCATTTTAAGTAAATATTCTCTTCTTTGAGTCCCCTTTCTTTTTGGGAAATGAAAGGAATAAAATGAGATATTATCATGTGGTGTTCCAATTATTCTTTATTTGTATTCACAAATATTTTATTTTTTGATTCTCTCAATTTAAAATTGGAACACTAACCCTCGCCTCCTTTTCAATTCGAACACCTAAGTCCAAATATATATTTATGAATCATGGTTAACAAGTTTGTTGTTTCACTGTATAAATGCGACTTTCATGGGTTTAGGTTGTTTTTTACATCTTACAATAATTACTTAAAAAGGCATGGTGATGCATTTTCATATGACATTATCTGAAATTACCTCATGCTTTTATGTTGGTTGTGTTTCCTATTTCTTAGTAATTTTTTGGGTTCAAATCTTCCTTCTTTTGAGAATGTTATATTTCAACATGTTGAATTGAAGGTACCTCTTAACTACTGAATGAATTCACTTATCATTTTATGACTGACTATTTTGCAGCGGGTTTCCAGGCCGAAAGGGGGAATCAATGAGTGGCTTCAATGGCTTCCTGTCTCTCTCCATAAAAAAATAGACTATGTAATAAAGATGCTCTGGGGTTACTCGCAATCTCTTTTGCAATCTCAAGAAAAGAAGCTTATGCCTTCACCTTCAGAAAATGGTGTAAGTGCAGGCTTGTCAGCTGTTTTAGAAGCTGATGTAAAGCAGATAGTAAATTTGGCTCGTGAAACTTATGAGAAGTAAATTCTATTCCTATTCTTTTTGTTGCAAAACTGACTAATACCTCACACTGATGTGTATAGCTTGGCCAAGTAACTTCTTCTGTTCATTTCTTGATGAAGACTTTTTCAAACATCTGTGTGGTTTTGCCATTAATAATCTAACTCGCTCACAGTGGCAAATTTCCTTTTAACAGTAGCCAGTAACATTTTTAGTGACTATTACACAGAAATGTGTTGCTTAATATAAAATTATTTGACAGAAATGTCCTGTAAATGATTAGTTTATACAAGTAATACAGATGGCAGGACTTGAACAAGATTTCTAGTGGATTCATGTTAGACATGCTTGTGCCCATTATGATGCTCTGAACAATGTTTTTCCTTTTGGACATGTAATTTGATTTATTATGCTTCAAATTTGTGATTCTTTTATTGATGTGATATTAGTCCTGATTCATCTTCGTGTACCTTCTTCCTGCATTGTATAGTATCTTTCTTGTATCTTCATTTTATTCTTTGGTCACAGTCAAAAAATGATATGATTGATACTTTATCCAGGGAGGGACCTTTATTGGTGGTTGCATCTGGAAGAGATACCATTTCTACTGCAAGTTCTATAAAACGCTTAGCATCAGATAAGGTTTTTGTTGTTCAGGTCTGTAGATTTAATGTCTATTCTCTTTTGTCTAACTTAGTTGATATATATCTTGTAGAGATTGTAACAAGCATTTCATGAGTATGTAGATGAAAAATTGGACATTAACAATTTAATGGTAGTGTGTTTTTGTTGCGAATTAGAATCCTCTCATGTGATGATAGATATAGACACAGACACTCACACTGTGCCCCAAAAATAAAACATGCATTTGTGCTTATTACTAACAAATGTTAGATTTTCTCAGATCCAGTCTAAATAGCATTATTTATGTGGTGCTATTTTATTGCACTTGTATTTTTCTCTGATGTTTATTACGGTAAAAACAGCAGCTATGATTTCTCATCACTGTCTCTGTGGTTGTTTTTGTCCATTGAGCAGATTCAACATCCAAGGTTGCATTTGAATAGGTTTGACATGGTGATTACACCAAAGCATGATTATTATCCTTTGACTCCACAAGGCCAGAAACAGGTTCCTCGGTTTCTACGAAGTTGGATAACTCCACGTGATCCTCCAGACAGTCATGTTGTATGTATACTATGGACATGATATGTCAGTAATAATTAGCTTTTGCTTTCCTAGAGAAACACTGATTTTCAACACTGTCAAATGATGAGGACTGTTCAGGTTCTGACCATGGGAGCTCTACATCAAATAGATTTTGCTTCATTACGTAGTGCTGCCATTTCATGGCATGATGAGTTTGCACATATTCCCAGGCCCTTGCTCGTCGTTAACATTGGAGGACCAACACGTAATTTCTATTGTGAATTTGATCCTTTGAAATGAAACTAAACCTAGAAAAAGGATTTAAAGTTTCAAAATTTCAGTGGCAAAATAAATGTGTAACTTGACTAATTTTCCATAATTGATTCAGGCAAATGTCGATATGGTGTAGACATTGCAAAGCAGTTAGCATCGTCTTTGCACAGTGTTCTTGTTAAATGTGGGAGTGTGAGAATATCCTTTTCAAAGAAGACTCCACAAAAGGTTTAGTCGCACCTTGAAGCCTTTTGAAAGAATATCATTGAGCAGCTCTTCCCTCTCTGATACACCTTTTCTTCCATGTCTTTTTTATAACAGGTGTCCAATGTTATAGTAAAAGAACTTGGGAATAATCCAAAAGTTTATATTTCAGATGGGCAAGGTAAATATTTATTCGGACTTAGACTAGTGTATCTATAATCTATTCGTATATTTAATATTTGTTTAAACAGACACTCAGTAGCTAAACTTCGACAGTAACTTGGACCTTTCAGAATCAAACATGCACATTGGCAATCTAGCTTGGGCCGATGCATTTGTTGTCACAGCAGATTCAGTTAGCATGATAAGTGAAGCTTGCAGCACTGGGTATGCTTGTGATGAAGCAATTTTATTGGCTTCCTCTTGATAGAGTGTTTAATATTATGTTTTATCATCAAATCAATTTTGTTTTTCCCACAGGAAGCCCGTCTTTATTGTGGGAGCTGAGCGATGCAGGTGGAAGTTCACAGAATTCCACAAATCATTGAGAGACCTGGGGGTTGTTAGGCCTTTTACTGGTTCTGAGGATGTAAGTTAGAACTCTCAAATGACATTTTTAGCAACTATAAGTATTGAAAATTATTGTGCGAGGATGTTTTAGAATTACAATTCTAGGACTACATATTGATATATTATGTATATTTTGTAATGATTGTGGGTTTTCTTAAATTTTCAGATATCAGAAAGCTGGAGCTATCCACCCCTTAATGATACTGCTGATGCAGCTAAACGGGTTCATGAAGCGCTTGCTGCCCGAGGGTGGAAACTTAAGATTTAGGGTGTGTTTAGTTGGGATATAAATGTGGGGGTAGAAAATTTCGTGGATAAAGTTTATATACATCTTTACCCCCAACCAAACATACCCTTAGAATACAATTAGAAGTTGGCAATATACCCTCTGTTCCTTTATCGTGTCTAAAGGGAGTAACTATTAGTTGTTTGGAAGATAATGCCATAACATCGTATTTCATTGGTAGCTTGAGTAGGGAAATACAGATGGTATGCTTGTAATTATTTTCACCATAGCAATTTTTGAAGATGTAATATAAGGTTAAACTTGTGATTATGATTGCGGCTTGTAAAATGAGAAGAATTTGCATGTTTTTGGCATTTTGGAAAAATTAGGTGAATAACAAAAATGACTCGTGCTTTCATTCCATTTTTGTTCGTTATCTTCTCTTTTACTTTGATACTATCGCTGGTAATTGAAGGCCACCAGGCTATGCTGTTTCAGCTGAAGATAATCCGAAGCTTGGTTCATTCTATAACGAGAATGAAATGATTATGCTATGTTACCAAAGCAGCGTGAACCCGGTAATTTGAATTAACATTGCCAACAGCTTAGCATTTGTTTGGTTTAAATTTTCAGCTTTTCAGATTTTGTTAAGAAAATATTGAAAATTCTAAAAATTATAAATTTCAATTTTTATTTTCAGTTTTTGGTGTTTTCTTTACAAAGTCCTGAAAATGCAAATTGAAAACTAGAACTCAAATCAAATAGGGGTTTTAGAAAATTGTTTTCAATTTTTATTTTCATATTCTAATTGGTTTTTAGTTTTCATGTTGTGAAGGGAAGTGGTGAAAAATGTATATGAAAATTGAAAATTGAAATTTATAGATTTCATCATGAAATTTTGATATAGTAATATGTTATTAAATGTGTATTTTGATACACTAGTTCTAAAAGCTAAGCAATTCTGCTG
Organism: Dalbergia cochinchinensis; assembly: GCA_031216125.1. NCBI lineage: Eukaryota > Viridiplantae > Streptophyta > Magnoliopsida > Fabales > Fabaceae > Dalbergia > Dalbergia cochinchinensis. The sequence goes on from CM062372.1 coordinate 12,142,044, forward strand.
ATATTAAAATGTATAATGGGGTGACGGAATAAAAAATCTTTACGATAATAATGTATCAAAATCAACTGGATAGTTATAAGTGTCTTAAATTTTGTTTAACTATGTTAAATTTAGTATCCCTCATCAAAATCACTTCACATAATTCTATAAGGGAATCCCGACCATCAGCATCACATATCCTTCTCCTTCTCCTTCTCCATACCCTGAGATGGAAATGCGAAATGGTCCCCAAATGAATAAAAATGATCCCTTGGCCCAAAAAGTGAAACACATTCATCAATGAGTTTAGTAGGTGAACATGTCACTTCCAATTCGCACGATGAGGATACTGGAGAATGATGATCAAACAACAATGTGTTTTTTGTGCAAGGTGGAGTAGGTTTTGCAATCTGATATGCAGACACTGCCACAAATTCCCACACCATGGAGCACTCACACATGTAACTAACCCATTTAAAGAATGACATAATGTCCCTAAATGAATTCAATTTGCCCTCATGTATGCATTTATCTATAAGTATATATTACACATATATACACACAAATTAACTCACTAGTGTAAACTACAACTTCAAGCTGCATATTTGAACTAGTTTTCCCCACCACATTATTGATCCTTGAGTTTCCAAATTATAACATTCTAACACTACATACAAATACACAGGTGTCTAATGGACTCAAGTGAAAACAATGAGGTAGCTGCAGTCACAAAAATGCAAGAACCAAAGGACAGTGCCAAAGGGAAAGCTGTGAAATGGAGTGTTCCTATTTCTACAGATCCATCAGTTTCTACAAAGGCTGCCCCACCCCCAAGACCAGCAAGATGGAGAAAAGGAGTTGCAATCATTGATTTTGTCCTAAGACTTGGTGTCATAGGGGCTGCTATGGGTGCAGCTGTTCTCATGGGAAACAATGAAGAGATACTTCCATTTTTCACGGAGTTCCTCCAGTTTCATGCTCAGTGGAATGAATTTCCAATGTTCCAGTATGTATACATTTATTTTGATTTGTGTATATGCTAATAGGTATTAATTAATAATTAGATCTGTTTCTAAATTCCAATTACGTTTGTTGCAATATATGTATAAGCTTAATTGAAAACCTAGATAAATACATATATAGTATGTTTCAGTGTTATCTACTGCAGTAATCAAGATAACTGTGTTATAATCATAGGGTTGGGCCTAATAGAGGGGACTAGTACCCTATGTGTGGCAAACCAAAGAAAAATGTTAATATATGCTCGAGTTTATAGTAAATTTTGTTTGTGGCATGATCTCAATAAATATTTTTATAATATTTATATATTTTTTAACTCTAAATTATGTTTTAAATAATTGATGTGTTACCACGTAGAGGATTCACCAGGAAGTTGAGACTATTATCATATACTCTAAACCTAACGCCCACATAGTACTTCTTCAAACCAAATTGTCTCTAGTCAAAGATACTGGTCGGAGACTAAAAAGAGGAGATAAATGTGTCATGGGTGGAAGAATATTTATTGCACATAAGAAACTTGGTATATTGCATACACTCATGACTTAGGTTTGCAATAAAAAGAATAGAAAAAAATAAAAAAGAATGTGCGAATACTTTATCACTTTATATGTGCGTGCGAATAACATATCTATACAGACAAAAGATTTTGATATATGTAGTATTTATTTTTATTCTTTAGAGGAACTCCTATTAGCTTCATCCACTTTCCTTTGACATTGATGATGTGCAGGGTTTTTGTGGTCGCAAATGGGATAATTAGTGGATACGCTATCCTTGCCCTTCCCTTCTCTTATGTGTGCATTGTTCGACCATATGCAGTAGGGCCAAGGCTTCTACTTATGACCCTTGACATAGTAAGCTTGAATTTAACAAAAAGACTATTATATTCCCTTTATTATCTTTTAAATTTCATTTATATATATATATATAAAATATGAATTTGATTTGTATATAAAATCAATAGAATGTCACCAAAGAAACAAGTTATACAGAATAATTGCCCACTATCACAACCATTTACTATCATTTGTTATTCTGGTGAAATTTTATTAATTGATAAGTTAAAATTATTTTACATTGTCAGTAATATATATATATAAAGAAAGGGGAATTGATGAGTGGGTTTGGAACTTAATTCAGGTGATGATGGGCTTACAGACTGCAGCTGCTTCAGCTGCTGCTGCCATAGTGTACTTATCACATAATGGGAGTCAGAATGCAAATTGGATAGCTATTTGCCAAGGATACTCCAACTTCTGCCAAACTGCTAGTGAGGCTGTGGTGCTTTCCTTTGTTGCAGCAGTTCTCCTCATGTGTTTGGTCTCACTGTCTGCTTTGGCTCTTAAAAGGAATTGACTCTCAAGCGTTGTCCCTGCATCTGCTGGTTGTGTTGGGTGTTAATTAATCAAAGTTACTGTTTCCTTGTATACTTACATAAAAAAGTGAGACTATGATAAAAGGAATTGACTCTCAAGCGTTGTCCCTGCATCTGCTGGTTGTGTTGGGTGTTAATTAATCAAAGTTACTGTTTCCTTGTATACTTACATAAAAAAGTGAGACTATGAGATATGTCCATAAATATATGTTTCATGTTTGTGTGTAAAATGTTGTGCATCCTGAATTGACTTGCTCTCTGTGCAAGTGGTGCAAATTATTTAAAAATAGGAAGAACTCAAATATGCCCTTTTAACTTAAGTTGATACGCACTTTAATATTCAAACTTTAAAAATACGCAAGATAAGTTCTAAACCTTTTTAGTTTCTTTTGTCTGATATCTGCCAGATATTAATAAAAATTTTCCCAATCAAGTTACAAGACTATATTTCATATAAAATTCTTGGTATTAGAAAAAATTTAATTCACACCATTCAACTTATGCTTTGGTGTATTTTAGTCTGAAAACTTATAAAACATGGCAAGTTCTATTTTTTAAAGTTTATAGGGATTTTTTTCTGCTTTTTTTAAATTTGAGAATCAAAAGTGGGCATGACTTTAAACTAAAGGAGATAAATTAGAGTTTTTCCTAAATTTTATTTTTTAATATCAACTTGTGCAATGCACAGGTTCCTTTCTGGTTTTAGAATTTGCTCAAGTTGTTTTGGGTCAAGGATGACTCTTACGTAAAACTCTTTTCAAAATGGTGACTCCAAGATTCAAACCTCTCACGAGCAACAACGAAAAAAAAAAAAAAGATTCAAACCTCTAACATTACAAATAAAACTTGCTTGGGGCGAGAATTTATTTCTACCGTGATCAACCACTTTCGGATGCAATGCACGGGCCAAATCTTTAGTTTTTTCTATTTTTTTCCTTTTATTAGAAGGATTAAAATAACAGACATGATTGCATCATTTGCTGTGGGGCTATGACTGAGTGCGTATTCTGCAGCATCTTGTTACTCCTAGCTCCTTTCTCATAACGTGCATGTGGATTTTACAACTTCTTGAATTTGGGTTTGGATTTGAAGTTGCCTGCATCGGTAAAGGTGTACTTCCTTATTTGGCTTTCTTTTCACAATGTTGTATTCCCACCAATTATTTCTTGAAGCTTTGTCATTTGTCTTTATCCTTTACTTGTCCGCATTGTGGTACTGATGGGGAAACTCATGACCATTGTTTTTGTGGCTGCACGCAGGCTCACGAGCTTTGGTGCTTATTGGACTTTCATTCTGTTGTAAATTTTTTTGAGTTGGACTTCCATGAATGGTTGAAGAAATTTTCTTAAGGCAAAGATGCACATGTATTCCGTGCTGCTGTTTGGCATATCTAGTGTTCCCAAAATTATTTTGTTTTTTATCAAGTTCTTACTCCTCTTGACATTCTAGTTCGACAAATTGTGCACTTGGCATATTCTTGTGCTAAGACTTTCGAGAAAGTGTCTCCATAGCACTAGCATACTGGGGTCGGCTACTCACCCCCTCCTTACGACTTTGTCATGCTCAATTGTGATGGAAGCTCCTTGGGAAACCTAACAGAGCTAGGATTGGGGGGCTGTTGCAGGATTCCTCAAGGGCCTAGCTTGTGGATTTCTTAGGCTTTATTGGTACCACAGATGATTTGTGTGTTGAGCTATTGGCTGTTTGCAATGGATTGACTATGGTTTGGGACTATGATTTCAGAAATATTCTTTGTGAGGTAGATTGTAGAGGTTTTTCGCCTAGTGGCTCAAGAGGAGGAGCCTTCTTTTCATATTTACGGTAGCCTAGTTCATAATAGCAAATATTTGGTTTAGCATAATTAGAGGTGCTCCTTTACAGCACATGCTTTTAGAAGCTAACTCTGCTGCAAGCTTTCCTGCTAAGTTGGGCTCTTCTTCAGTAGACAGGGATTGGGTTTGGTTAACATCATTGAGAGATATACACATTGTCCTTAGAGACTCAATAAAGACTTGCTTCTTGAGATAATCTTTTTCTTTGTTTGCTTTCCTTTGCTCATGTATTAAAGAAAAAAAAACTAGTCTCTTTCTCATATGGCCTATGTTTGTAAAAAGAAAAGGCATTTCTCATGGCCTATAATTAAAAAAGAAAAATTACGGTGATATTCCCTAAATTTTATACCATAATTATACTTTATACTTCTCTTATTTCAAAAATTATATCAACCTACCATGTGACTTCTTGTCATCAGACTTACTCCCCAATATTAAGTAACCATTAAACGATCAAATTGAATTAATATATCGCATCCATTTCGCATAGATTTTAATGGTAATGAAATAATCATTTGAACTCCTATTATGAGCTCATTTGGATAAAATTCTGAGATGGAAAAAAGTACGTTTTATAATTTTTTTTAAAAATACTTTAAGAATTTAATTGCATATTTATTTGTGCTTCTAAAAAAAGTTGAAGTAGAAAATAATCAATTCTTCTGCTTTTTTAAGAAGCAGATAGGGATATGCTTCTGGTAGAAGCAGAAGCGATAAAAGAAAAAGAATGTTGTTGGTTATTTATTGAAATTAATTGAATAGATCTATCCTCATAAATTTTATAAAAAGATAAAAAATAACCTTCCATTAAATAACTCTCATCACTTGCCCTATTTAAATTACAAATCATATCCTTAATTGTAATTTTACATAAAAAAGTACTCCTATATCTATTCTGTTCAAACAAATTAAATTTTTTTGGTTGTAATAAAATCTACTTCTACAATTACACGTATACAAATTTTCTGCGTATGCTTTTAATTATGCTTCTACTTCTGCTTTTGAAGAAATATTTCTCTCATAATTTTAACCAAACAAGCCCTATATATCAAATGACCATTATGCTCCTTGGATAAGATTTTTGTAGCAAGGACTTCTATTTAGTATGAAAATATTTAGTGTAAAATTTGATGAAACACGCTAAAATGTGTGGGTAGAAACTAATAATAAAAACAGGATGAGTCTACAGCCTAGTGGCTATGGTTGTTTTCTACATCCTTTGAGTGGGAGGTGCCATCTTCGAATCTCACCATCCCCCTTTCTCAACCCCCTAGGAAAAATTCCTAGCTATAATGCATTTCTTGAAAAAACTAATAACAAAATATGGAAAGGTTATAGAATATAGTGTTTGTACCAAGAATTTTCGCAATTATTTTTTTTCTCTTTTATAGCTCCTTAATATGTGAAGGCTATGGTACACCAGATAAAGTGATATATAGTGTGTCATACACTAGCTATTTATTCCCATTTACAAAGAATGGCTAAATGCATTCTCGAGTATACTAAATGAATTTACTTGTAGTTTGTAAATATGGCTAAATATTTGATGTATGGTACACCACACTTCGGTAGATCTACCATACATAAAACCTAAGTGAAGGTTTATTTTGATTATTGAAATTGTATGTGTATATCATCTTAGTTCATAAGATTAAGAAAATGTCAACTTAGTAATAGAAATTGTAAAAAGTTATTCAAATTAGTCCTTGTTACAGTAATCATATGGACTAATTTGAATCATATTTTACAATTTTAGGGACTAATTAGCATTTTTTAATTTTAGGGACTAAAATGAAGTATATATACAATTTCAAGGATCAAAATGAACCTTTATTCGATAAAACCTCCTCAATAACTATGGATTAAAACCTCTCATTCTCTCTTATGAAATTTGAATACTACACATAACCTTTTTTACGATTTCAAGAAAGAAAATCTATTTACTTTTAGGTGTGATATAAGAAGATCCATTTAATCAGATTTAAAGACAATAAGAGTTTGCAGTTTTGAATAGATATATGCCCAAGAGTTTAGAGTTGTAATACTCTAAATCTTTGCACCCGTATCAAGGCCATCTGGGGTCGAAAAGCCTTCCTAAAGGCTTAAGAAAAATTCTATAGAATATGCAAAAACTGCACAGACACAAGATTTGTTTTCCCTGTTTTCCCATATGGTTTAGAATGCTCCCCAATTTTTGAGTGTCTACGGATGTGCATTTTGGAAACTTGCGAAAGTACAATAAAACATATGGAATTTTCACGCATATCAGAATTCTCCAAAACGACATAATAAGTTTAATGTAGGAGTGGCAAAATAGGTTGAACCCATCGCATTGGCCCATCAGCAACCCGTCATTTTTTTACGAGTTGAGTTAGCATTCTAGATGTATTCAGTTTTCAGTATCGAATCGATTCTTAGATTGTGGTTAGTACATGTGTGAGTTAACTAAGATAACTTCATGGCTAGGTATGTTGAAGCATCTCAGTTTTATGAATTCAGATTTTATGCTTTAAATAGAGAAATTGATAATGATTTAGATTAAATTATATTTGAGAATGAAAATCATGTTAATTCATGTATTATGTAACTCACGTTATCCAGGAGGCTTATGTGGAGATCTAATCCCTCACGTGCTAATCACGTTCCTTTAGCCGAGTTGTAACGAGAAATTTTAGAATTCTCAATCCAACATTTTGAAATGTTCTTCAATTAAATAGAGTTTCAAAAAACACAACTTATGTCCTGTTTAGTGCATCATATAGGATAAGATTTGATAATGTTGGATAGATTTAATTATATCACAGGTCTCTATAGTTTCACTCAATTTTCAATTAGGTCCATATAGTTTAAAAGTTTCTAAGTAGGTCCCTATAGTGTATAAGATTTTTCAATCAGATCTTTACCGTTATTAAAAATTAGAATATTTTATGGAATATGGAATATGGAATTTTCATCTCACTCTTCACGTAACGGCAGGGACCTGACTCACACACTACAGGAACTTAATTGAAAATTGAGTAAAATTATAGTGATTTGAAGAATAATTAAATTTTTTTCCTTCAAATATATGCATTTGTTTATTTGTTTTATACTTTTCAATTAATTTTTCATTTTTATTAATAATATTATAATATTTAATATTGTAATACCTTTCATTGTAGTTTTGAACATAAGTTATAAAAAATTTCAATTATAATATATTAAATATTCCAAGGATTTAAGGCTTATAATATTTTAAATGTTTAAAATTTGTGAGACTGATAAGTAGCATAATATTCAATATAGTCAATGTGCTAATAGAAAAGAAATATGAAGGTATGATTAAAAAAACTAATTAATAATTATAATGTAAATAAAAATTTATCAACTTACTTTAAACAGAAAAATTGAGAAAATGACAGGGCATAAATTTCTTTATGAATAACGCAGAAAAATTTTCATAAAAAAAGTCTGAATTTTAATAGTATAGATTCACTAAGATATATATTAATGATCTTCATTTTAGAAAGCTAAAATATTAAGTAGTTAAAATTGTTTTTAATTATAAAAATATTATTATTTTTTATTAATATTAATTAAAATATATGATATTGAAGATGAGCAAAATAATAAAAATAGGAAAGAAAATTATAATAAACGATTAATATGCTTATAGATTTTTTTATTTTTGGTGGAATGTGCATATAGATTTTTGTTATTTTTGGTGAAATATGCATATAAATTTATATAGGACACAAAATGATACTGGATTATTTACCTACATAATAATATTGATAATAGTAAAACTTAATTGTATTATAAATGAATTTATGAATGTAAATTATATTGATATTTTTCTAATGTTACCTAATGTTTTGAAGTGTAATTTTGGTATTTGATTTATATGCTAAAAAAAGAAAATTTGAAAAATAATTTTTTGTATTAAATTATGAAAGACAAATACATATTTTGAAGGTTTAATTATTCTTCATGTTCCTATAGTTTTACTTAATTTTCAATTAAGTCCCTATAATGTATAAGAATTTTCAATCAGGTCCCTACCATTATATGAAGAGGGAGATGGAAATAGAATATTCCATAGAATATTCTATTTTTTATAACGGCAGGGAGCTGATTGAAAAATCTCATTTACTATAGGGACCTACTTAGAAACTTTTAAACTATAGGGACTTAATTGAAAATTGAGTGAAACAATAGGGACCTGCGATATATAATTAAACCTATTGGATATGATAGTTGAAGGTCTGCTAATGTATAATATAAGAAATTCATTATATAAGTTCTTATCCCATCCATCGTTTGGTGCATCACATGTAGGACCATAGTTTTCAGAATTGGACCAATAATCTACTCAATCAAAGTACTGAGTCACTAATTCAACTAGTAGGTCAATGGTTGAATGAGATTTAATTAAATCAATAATATACAAAATTACATTTTAATATAGTTAAATATGCATGTTTTATATATATATATATATATAGATTAAGAGGTAATTAAACAACCAAGCAAGTAGCCTACTTGCCCAATGTGTGTTGCCCTGTCGACCTAATAATTTAATAATATGATTGAAGAACAAAAATGGGTCAGATCGGATAACATTATATTATCAAATGTGATGCCAAATATGATAAAATGGACATTATAGTATTAGCTAATACAATCAAATCTTATCTTTTGTATCAAACAAAACCTTAAAGTATATGCAAAAGAAGAAGACAGACTTCTATCTACTTGCGAAGAGTTACAACAGTCTCTTGAAGTTAACTTAAGCACATAATAGTTATTCTTTTTTTTTCCTGGATACATAATAGTTATTCTTACAACAGTAAGAGTCCAAAAGATTACATAATTGCCATTAAAAATCATGCAATGCATGTGACATTATTTAATTTTGTTTTTTAGTTTCTTTATGTTTTGTTTAGATGTAGAGAGAAAATGAGAGAAAAGTGAATGTCGCAACCGGGATCGCGACGGGGACGGCGAAAAAAGAATTTTTTTGAAATATGGAGTCACCACCAAGTTTATTGAAATTGGGAAAACATGAAAAAACCCATTATTTTTACAAAATAGTCTTTGGAACCAGATTTGAGTTCGGGAGTCGGTTATGCATAGGGAAGGGTAGGCATTTAATCCTACGCACCCCTAGTACACCCATCCTTAAACGGTACCTATAATTGATTTGTGCAAATTATTAATAACCTTTTGAAATATCTATTTACAAGAAAGTTAGGAGATTTTTAAAAAAGAAAATTTTGAAACATCAAGCTGTCACAACTCAGATGTCCAAAATTTTGAGTTAATAAGCCGTCACGGCTAAATTAACCTCCTTATTTGAATTAAAAAATGATAAATAAATGAACAAATTTAAATTAAAAAAAATTATTATAAATATTCACAAATAAGAAAAGGAAAAAGATATTTTTAATATTTTTTAATAAAAAAAATGCAAAAGAGAATAAATATATTTTTTTAGAGGAATTTGAAGACCATTAAACTGTCACAACTCAAATGTCCAAATTATTGAGTTAACGAATTGTCACTACTAAATTAACATTTTTAATGTAATATTCCTCCATATATAAAAAAATCATTAGAAAAATATTTTCAAGTAAAATGAATTATGAAAATTTAATTTTGACTTGACAGGGATCAGAATCGCCTGCTCTTACGTATCCCCGGGTGCAATGAGGAACTCAAAGTTACGTAGTTCTGTAGAAAATAAGTATATATTTGATAGATTTTATTAGGAAAAAAAAATAAAATAAACTTAAAAGAATTTCATTTTTGCATGTGACTTAGGATAGCATATGCTATACAATAAACCTTTACATTTCTGTGAAAATTGAGGATGACGAGCTATACATCAACTTCATGAGTTGTTGCATGAAATAATGATTTAACCCCAAAAACTCTAAAATAACCAAACTTTTTGTTTTGATTTGATTTTTATTTTTTTTTAAAAAAAAAGAGGATGAACCAAACAGCTTACATTAAAAAAAACTTTTTAAGAGACCAAGCCCAAATATCTAAACCAAAAAAAAACCTAATGAAATAAAAATCAAAAAGAACTTGACGCAAAAGAATGAAGTAAAAAAAAACAAATAAAATAAAGAAAGTGAAAAGGAACCTGACATAAGAAACGGAATAAAACAAACCAAATGAAATAAAAAAATAAAAAACAAGCCTGACGCAACAAACAAAAAAATAATAAAAAAAAGGTCAAAAAAAGTTTGACACAAGAAACGAAATAAAAAGCAAACAATAAAATAATTAAAAAAAGGAAAGGCAAACTCCCTAAAGTAACTCTGTGACAAAATAAAGCAGAGAAACGGGGTGATGTTATGATGGCTAGCACAGGTGGCCGAGAAGAAAAGCACCACGATGGTAACAGATGGCCACCGTGACGGAAGGCAACGGCGCAGGCACGGAGAGCGGCAATGGGAATAGCTGTCACGGCGGTGTTCCCCACGAGGACTCAGCAAGTAGCGGTGGGCGGTCTTGGGTGCTGGATTGCTATCAAGGAGATGATAAAGGATGATGGTGGGAGTTGTGTGTGTGAAGGTTCTATGAATGGAGACCTCCCCCTCTGTGCTCCTCTCTGTATCTCCCCTTCCCTTTTTTTATTGTTTTATGGTGGAACGATGCAAATGGTGATGAGTCTAATGGATCAACAGTGTACAAAAAAAAAAAAAGTATGAAGCTGTCTTTGTGCCCAGACCTTCACGAGGACGCACACTTCTCTATATCCTTCTTGGTGTGTATTCACTGATTTTCTATGTATCTCCTATCTTGTTGATTTCACTTTGTGTGTATCTATTTTTTTCGTATCCCTTCTCTGATCTCTCTCTTTTATTTTTTTTGGAATTCCCCCTGAAATCAACCAAAAACTCCCCTTTTATAGCTCCGCTAAGATAATTTTTTGGTCCTCTTGTGATCTGATTACTGATTTCATGGGATTTTCCTTGATTCTCTAATCTTCACATGCATTGTTGGGTTCTGCCATTTCTAACCTGTTCTTGTTTGGTGCCTACTGTTTTTGACTCCGATGCATGTTTTTTGCAACTTTGTCAGGCACTCGTTTGAATTCTCTGTAGTCTTGCACGCTTCAGCATCCAAACTTCGTTGTTTTGCTAGGCACCAATTTTTTTCTCTCTTCAGGCTGTTTTGATTTTCAGTTTCCTCCTTTTTATTTTTATTTTTACAAATAAATTAAAATGAAAATGAAATGGGCTAAGATCGTAAACAATGACAACAAAAATTGTAATAGGTTTCTTCTTTTTTTTTTTTGTTTTAATGAAATGAAATGGGCTTAATTTAAGAATCCCAAAAAAAGAAAAAAAAAGTGAAAACGAGCTTTTTTTTTTTTAAAAAAAAAATGATAACAACAACAAAAAATGAAATGGATGAAATGGATTGAAAATTTTTTTGGCTGGACAAAATCGGGTGTTCACAGTGAAAAAAATGGAAAGTAATAAATGAAGAGAAAATGTATGTTTTCTTTTTATATATCTGGACGGATGACACAAAAATACAAAGAAAGAAAAGAAGAATTATATTAAAATATAGAAAAATCAAATTTAAATGGCATGTATTTCTTTATTATAATAAATAACAAATATTTTCAAAAGTTAATTATCATTGTCATTTCATCAATTTTTCTATCATTGTTGATTGTTTTCTTCTCATTAGAGAGGATAATACTTTTATGGATTGTTTGGATACGAAGAGAAAATGAGAGAAAAGAAAATGAGAAGAAAGAAAGTTGGAAAGGGAAGAAAATTGAGAGAAAAGAGTGTTTTATTTTCTTTTTTTTGGATATAAAGAAAATGAGAGGAAAGGAAAAGTTATAAATTGTATAAAATGTCATGTATATCCTTAACAAATAAAATATATGTTTAAATAAAATCATATATACAATATATTATAAAATATAAGCATATTATTTTCATTGTATGTATCTCTTAATTAATCATATTTTATATAAATATTATTATATAAATAATCATATTTTATCATGAATACTGTCTATCATTTGTTTTTCTTTTCACCTTAAATGATATGTTAAAAATAAAATTTACTGTGCACAAAGTTATAAATTCACCCACTTTAATTTTCTCACGTCTTCTAGTTTTCATCACATATTAGCAAAGAAAATTTACAATTTTTATTTCTTTCCTTATTTTTTGTTGAACCAAATGAGATGAAATTCTAGTTTTCCTTCTTTCCAACTTATTTCCGTCACTTTTCTCTTAATCCAAACCAGGACGTAGTGTGCTTCTCACTAGCATATTTTTTCCATCTCTTCCACTTTCCGCCAAAACAAACATGAGAAAAGCTCTCTCTTTTCTCTCAATTTTATTTTTCTTTATTTTGCGTCATATTATATTCTTTTGAAATAAATGAGAGGCTAACAATTGGCTACCTTCACTATGTAAGTGAAATAATAATATAAATATTAGAGAAAGTCGGTGCGATTTCTAAGGGTATGTTTGGATTGATGGAAATGGATGAATTGAGAAGACCGTTGGAATTGATCCAAATTCCAAATTGAAGATTGCTATTGATAGTTTCCAATTTTAAAAATATGTGGAAAAGATTTGAAAAATATTTGAAAGAAAAAAAATGGGCAATCTTTTTATATTTGAAAAATATATTAAGATTTGAAAATTTATTAGGATTTTATATAGAATTGGAAATTATTAATTATTAGGATTAAGGTCGAATTTTGTGAGTGTGAAACCATTATAAATAATAGTTTAGGGAATTATTTTAGATACGTGAGGAAAATATAATTGAGAAATTAAAAATGGAGAGCGGAGAGAAAGAGGATGATGATGAGGATGACATGGACGATGAAGAGGAAATTGATGAAACTAATGCGATGGAAGGTTTGTAACTTTTGCTAAGAAATTTGCATTGATGAAGAGTTTGCAACTTTTGCCAGAAAAGTTACCATGATGGAAGGGTTTGCAACTTTTGCCGAAAAAGTTGCCTTGATGAAGAGTTTGCAACTTTTTCCCAAAAAGCTACCATGATGAAAAGGTTTGCAACTTTTTTCAGAAAAGTTACTTTGATGAAGGGTTTGTAGCTTTTGCCAGAAAAGTATTGATGATATTATGTTCCATGAGTAGCGGCAGTGCAAGTGAGGATAACTTGTGTCGAAAGTCTTCCTGACAATGCGATGTTAGGTGGCGTGTTCCATGAATAGCGGTAGATTTATTTGAGATTTGTTGAGATTGATGATTGTATTCCTTATTAAATTAGTGGATTGATTTGTGAGATCATGGATGTAGACAGTTATGGCCAAACCACGTTAATCTTCTTGTGTTTGTCTACTTTGTTGATTAGATTGATTTATGTTGTGTGAGAATTATTTCCCAATAAGTGATATTAGAGCAAGTTCTAATCTGTTCTGGTTTCGAAGATGCAAATCTTGGAATTACAGTTTTGTAGTGGGCTTTCTTTTTATGGATCTTTGATGAAGGTGGAGCACTCATAAAGATTTTTGTTTTAGAATTTGAAGATCGGGTGGAATTTGGATCAAGGTGGGGGTTGTTGGAATTGATCCAAATTTCTAATTGAAGATTCCTATTAATAGTTTCTAATTTTAACAATATATAGAAAGGATTTGAAAAAGATTTGAAAGAAAAAAAATGGGCAAGATTTTTATATTTGAAAAATCTGTTAAGATTTGAAAATTTATTTGGATTTTATATAGAATTGGAAATGATTAATTGTTAGGATTGAGGTTGAATTTTGTGAGTGTGAAACCATTATAAATAATAGTTTTGAGAATTATTTTAGATATGTAAGGAAAATATAATTAAGAGTTTAAAAATGGAGAGCAAAGAGAAAAAGGGTGATGATGAGGATGACACAGATGATGAAGATGAAATTGATGAGACTAATATGATGGATGGTTTGCAACTTTTGCTAGAAAAGTTGCGTTGACGAAGGGTTTGCAACTTTTGCCAGAAAAATTGCCATGATGGAAGAGTTTGCAGCTCTTGCCAAAAAAATTACTTTGATAGAGGGTTTGCAGCTTTTGCTAAAAAAGTTGTATTGATGATGTTATGTTCCATGAGTAGCGGCGGTATAAGTGAGTATAGCTTGTGTCGAAAGTCTTCTTGATAATGTGGTGTTAGGCGGCGTGTTCCGTGAATAGCGGTAGATTTGTTTGAGATTTGCTAAGATTGGTGATTGTATTCCTCATTAAATTAGTGGATTAATTTGTGAGATTGTGGATGTATGCAATTGTGGCCAAACCTCATTAATCTTCTTGTGTTCCTCTACTTTGTTGATTAGATTGATTTATGTTGCGTGAGAATTATTTCCCAACAGAGAGTAGGAAGAAACAGTTTGATTTTTAAAAAAATGGATGGAATAGAATAGAGGAAGATAGAATATTCTATGTCTAATTCTATTATTTCTTCTTATTTCCCTTCTCCCAATTTAGGAGGAATGAGATGGAATCCTTGATTTTTTTTTTTACCTTCAAAATCATTGCTATTCTATTGAATATCCAAATAATGGAACGAAATATTACTCCATTCCATTACTAAAATGTCTAAACAATGGAGTGGAGTCATTATGTCATACTACTCCATTTTCCTTCCCCCGATTGATGCATTTTTTCAATACATTTTTTCACTAAATTTGTTTATTTACATATTTTTTAAATAGTAGAAGTTAACCATATTTATTAACGTGACTATATATAAGTAGATGATAGTATAAACTCTTTTATATTTTATACTGTTAGTGCATTAAAATTATTATTTTTTATTTCAACAACTGTTTTTATGAAAATAAAGAAAATTTCCATAACCTTAATTAAACTAAACTCATTAAACCTCATAATTTCCAAAAACAAAAAAAAAAATGCAAAGTATTAAGACTTGGTTTGGTGGTGCTCTCAAGGTTTTGAAAACCAGATTGAGCATTGAACTGGATGAGGTACTGGTTCAGAGGTTCAGCCTGTTCAACTGGGAGTTCAACGGAATATAATATATATATATATATGCTAATATAAATATCTAAATATATATATAATTATTTATTAAAATATAATTAGTTTTGATGAAAACAAATTCTATTAATGATGTTATAAGAAATTATTTTAAAATCTGTTAGTATTAATTTATGTAGGTGGTTCAACTTCTTTTCTTTTTTTTTTTTTTGGTTTGGTTATAGAATCTATTAGCATTCTCTAACAAAAGGCGGTTCGTTTAATTAGGCCCAAAATGTTATAATATAGCTCAGTAATTCCATAAATAAAAAAACCCTAATGTGTTAGTGTCATGACCCGACTTGGGCATATAACCGACACGTGAGGAATCCTCATTCCCACGCAAGCCTCGTGATCTCTGAGTCCCTCTATATGCATAATTTAATTTAAAATCATTTTCCAAAACATAAATTCATCTTTGACATAAATGTCTAACTTTTTGAAAAACAAATCATCATAAATACTTTCATAATCAACCTCTAATATATATCTCTGATACAAAACTGTCACGACCCGACCTGGGCCCGTGACAAGCACGTAGGGAATCCTCATTCCCACATAAGCTCATGACCTCTGAGTCTCTCTATATGCATAAAATAATATATTTTTCATTATGAATCATAACTTTCTCTAAAACTCTGTATAAACTATATATCTGGAATTATAAAACTGAATTACTTGATATATGAAGCTTTGAAAACCTCTTAATCATACTCCGAAAATCCATTCAACGTGTGAATTGAATCATAAGTAAATCTCTAGTTTATTACATAAACTCTAATTAAATTCTACAATTTCAAATCCTCACTTGTGAATTGAAAACAAATACATAACTTTTCAAATACTGAAACCAAATACATAATCTGAAAATAATGCATGGTTCGGATCCTATCTGCACATCTACTAGAGCACTCCACTCAAAGAAGACTCTAACTAGGCCTTACTTCAAAGTAAGACTCACCACTGAGAATGGCAACGTTTGCCAAACCGTAAGTTGAGCAACATCTGCATTTGCAACTATGAGGAGCAAGGGAGATGGGTGAGTCAACGGACTCAGTGAGTGAACTCTCACCCATCATCCACATGGGACAACAACAATCATATATATATATGCACTGGAAAAATATTTCTAATATTTACATAACATAGCTATTCTCGGGAAAACACTTTCCATGCCATGAATTCATAAACAAGCATCTCTAAAACCATAATATGTTACAAATCATTTGATGTTTTTGTATATAATCTAATAGAAAATATATCTCTATATTCATAAATTCATAGAAAAACATCTCTAAATTCTTACTTCAACAAGAATATCATCATTTCTCATATATATAATATCTCTTAAATCAAATATTCTCTTAAAACATCAATAATCTCTAAAAATCATTAATACTCTTTGAAAACATAAAAAACAGTACTCTACTAGAGAAACAGGAATCTCTGCTCTATGGTTCTTCAAGAACCGAAGATGTTATGCTCTATGATCCATTGGGATCTAATACGGACATCTAAATAGGTTTCATTCTCTGCTCTATGAGATTGTCTTCTCAGGACAACTTGGTACCAAGGTTAACGATCGAGTTTAGCCGTTAACTCACTATCTGTTTCTCTATAGCTACCGTCTAGTTTCTAATTCAATAAACATATTATTTTCTCTAAATCTCTGTTATATAATTTTCTAATTCAATAAACATATTATTTTCTCTAAATCTCTGTTATATAATCTAATCTGAGAATCAAACTCTTTCATACATAATCACTCTATTTCTTAAAATCATCAAGATAATTCATAAAATCTCTAGACAAATCATACTCATACTCTAGCTCTTTATAAAACTATTTAAATATAAAAACTCTTAAAACTCTAAAAGCTCTGGACTCGTACAACTCTAGCAACCTGACTTTAGCATAACTGTGACTGTGAAATCATGTCCAAGGGATCACCCGCTTGCAGGTGTTTCAATTTCAAACTTACAAAATATGTATCTGGCAATCGCTACGAATCATACTGGATTTTGTATTTTTGGAATATCACAAGACTGAATTTCTAAAATCTCATTTCTCAAGATAACCTCTTTTATAAATTAATAACTCTAATATCAAAGATTAAAACGGAAAGGTTCAAATCATGAAATCTCTAACATTATAATAAAATGTCTCTACTCTATATTCTTTGCCAAAACATCTTAATTGATACTCTAAAATCATATTTCGAAATCTCTAGTCTTGAGGTATGAGTATGTCATAACTCGTGAAACATTTTGGATATGCTAAAAACTTATTAAATCGTATAATCTCGCACTAAATCTCTTCATGAATATATGTAAAATATTTTCATAGCACTCTATACATCAATCATGGCCCCATGGTTTTCTAAATACATAATTTATGCTCTTTGAAAATTATACTCCTTGTCTAGATTGTCATACTTGCAAAATCATATATATATATAGTCATCATTTCATCTCTAATGTCATATTTGACCATCATAATGCATAAAACATATTCATAATGATAAAACTAAGGTTATAAGATTAAACCCACTCATCGTTTGGAGCCGAGAGTATGGGCACCACTAACTTGACCTCTGAAACATGGAATGGCACCAACAACTGCAATAGAGTAATATTGACTCAAGATTAGTCTCCTCTAATCTCTAAACAACTCTAATCTAGCTTTAACAAGATTGGGGGAGCACCCCCACTTGACAACAATGAAGAAAAACAACAACCTAAACCAAGAATATGAAAGAATGGGAAGAACAGAGACAAAATCTATCAACATAAACATACCTTGAAGGTTGGGAATGATTGATTGGAGAGGATTTTTGTGGAAAAGAGAGGAGGAGAGTTGGAGAGTATAGGGTTTCAGTTTTGGGGATAAAAATCCGAGTTGGGGGTGTTTAAAAAGGGGTGGAGGGCTCACTTACGTGAAACGTCGACTTTTGCACTATTGCTGTACCACTGACACCGCTTTAGCGGTCTTGCCACTTATGACCGCTATAGCGGTCTTGGACCGTTATAGTGGTCTCCAGCGACCTAAAATCCATGCTGCCATATACTATGACCGCTATAGCGGTGATAATTCACCACAAAACCCAGTTCAAGGGTCATTCATGCATCTTGGGCCTTCCTAGCCACATGAGTGGGTTCTAGGAGACCCTGGGCCAGTACGGAACTTATCCGCCGCCGCGTATACCTCGGGTATCAACAAAACACATAAGTTTCTCTTAATACAAAATAAACCATAGAATTTGTAATCATGAAAATACAAATTATTCATGATAAAAAAAATATGTCAGTTTATCTCTATGGTCCAAAACCTTACCCGTCATGCACACTGGAGCACTCTATCTCTAAACAAAATATCAAAAGTACTTCACTCACAAAGTGAAACTCACCAACTGGGAAATCTCTACTACCGGGGGGGGGGAGGGGAGATGGAAAAGAAAAACCCGCGGTGTCTATTGCACCTGTAATGGAGGAAGAGAAAGGGGTGAGTTTCATCTAAAACTCAGTGAGTCAGTCCTCACCCATAACCCTCTCATAGGATAGTCAAGGGAAATAAATAATATATATATCAAACCAGTTAATGCAATAACTCTAAAGTTAATTCAATAACTCTAAAGTTCATATTTATAGAAATAACAAATAGTTCTGAAATCAATATTCTGTAGAAATCATAAACCACAGTATGCTAATAAAGAAACAGAAATCTCTAGTTATGCCCAATTCATATGACATAACAAATCTCTGGTTATGCATAGCATAACAAAATCTCTAATCTCTGGGGTACCTAACTAGGTCCCGTTCATTATTTCTCTGGCCCTAAGGCGACTTGGTATGCCAAGGTTAACAAAATAACTGCCACAATCTATTTCTCTATAGCTACTATCTAGTTCAATCAAAAATCTAAATCTTTTCTCTATATCTCATAAATCTTCTACCCTAGAGTCTATAAGCTCTAGCATATACATATTCTCTACTCTGGAAATCATCACAATGTTTTACAAATCTCTAAATATAATTATATTCATACTCTAGCTCTTTGATAAAAATCGCTTTAACAATAATAGTCCCGTGAGTTTTCGAAAAAACATATTTTATGCTATAATTTACTAAAATTAACTCTAATGATTAACATAAGGATTATAGGATCTGAACCCATCCACCATTTAAAACCGGGAGTATGTGGGCCCCACCAACTTGACTTGAAGAGTTTGGAATGGCACCAACAATTGTCATGGAGCAACCATAACTCTAGGTTAATCTCTAAAAATCTCTAGAGAGCTCTATTTTAAACTCCAGATTAATCTCTAAAAATCTCTAAAGAGCTCTATTCTAACTCTACTAAAATTGGGGAAACACCCCCACTTAACAAAAATGAAAAAAATAATCAGACCAAATCTGAGATCATGGAGGAATAAAGACATAATTTAACAACATATATTTATCTTGAAGCTTTGGAATGATGGATTTGAGAGGATTTGGGAAAATGAGAAAAATTGATGGAGAAGAAGAAAGGGTCGCGTTTCTGCTTTCTTTTGCCCGATTTGGAGGGTTTTTAAAGGGATCAGGGTCTCACTGATATTGCTATAGCGGTCTAACATCGTCTCATGGTCCCCACAGAGACACTTATGACCGCTATAGCCTCAGACCATTGCACCACTTGAACACTCTGGTGACCACTATAGTGGTCCTGGATCGCTATAGCGGTACCTCAGACCGCTGCACCACTTGAACACACTCTGGTGACTGCTATAGCGGTGACAACAACCCCCAACTTCTATGTTTTTTAGTCATTCTGGCATCTGGGTCAGGACCACTATAACAGTGACAGCAACCCCCAACTTTTGTGTTTTTCAGTTATTCTGGCATCTGGGTTGTTCCAACACTCACTTATGTACATTTCTTAATTTTGTTTTACTCTCCATTAACTTTGTTTACTCTCCATTAACTTTAAAACATAAATGTAAATAAGAAAATACCCCCTATTTGGATTCAAATAAAATATCAAAAAAATCAAAACTCCATCAAATCAGAATTCAAATTTTGGGTTTTAGTTCAAATCCGGGAATTTTTTAGATTTTCTAAACTTGTGAGTTAACAATGAAACATGTGCAAGTTTCATAAAATTCATTAAAAATCACTCTTCAACTTGTTTTCCCTCAAGGAACAATTACTGGGACTTTTGATCCCAAGAATATAGTTCTATCATATAGCCTTCCAAGGAGGTGTAGGATCCAGACTTAGTGAAATTCAGGACCCAACGGTGGTTCCCATGGAATCCTTGAGGCTATATAAAAGCTTACTGTTGACTCGTGTACCTCAGGTATCATAGTTAACTATACTGTAAATGAAGATATTGCACGAGAAGATGATTGAATTGTGTTTTTGAATGTTTTTACTCTCTAAAAACTCAAACAAATTTATTAAATGTTTAAACTTGAAGGCAGCAGAAAAACACAAGTTAACAAGCTTTAAAAAGTTAATTTCTAAAGTGTCTAGAAACTAAATAAAAACTTCAGAAAGATATTTAAGCCAGTATAAATGTTCACACAGCAATTAAGGAGATAGGGAGAAAAGAATATCACACAAATGATTTTATATTAGTTTAGCTAACTCTGCCTACATCTAGTTCTAAACAAATTTGTTGAGTTCCATTACCAATCACGTTCTCAACTTGAGAAAGTCATATATTCTTTTTACTAGTTTTCTCAGGCTATTTCCAGTGAGCAATTAGTATAGTTGACCCTTACTCACAAGTAGTTTTCTTCCTAGTCTCTCCAAGCTAATCGTACGCAGATCACTAATGGATTAAGATACAAAAGGTATAAGGTTTTGGTGTTTAACACTCCAAGAAAAACACCCAAGTTTCTTAAGATAATAAATTGTATAAGGAAACAACTTGAGAGATTCTTTCTAATCTTCTATTGAAGAAAGTTTGCTAAGAAGTACAAGAAAGAAGATTTTCTTTATCAAAAACTGAATTCAATATAAGAAAGAACTTCAAAAAGTAATAATGTTGCTTGAAAGCCTTATGTGCAAAGGTCCTTCAAGTTTGAAGGCTTTGTCCTTTTATACTTGAATTTGAATAGATCAGTTGCCCTCTTGATCTTTTCTCTTCATGATACGTTTTGATCAAGTTCGTGTGTCCTAGGATTTAGTCTTCTAGACATGTGACCTTAGCTATGTGCGTGATAGCTATTGTAGTACAACAAACCATTGTCAATTATTTCTGAACAATACTTCAGAAACTAAATCTTCAATTTGAACATGGTTTTTGAACTTCTCCTCTTATGAAAACTACATAAGAGATGTGAATATCCAAGTATAAAGTTGATATGTCACTTTCATTACTTTCTGAGGTTTTGAATTCTTTGGAAATTCAAATTTCATTTAATTTCTAATGACCTAGTGTAGTTTTGATGTAAGATATGATTTCTAATGAGCTTTCACACTTTCTGAGCCTTTTATGTTCCATCTGAACTTCTTTTTGAGACAGATGATGATCTTTAAAAAGAGTTGATTTTCTTCAAAGATGATCACAAATGAGAATAACGATAATGCATTTGAATTAATCATGAGAGAGTGCATTCTTAGGTTATTATGCCACTTTCTGAAGTCATAAATTAGTTTCTGAAAGCCTAGTCTCATTTTCTGATACTCTAGCTTGCTTTTTTAAGCTTCGTACATATTGTAATTCACTTTCTGAACAATTTTTCACATGGTTAAGTATCTGAATCTCTTTGAATGAGATTTTGATCATATTAAATCGTGATAATATGAAAAATCTTTCAAGAAAATTGGATATATAACCTATTAAGCACTACAACAACTCAAGCAAACCATTAGTTCATTATTCAAAATATTTTAACAAAATTTATTTTGATTCCATTCAAAACCTAAGCTATGATAATTTTGTCAAGAGTTTTGAAGCTAACATATACTTTATCACCATTATGAGCAGCTGCACACCTTGGTTCCTTCCCTAAATAATGAAGCTCCTCCTTTTCTCCTTCACGCTACCACACATCAAATGCTCAGGTGCTTGTTTTCTCCACCAAACAACAATCCAACACAACATTTCTTCCACACTAGTACTCCCCCTCCTTTTCCTCCTTCCACCTTCCTTCATTCCTGATACTCTTTCTCCTCCACTTTTTCTGCCACCATCTCCTCTGCTGCTAGGAACACCTTGCATGCCATCGACATATCTGGCTTTATCTATTCTAGTGCTGGTGATCTGCATGGCTTAGGGGTGGCATCTTTTTTCACTTTTTTTATTGCTCATTAATCTGCCTGGTTGCCAAACCGCTACGAGTATAAGTGGGTTTCTGGTTTTTTGGATTGTTGATCGATTTTTGTGACAATGGTTTTTGGTACTTGACTGCCTGGTTGCCAAACCACTACGAGTATAAGTGGGTTTCTGGTTTTTTGGATTGTTGATCGATTTTTGTGACAGTGGTTTTTGGTACTTGACTAGACCTAACACTGGATCGATTCTTGATTCTAGTCTAATTCAGTTTTCAAAATAATGAGTGCTCTCTAATAGGGTCCTTTGCTTATAAAATAATAAGCTAATTTTTCTATTTGGTAAATAGAAAAGTAAATATATTTTTGCTTTTTTGACTTTTCAAAGCCATGAGTGCTTTTTAGAGTTGACCTAGACTCTTCGAAACTTAAAACGTCAATATAATCCTACTCTAATTAATGATAATAGAAGTATATTTTAAGAATAATTTTATAATATATTTACTAAATACTATTACAATGATTCTCTTGTTGAGCAAAATTTTGTATTATTTTAAAAATACTACTATAACTCTTTAAAGCTTTAATAGAGAGCTCAAAAAGTTCACAAACTCAAAAAAAAAAAAAAAACTTCACATCAATATCAAACCAACCAATCCTAAAATTGGCACATGTAAGGTGGTGTTGTTTAGAGAGAGGGGGTGTTTGGAAATCCTTGAAATTGAATTCACTCAAGAATTAGAATCCAATTCCTTGATTTGGAACTAAATAATAGCATGAAATTGAAATCAAAGTGGAATTCATTTCCTTTCAAATGCCCAAAAGTAAATCACAGCTAATGATGTCTGATTTGGGGGATAGAATTGATGTTAAAAAAATCATCTACCCTGAATACCCTCGACCCTACTCTTCCCCACAACAGAAAACACACTTTCCCTAGTTGCAACAGTTCTCTCCTTGGCACTCACTCTACTCTCCCCCTCTTCTCTCTATCTCTCTGTCTATCTAGACTACCTAATACCTATTATGACTAGGTTGTGTTAATTCATTTAGTGCCATGCACCTTTTCATCTTATTCCTTGGTAGGGATTATACTTTAACTTATGAAGCATAGACACACCATCAGGGTGCCGTGTCATGTGTCAAACACGTGTTCATTTCAGATTTTACACGACGTATTAATGACACATATTTGCATATATTTAATTTAAAATTTACTTTTTTCTTACTCTAACATAGAAAAACACAATATAAACAAGGTTATAAAAAAGAATATAATTTATAACATTTTGAGTTTGTAAGAAAATAAGGCATAATTGAAACTTATATAAATGATATTTTGAATAATGTATCATTTTCTTTAAATTTTTAGCTATATATATGCCATATTAGTGTCATGTAATTTTTCAACTTTGGTGTGTCGCTCATGTCCATTTCACGTCGTGTCTCTTGTTCGTGTCAGTGTCTGTGCTTCATAAACTCTAACAAACTTTTCGAAAGATATGCTTTGGCTTGAAATATTAGTTATTGTTTTTGAAAAATCGGAGGTTATGTGCATTTTCTTTGTTGGTGTCTTCATGTGCTTTTAGTGTTTTTCTTTTCTTTTTTTGTTTCGATTATGTCATGTAATCTAATGGATAATTGAATTTGTTATTAAAAGATGATGTTTTATTAATGAAAGGTAAAATAATTAAAATAAATAATTTAATTCATATTTAGATCCATTTCAAAATAATTAGGCATTGAATTCAATTTTGTAATTTACTAACTTATTTTAAATATAAAAGTTGAATTGAGTTTTATTATGAATTCAATTCTTACTAAAATTTAATTCAATTCTATCTCATTAAAATATTCGAGTCATTCATATACATACATATATCTATACATACTACAAATGAGAAGTGCTAATTTCCACTGTAGAGCTTCTGTTCACCATCCAGGTGCTTCTCCCATGAATTTTTTGAGTTAGAAAAATGGCAACTATATCTGACTTGGGGTGTCTATGTTGAAGTCAATATTTGTAAGCGGTGATGTAATGAAAAATGTTACAAAATTAGCAACTACACCTGGTTTGGGTGTCTATTTTTGTTTCAAACTGTTCACATTTTGTTTCTACTGTTTATGCCCTTCACAAGCCACTTGCCCTTAGCATGACATTTTGGTCATGACACCCCAGTACCAGGTGCTCTACCTCGAGAGTTTTTTGTTTATATTGTTCATGCCTTGGTCCAAGAGCTCGGCCACATGGCAAGCATGCTTGGTGGGGATAACGTATTGGAAATAGAGCTCGGCTAATAGGAAATATAACTCAACCATAGGAATCAGAGCTCGGCCAATAGGAAATAGAGCTCAGACACGTGGCATAATAGATCCTGCGTTTGGCCGAGTTCTATTTCCACTGTTCACGCCCTGTTCACAATCCACTCGGCCTCGGTGTGACACCTCGGTGACATCTTGGTCATGACACCTCGGCATTAGGTACTTGGCCTCGAGAGTTTTTGGTTTCTACTGTTCATGCCTTGGTCCAAGAGCTTGCCTACATGGCAAGCAGAGCACCTAGTCGGGATGGAGCTCGGCGTATTGGAAATAGAGCTCGGCTAATAGGAAATATAACTTGACTAATAGTAAATAGAGCTTAGACACATGACATACTAGGTCCTGCGTGTGGCCGAGTTCTATTTCCACTATTCATGCCCCATTCACAAGCCACTCGGCTTAGGCATGACACCTCGGCACTAGCTACTCAGCCTATAACCAAGCTCAAGAGCTCGAGAAGCCACTCGGCCTTAGCATGACACCTCAGTCATGACACCTTGGTACCAGCTACTCGGCCTCAAGTTTTTGTTTCTACTATTCATGCCCTGGTCCAAGAGCTCGACCATATGGCAACTGCCTGGTTGGGATGGAGCTCGGTGTATTGGAAATAAAGCTCGACCAATAGGAAATATAACTCGACTAATGGGAACTATAGCTCGGCCAATAAGAAATAGAGCTTGACCAATGGAATTTCTATTGTTCATGCCCTGTTCACAATAGAGCTCGGTTACAAGTCCAAGAGATTAGCCATATGGCATACTAAGTCTAGCATTTGGCCAAGTTCTATTTCTTCAACTGTTCATGCCCTATTTACAAGCCACTCAGCCAAGGTATGAGATCCTTTGTCCTCTTCGTCGATTCGATCGACTTATTTTTGTAAGTGTCAGGGACCTATAGTATTCCTATTTTTACAATTATGAAAGACCTTAACACTAATATATCTTTTTTTTTATCGGGGATGAATTTGTCCATCAATAAAATTGCAGGGATCAATTTAGGTGTTTTCTCATGATACAATTTTAGTAAAGAATATATATGGTTTTGGTTTAAGTTAGGGGTAAAAAAATATTTTGATTGATTAAAATAGATTACATCAGTTTTTTCCAAGGAAGAGAAAACCAGACCGGGTATCGAACTGGCCAAAGTACTGGTTCAAAGGTTTAGAGGTCCAACCGGTTCAACTGGAATGTAATAAAAATATATATAAATATATACATATGATTAATTAGAATATAAATAAATATATTAAATCATTAATATTAACATAATCAATAAATATATATATATATATATATATATATAAATAAACATAATCCATATAAAATTTCTCTAGTCTCAACCTCACAGTACGATCACAAAGCATTTGAAAACAATATTTGTTAGTAACCAGTGAGGTTTATAGTGAGCAGTTTACAAATAATGGAGAGAGGAGAATAACAACCCAATAATTTTTATTAATGTCCTTCTTTGGTTTCATTTTTTTTTATTTTTTGCTCTATGACTATCATAAGATATCAATATTTAAGTTTTAGAAAAAAAGAATTTTGCAAAAAAAAAAAACCCGATCCGACCGGTTCGATTTTCCCCGGTTTTCTTGGTTTTGACTTCTCCTAATTTTTATCTTAATCGGATGAGTTTAGGTTACTTGGTCAGACCTATTGGTCCGATTTTCTTAACTATGGTTTTTTCTCATATACAATCGATTTTTGGTACTAGAAACTTTCTTTAAATTTAAACATAATCAATTCATATTAAACATTAGGAACTAATTTGGATAAAAGAAAAAGAAAATCACATCTATGACAAGATTATATATACATTTATATATATATATATATATAGAGAGAGAGAGAGCTGTTGCTGTTGAAAGTTGAAAGTTGAGAGTTGAGAGTTGAGTTGAATGAAGCTCTAACATCACGTGACCGGTGACCCTCCCTCCCTTCCTCACCGTTAGTTAAATTGGCAACTTCTTCGTCCCTTCCTTCTTCACTCTCTCTCTCCTTTCGCTTTTACCTTCTGCTTTGCGTTTTGACGACCCAAAAAAAAAAAGCCCTAGTCACAATCAATCTCTTCAATTTCTATCCATTTCTTCCAAACTCCTCTCTCTCTCTCTCTCAGGTGAGCCCCTCACTCTCCCACAACACCCCCTTTCCAGTTCTTCTTTTTCCAATCTTAAAATTGAAAGTGAAATCAAAATTAAATTGAAAATTTCGTACTCCCTTTTATCTTCATCATCGATCCCTGCGATTCATGGTCAAAATTAACCTTGCTCAGTGATTATTTCCCTTAATTTTATGAGACTTGAAGAAAAAAGAATTTAACGTATGGGGCTTTTAAATTTGGCAATTATGTGTTTTTGATGTGCAGATTAGGTTTTGCAGAGGTTAGAATTTCTCGATTTTCCGCGCGGTGAGAATTTTCGGTAAAAATTCGATAACTTAGAAAGAGGAAAAAACGGGGTTTTGTTGTTTAAAGTTGTAGAAGTGAGAAGGCTCTGATGAGAATTGTTAGGGGAATGCAGAGATCGTTTTGCGCGAAGAAGAAGAAGGAGGAACAGGAGAAGGCTTTGTGCTGGAACAACAACAACAACAACTCCTTCAGTGAACGTGGCATCGGCATCGCTGCGCCAAAGGCTAGGACCCGCAACAAACGCATGAAAAGCTAGGGTTTTCAATTTTTGAGCTGTGATTTTGGGGATTTTTGGGTTTGTTTCGTGAGGGGTTTTCTGGGATCAACTTTTGCTGCGATGACTCGTATTTTGGTTCAAAGGGGTTCTTCTAGTGGTGGTGGTTCTTCTTCTTCTTCGAATCCAAACAACACAAACCGTTCTGGGTCTTCTTCTAGGGTTGAGCCTCAGGTTGCTGTTGCTGTTGCCCCCGCTGTGAGGGATGAGGAAAATGGAGATGAGGTGCTTGGGGTTGTTGTTGGTAATGAGGTTTTGGAGAGTAGTGATTGTACTAAGGGAAAAAGTGATGAGCTTTTGATGGGTGGTGGTAGCATTCATTTTGAGCAGGGTGGTGATGGTTCATCATATGGTGGTGATGATGATGATGATGTAGCTGTTGTTGTTGTTGAGAAGGATGTTAAGGATGAGGTTGTGTGTCCAAGAGAGGTTGTGAAGAGGTTGAGTGGGTTGAGGATTTCGGAAAGAGTGGATGTCGAGGGCTCAAGTGGGGGCTCTTGTTCCCTCCCTGCTGGTGGGGTTAGTTCGTGTCCTCCACCGCCTCCTGTTCCGCCTCCTAAGCCTTCCGCGGCTAACTTGAACTCGAGGAGGAATGTGTCGGGGAGTTCGAATTCTGCCAATGTAGGATCATCTAGAAGAGTGCCTGCTGCATGGCCTGTTGTTTCGTCTAGGACTTCGCCTACTGGGTCTCGGCCTTCTTCCCCGAGGTCACATGACAGTGAGGGATACAATAGTGCTGATGAACAGAAGCCTTGCTTTGTATCCTCTTATGATGATTTTGTAAGTTGATAATTGTACATGATTTAATAAGTGAATATAGGAATATGGTCGTTGGTTTATATTTCAATATTGCTACTAGTCCTTGCAGGGGATTCTTATAGGCTTATGCGAGTTGATTCTAAGAAAAGACTAGTTAGGAACATGGTAGATAATTTGGTTTACATCTCTATGTTATAATAAAATAATACTGGCAGCTAAGTAACTGTTTAATCTCTTTAGCATTTCATCCCTGTTATGGACATGAAATAATTGGGATATCATGATGGAATAGTTTTCAACTTGGTTTTTATCATTTTACCATATCACTATATAGATACATACTATTATCTTGTAACTATTTTATTAAGTTTAATTTCACAAAGAAAATGTTTAATTTGTATTCAGTGCATGGCATTATTCATCATTCATACTCTTGACTTCCTGCATTGGAAACGCTATGCTGGGGTGTGCTTTAATCCCTAGCTAAGAGATGTTATAATGTGTATCTGTATAAACATGATTGTTAAATTTCTTTGTTTGAAAGTCCACCTTGATAATGCAATTCTGTTGCTTCACAGCCTTTACTGAGATCTTTATCATATAATGTATGTTAAAAGTTGGGATGATATTGATTTCTATGCCAGGAGAGAGAGCGAAAGTTTGAAATCGATATCAGAAGAGCCAAAGGTTATGAAGTAAAAAAAATGATGGAGGATGGAAATTGCCTTTTCCGTGCAGTTGCAGATCAGGTGTATGGGGACTCTGAATTGTATGATTCGGTCAGACAGATGTGCCTCAATTATATGGTATGATACAACTATCCGTATTGTATCTGCTTCAATTTACTATAACTGAAAACGCCACTCATTATGTTATCTTACCTTGGGTTCTAATGGTATTAAGAATCAGCTAGTATTGATCCTTTTAAGTTTTAGTTTTGTTTACCATTTGTAGTTCTCTCTAGTCTCTAGTTCTACTAAAATGTGTTGGTTCGACTGCTGGGCAATTTTTTCTTGTTTTGCTTTTGATTAAAATATGTTGGTTCTCTCTTAAGTATATTAAATATTGTCTGTGATTTGAATTAACATCTTATTATGGCATGGCATTTGTTATCAGTTACTCTTTTGGTTTCTCACGTCGGTACTTTGTGATCTGTTTTTTAGTATAATACATTTAGCCATAGAAAGCTACGTCCTTGGTGTTTCTCACATATATACATTAATGCAGTTGTTTTATTGAACTTCACAGGATTAACTATTGCTTTTTTTAATATCTTCAGGAGCAGGAGAGAGATCACTTTTCCCAATTTATAACAGAAGGCTTCACATCATACTGTAAGAGGAAGAGAAGAAATAAGGTATATTTTTTGTTTGGATGTGATTTCTTATTATCTCTCCCTTTAAATTTGCTGTAGATTGTGCGCAGCTATGGCCATTTTTTCTGCTGGTTTGCACTGTTTTTGGCTGATGACTTCTATTACAGCTTCCAACGGTATACTGTCAAAGCTTTAGGCTTGTTGTGTGATTGATGTATTGGATTGTTGCAAACACACAGGATTTAACATACTAATCAATCCATATGTGTGGATCATGATCCTTTACTTTCTTTTGTATCACATTGATTTTGAAGAGCTATCTCTACTTTAATCTTTTGTTGATTATTCGTCTACTATTAAAATGAATGAGTGCAGTCATTACTTAAATGACATAGAGGTACCTGTTTTTTCGTCATTAAGAACAGTCCTAGTTGAAGTTGTTTACTTACTCTACATTTGGACCTCAAAACAAAGCTTTTTTTAGCTGGATTTCGGCTGTTACAACCTGTGGTGAAAAGAGTAAGGTGTGCAGCAGCTTGAATGGTGGGTGGCTTGCTTTACCATGGTATAGAGTAAATCTATCTTTAGAGGAATTGCTGAAATCCGATAGAACTGTAATATGTTCTCATGTGCCTCCTTTGACGTAGATATGCCCGCAAGATTGCTTATTATTTTATGTCTTTTCATGAGTGATTGTCAGATAAGAGTGATTTTTAAGGCAGTAATGGTATAACTAATCCATGTAGTAGTTAATGTGTTACTTTATGATTTTTCTGTCCTAGTTGGCTGGTATCAAAATTTTATTGCCTTATTCCCTGAGATGGTCTGACAATGGTATTTAGCTTTGGCTTTATAGTTCTTTTACTGTCAATGATGTGATTTTGTCTTATAAAGGAAGAATCAGATACCAAAATCTATGTGACACCTGGCCCCTTATCAATTGGATAAGTGTGGTCTATGCATGTGCTCTCTGCCTTCAAATTTAGAGCTTAGCGGCTTGTAGTTTTCCTTACTTATTCCTATCTAGATAGCAGTTATGTGAAATAACTCTATTGACTATGCCCTTCAGCCTCTTGGTGCTTTATGGTGATCCATTTCCCATTTGCAGAATAATTGTGTTCACTTGCTTTTCTAACCTATAAATTGTACTTTTACTTTTACATGAAGCACTGGTTGCTATAATTTTGATAAAAAAGATATTTTTTATAAGAAAAAACAATCTTTTTGTGTTTTTTAAGTATGTTTTGGTAAATTTTTTAATGTAAAGCAGAATCACTAGAAAAGTAATAGATGATCTTTTTTGAGAAGCTATAATTTTTATGTTTTGAAAACATATGGTTTTTATAATACAAAAAAGGTGTTTAATAATAAATAAAGATATTTTGATATTACATCCACACAAATTAATGTTACATTCAAGCATAGAACAACTTTTACTTCTTCAGAAGATCTTATTTAAAAAGATCAATTGAAAAAAGATCATCCAAACTAGCCCAAAGTTGTACATATTGTTTGAGAGTAAAGCAGATCAGTGGTCTCGTATGTGTGGAAGTTATGATGTTGGCAATCATAGATATTATGAGCATGGATGTATTTTTTGTTGGATGATGCATTGAAGGATACAGGAAATTTCCCATCATGTGTCAGTCTCCTGAAGCATGGTTATAGTTTTGCTAAATGCTAACTACATTCAGGAGTTGTCACAATGACTTAAAAACCTATTAGACGTCTACCCAAATCTCCAGTCAACTGAACCACCTAAGATAAATGCTGCAGCATAGTTCTAAGATTTTTATGAATTGCAATACAGGAAGATTTATCTATTGTTCATCTGACCTGTCTCTGGAATAATGTACATTTGCATCTACCACATATCTGTTGTTTTCCTTTTAATTTTTATTACTATGAAAAAAAATGTACTTTAGTTGGTTAGAATGTGTACTAGCTGCTCTAACTTCCCAATTTGGGCATAAAT
Organism: Dalbergia cochinchinensis; assembly: GCA_031216125.1. Taxonomy (NCBI): domain Eukaryota; kingdom Viridiplantae; phylum Streptophyta; class Magnoliopsida; order Fabales; family Fabaceae; genus Dalbergia; species Dalbergia cochinchinensis. The sequence goes on from CM062372.1 coordinate 12,173,574, forward strand.
GTGTCCATCCTTCTTGGCAGGTCTATGGAAACAATGTTGAGATCCAAGCCATGTGTGAAATTTACAATCGCCCCATTCACATATACTCGTACACTACAGGTGCAGTTCCTGTCTGATATTTTGGTGGCTGTGTTTGTTAGAGAGTTGTGTACTAATTAATAACATCAACTATTGATGCAGAACCTATCAATACCTTTCATGGAAGCTATAATACTGACACACCACCAATACGGCTGAGTTATCATCATGGGAATCATTACAACTCCCTTGTTGATCCACGGCGCTTGACAATTGGTGCTGGACTTGGATTTAGCTGTCTTCGTGGGGTGAGTACTGTGCCTGTCATTCTACAAGTTGCTGTCGATTTGTCCTTTTTATTTTTCTTTACATGTTCTATATTCTAATGAAGTCAAGAATTTAGGTTTATCTGTCACGTGAAAAATTAAAATTCACATTGTGCTCTGTATTTAATTTTTATAGAAAACCTTGTAAGGATTTTTCTAGGGAGGGGGACTGGGCTGAGATATAACCTGGGTGTAGGTTCATCATTACACTGATTTGGCTAATTGGTTGATTGTCATTTGTGATTTATGATGCAGACAAATATTGACAAAGATCAGGTCAAGGCTGCTATTAAAGCTCAACAAGACCTACAGATCAATAATGTACGTATTTTAAATTGCGAGCATCTGAACATTTTTGTTTTAATTTGACGATGATTACATTATTTTTGTACTCTTTTTTCCAACAGGCATTATTAGCTGAGGGACAATTTTATTCTGATCTTGAGCTCACAGAGAAGGAAATTGAACGAATGGTGATGGAATTTTCTCGAGCTGAGTATCTTGCAGAATGCACATTTAAGCAACAGCTTGGCCACAGAGTGTCCTCCACCTCAAATGCTGAACCATCATCCTCTGGAGCAAGTGAGTGTACCGCCCTTATACATGGTGGACTATTTGCTTCAAAAAATAGTATATTCTTAAGGTTGAAACAATGTTAAGAGCTGTAAATTAAGCTGAGTAAAACTTGAGGGTATTTTTGGTTTTTATTTTCATTTCCTGTTTTCATTTTGTGTTATGTTTTCATTTTTTGTGTTATGTTTTCGGGATTTTGTAAAGAAAATAATGAAAACAATGATAACAATAAAATCCTATTTTCCTGTTTTTGTTTCCTGTTTTTACTATTTTCTTAAGAAAATCCTAATAATAGAAAACACAATGAAAATAGGAAATGAAAATGCAAACCAAACAGGCCTGAAACTTCTGCAATTGTTTTTCCTTCTTGTTTAATTCTAAGTTCACCCTCCTCTTAATTTAGAAATATATTGCTAACTATTTATTGATGAGAGCAGCAGGATCATCTGGCACTGGTCGCAAGATGGAACATGGGAAAGAGCATGGATCTGATCTTAGTAGCAGTATGCAAATGGTACTATCAATGGGCTTTAGTTATCTCCAAGCCACTGAGGCCTACACCATATTTGGGGATGATGTTGAGTCTATGATTTGTTACCTTTTGGAAACTGGCAGCAGCAGCAGCAGCAGACTTAAAGGCAAAGCCGCCACTGAATGACAACAAGCAATCAAGTGTCAAGTACATATTTTAGAACTCTAGTATCCAAATCTAGATCAGTTAAATAAATAACTTGTATTAAGGTCAATACTCTATATATCGATTTGGTATCTGGCATGTTCATGATGTTCGAAGGGAGGAAAAAAATGAGGAAATGGTGAATTTATTTATTTGGCCAATGGTAGCAGTACCTAGCGGGACCTTTTTGAGTAATTTGATGTTCTGGACTTCAAACCCAATATGTGTGTTGTTTTAATATTTAGTTATTAGAGAAATTATAATAACTTCTTTCAAGGATAGTTGATATTATATTTATCTCATTTTTGTTTTTAAAATAAATTGTTATTAAAATAATTTATAAATTTTCCAATTTTTACCTTTTATCGCAAAAAGCCCTGATGATCCACTTCCCCGTTTCCTTCCGCTATCTGCACCTCAAGCCCACCCATTTTTCTTCTTCCATTACAACGCTACTAATTTAGTGATCCATGTATTGCTCTCGTTCATTTTTTTTTTTTTAATTTTGCTGAATTCATATAAATTCTATTTTTTCTTATGAATATTATTCTTCCCTCTGTCAATAACTCGAGGAAATATGTTGAGAGGGCCGCGGAGAGATTGAGCAAAGGTCCAAGCACCATCAGTCAGAAACAATCCATTTCATATTTTCCTCCCACTGCTATGTAATCCTTTGAGATCTTTGCAATCAGCGCAATTTTCCATTTCCTTTTCGTTATCCATTTTGGGATTGGAAATTGCGGGAATGAGCAAGTTGGAGAGCAGCAATACATTGTTTGTGGTAATGTGTTGAGCATTAAAATTCATTCCGTCGTCTTTTTAGATTGCAACGGAGATGCTAAATTTAGATGTAATATTGTTGATTCTTTTTGTTTTTTCAGGGTGAAGATATTGTTGATTCTTTTTGTAAGGGATGCAATCGAGTTGATTTTGTTTGTATTGTTTTGTTTTTCTTCCATTCACAAAAAAGAAATTAGAATAGTAAGAAGTTTTTCTGTTACAGAAGAAGAGGAGGAGGAGGAGGTGATGAATTTGTAATGTAAGGTGATGGAAGGTGTCATGAGGGGGAATGAAAATTCGGAATATACCTAGTTGCCTAAAGGGTGAATGAATCCAGGAACGCAAGGTGACCATAGTCTTTAAGTCTTTGATGAGTATTGGGGGAGGGGGGGTGTGCCTGCATGAACTCTATCAACAAGTAAACAAGGGCTTAATGAGATCTCAATGTGCAAGTGAACATAAAATTGTATCTGGAGTCCAAGGAGGTATTTATAGGAGTAGCTTCGGAGGTGGTTGCTAGAGTTAGGAACTCAATGATGCCCCCAGACCCATATTGTCACATTCCCACACACTTATTCATGGATGGAGTGGGGGAAGAGGCACTTGGGTTCGATAACTACGGCCATAGAAGCCTTTCTTGACAGCCTGATGGGGCCAGGTCACAACTCCGGACTTTGGAAGGCATGTGCTTGAAGAGACGAGCTTAAAACATTTGAGCCGCTTTTGGTCTAGGTCCAATCCTATGATCTTGTCTGTGACAGTGCCCTACTCAATTTTCGAGGTCTTGAGCTCGAAAGTCAAGTTCAAGTTGTAGATTATATAATCATTTTTGTGCAGATGATCTCATATCTTGAAGGATGTTATTTCGAGATGGAGACTGTTTTTTAAACTTCAAACGCCCCCTTCTTTCTTGAACGTTGCGTATTAACGTATAATGTGGGTCCCTACTCAAGCATGCTGTGCGACTCGACGCCTATTTGGAACGTGCACCATGGGGACATGCATCGATGCATCATGTGGCAAGTAAGTTTGATGTGGGATATTGGGTGATAAGATCCTATATGCAACATCACTGTAACATGTGAAGTACTCCATTGATGGCACATGTACTCACCTGAGCCAATGTTGTATCGTGATACATATCTCGTGTCGTATAGCTCATAGGTTGTACCATACCCCATAATGGCTCAACCACCAAGGTGACTGTCCACGTGCATCCTTTCCAATTAAACAATCAATGTTTAGCTGCTCACCTGGGATGGGCAAGACTGCACTAAACTATCTCAAGACACAATCCATCTGGTGCCACTCTACAATCAGGAGCATAGAAAGGATGTCATGGAAGTCCAAAGATGTGACTCTTGATAAACCCACTCTGGTGTAACTTGTAATATCTACTATATGTCGTATGGAGTCTGGATGAACTATAATTGCATAAACATTCATTACCTTCCACAAACACATTATATTAATAAAAAACTTATCTCCAAAAAATAATATATTTACATCATCATGTGTTAGTAAATCAATACGCATCCTCATCACCTGCAATCAAACACCTGTAACATCCGGTGGACATTTACATCTGTGCCACTTGAAAAATAATGCCATATCTCTATCATTAAATATAATAATCAAACCAATAATTAAGCATTATGAAATGAATTCTTGTAATTGAAAGGTAAATTAGTCAAACTTCACATTAGTGGAAACAGTACACGAGCATCAACTTGAGTCTCAGTAGTGGCACTCTATACCAAATCCATGATTGCAACAGATTGAGACATCCACTAAGGTCCACGGTATAAATGCCACATGCCCAACACATTCCACGGTAAAGCACAGATAACACAGCTGAACCCCAGTTGAGGCTCTCGCACTCCCCAAAATCACGTGGTAGCAAGAGTTACCTCACATGCACCTTGGCAAATGACTTGTCAAGAAGCAATACACCGTCGATGAGCAACAACATATATGCACAGGCTGACTGCATGATCTATGCCTCAGTCTCCTACGGGCCCAATGGGATAACCTCTGTCCTGAGCTAGTTCATGGAAAGTGTATTTTTATAAGGTGGATGCTCACATATTGTTGCTAGTCAATGGCTTTGCTGCAGTTGGAGGATAGTAGGATGACACATGTATTTATGGGATCTACACACCCTTCACCTCACTTTCTTTCCCCAAAATACCCCATCGCGAAGACTATTAATCTACCATCGACATTGTTGGTGAATGTGTTTTGTGCTTCGATAGAGGCGGAGAAGGTGTCAATGAAGACCTTGCAGCCATGGCTGGGCATAATGGTGGTGAGGATTGCTAGGCAATTGCGGTTGCGACGGTAGAGGTAGAGAGGGGTGTTGGAATGCATGCATTTTTGCGCACAATCGCCACTAGTTTTCTTTGGCTATTGGACACTTCAAATTGATGGAAAAAAAAGAAAAGAAAAGGTACTGTAGAATGAAATAAATTCAAACCATCCAAATTGTTCAAACAAAAAAATCGAATTGTAAAAAAAAAAAGTACTATAGTAGGAACCACTTTTTTTTGCCATTTTTTTTGCATATTGGATTTCATGTGTATAAATCAAAGGTAAATCACTGTCCTTTTCAAACCAAAGACCAAATCTAAGTGTGCCGAGCAAGGTTCTATAACTTTCCAGTCATTAGAGATCAACCAGAGCATTGCTTCCTGGAGGTATTTTGGGGAGAAAAAGTGAGGTGAAGGGTGTGTGGACCCCATAAATACATGTGTTATCCTACTATCCTCCAATTGCAACAAAGCCATTAACTGGCAACGGTATGTGAGCATTTAACTTTTTATAAACCCATCGATAACTCTCAGATGGCACCCTCCCAAGCAAGTGATCGCAAAGCTCCCATATGTCCATACCATGATGATATTGCCTCCATGCGCTTGTGCAACCACTCACGGGTCCCCAGGCCTAGCTGAAATGCGGGTCCCCAGGCCTAGCTGAAATGTGACATCTTGTAAAGTGATGGTGCACTCATCCCAAGGTAGGTAGAATATATGCGTCTTAGGCTGCCAACGCTCCACAAAGATTGATAGCAATGCATTATCGTATTCATAGTACGGAACCTGCAAAGCATGCCAAAACCCAACTTGTATCAAGTATGACAGAATATGGGGATTGGGAGTAGCACAGTTTAAGTCAGACCTACCTCGTAAAACTCGACGAGGCTGCATAGAGAATATAAAATAAATAATTATTTTACATAAGCATAAATTAAACTAACTTACTAAATTATATTACAATTTTTAAATTTCCTATATCTCAAAATTCATAAAATAAAAACAAATAGGAAAGACTAAGGATAATAAATTTATTAGAATAAAATTCTTATATTCAACTTCTACACTAAACAAATTTAATTAAAACTAAAAATTATAACATAAACTTAAAATGCAAAATGCAGGAGTCCCTAACCTAAACTAGACTAAAATCATAATCTCAAAAAAAAACAAAAAACATGGAGACACTAAACTAAACTAAATTATTAAACTCCTTACAAACCTATTTATTCAATTTTAATATTTATATTTATATTAAAATAAACATTGTTTTTAAATTTTAATTAATATTGATATTAATATTAAAGCACAATTTTTATATTTATTAAAAAACCAATAAATAATTTAGAAACTAATAAATAAATATAAATATTATAACCTAAATTTAAAACGTAGCAAGCAGAACTCCCTAACCTAAACTAGACTAAAATCATAATCTTTAAAAAAAAAATGGAGACACTAAAATGAACTGAATTATTAAACTCCTTACAATCCCTAACCTAAACTAGACTAAAATCATAATCTTAAAAAAAAATGGAGACACTAAATTTAATTGAATTATTAAACTCCTTACAAACCTATTTATTCAATTTTAATATTTATATTTATATTAAAATAAATATTAATGTTAAATTTGAATTAATATTAATATTAAATAATGAAATAGTAAATTTTTTATATTATATAAAAAATAGCAAATAATTTAGAAACTAACAAATAACAAGAATATTATAACCTAAACTTGAAATGGAGAAAGCAAGAGTCCCTAACCTAACTAGACTCAAATCATGATCTAAGAAAAAAAAAATGGACACACTAAACCGAATTGAATTATTAAATTCATTACAAACCTATTTATTCAATTTTAATATTAACGTTAAAATAAATAATAGTATTGAATTTTTATTAATATTAATATATATTCTAATATTTATAAAGTACAAATATTATTATTAAAGCACTCTCATTTTTTCTTAGAAGCTAGCAATTTATTAATATCAAGTAAAGTAAATTTAAAATGTATTTCTATTGCATTAAATTAAAATTTCTATAAAATAGCATGAATTAATTCAATTAAATTCAAATATATATTTTTAAGTTTAAATAAAAATTCTATCTCTAGAGAAACCAAAGCAAATTAAAGTTGTGCATAAACTAAAACAAATTTCTAACTAGTTAGTACACTAAACAAAATTAAATTGTTTAACCCAAACAATACTAAGAAATGAAATCAAAACATTAAATTACCTATGTATCAAGATTTGTCGAGATGTGCCCACACTGATATCTATGATAAAGGTTGCTGTTTTCAACCATTCTCCACTTTTACTGCTATTCTCCACTTTTAACCTTTACTCCCTTTACCCCTACCTACTTCTCTCTAAATTCTCTCTAGCTTGTCTCAAATAATTCTCTCTCTACAAAACAAAAAATGAGATTGTGGTGTGGTCCATGCTGATCCCGTATCAATTTTATATGTATCACAATGCACAATACATGACACCATGTGATGTATTAAGCGCTACAATTTTGTACACATTACGTCTGCCACTTGCAACATTATAGCACTTAATATGTTGCGTAATGTCACGTATTGCGCGTCTTGAAAACTTGCATGTCAGTGATCACTGTAGATGCATAAGTTATTTTGTAAATTGAAAATAAATGTAATACTTTACACTATTAAATGCATTAAAGTTTTTACCATTACATAAAATACATGACATTGTTAAGCATAATGCTTTTATTTAAAAAAGAGTGTATATTGGTGAATAATGTTAATACCCTTTGCATACATGTACATAACCATTTTTACTTTTTATTTTTGGTAAAAAGGCCCTCTCTGTTGTTTTATTTTTTATTTTTGACATGACAGTCTCTAATATAATAATGCACTAAAATTACAATACCATTTTTTTTTATTACAAGAACATAATATTATAACCAATTAATTAGCCTATAAATTTAAGAAACAAATGGTACTTAATATGGAAATTAATCAATATTAAATTTACATTATTGTAAATGAAATTTAAAATGCAATGAATTCCGCCCCTTAATTAAAATGATAACTATTCATTTTAAAATTTCAAAGTCAAATACAGTAAATAATAGTGATTGACATTTATACTCATAAGAATATAACACTTAAATTCATATGACTTGTATGGTAATATTATTATATTATTATCATTATATGGAATTGATATTTAGAGTAGAATATATAAGAGATATTAAAATTAGGAGGGTGTTTGAATACTAATTAATAGCAGTGCAATGATAATATATTTCCTCACTTGGAAATAATTGTCCACGTTAAAATTTTAGACAACATTTGTTATTCTCTTTTAGTTATACCTTTTAGTAATGGAAGAGAGAGAGAGAGAGAGTAAACAAGAAGAAATAATTAAAGAAGAGAGAGATTAATATAAAGGATAATATTGTAATAACCAAGTCAAAGAAATCCTAATTGACAAGGTCATTTTATGGCTGCACCTCTATTTAAACTGCAACTAGTTACGTGACCTGCTCATTATTTGTCTGTCAAACACTGTGAGTTAGATAAAATTGTGAGAGAAAAAAAAAATGGTCTTGAGATGTTTGATGCTTGTTCATCACAATTGTGATATACTCCAAAGTAGCAAGAGGTGCATACCCAATTGGGGGTTGTTCAGAAGGTTTTGCAGGCCTTATGCACCCTGAATATGGGGTTGGATGAGTTCTGGTTGAAGAACATCAGTGAGGAAATCAGAGGCATCAGTTCCTACAATGGCCTTGGCCACATCTCGTGGATCCATGGAGCGCTTATTAGCTTTTTCAGCACACCACCAATTGCAAAGGGCAAGCTCTCAAATGAAAATCTCGCATGCCTTTAACATCACCAATGATGAGAAGAGACAAGAACATTCATGTTTTGCTTCGCTTGATGAAGCCGTTTTATGCCCTTGGTTAATTGACGATTTTGTGGGTTTTAATTCTGAATAATAAAGGCTTAAAACAGCTTCATTAACTGGAACAAAACATGGCATTCTTGTTCCTCCCATTGCTGATGTCAAAGGCATGTGAGATTTTTATTCAAGAGCTAGCCTTTTGTGCTTGGTTGTGCACTGAAAATGCCTATAAGCGCACCACGGAGCCATGCAATGTGGCCAAGGCCATTATTGGAACTGATGTCTTTGATTTCCTCATTGTTGTTCTTCCTCCACCCGAACTCATCCAATCCCATATTAAGGATGCACAGGTCTCATCTTTTTTCATACACTCTTCATGTTGTCACACTTGTTGTGTTGGTCTCCAACGAAAAAGTTACTTAGATATTGACACTCTTCAGGCAAGGAACAAAACCACAAATCATTGATTAGTTCAAAGTGTAAAATGCATTTATTCCTTATTCAATATAGATGTAATATAGTTGTTTCGATTTGTAAATACCATTAGCCTTTTCCATTAATGAATTTAATTTTCTGTCAAAAAAAGTTGGGTCATTTTTGGTGCTATGATTCAGATTATTTCACTGAAACTATTCTTGACCTATGTGTGGGTATTTGGTTAATCATATAAAAGTGCATGAATTGAAATCATGGCATCCAGCTTGAAAAAGCTGATAGCACAAATCTCAGCTATAAAACTTATGAAGTATAGTTTCAATTTGGCCCTTAAAGTTGCAAGTTGTAATCGTATTTCATTTTAGTTCATGAAATTAAGAAATATTAATTAAGTCTCTAAAAATATACAAAGTGATTCAAATTAGTTTCTACGATAGTGTTTATAGAGACTAATTTGACTCATCAAAAGAACTAACTTGAATAACTTTTTACAATTTTGGGGACTAAATTGACATTTTCTTAATTTCAGGGATCAAAGTGAGTCTTTACTGGAAAAAAAAACTATGATTGTACTTATGAGATTGTCCTTATAATTGGCACTACATATGTTCCATAATATTTGTCATTTTGGGTAAATTGGTTCATTGTAAAGTCAATATGTTTGGCTACATTTTGTAGATAAATCCATTAACTTTTCAATGAACCAATTTATCCAAAATGACTAATATTATGGAATGGAGATAATTTGATTTATTTGATTCCAATCTATCATTGTTCATAACTGAGATGTTTATTATTATCATTAATTATTATTAATATTTATTTTTATTGAAATTTGGATACATGGTAAAATTAATCGACACGCATGAGTATGATAATAATTTCCTTTGATTGAGAATAATTAACTCCTTAATTATCAAATTTGAATTTCATTTATGATGTTTATATTTCAAAATTTATTGATTGAAAGTTGCAAAAATTATAAAGAACAATTTTTGTTAATGATCACTATTATTAATTATTGGCAAAGTTATTTGTAGGCCAAAACTTAAAATTTGAAAAAAAAAAGATATATACACGACTAATAGATTACAATGCATGGCCTAGCACGTTTGGTAGTTAATTAGGCTTGTTAAACATCTATCTAGAGATTCAATTCCCGGCGATGCGTATGAAAAAGGTCTAGTGCGCATGACTCTAAATTTCAATTAATTATGAGCAAATTTATCTTTATTTATTTCATTCCTTTTCATAAGGTTACCAACCCATTTTTTGGAATCAATTTGAAGATGTAATTAAACTGAATTAATATTGGCTTAGGAAAAGATGGGTCCAAGCATGAGCGCATAGAGTAAATGGGTGCATGGATAAAGCCCTATAAAGGAAGACACTTGATGGGTTGATATTAGGGTCTTTCGGAACTATCTTGTTTGTAGCTTGGCAGGCTTTGAGTGTCACAATGCCCAAAGAGCGCAGATTCTCCTCTTATTAGGACAACCTAAGGATCACTAGGGAAGTCTTTTCCTCCTTTTCTATGAGGATGCCCAGACTTATAAAATCGAAGCACACCTTTTGGATGAAAAATTCACCAAAACAATGTAGATCCTTTAGTTTGTCTTTTATCTAAAAATGACATTAGAGATGCTATACATGCAACCCTTATAAGTAGCCCCATAGAGCCCCTTCCCTATAAGGGAAAAGCAAATGTAACCTTATGTCACATCAAGTCACCTAGAGTCCCCAAAACAATATCTTACACAGATTTGGAAGGAAGACACTTTTTCCCCATAAAAAGAAGGCTGGAATGTTGAGAAAGAGAGAGTTTTTAGAACTAGAAATTACACCGTGAGAGGAGCTCCAAGAACCCACTCTATACTTTGTGATTATTGACCAAAAACCAAGGGAAAACCCATTATTCTTGTATTCTTTTCTATGTAAATTAGTATCCATGCTCTAAAAGTCATACCACCATGTTAAGCGTGCCCATACACCCATATTGAAAACCAAAGAGAAAACAAGAGAGCCCCGTTAGGAGAGAAAGCTAGTAGTGAGGTCCGGTGTCCTTATGGTTTGAAAGGAAAATTCTTCTAATCATCTTCTACTCAATCCTTGTGTCAGTGGCTCATGTTCTACTGCCCAAGCCATATACTAGACAATTCCTTCACCCTTCACCTTGCTCACATTTCCTCACAAGTTTATAAACCCATAGATTAAATTCTTGTTTAGCTTTGCTAAACCTATTACCAAAACTCTGGTCTAAAACAATAACTAATTATTGTACTATTGTAATTGGCTTTTCATCTTTCACAATGTATTTTACCAAGTGTTGTAAAATTACATTAAGGTGAATTAGTAATCATATATCATATATATAATTTTCTAAATTCAGGTCTTGCAAGAAAGGAAATAGTTGACGTGCCATTCAACTGGAACATTTGTTTTGCTGCAAATGAAAAGCCGATTAATACTCCATTTATATTAAGCCATCAATCAATTTAGTAATAATAGTCTATCAAAAAATTGTAACACCGCCCATTAAATTCCAATCAAGTAATTATAATTTTCAATCAAATAATTATAATTATCAATCAAACAATTATATTCCCACCCATGAAAGGTTTTAGAATGTAGGCTATATATATATATATATGAGAGAACTGTAGAGTATATGCAATGATGCACTCTACATCAGACATCTTATTTTGGTTGGTCTTGGCAACTTTGTTAATTTGTTATGATTTTTTTCTTCCATGTCTTTCCCCTTATCTTCTTAACTCCGTGCATACACTCTACATCAATAATCTTGTTTTGTTGGCTTGGTAATTATGTTAATTTTGTTAGTACCAGAATCCTTGAGAAAACTCTTAGTGTTTGAGTTTTGAATGACAATAAAGAAAATTCTATTAAAATGCTTTGAAGAAAAAACTAATTGTTCACATGAGTTTTTTAAGTGTCAAACAAGAACTTTCTTATGTCATATGTAACAAATTTCATGACATATTTTTTACATTATCATGATTTAACATGATGTAAAACTCATGCAAAGAGTTTACAACTTTTAAAGTATGAAGAATAGCTTAGAAAATGAGTTACAATATGTGAGATGTTACAAAGTAGAGTGAAGCACCAAAAAGTGTTGTTGGTACATCAGAAGCCATTCTGATACATCAGAAAGTGACATGACAATATAAGAAGGTGGTTATTCTTGATCAAATCAAGCACACATCTACAAAACTTGATTGTGTTTCACTAAAAGAAGAATTCAACACTCTCTGGAGAATATCTACTTTAGAAAGAAACTCTATATGAGCTAGAAGAGCTTAGAAAGTGAAAAAGCATCATTAGAAACTGAAAACGCATCAGAAACTGAAGATATATGTGTTAAAGAGAAGATACAACCTCAGAAAGTATTGCTCATGTAAATTTGGCTTTCTACTTGAAAGGTCTACATAATAGTTCATAACTTGAGATGTTCAGAAACCACACATTATGTTAGAAAAAGTTTCTGAAGCATCTACAGTATGCAAGGAATAAAGGATAAGCTACTTTTGTACTATGACAACTATCACTAACACAAGGTCAGCTACAATCTCTAAAAGACTAATCCTAAATGCACAACAAATGATCAACATATGTTCAAAGGGGATGAAATCAAGGGCCAATGATTTCATTCAAAATTTTAAGTATAAAAGCAACATCTTTTCAAACTGGAAAGAACTTTTGCACTCAAAGATAGTCAAATTAGTATTACAGTTTCTTAAGCCAGTTCTTCATCTAGTTTCTAAAGTTGAAAATCTTCTTTCTATGATTTATTAGCTAACATTCTCGTGTGAGAAATTAGAAAGAAATCTCTCAAATATGTTCCTTACTTCATATACACATCTTAGGAAACCTAAGTGTAAATTTGAGTGAAATACCAAAACCTTCATTATCTTTGTACCTTAATCCAATAGTGGTCATTTAAAATAGATTGGAAAGGCTAAAAGAAAGACTACTTCTGAGTGAAGGTCTATTGTACTGACTGTTTATTGTTATTAGCTTGAGAATATTGGAGAAAGACTGTCTTGGTGTTCTCTTGTGCAACAAAGAAGTTTTAGTGGAACTCTCAACAAGATTTGTTGAGGACTGAATGTAGGCAAGTCTAGCTGAACCAGTATAAATCTCTTGAGTGGTTTTCTCATCTTTTATCTCATATAATGTGTTTTGTATGTTATTACTTTATCTGTGTAATTTGTTAAAATTTATTTATCACTTTCTTAACTTCTTTTTTTTTTTTAAGATATCTAATTTGCTTTTCCACTACCTTCAAGTCTTTAGACCTGATAGATTTTTATTTAAAGTTTCAAAAAGCGAAAAAAAAAGTTTTTGAAAATCACGATTCAACCTCTCTTCTCATGCTTTCTTACCTTATCTACAAATTTATGATGATATTTTTTCTTCCTATTATTTTATATCTTTCCTTTTATCTTCTTTATTCCTATTTCTTTATTTAGCCAAATGAGTTTAATGAAGAAAGGAGATACTTGCACTTCTGGGTGGTGGACATTTGTTACTGCTGCTTTGATTTTGAAGCTTTTTCATATATTTTTAGTTAATCTTTTTTTGGCATAGTAGAAAGGATTTTTTTTAAGTTTATTCTGTTGTGTAGAAAGTTATTTTTTCCTTTTTCTTTAATTGATGAGTTTCACCTATTGTTGACAGTTGGTGGACAAATTCTGATTTTGAAGTAATATTTAATTTTTTTTCTATTAATGCTACAGGTTGTTTAGTTTTTATCTATATCCAAGACTACTATTTCAAGAGATTGGTTACAAATATGAAATGATATTATTTTTTACACAATAATAATATTTTATATAAGATCGGGAAAATTCGATTATATTTTTTATTCCAATTATTTATTTAAAGAATATATCAATTATAATAATTGTAATAAATATAGCTAATATTTTTTATTTATTTTAAAAAATAATATTTTTTATTTTTGAAAGGAGAGCTTTACAAATAATAATAATTCCATGTGTAATTTTCACATGAATTCATTTTCTCACCTGAAAATTCATCCATTTTCATTAAATCTCAATAACAATTTTTTCATTAAATTTTCTATTAATTAATTATTATTTATAATTGTATTGTTAAAATATTAAATATTTTTCTATCATTAATATTACATTATATATATACATTTTTCAAATTTATATATTTTTATTTTGTGTGTGTGTGTGTGTGTATATATATATATATATATAACTTTCAATAATATATATGTTCTTAATATTTAATAATATATTGATTTAAAAATAAAATTAATCATTAGTAGTATGTTCCTTCAATTGACCTTTAAAGATTACTTTATTGCACGTTAATATTATTTATAACTACATCATATGTCAATTTTTAAATTATTCTTCAATATTATATCCATTTTATATTGGATTACTATTTATTTTAGACGATTCTTCAATATTACATCCATTCTTTTTAATCTTTTATCCTATGTTGATTTTAAATGATAGGATGATGATTGATCAGAAATTTCATTATCATTATTATTTTATATCAATTTCTTGTTATTATCAATGCAAATTAATATTATTTAAAATTATATTAGATATCAACTTTTGAACGATTCTTCAAGATGATTCCTGATTGTCAGTTAAATTAGGTATACTAATTTTTTTTCAGATTAGATATTTGTTTTAAAGATTAGCATTTAAAATAGGATAAAAATTAAATAAATAAGATTTTTTTTAAAAAAATGTACTAATCTCTATATTCATTATTGAAAATTATATTGTGATTTAAAATAAATTATTTCAATTAGGTTGAGCTCACAATTATAATAATTATAGTAATAACTATAATTGATTATAATCTATTCAAATTATATATGTATGTAATATTAAAATTGAGTTTTGAATAAATGAGAACAACTTATGTGTGATTCAACCAAAACATCTATTTTTCATCCATAAAATGATAATGAATGAAACAATTATACTGAGGCACAATTATTTCTCAAAGATGTTTAACTGTAATTTAATTAATATGTTATTTTATACATCTTATACATATTAAAATAATATCATATATTAATTAACTAATATCTAAATATGTTTCTGTTAAAAACATAAAGAGATGATCTTATGATATTACATCTTATTATCATCATAAAATTGGTTATTAGTTATAATTCTCTTTCCTTTAGAATATCTATGTTATATGCATGATATTAGATAAATTATATATTTACTATTGTATTCCACTTTTTTTCTAATTATTTATTTTGTATTGTATTTTATAGAACTTACTATATTTATTTAAAGCAATACAATAATATTTTTAATTACATAAATATGTATGGAGTATAATTTTTAAAAAATATGTAAATAAATTACATATATATATATATATATTACTATTAATCATTCTGTTTATCACACGCATAATAAACTAGTTATTATTAATAAGCAGAGCAATGCAATTAAAGTACACTTTATTTCTATAACTAATAATTAATCTTCATTTATAAAACTGATTGGTTGTAACCAATCATAGTTATGCATGGATAGAATAAATAACATTTATATCCTTCTAATTTATTTGGCAAAACAATAATCTTAAATCTTCAATTTAAATTTATACATCCAAATGATAGTATCATAAAAATCACGTAGATTCAGGTGTTTTAATTTACTCAGTTAGTATAAATGTTAATTGTTATTATCTATTGCCTTCGGTATTAATATATATTTTTAATCTTTGAAATGATCAATCATCATTATTATGAAGAGGTATAATTGCTGTCATTTATGGCAGCTAAACATTTATACTGAAATTTAATTTGATTTGATATAATTATGGTATTTTAATTGATCTAATTGTGTGATTTATTAATTATTTTGATAATTATACGGTTTCCTTACATTGTTAATATATAATTGCTTTTAATTCTCTGTCTAAAATTCATGTCACTAACATTTAATAATTATCAATATTGTTGATGCTCATATGCATTCTACAAGAGAGCTTCAATGGTTACCAAGATAGAAAGAACCTATATCAAAAGAAACTCCCGACACCAAAACACACTCGCAACACTCCAACTCCTCTAGTATTTATAGGACCGGTGTGTTAAATGTTGGTAACAAACAAGCTACCGGAATTTGAATTTGTAATTAATGGTTGAATGAGTTTGATTGAAGAAGGTTGGGTGAGGGGGTGGATTATTAACATATTGACATATCAAACTCATTTATTATGTTGGACGATATCATGGTTCATTGGTCTTTTTTTTCATAGAAAAACCATGCTTATGCAATTATAGCATGGTATAAAGTGGGATAAGAAATCTCATCTAATTACACTCAGCATCGTATTGTGATTAGGGGGTCATCATCAAGCACATACTACTGGAGAGTTTGAAAAGTTGATGGAAGCAAAAGCTGGAGCCAGAAGTTCATTAAGTGAACCGAATTAACAAATCAATAAGGTGTGAAAATTGACATCAAAACGAGCTACATCAATGTGGTATAATTCAGTCCGACATTTAGGAGGCAAGCTAAAATTCCAGTGGTTGGACAGGTAAGAATTTTACACTATCAGAAATTGCTAGATGACCAGTTTTTAAGATTATATAAATGATATGATATATAATTCCTCTGTACCAAAAAAAAAAAAAAGAAGCTTAAAGTCGCTTGTATATTTTTCCTCTCATCACATAAACACATTTGTCCAATTTGTGTTTTATTTATAGGCAAAATTCTTTGATCCTTGATCCCGAGGAAATTTCTCATGAACTCCAATTCTCCTTAATTTCAAGTTTCTCTAAAAAAAATATTTATCTCATTTTTAACATATTTATCTCATATACATACTGGATTAAGTTCAGAGACAAACTTGTTAACAGTCTATATATGAAGAAAATCAATCCATAAGTTATCATGACACAACATTTAATTTGTTTTTTAATAAAAAAGTAGCATTTTCAGACTATAGACTATGCTTAGATATTTCATGATATAACTTAAGGAAAAAATATTAAATAAAGTGACAATAAATAATTGAGATTCTAATATACAATTCTTAATTTAATTTTTTTTAAAAAGGAAAATCAAATTACTAAACAAGGTTAAAGGCATTTGCCAAATAATGCAAATAGAATTATTATATGGAGTGGCAATAGATTAATGACTTTTTCACGTATAAAAGACTTGTTAATTAGTAATAGAATTTAAACCCTATATCTACTTTAGATGTACATGTTTCCCTCCAATATTATCATAAATGGAGCAAAAATATTTCGTGTATAATATTTTTTTATAATAACTTTATATCTTTAGGGCATGGAAGCACGTGAGCCTCATACTTAGCTTGTTTTATTTTCATATATCTCTGTATACTAGAAGTATAAAATTATTGTAAAAAAATATTCACACTAAATATTTCTCTAAATGTAGGCTTTATTTATCTTTTCTAAAATATTCCTTTCATCTTAAATAATTATTCAATATTAAATTCATACTTGGATTAAGAAAATATTAAAATTAGAAAAAATTAAAAGTAATTTATTGAATTATTTTTATTTCTTTTTAATAATCTGATTTTCTCTCATATTTTTTACTATATTTCTCTCCCCCCACTAATAATATTTAATATGTGTATTATTACAAAAGATAATTAATACCACTTAAAGCTTTAAAATGAACAATCATTTTTAGACAAACAATTTTTTTTTGAAAGAATAATTATTCAAAAACGAACACACTCCAAGGATGTCGACCATGAGAAGCTTCTGTTGTGTCCCTCTTCTATCTATTTTTCCATCTCAAATTTCAGTTCCGAAATAAAATACATATATAAAATTCAAACACACCTTTTCTTCATCCAAGGAATTGCTCGCTTTTGCCGCAAGTGCACGAATTAGCGTTCAATTCGGCTCTTTCCTCCTTCCCGTTCAATTCTTGATTACCGCTGCCATTACGAAAAGGGTCTGTTGGATATCATTCAAGAACGGGAATGAAGCGTAGTCATTCTAATTAAAAACTTGAAGGCTTTATTCTATTACAGCTAAACCTCATGGGTTTTCAATTTTTCCCTCATCTACTAGCTAACCATAAAGTTCATATCGCATTCAATGTGATTTCATGCATGGCATGTCTGTAAAATTCCGAATCAATTCAAAAGTTATTTTTCCGTTGTGTGATTCAAGCCTAGACCTTGGAATTAGTGTCTGGTTCTGGCATTTTATTCCTTTCTGATTATTGGAATGGCAGATATAGAATGGTTTTGGCAAGCTTTTCTCTCGGCTCTTTACTAAGAAAGAAATGCGTATTCTTATGGTTGGTCTTGATGCCCCTGGTAAAACACCAAAACTACAATATTATTGTATAAACTCGAGTTGGGGGAGATTGTCACCACAATTTCCTAGTATTGGTATGTTTTCCTTGCAATTATTTTAATGTGATATGCGAAATGCATGAATCTATGACATAAACCAAGCTAAAATAAGTATCCTTACTTTTTATCTTGGTGATTTTATGGCATTTCTAATATTAAATCCTTGCAAATACTCTTGAAAATCTGAACGATTGAAGGGGAAGAAGAATTTTTAATTATTGCTGCATGCTTCTGCTCTCTTTAACTTAATTTCCAGCCTTATTGCATTTTTGGACTGGTTGTTTGTTTCATCATTTATGCAGGATTTAACGTGGAGACCGTGGAGTGCAAGGACATTAGCTTCACTATGTGGGATGTTGGTGGTCTGGATATGGCGCATGACATAACATAACAATCTCTCCCCCTCCCCTTTTTATTTTTATTTGACTTTTGTGTCCATTTGAACTTTGGTCATGCTTTAACCTACTTGATTTGTGTAGACAACCCCACCAAAAAACATAAAACTATAGCCGCCTTTTTGTCTTTTCTAATTTTAAACTTCATAGTGATCAAAAGCTCCAACAGTTTCTATTTTAACTTGTTACCTCTTAGGGTGTGTTTGGTTGAAGAGTAAAAGTGGGAGTGAAATTTACATGGATGAGTTTCATGTGTAAATTTACACATAGCTCATTCATGTAAATTTTACCTTCACTTTTATCCCCTAACCAAACACACCCTTAGCAGTGCTGATCTCATCATAAAAATAGTGCAGATGTAGAAGTAACAGAATTTAGAATACTTTTGTTAGGACTGGTGCAATCTGCACAAGAAACCAACCCTCATGCTAGAAAACAACACTTCGGTTTTATCATGGATAAGGCGTCTTGCATGCTTGTGGGCACCTTGAAATCAAACAAGAATTATCC
Organism: Dalbergia cochinchinensis; assembly: GCA_031216125.1. Taxonomy (NCBI): domain Eukaryota; kingdom Viridiplantae; phylum Streptophyta; class Magnoliopsida; order Fabales; family Fabaceae; genus Dalbergia; species Dalbergia cochinchinensis. The sequence continues at coordinate 12,192,891 of CM062372.1, forward strand.
ATAACTCCGCAGATTGAAGAGAGTAGCACAACTAACTCAATCCCACGTGTGCAAAGCTCATAAGGGAAGCTCTTGGTTGTTGCAATCTGTTATTGTGCATTGTGTATCAAGCTCTTAGCTGTGCTATATATATATATATATGAGAACCTCGTGTGTGCAATTCATTCAATGAAAAGATTCTTGCACATACAGAATATTAAGTTCTAGACCTCTCAAGCTCTGTCTCTTTCTTCTCTGCTATTGGTAGCACTTCTTGATCCTTTTCTATTATACCTTACATGATATCAGAGCATAGGTGATCCATGGAGACCAATTAGCAATCCCTCACACCTTCTGCTGCTGCTTCAACCTTCACATCTAAGACGTTTTCAAATCCGGTGTCATTCAAGCTAGATGATGATGACTACAATACATGGAGACATTAACCTTACTCAGCCATAGAGGCACACAACGCAAGCTGTTGCACCATCCTTCAAGCGGAAAGGTGCCCCAAAGGTTCTCTGCACAGAAAGAAGAAGAAGAAAAGGAAAGTCAAGAGTTTCAAGATTGGGAATCTCAAGATCAGTACCTGGTGATATGGCTCCTAGGCTCTAGCATCCATGGGGGAAGCCTTTGCAAACAGAGTTGTTGGTTGTGACTATGCACACCAAATTTGGACTAAGATCGAGAGTCACTTTGCATCACACAACTCAAAAACCCAGTTGAAGAGCATCAAAAAGCAAGAATCCGTATCTGCATATCTGTTGAAAATCAAGAAATTAGCCAAAACATTAGCAGTTGTAGGCTCACCCTTGATCATAGAAGAGCTTATAGAAGTCATATTAGATGATTAACTGTTGATTATAGTGCATTTATCATTGCTATTCTTTCAACATCGGATCCAAACTAAGTTGATGAGGTGGAAGCCCACTTACTTGCTTGACAAGAGACTTGAGGAGTTTCGAGATGCAGAAGTTAGCTTAGTGCAAGCACATCTTGCAAATGCTTCACTCAGTGACAATAGAAGGTTTTCAGGATCTGAAAGTGGTGGAAGATTTGGCTCAGGTGGAAGAAGAGGGAGAGGCCATTTCATAGAAGAGGTGGAAAATCTCGGTCAGGAAATAATAGACCACAGTGTCAACTTTGTGGTAAGGTTGGTCATGTTGAGTGGAATTGTTTTCATCGGTTTGATCCAAACTTCACAAGTCCAAATAGGTAATTACTGTTAAGTTCACCATTACCCCTTTTTCGAAATTTAGCAGTCTTCTTGAAGTTGAATTTACTAACACACGCCATGTGGTTCATTGGTTTGCATTTGCAAGTACTCTTTCTTGTATATCTATAATATTGCCTATTGTATTCATTCTTCGTTATAATGTTCCAATAATAATTCTATAGCATGGGGTTGTTTCAGATTCGACCTTTGTGGAGACACTACTTCCAAAACACACTTGGGCTTATATTTGTGATGGACAACAATGATAAAGATCATGTTGCTAAGGCCAGAGATGAGTTGCACAGGATGCTAAATGAGGTAAAGGAGAGAGTTGGCAGTGTTAACGGAGAAATGCTATTTAGACATCCAAAATTGGACATTCCATAGACATAGTAAGGTGAGTCAGCCACAAAATCTTAGATGGAGATGGAGGTTGAGAGAGAAAAGCCATTAATTTGTATCTTTCTCTCTTTGTTGTGTCTATGCATGGAACATCTGATTTTGAATGTACAAATAACATTTCTTGTCGTATTAATGAAGTAACTCCTGTGGGAACTTCCCTGCTGATCTGATTTCTTTCTATGGACAGGATGGATTAAGGGATCCCGTTTTGCTTGTGTTTGCAAACAACCAAGATCTTCCCAATGCAATGAATGCTGCTGGGATCACTGATAGGCTTGGTCTACACTCTCCGACAGAGACACTGGTAAATTAACTTGACAAACAAGGATGTTCTATACTCCTTCTCAGTCCTCATTTTAAGTTTATAGAAGCATAACGGAAATGTTATATGCATGTGTGTGTGTGTATTTCGCAGGTACATCCAAAGTACATGTGCTACTTCAGGTGAAGGTTTATATGAGGGACTAGACTGGCTTTATAATAACATTTCTTAGAAATTTTGTGTTTGTTAGGGATTTAATCTTAATGTCATACCAACAAATATGATTAACTTCTATCCTTATTATTTAAAAGTTATACAAAATGAGAGATTTGATAAGTTGCACTCTATTATTAATACATGCTTCCATTGCATTTGGGAAAAACTAGTTTACTATCTTTTCTCAACTTATTCGTTAGCTCTTGCTGCAAATGATTTTAAATTGTTAATTGCTAGGCTAGCCTGTTACCAATTGAAACATGGTCACCCATTGAAAATCTTGGAACATCAAATCTTCGATAGAATAATGATGTGCTTGCTTTCTGATTCCATGGTTTCAAATTTCTTCCGAAATTATGCAATTGACCATATCATGATGTGATGGTTAATGTTTAGAAAATGTATTGCTTCGCATGAGTAAAATGCAATGAGAATTCTTTAACTCAGGATGGAATGACAGGTAGTGGAGGTGAGAAGACGGAAGAGGGGATCATGGTTACAATTTAGTCTTGTCAAAGGATAATGTTAGGAGTATAATCAGGTGTAAGAAGAAATGCTGATTCCAGAAAGATAGAAAGCGATGGGTTAGGGATGGTGATAGAAACATTGCTCTTCTCCATGCTGGAACAGCTATGCGTCGGAAGAATAGTGGAGAGTTAACTCTTCAACAGGAAGCTATCAAGTTCTTCCAAAGGCCTCACATATCTAATGTTCTCATTCTCACTAGCAAAAGCGTGTTGTTTAATTCAGTTCTAGACTATATGTGGAATGCCACTTAGATCCTATATCTCCGTCTTTTTTGTTTTGCGTATGAAAAACATTCTCCATGGTGGAATTTTACAATAATAAATGATCAAAATCAATCCCGATTTGTAATGTTGGTAGTGTCTGCACCAACTTATTTAAGTAAAATTTATCAATTCTACTATAGACCTAAGACTAATCACTTGAATTTGGAATGAGGTACGATTACAGATCAAAGACTTCCAAAAAACATAAAGCAAAAACAAAAGCTGCTTAAATGAACCTAGTACTATCCAACTTCACCTGCACTCTTGTGCGAAGTCAGCTTCACATAACTAAGCATCTGATCTGATGTTCTAGCAACTTCATATTTTATAACCTAACCAAATCAATCTTTTACTGTGCCAAATCCAATTAACTATGTGAACAGGCCCTAGCTATGACAACCTACGGAGAGCAGAGTTCACACAGCATGCATTTAGAAAGTACAAGTCACCCTCCTTTCCTCTGCAAAAATATGCCAAATAAGACGAGCAAAAAACGTATCAAAATTTGGCGTCCATAATCTAACACAGGCAAAAAAAAAAAAAAAGACGTGTCGCTGTGTTAACCACTAAACCAACCACCGTTAAGAAATGACGAATGAAATCTTCTACAGAGCTTTTCATTGGAAACCTTCCTCCTACAATACAATTTAATTAAAACTTAGGAACTACGAAGGCAAAAACCTCTCAGCAAAATCCTGCTTGTTACTATGCAGTCTTCACTTTCCGAGAGGGAGGCCGCCGGAACAAACTGATCAGATCATCAAGACCCTGCCAAACAGCGTCACTAAGATTTAGTGCACACAACCAAGCTATCAAAAGGTTTGCACGAGATGTTGGATAATAAATAGATACCCTCGTTGTGATGACCAAGAAACTGAAGAGCACAATTAAATATGATCCCAGTACAAGAAGCAACAGCAAGTCGAATGTGACACTGGCAACCTGTAAAACCATAAAACAATTACTATAGGTCAGTCAAAAGTAGAAGGATTATGATTAATTTCTAAGCCAAAAGTAAAATATTTATCTGAAAAAATAGAACAAATTTTTGTGTGCTGTGAAAATTCCCTCTCTAAAAGATGTCCTTTAAAAGAAGAAAGGGAAAAGGTCAGTCATATAAGCAAAAAAATTGTTGCACCCACAAGAAATTGATTAACATATAAACAGAGGTTGGGACTAGAAATCGTCACAGCAGAACTCTATCAAACAAAGATCCATTTTTAGCTAGAAAAGTGCAAACGGTTAAACTTTATATACAGAATAAGGTGCAAAGAAAATAACTCCAAATACCTGATATATGTTCAGCTTTGCCCTAGTTGAATCATAGAAAGTGAACATTCCATCTAGCACTTCACGTTGTACATTGACCTCATCAGTATGATCTTCCAATTCCTACAAAAAAGTAGAGCCCATGAGTGAGTGTGTAAAATTTTACTCCAGAAACATTACACGATATTAGCACTTAGAACATAGCCTAAAGCAGTAAAGATCATCCGATTGCCTATCAACCAAAAAACAAACTTTAAACAATCTAATATTGCTGGAAATTTCAGCCTAGCAGAGCCACCACCATAATCATCCCATTGTCCACAACTTGAAACAAATGCCAAGGTTATAATAAACTTTACACATCACAACCATCCATCAAGAAATAATACCTTTTTCAGTGCCATGACAAAAGGATCATTTTTTGAGAAAAATGGTGCCACTCGAGGTGTTTGGGACAAAACGTCTAACCATGATCGAACATAAGAAGGATTTACAGCCAAGTTACTGTTGTCTGCAAAGATTTGGATGTTCTTTCCTTGATGTCCATAAATATGCCTCTGCAGAAAGTAGATAAAAACACTGGTAAAAACAAGGAGCTTGGCTTCACATCTGAAAAAAAAAAAGAAGGAAATTCACTGATGCCAAATGTCGCAGAAAAATATGCTGGACATCAGACTAATTTTTCTTTCAGGGACATTCTTTAAAAGCATAGCCGAGGATATATAATATGTAATAGCATAACAGTTCATGGACATCTCTTCAACTATCTTGGAAATGCCTTGCCTAAGTCGGTTTTCAATAGCCAACAACAAACAGGAAATATGAAACCAAATATTATATTATTCCCACTAAGACATCTGAAATGTCAATGACAGCACTCTGAACTTCAAAGATTTTTTCCCCGATATTAAAAACCATCAGTCATATCTCCAACTATGATATTAGAGCACCTCCCATAATTAAATCTAATCCAATACCAACACTAAATTGCAAATACCATGGTTCTACTTACAAGATAATGATAGAAGATAAGGTGGAAAACATAAATCTCATAGGGGTAAGCAAGAAAGCAAAATTCATGCCATGAGTATCCTTTTTTTTTTTTTTAATGTTTGTGCAAATCAGAATAAAAGCACCTAGAAGTTAAACAGTGTGGCAACTTCGCAAATACGAGGAATCATACTCATTAATTACCCTTAATCGAATAATAAACAGCAAGTCAGAAATAAATCAGAATTATCCATAGGAGTACTGCTACACAGCCAGAAACAATTAGTCATACTTTAGCCAGATTCAAGGATGTTTGTCACATAAGATGAAGTGGTCAGACCAATCATCCATCCAAGAGTAAATAAGTAAGCCAACTAATTCTGCGTCCCTTATGCCAAGCCTAATCTGGCTGAGTAGCATTTTCCTTGACCATAATAATGGAGCAAACTAATCCCGCCAATGTTTGCAGTTAAATTTCACAGCAGAAACCGCAGAAAGACACATACCACCTAGCACATTCATCAAATGGTATCTACCAAATAATCTCACATTGAATATGATAGACATGAAAGTATAAATTTCATCATTACTAGAGAAATATATTCTCACAATATCTGGCAAAATCTTGTGTATACACTAAATTTTTCAGGAAAAAAAATAAGTTACTGCCCTTGAAAAAAAAAATTCAAAACATTCCCTTGTATTCTCTTCTTGCATTAAATGATGGGAAGGAATAAAAAAAAAAAAATTAACAAGAATTAGTGCCCAGGACAAAAAGCATTCCATCATAGTCTCTTCTACATTCCAAATCTTTCCTTGTGCAGCAAATATTACTATCTTCTTTTTGAGATACAATTAATCTTACCGCAAGACTCTCGGCAATTAGTTTCACACTTCTGATAATTGCCTTTTCGTCCACAAAATGCCTGCATAATGAAGCTCTCAGCAAACAGCTAGAGAAAGAATAAAATTCTGGCATTTAGGTCAAAAGATGCACCTGCTGTCAACCAAACCACCAGTCCTTTCTAGCAGTTCAGGTGCAGCAGAGAGTCCAGAGAGAGTGGCAGCAGTAACTCTCATCCTTGAAAACTGTTCATGCTCCCAAGCTACCTACAGCAGATGACTAACTTCAATACCCAGCTTTAGCAGTAGCATTTAAAGAGAAAATGTAGGGAGGCCATGCTTGCAGTAGATTAGGAATTTCAAAACATGAAGCACAAGCTGATAGTAACAGGAAGCTGTAGATTCAATAGTAAGTCAATAAAATATTTCTTTAAAGAAGCAAGTCTCAAAGGATCGTTTGAATGAGGCAACAAAGAAAAAAAATACAAGCAGATGATTCAACATCAGATTACAATGGATCGAACTGTTTTGTTGAATTAATATATTCACCATATAGGTTCAAGTGTTCAATTCATGGTGAAAAATGAATGGGAGGGGGATGGCAATTGTCTTGAAATAAATGTGGCTGAGATTGAATGAAGAGCTATGCAAGAGAAGTAGTAATGCTAATTATAATTTATAAACCCTCTAAGGAGCTACGTAAAAGAACAACAGTAAGAATTTATCAGGTAGGAATTTATCACTTACTCGAGGATTTGAAATATTTATTTTCTTATGCTTAAGATTCACTTTGAAGCCCAACTCTTCTGCAACACTTGAAAAATCCTACACCAATATTTGCCATTAGAAGTCATTAAGACACTGCGAGTCAATCCATTTTAGTGAACTCTGCACAGTGACAATTCACTTACTTTCATAATTTGCTTAATGTAAGCATTTTCTGGAGGCTTAGACACATGAATCCACAATTCATTTTCCCATGAGCCAATACTATCTAAGCAAATAGCATAGTCAATGCTCTCACGCAGTCGTTGATCAAAACTCCGAAGCCACTGGAACATGCAGAATTGTATGTTACACAAATCATAATAACAAATAGGGAAGTTCGACTATATGTGAAAAACCTATCAGCATGAAAGTGAACTTCCAAACCAAATATATCACCTTACGAGTTCCATTGTAGTTGTAAGGCCCACCAGATGTTAGCCCAAATAACAGATTGTATTGTCCTCTTGTCTTTGGATTAGAATACAAAAGAGAAAACAACCTAGCTACTTCAAGAAGAGCCACAACCCCACTTCCATTGCTATCGCTTCCCACTGATAATGCCTGCAATTAAAGATGTCTTAACACAATCATGCATTGCATAAAGTCTGGTATTATTGATGGAATTAATAAAATAACATACAGGAGCAGCCCCAAAGGTGTCATATGATGCCACTATCGCAATGGTGGGTAATTGACGAGTATCATCACCTGTCTTCAGTCCTGCCAACCATCCCTGCAACCATATAAAACATACATCCAATATCCACAAAAGTTCTATTCAAAAAGCATCAATTTTCAGAGAAAAGTTCTGATATTCAAGCCAGCTTGTACATGTTTTCTGTGCAATACAGTAGCATATGCAGAAGGACTAAAACCATTTGTACATCACAAGTTGTGATTACCATGATATTTCTGGTACATCTCAAAAATTTTATTTTACCAAGTAGAAGCTGCATTTTTCTAAGTTTAAAATACATAGCATAAATTCATATCTCAACATCAATAATTAAGCTGTATCTGTGCATAGATATAATTCTTATTACACACAAGCAAAATGAAAAGAAATACATGCCTCTCAACTAGCATATCCGTTAATAAAACCAAATCAAGAAATTCATTTGTGTGTGTGTGAAACAAGCACAAAATGTTTAAAAGCTTCAGATTTTGAAACTACCGTAACAAGTCTAAAATCCCATCACTAATAGTATCATCCACATAGTATATCTCTAAAAGTATGCTGAATAAACACCTGGATATTTGTAATGGGAGGAGATGCAACTTTCTTTGGTTCTGGAGTTGAAACTACAAATTTATATCTGCAAAATAGCATGAAAAAACAAAATGTCACTTCCAAAAGGAAAATGAACTTGGAAATGGCACAACATCCATTTGAATTAATTTAATATAGAAAGACAACAGTAGATATAATTGAAAAACAAAATCCAAACAAATAGAACATGAGGTGTTCAACAATGCAAGATCTAATACGCAAAAGTTTGAAATATATACGGTAACTAAGCATGCAATATCCAATGAACCAAGTTATAAAATTCCACATCACTCATTCTTGACCATCTAGAAACTTCTGCAAAATTTAATTAAGCAATGAAAGCTTTATTCACTGGGTTGAACTCACCCGCCAGTAGTTGCAGTAGCAGGCTGAACAGTGGCATCACTCTTCTTGATATCAGCTAACACAGCATTAATGTTGTAATCCTCAAAAGCAAAGTAAACAGGATACTGCAACAAGATGCAACACCATGAAAGTTACAGTCCCATCAAAATGACAAAAAAAAAATTGATAAAGGTAAAGGATAATGCTATAGTAGGGAGGTAAAACACACACACACACACGCACATAACAGCAAGAAACATGATCCTCAGAATCACACGAAAGGCTGTCGTGTCACGAGAAATGAAAAGCAAAAAGTATTTCTTTCTTTTTTTACCCTTGATAAATTGGAAATACATTTATTAATGGAAGAATATTGTAATTCTAGCATAAAAGTAAACTGAGATAGATATTGTAAGTAATTGACAAGCCAATTTTAGTAGTTTATTACTTATAAGTTATACCTATGTCCTGTTGTGAAATATTTAGGAATGACTAACTATCCAGAGGAGAAATTTAACAATAGAAAACAAAATTAAGGACAATCATCCAATTATGCAGGTATCTCGCAGCACTATAAATCAAGGGCCTAACATTCATGCAAACACATAAGGCTGACTGGAGAAATATAGCCATAGTGAAACACATTCAAGTATGGTTATAAAGTATCTACTGCAACTTTTATCAAATAGGCAAATAAATCATCCACCATAAATGAATATGCACTGCTTGTTGTGGACCAATACTATATGTGTATGACATTTGTAACCCAGACTAGTTTTTCATGCACATAAAGAGGGTATTGAAAATCTTAATTCATCATCAAGTTGTCGGGACACTTACAAAGCCAACTTTCCTTCATCAAATAAATAAATTGTAGAAAGCAATAAGTTAATTTATAAATTCACTTAGGCAATTGGAGAATTTATCTTCCTTAGGCAATACACTGCAAATATAACATTAAAGGTATAATATAACTCAATAAATATAGAATAATGGAAAAAAAAAGCCACATCGATAATGTAAACTTGTAAAGGAATCCATAATTAACAAATAAATCAGTTGAATTTTTCCAACCACTTCCAAATGGCACACATTTTATTTTCATATGAAATTCTCCAAAATATAAAAGTAATGGCAATAATCTAGACATAGGAGAAGCCGTGTCCGAAATTTACTCACAGGTAAGTTGGTGTGTATAAGTATTTGTTCAAGTTCAGCCAACATATTCTTCAGCAATTCTTTAGTTCCATCTAGATGATTACTTCCTGCACCACCTATGTTTTCAAAATTGAACATCTGGGGCAGCAGAAATAATAAACCCCCCAGAGGCTTGCCTTCAGCAATATATTCTGCCATATTGTAGTCACACAATTTGAATTTTGGCAAAAACAGTAGTGCAAGACAAAATAGCACCCTTCACATAATGATCAATATAAACGATGGGAACAAGCAATGCCAGCCATTCAACATAAAAATACAGAAAACAGTGTGAATCAGAGAGTAACTATTTTCAGAATTTGACTATACAGATAATGTTGGGTAAGGACAAGCACACACAGCAACTGACTAGTCAATTATTAACTCTAAAAACGTACCTTGCCCTGCTCGCCAAATGAACAGGACCCCTACAACACAAATCTAAGTTGTTTGCACGGATGTTATATCAAGTAGTTCCAGTCACCCTATCAACTACTAACGGTCAGCAACATTAACCGAATTAGAAGCAAGTATTACCTCTCACTCTCAGACTCTGACAAGCACTTTTCCCACTATAAGTCCCTCGATTTCTTTGACATACTTCTCACACAATCACTCAAGTATAAACAGACTCTGTTACTTACAACATTAAATGAATCATTATCCCATTTCAAAACACGTATCTATAATTCTGTGAATTAGTTTTATTTATTTAAAACCCCAAACTAAGAATTAACTCCCAAATCCATCTTTTCATTACTCTTAACAAAGAATTTTAAAAAAAAAAATCAACAATCTGAACCATCTTTCTTCTCCCTGACCTCAAACATCACAATCCGAAGAACATCAAAATCATCGCACAACGAGTAGTATCGAAAACGGGTTAACTAACTCAATCATTTTAAATTAAAAATAAAACTTGCAAAAACATTTTCGCAAGTAACTTGCTTAGCTTCGAATTACGTTACGCAGCACAATAATTGAAGTATCAGCATAAATCAACAAAACTAATAATAATAGTAATAACAACAACAAAACAATACATAATTCAAAAAGAAAAAAAGCGAAGCGAGGAAGGACCTTTGACGAAGGAGATGTTGAAGTCGCGGAGAGGGATGAGGAGGACGGTGCGGGAGAGATCGGCGTGAGGGGAGAAGTGGAGTGAGGCGGCGTGGTGGTTCAGTCCGGCGAGCCGAGATCCGAAGGGAACGCCGGACATGTCGTACTGTATCAGCCTGTAAACGTCGACGACGGTGGCGCCGTCGCAGAGCTCGACGCACGCCACCAGCACCAGCACCAACGCCATCACAGATTCCAGAACCAGCATTTCGCGCTCTCGAGGAGCTTTTCTCGCCGCCATGGGAACGGAGATCTGGTTTCCGATCTAGGGTTGTCAGAGTGTGCAACGATGAATAGAAGAAGATGAAGAAGAAAGAAGACGTAGTTGATCTACCTTTAAATAGAATAACTGTGTTTGGATGTAATTATTATAATTATTTATGAATAATTGTTGTTTTGTTTATTTGTTTATTTTTAGTTTGGGTTTTGTTTTTGCAGAAGATGCATAGCTACAAGTACAAGATGGTGAAGAGATAGAGTGACGCTGATCCAAGGAAGGGGAAGTGGAATGGAAAGCAGGCAGGGATAAGAAGGTTTGGTTGCTCTGAACTCACTTGCAACATTTTGTCACTACTAGTGGATTTTTTCTTTTTTTTTCCTTTTTTCCCTTTCATTTTTATTTTAGGAATTAGTTGTATTTTGAATTTGTTTTACATTGTAAATCAACAAAATTTTATCAAAGTAGAAAAATTATATTCCCTTATTTTAAAATAACTGTGATTTTTTTTTTATTTTTTTAATGTTTCATAGACCTTTTTATTTAGAATATTTAGATAGGATTATTTTTTTTCTTTTCATTTCTACCCTTAATCATAGTAAATATACTCATTGTAATTATAAATTCATCTATTATTAGACAATGTACATGATCACAAGTGTAGTATTAATGCTAATTTATTTTTTATATAGGGATGATTTTTTCAACTCATACTTTTTTATATTTCTCAAGATAATTTTTTATTTTTCTTAATATGTGTATTATTTGGTCTTTTATAGTTATTCTGAAAGAGAATTAGCAATAAATAACCATTTACTATTACAACCACATAATATAATTTATCATTTTTATATAATTCTATTATCTGATAATATAAAATTATTTTACTGTATAGAAGTTAAATTCTTATTTTTTTTCTTTTCATTTCATTTCAAATGGTTTGCGAGTATAGTTTGTATATTCCCAACAAAATTTGGCTCACAAATAATATGTTTGGCCAGGCTATTTGACCATGTTATATTATAATTTCGAATTTGAAGTTGTATTTTCAATGTCACATAAAGAAAACTAGATCAAGGGAAAAAATGGTTGCCGTGGTTCTACAAAAAAAAAATAAAGAAAACGATACTTTCAGTAGATTAAAAGAAAAATAAATAATGTTGGTCAACAACAGAGGGTTTATATGGTTTGTATAACTTTAGAATTCAACACTATCAATAAAGTTACCATTGAGAGTTATATAAATAATAAAAAAAATATCACATAATAAAATGAGATTAAATAGCGCCAAGAACAATTGGATGTAGTATTAAGAGAAAGACACTTCTATACAGAAAACGGACTGAAATTCTCAAGTATCCAATGTTTCGAAAATTAGACCGAATAACCCTATCGAACCGATTGAACTAGGAATCGGCCTGCTAGTCGGTCCGAGTTAGACCTGAAAATCGCCTTACAAAAAACCGCCCAAACACTGCTGAGAACCGGTGGGAACTAGTAAATCGGGCAAACTAGCCCAACCAAAATACCGATCCAAACTTTTAAAACAAAATGTCTAAAATCTCATATTTCCTAATTTTTTTTCCTTTTCTAATATGAGAAATAGTAACTTGAGAGATTTGATCCATATAGATAATGTTTATTTTAATTAAGAGATAAATTAAGTCCAATGTTTCGAAAATTAGACCGAATAACCCTATTGAACCTATTGAACTAGGAATCGGCCTGCTATCTGGTTCGAGTTAGATCTGAAAATCGCCTTGCAAAAAATCGCCCAAACACTGCTGAGAACTGGTGGGAACCAGTAAATCGGGCAAACCAGCCCAACCAAAATACCGATCCAAACTTTTAAAAAAAAATATCTAAAATCTCATATTTCCTAATTTTTTTCCTTTTCTAATATGGGAAATAGTAACTTAAGATATTTGATCCATATGGATAATGTTTATTTTAATTAAGAGATGAATTAAGTTATGTTCTATGAATTTTATTGATACTTAATTTAATTTTTAGTTATTTTATGACATATATTTTATTTTATATTTTTATATATTTATATAAATACATGTTTTATTATATACTAATTATATTCCAGTCAAACCCCGATTAAACCAGTTGAACCTCTGAACTCTTGTCCTAACCGGTTCATTATCTGGTCCAGTTTTTAGAATCTTGTAAATATTAGAGGAAGTAATTGTTGGGGGCCTTAAAAACCGATAAATTGAAATTGAAATGAAATAACAAAGTGGAATCAAACATGTTTTTCTTTAGTTGAAATATTCAATGTCGTGGCAAAAACAAAAAGAAACGTAGTTATTTTTTTCTTGACTGTTTAATTTAAGGGGAAACAATTAGTTATTTCTTTTAAATTACTTCAAACTCATTTTTATTTAAATTTGGTCATTTCATTTAATAATATCATTTCCTCTCTTACCATCCTTTCACATATATCGTTTTTATGGGAAAGGTGATATATTCAACCACTTGAGGAAAAATAAAGTACAACAATGATGCTATGGGCAATATTAACACCTATGTCTTAAGATTAATCTTTAAATAAAAAAGAATATATTATTCAATTTTACATTACTAAAATGTTACGTTATCGTGCATCAAAATGAAAATATTTACTCTAGGTTTGATTAGGTGTAAATATAACAATATTATTTGAATGTCTCAAAATTTGAGGTATCCAATGCCTAGGATATAAAAACACATCAAAATCACCCCTTTATTCCTTTTCCTCCAATCTCTCTCTCTAACTCTCATCTCTTTCTCCATTTAGGGTGGAGTTCAAATATCTTTATTAAGGGTAAAAATTATGGTGAAAATTTTAATAGGTGACTCCAAGTACAAATTACAAATGAAGGTTATTCATGAAATTTTACATCATAATTTTAACTTTCAACCAAACACATTATAATTTTACATTCCTTAACTCATTGAGATGTGCAAAAGCCTATCGCTAAACATGGACTCACTTACATATATAGATCTATTCACTCTGAACAATTTTGTATAGATTTAATAAATGTTTTCAAACATGTCATTCCCTAAATTCCTTTTCATTGGAGACATCGTTACGAATACCTACAAAAGACACTATGAAAATTCAGTCAACAAGTGATTTTGAAGGACAAGATCACCTGTCAAACAAAAAAGAAGATTATTAAAAGTAAAATAGTCAAATAATTTATCCACTTATGAAAATGATACTAATGTGCCTACACTAATAATAATTCAGAGGACTAAACAATGCAGAGTTGACAAGTATCATTGTCTAATAATTTTTAATTTTTTAACATTTATTTTTATCAATAACTAATATACAGAAATCTTGCTAACTAATTTGACTTCCCCATTAATTAAGGAGATTCTTATACGCTCCTAGAGCAAGACCTCTCATTTGCTCTGCTGCACTTATTTTCTACCACATTAGCATTGTGGGTTAGTTATAACTTCTTAAATTATTTTTATTAAAACTGTAAAAATAAACAATTAAGATTAGAGAAGAAATTAACCATAGTTAACAACTACACCCTATCTTTATGCACAACAACAATCTCTCACGCCCCCATAAAAAACATGGAGTCTACCGCCGTGATAACTCCAAAAGAAGAATAATACACTTCCACTCTTCTTTTCGGTAGGCATAAAGATTGTCCATGTGTCTCTTTTGATAAGGAACCCGAATGTCTTTATTGAACTAAGAAATAATAATTGTACTTATAATAAAGTGTAGGGCACAGTATTGATTCACACATTATCTATCATTGAATAGGATATGGACTCTATTTGAAGAGGATTCACATCTCATCCAATTATAGATGGGGCGAGTCGATACGGTGTCTCACACCCCATAAATACAAATAATACTAACTACCCTTGAAATAAACTCTCTTGCTCATAAAAGGGAAATTTATCTCTTATTTGTTAGTTTTTGCATTGAAATGGTTGCCTCCTTAATTTATTTTTTTTTGGTGGATGGAGAAAGAAAGAACAAACAAACAAACAAGAGAACACTCAGCTGTTCAGGATATCAGCTGTAAGCAAGCTAACAATACCCCAAATAGGGTAAATCCATTTAACCAAAGAATCACAATCTATTGCACCAATCCTAGCCAAAGAGTCATCCACCTTATTAGCTGAACGAAGGATATGACAGAAAGAAACCACCCAATTATGATCCATATGTTCTTTTATTTGATGAAGAAGACTTTGCAAAGCAGGATCCCAAAAGGTCTAAAAAGTATAAATTAGACCTACAGCCTCCAAAGAGTCTGATTCACAAGACACCCTCCTCCACCCATGATTCCAAGCAAAGAGCAATCCCTCCTTGATGGCCAACAACTCCACCCAAGTGACATCGATGGACCCTGCCCTGCACAAAAACCCCTTGAGCCAAATTCCATTGGAATCTCTGATCACACCCCCAAATCCACTACCCCCCTCCATGAGCCGCACACTCGCATCAACATTCAGCTTAACGTTGCCAACCGGGGGACAGGTCCACCTGTCCAACTAAACTAAATGATTTGAAGCAACAAGAGGAGGCGAAACAACCTTAGCGATGTCAACCATAGAACCCCTAATCTTATGAGTAGAGGTGGGTATGCGGATCAATCCAGTCCGTTTAGTTCGGTCCGTGACGGACCACAATTAAACAGGCCGGACTGGACCTATCCATTTAATAAATGGACTAGGCTTTAGGCTGGTCCGTATCTAGCCCACATAAACCCGTGGACCAGCGGACTAGTCCGCATAACTAGCTCGCGGACCAGATCGTAGACTAGTTGCGGACCAAACATGGACCGTGCAGACCAAATAACACCATTTTTTTTTCTTTCATATTTTTTTGAATTTTTTTATATCCTATATTATATATTTATATTTATACAGTATATTTTACCAAATATAAGTACCAAAAATAATAGAATAAACCAATTCACCAAAGTCCATCCATTAATAATATAAATAAATATCACAAATGAAAGCATTCTCTCACTAATGCAGGCTAGCAGGTTGGTCTGTGAATCCCGCGTGCCAGGCCCATTTAGCCCCCTGGTTAAGCTGCGCAGATCACAAAAGTCCACGGGTTAGTTGACTAGAAATTTTCTGGTTCATTTTTATGTGGGTTATGAGTTAAACTGGTTGGTCCGCGAATCACGGTCCGTATACCCAGCTCTACTTATGAGTAATCTGAATAGGATGTCAAACCTCATTATTGAGCATTGCCTGGTTTCACGCCCACCAAATCCACCAAAATGTTGTGATATAAAGAGTCGAATTCTCACTTTGCACCAAAGAAACCAGCCACTCATCCATACATAAATCGGCCCATATCCCTAGATCAAAGCCCAAATAACGCCACACCGCACCAGCTTCAATGCAATCACGAAGGCAATGAACAACATCTTCTTCTATTCTACTACAATGGGAACATAAAGGGAACGAAGTTAAATTCTTGTGATGTCTAAAGCTATTGGTTGGGAGGGCAATATAAGCCAAAGAAAAAATTTAAATTTCTCAGGGACTTTTCGTCTCCACGGCTCTCGCCATTTACAGTCTTCAGTCCAATTCCTCTTAGAGGCAAGTATCCACTTGTAACATTTAGCAAATGTGTATCCTCCGTCCGTGCTATGACACCGCATCCAATTGTCAGGAAACTCATAAACAGGATCAATCTTATTCCGAATAAGCTCAAGAACATAGTTAGGGAGGGGGTGTATAGGGAATGAAGCATCCAACCATCATCACTCCAAACATCACGAACCTGTAAAGTGAAGTCGGTAATGTACATATAAGGAACATGATTGCAAAGGGGGCCAATTCCTAACCAATCAGAGTACCAAAGGGAAAAAGCACTGTCCCCTAAACTGAAGCCGAAAGTCGAACCCAACTCAAGTCAAACCTTAGCTAAACTCTTCCAAATACAAGAAGAAAAGTAGGAAGTGCGAAAATTAGGGACAGTACCTTGATGGCCATATTTCTCCTGCAGAAGTATAACCTACAGTTTGTTAGGTTCAAAAATAAAGGTTGCCATAAGCTTCCTAAGTAATGCTATATTATGGTACTGAGAAACACGAATACCAAGACCCCCAGCCTTCATTGGGGTCGTAATAGTATTCCAATTGACCAGATTAAGACTCCTATTAGAGCCATTATCCATCCCACACCAAATGAAATGACGGACCGTAGCATCAATGGAATGACAAATGGATTGAGGTATCCAAAGTGTTTGGATAGGATAAACCGCAAAAGAGGATAGCACCGACTTGGCCAAACAAACTCTACCAACCCTGTTCAAAAGCTTCCCTTTCCAACCAGCCAACCTAGTAGAAATCTTTTCCATGATACCATTAAAATGATGTTTCGAAACCCTTCCCTAAATAAGAGGAAAACCAAGATACCTTCCTAAGTTTGTGGCAAAACGGATAGAAGATATCGCCGTTAATAACTTACAGCATTGCCTAGAGACATTAGACGAGCATAACGCATGCGATTTATCCACATTAACCTTCAAACCTGAAGCATGGAAAAATTCCTTCATAACATCATGACATGCCTTACCTGAGTTTTCCTAGCTTTACAGAAAAGAAGAAGATCATCCGCAAACACTAGATGAGAAATACCTGTTCCTCCCCTGGAAATATGAATTAGCTCCCATGTTTTATCCTCTACCATATCATTAATGCGAAGTGCCAAACGCTCTATACAAAGCACAAAAAGATAAGGAGAAATGAGATCGCCTTGACAAAGACCCCTAGTTGTAAAGAATAGTGGAAGTCTAGTACCATTCGACAAGATAGACAGAGTGGATGATCTAACCCCTAACATAATAAGGTTAACAAAGCGTTGAGGAAATCCAAATTCCATCAAGGTATCTTGCAAAAAAATCCCAATTGACTCGATCATAAGCTTTTTCCAAGTCTACTTTAAAAGCAATAGCCCTTTTCTTCACTTTGGTATGCTTCATGAAGTGGAGGACTTCTTGAGCGATAATAACATTCTCTCTAGTTCCTCTTCCTAGAATAAAACTCCCCTGTAACAAGCCAATTAAACCATTGAGGAGATGCCACATACGATTCACCAATACCTTGGAAACAATCTTATAAACCATATTACAGAGACTTATCAAGCAAAAACTCTTAAGCAAAATTGCATCATTTCCCTTAGGTATTAAAATTACCAAAGTCTCAACCATCTGAGGGTCCACACTACTAGTCAGGAAGGCCCTTTCCACTAAACGCCAAACATCGACCCCAACTAAATTCCAATTATTCTTAAAAAAGAACGGCTGGAAACCATCAGGCCTCGGAGCCTTAAAAGACCCCATTTGCATCACTACTTTCCTAACCTCATCAAAAGTGATAGGACCCAGCAGGCTCCTCCCATCTTCCTTTGAAATCCGAGGATAACCCTTAGTTATAAATGGCACATGCATGGTAGTAATTCTAAGAGCAAATAACTGATGGTAGAAAAACAGGGCCTCCCCCCTAAGCACCTCATCATCTGTAGACCAAGTACCGTCGCTAAGAAAAAGCCCATAAATTTTATTCCTTTTTCTTCTAACAATGGTTTGGGCATGGAAAAACCTGGTATTACGATCCCCAAATCTAATCCACTTTTCACAGGACTTCTGGTACCAAAGAAACTCCTCCTGATTAAGAATAGAAGCATATTGTTCCTACAGCTCATGTAAAAAATCAATTAAATAGCTACAGTCCCAAACCTCCAATTTCTTTTCCATCGTTATTAAAGATCAAAGAATCATCTCGAACCACCTAAAGGCTTCCTAAACTTGAGGTTTCCTTCTCAGCCAAGCCCTTTTCGCTACCTTATCAAACATAGGATGAGTCACCCAAGCTGCTTGGAACCGAAAGGGACGTGTCCCCTTCTCCTGGGGGATGCCTTGACAAAGAAGAAGAAGCGGAGAGTAGTCAGAATGGAGACGACTCAAATTTTCCATGAAAGCCTCAAGAAACTTAAGCCTCCAACTGTAATTTGCAAGACCCCTATCCAAACGTTTAGAGACCAACTTACCCCCCATGACTTTCCTAGACCAAGTGTAGTGACACCTCACTGCCCCAATCTCCAGTAAGTCGCAATCAGCAAACATGGCTGCAAAATCATTAGCTCACCAATAAAGAAAATTTCCTCTTGAACCTTCGAAGGATGAAGAATTTCATTAAAGTCACTGAGCAAAAGCCAAGGACCCGAGACTTTCTGACACAAATACCTAAAGTAGCACCACAATTGTGATACCCGAGGTACACGGGTCAGCAGTAAGGTTCTGTATAGCCTTAAGGATTCCTTGGAAACCACCATCGGGTCCTGAATTTTACTAAGTCTGGATCCTACACCTCCTTGGAGGGCTATATGATATAACCATATTCTTGGGATCAAAAGTCCCGGTAATTGTTCCTTGGGGGAAAACAAGTTGAAGGGTGATTTTTAATGAATTTTATGAAACCTGCAAATGTTTCGTTGTTAACCCACAAGTTTAGAAAATCTCAGAAATTCTCGGATTTGAACTAAAACCCAAAATTTGGATTCTGATTTGATGGAGTTTTGATTTTTGTGATATTTTATTTGAATCCAAATGGGGGGTATTTCCTTATTTATATTTATGTTTTAAAATTAATGGAGAGGAAAATAAATGAGGACATTAACTTAAAATTAGTAAGTTAATGGAGAGTAAAATTAGTCAGTGTTGGAACAACCCAGATGCTGGAATGACTGAAAAACACAAAAGTTGGGAGTTGTTGGGAGTTGCTGTCACCGCTATAGCGGTCCAGGACCGCTATAGCGGTCATAAGTGACTCCGTGGGACCGTCAGACGTTGTTAGACCGCTATAGTGGTCATATACTGCTATAGCGGTGTCAGTGAGAGTTTAAAATCCCCAAATCGGGCAGAGCGCAGCAAAAACGTGATTTCCTTCTTCTTCCATTTTTTCTCTCTTTCTCTCAAATTCACTCCAATTCATCATTCCAAGCTTCAAGGTAAGTTCATATTATTAGATTATGTCTTTATTTCTCCATGATCTTGGATTTGGACCGATTATTTTTCTCATTTTTGTCAAGTGGGGTTGTTTCCCTAATTTTAGTAGAGTTAGAATAGAGCTTTCTAGAGATTTTTAGATATTAATCTAGAGTTATGGTTGCTCCATGGCAGTTGTTGGTGTCATTCCAAGTTCTTCAAGTCAAGTTGGTGGGGCCCACATACTCTCGGCTTTAAACGGTGAGTGGGTTCAAATCTTATGATCCTTATGTTGATCATTAGAGTTAATTTCAGTAAATTATAGCATGAGATATATATGTTTTTCTGAAAACTCATGGGACCATTATTGTTAAAGTGATTTTTATCAAAGAGCTAGAGTATATATTTAAAGATTTATGGAACATTATGATGATTTCCATAGTAGAGAATATGTATATGATAGAGTTTTAGAGAAAATAAGTGTTTTTATGATTCTCAGAAGTATGGAATTCAATATGATTTGTAACAACTACCAGATACATATTCTGTAGGCTTGAAATCAGAATGCCTACAAATGGGTGATCCCTTGGGCATGATTTCACGGTCACAGTTATGCTAAAGTCAGATTGTTAGAGTTATATGAGACCAGAACTTTTTGAGTTTCAAGAGTTTTCATATTTAAATAATTTTATGAATTTCAGAACTGTTGATTTATATGCTAGAGCTTGTGAACTCTAAGGTAGAAGACTTAAGAAATATAGAGAAAAGATTTAGATTTCTGATTGAACTGGACAGTAGCTATAGAGAAACAGACTGTGAGTTAACGACAGTTATTCCGTTAACCTTGGTATACCAAGTCGCCTTAGGGCCAGAGAAATAACAAACGAGACCTATTTAGGTGCCCTAGAGATTAGAGACTTTGTTATGCTATGCATAACCAGAGATTTGTTATGTCACATGAATTGGACATAATCAGAGATTCCTGTTTCTTTATTAGCATACTATGGTTTATGATTTCTATAGAATATTGATTTCAGAACTATTTGTTATTCCTAAGAATATGAACTTGAGAGTTGTTGCATTAACTGGTTTGATGAATTTATATATATTATTATTTATTTCCCTTGACTGTCCCATGAGAGGGTTATGGGTGAGAACTTACTCACTGAGTTTTAGATGAAACTCATCCCTCTCCCTTCCTCCATTACACGGGCAGTAGACTCGCAGTAGAGATTTCCCAGTTGGTGAGCTTCACTTTGTGAGTAAAGTACTTTTGGTATTTTATTTAGAGATAGAGTGTTCCAGTGTGCATAACGGGCAGGGTCCCGGACCATAGAGATAGATTGACATGTTTTTATCATTGATATTTTGTATTTTTCATGGTTACAAGTTTTATGGTTTATTTTGTATTAAGAGCAACTCGTGTGTTTTGTATCAGAGATATTTAGTAGAGCTTGATTATGAAAGTATTTATGATGATTTGTTTTTCAAAGAGTAAGATATATATGTCAGAGATGATTTTATGATTTGGAAAAGGATTTTATATTAAATTATGCATTAGAGGGACTTAGAGATCATGAGGCTTACGTGGGAATGAGGATTTCTCACGTGCTGGTCATGTGCCCAAGTCGGGTCGTGACAACAATGTACTACGAACAGACCAAATTGGACTTGCATAATCAGCACTACAAGTCCAAGTGGTGTCCACTTGACCCACCGAAAAAGTGACCAAATTAGAATGAACCTCCAGTATCCTACAATGCAAATGTGGTGTATTAGATAACACCCACACATCTCCAACATGACCCAAAGCCTGAGCCACCCCTACCTCTGTAAAGCATTGTCTATTCCACCAATTCCTTGAATTGTCAAAGGAAGAATAGGTTTCTAACAGAATGAAAATCGAAGGTTGATATCTCTTAATTAACTCCCTACAATGACGACGACCCTTAATACTCACTGCACCCCTAATATTCCAACAAATGATTGAACAATCCATATAAAAAACAAAGATGATGAAAAATACCTCCAAAGTAACCCAACAGCTTAAGTCGGGATAATAGAAGTCCCCTTGAGATTACTTCCCATAGTAGTGAATTCCTTTTTACTATCATTCACTATCTCTTTCCCCCCATCACTACCCACCAGCTGAATAGCCGTATAAGGATCTTGAATGGGTGATGTTTCAAATTCTGCAAGCCATAATCTTTTATGCTTCCCTTTCACCGAATATATGATGCATTGAACACCGGAGGAGGATCATGTTCACTTTTGGAATTTGATTACAGGTTAGTCCTAGGTTGTAGGAATGCCAATCGACTAGACGAGCTTCCTTTCATTTTGTAGACACCTTGGTATACTTCATTTACATGAATATTAGTCCCAGAGATGGTGTGCGTGAGGTTAAGGCCTGTCTAGAAGACTTCTTGGAAATCAGTGTAGTCCGATGTTTAAGGGGCGGTTTCAGCATAGTGGATCCCAATATGAATCTGGAATTTTGAGATATCTTTTTTTCCTTCTTTTTTGTCTTTTTTCCTATGACAGTGGTCCATTATCATCCTCAAACCCCGAGATTTGTTCCACTAAATCTTCCCGAATCGGTTTCTTTCCATCTTTGATTAACCCTAGTTTTGAATCCAAGTCCAAATCACTTAAACTTTTTTCTTCCTCTATCACTCTAGGGACTAATTCACCATCACCAACCTGATTGGTTTCGGCTATTAGATTAGACTTGCAATCTCTGGTTACGTGTCCATAACAGTTAGAAACCGCAAATCAAATAAAAGCTCTCATACTCTACATCATAGCAAAAACCATCTATAATTAACTTCTTAACAATCAGTAAGGAGAGATCAATTTCGAGACAAGCGCTAATAAATTTACCTCGGTCTGTCGACTTAGTAGCAACATCCACCTTCACTAGTTTACCAACTGCTGAGGTTATATGACGCACAACTTTCTCTTGGTAATAACATATATTCAGCCCAGAAATGCGAATCCATACCTTGCAGTACCAAAGCTCTTTTCCTTTGGTCAGAACTTGGGTGTCCAACATTTCACCACCAAATAGGACCTTGCCACCATCCACGGACCACTTGTGATTACCCTCTCCTTATCTTCCCGTAAGTCAAACTATACTAGATGATAACCAAAACCCACACTTATAACATCGTACCCCCCTTGGAACCTCAATGATGAATGCAATTTAGGAACCAAAACAGAATATGGTAGAGATTTACCAAGAAGCTTGATCACGAGAGCTTCCTGATGAGGTGCAACTAGTGATGAAAGCCCTTCCTGCGTAAAACTGATAATGGGTGGTGCCACATCATCTTGTTTTCCTTGGACAGCACCCAAACGATCCCCTTCTGGTATCTCCATAATAAAAGGCTTTGGGTTTGAGTCACCTAAAACCTTATCTCGAAAAGATACTTTCTAGGGGTTAGGTGTAGTAGCTGAAACATTGCCTATTCCAGCCTTGCTACCATCATCATTTTCATGTATCTCTCCTTAATTAGTTGCAACTTGCGTCAATGGCTTTTGGAAGTTGAAGTATTCTGTGAAAGAAATGTGATAATGTTTTTTTTCTTTTCTAAAACTTTTATCCTCTTCCACCCAGCCTTCCGAAAGGGAAAAAAAGAGAAAAGAAGCTTTGCTCCTAATTCTTCACAGTCAAAATAAAAATTTCTTATAAGGCATTTGGAAACTCTTGAAATTCAATTCTATAAGGGAATTGAATTGAATTACATGCTTTAGAAGCAAGTTAAGTTAATGAATTGAAATCCCATAGGAATTAAAATCCAATAAAACTAAGGAATTGAAATCAAACCTAAATAGGTGTGATTTGGTGTGAGAATTGAATTTCAACAAATAAAAATACCAAAATAACCTTACTTGAATATAATTTGAATATAATATTTTATTTACAACCTATTAATGAAAGATAAAATAGTAAAAAAATTAGATTAATTCAGTTTTAGACCCATTCCAAATCAAGGAATTGAATTCAATTTTTTAATTTACTGATTCATTCCAAATATAAGAATTCAATTCAATTTCATCAAAGGTTTCCAAACGCTCTATTAAGAGTGGAAGAAATATGCGAGATATCAAAGGAATTGGGTTGATCCATTGAGCTTAAAAATAAACCATAGTTAGTGTTTTTTTTTTTACTTATTTAAAATTTAATTTAAAGAGATAATGAATGGCTTACAATGTCGATGTGGGGGAAAACTAGTGGATCATAGCAAAAGGAGGATTTGCTATTTAGAGGAAACAAGAAAGGATTTAATTGGAATATACTGACAGTGTAAATAAGTTTTACATACTCATCCAATCATGTAATGACATATCAGCAAATATGATTACTTTCAACCCTCCACTACTTGAAAAGTCATATAAAAGAAGAGATGTAATTGGATAACAGTGTAAAAAAATTTTACACTGTCAGTGTATCAAAATTAAATCTGAATAAAAAAATCTCCATTAATCAAATTACAACATCGTAATTGATAGAACAATTCCTAGAATTGGGTCACCATAATGGATAGAATAATTCCAAACAGATAATCCTAAAACTGCTCCAATAATTCCTAAAGGCATAATAATTACAAAGTTTCTAAAATTCAAATTTTTTTATTAAATTAAGATATCAATTATCGGTAGCAGTGACTAATTTTTTCACCGCTGGAGCTCTCTTAAAAGAGGCAAATGGCTAACAATGAAATGTGTTTCATTCATATGAGTGAAGATTAAATCCTTGACCACATGATTAAAGAGCAAAGTGAATTGTCACCACACCGCACCTTGTGGTTTCCTAAAATTCATTAAAAATAAAAAAATAAATTCATACAAATGAAAAAGATCAAGATGTGTCAAAATTTTAAAAGAGGCAATCTTCAAGAGAGGCACTTTAAGCACAAATTTATTATCATAAAAATTTAAAATGATAAATGTGAGTATACAAAATACCTTTTTTGAGTATATGCAAGCATCAACATCATTATTACTCTTATTAGCAATAATATTAGAAATATATTATATTATATTTACATTTACAACTTTACACCCTTTTAATAGGCTCATATTACTTGAATAATATCGAAAATTGAAAACGAAATGTTTACAAAATAAATAGCCTTTAAGTACGCATCATTCTTTGACGCTAACAATAATGATTGATTGATAATTGCTAACATATTGTTAATCGATTGATTTTATATGATGTGATAATTCAAAAATTTAATTTCTATAAAATTTATTCTTTATCAATCAAATTAAATTGATGCATAAAATGCCAGGTAACGTAAAATATGCAAGCATTTATTCACATGGAACAATTTATTCATTATATATATCATTTGTTAAAGGAAAAAGTGCTCTTAGTTATAGTCCTTTTGTTTTTAGTACTCTTAATATATTGTTTGATTAACTATTAACCTTTTGGTGAGCTTTATCCCATGATTTATTCATTTATTTTGCAGAACATTCTTACGAGAGAGAGGATTTTTTATTGTTATGTGGAAAACGATACTTCCATCAGTAAAGTACATAACCAATTAGATAAGATGATTTCTGTGGACATGTGCTGAGCATTTAGTCACCTGAAACAATTCATTCTTTATATAAAAATCATTGTTCTCTATTGATAAGGTGACAATTCATTCTTGGTTTTTTTGCCAAAGTTTTTAAATCTATTTGTAAATTCGTCTTATAATTTTTGGCACAAATTCACACCATATAGAGTGCAATTTGTTAGCTCCAGAACTCTTGTGTTAATATGTTTTGAATGACAACAAAGCCAATTCATGGAAAATACTTTGAAGAACGATTGATGTCTCTATTGAGCTTCGTGTAAGTTTACAATAGGTATCTATCATTTAGTAAAAGTAAGGCTTACTCAAATGAGTATATATTTTTCACTATGTATGTGTAAGCATGGTTGTCTCATGTTATGAGATCTGAACTGTTATAGAAGTGAAATTATATCCTTATCTAAGCATTGAAGGCTAAACGATTGAAGAAAACTTTAGCGCTTCAAGAAACTAAGCTTTTAAGACTTCAGAAAGTAGCATTAGACATCAGAAAGTACGCTTAGATGAAGAAATCAAACATTCTCTGAAGACCAAATGGCACACTACCATCAATCATTACGCTCATAAAATTTGTATCTTATAACGAACAATGATTGAAGTTGTGAAGACTCTTTATTCACCAAGGAAATGATGTCATGTTTCAGAAAGTACTCATTTCAAGATAGTGAAATCTATATCACACGGAAGGAGAGAAAATTTGAAATTCAAATTTTCAAATCTACTTATGGAAAAGTCAAATCCCGGTATCAGAATCAGTAAATCATCTCTTTTGCCTTTAAAGTCAACGATCAAAAGTTTCTAGAAGGAAGTGTTCAGAAAACCATGGTTCATAAAGTAAGTAGTCTCTGAAGAACATTAGAAACCACTTTTATCCCATAATGGATTCTGCAGGCTGATCTGACAAAGCAAAAAGGCTATGCTTCTAGACTCTCTTCCTAAGACATAAATAGATGATCAACACGTGTCCCTTGAAGGTCTATTTGAAGGCAACGGTCTCAAGGAAGATCTCTATATATAAAGATGCAGTACTCTTCATATTGACAAGAATAAAGGCTGAACAAAAAGAGCAAAAACGCTGTCAAGTTTTCCCTTCATCTCTTTATAAAGAATTTTCACTGTCTGTAAATCTTTTTCCTTGTACAAAATTTTCTTTTTACACTTCATTGATCATACATTCTTCTGATAAAGAATTTTCTTTGAAAGAAGTCATTCAAGATTTTTAGGAGCTTTTCATTGTCTATTCAAAGAAATCTTGAGTGTAGGTCAGTTTGAATGGCAACCCAAACTTGTAACCGTTGTAACCTTGATCCAATAGTGACCAGTGTGAGATAACTTGAAGGGGCTTGTTAAATACTACTTGCAACGTGATAGTAATTGAGTTTTACTGGTCATGGGTTTAGTTTGGAGAGGCTAGTTCAAGACTACTCAGTTCAGCTTGAAGAGGTTGGTAAACAACTACTTAATGTGAGACAGTAGGTGTGTCTACTGGTCTCTGAACATAGCTTGAGAAGGCTACTGAAAAGACTATCGTGACCCTTTCTCAGGTTGGAGGAAGAAGTAGTGAAACTCAACGGTGGTTGAGAACTGGATGTAGACAGGTTGACTGAACCAGTATAAATCTTTTTGTGTTTGCTTTTCTTCTTCTCTTTATCTTCGCTATTTTCCTTATTTGTTTTATGTTTCAAGTTTAGAAAGCTTGATTTCTGAAAGTGTCCTTAATGATATTTTCCACTGCACAACAAGTTCATCTTGATAGTATTTTCAATCCAGTTTTTCAAATCTGTTGTGAAGGAAGAAAAAGTGAAAACACGATTCAACCCCCCTTCTCGTGTGTTTTCTACCAACATAATTGTTACAGACGAAAAGTAAAAGAATTTTTTTAATAATACAAACAAATTTACAAATGATTTTTTATTTATATTTTATTTAAAATAAATTCAAGTTATTATATTCGGTAGTTCTAATTTAAATTTTGAACCTCATATCTTACGTGCGCTTTGCAGGCAGTAAAATCCCTCTATAATAGGTGAAATAAAACCCTGCATTTCATGGAACAAGTTACAAACGCAAAAATATCCATCTGTAATGCCTTAAATAAAATGCATAGTTTTAGTTAAGACTGATACAGACGAATTTTACCATATGTAACATGCAAAATGAAACGCAACATTTCATTAAATGTGTTATGAATAGGAAAATTCATCTATAACAAATGAAATAAGACTTAAACAATGTGCCCATCTTTCTTCTTCCCCTATTTTCCATCTTTATTTCTCTTTCATCTTCATTTCTCTCTAGTGCCGCTGCCATTTTTTTAGCCACCACGGGTGATGGGAGCCTCCATTTTGCAAACGGGTTGTGCCATTATGTTAGTGATATTTTTCTCTACATTTTAATTGATTTATTTTTTTATTTTCTGCTTTTTTTTGTGCTTTCCATTGCTCAATGTTTTTAGTTTTTAGTATTACTAATTGAAAGAAATTTCAGTTATTTAGGAATTGAAAAGTGTTAGTGAATGTATGTGTACCTCAATTGTCAGATTAGGTTGTAGATCTAGTCAATTTATTTATGTCTCAACAGTCACACATGGATTTAAAACGTGTTAGTGATTTTTTTCGTAATTTTAGTGTGAATTAAAAAGTTTGTATTTCTAATTAAATGTGTTTGTTAATTTTGGATTTTCAAGGCAAATGTTGTCGGCCATTGATTGTTTATCTTACACTGTTATATAGGTTAGTAATGGTTTAATGTCTGTAGGATAAAGACTTATAATTTTTAGGATAGACTTGTAGGACTAGAGATTGCATCACTTGGGTGAACTGCGTAGAGGTCCTTCCCCAACTTACTTGCATTGTTTGCTGTGAAAATTGAATATGTATGCGAAGATTGCATGATATGTATGCTATGAAAAAATAACGGGGTGCACTAGAACAGTTTTAGGATTGTGATGTGTAATGTGTTCATTAATTGTTTTGTTGTATAATCAACTATTTGAATATAATTATTTTGTTGTGTAATTGAAATGAAATTGTGGCTTGTTAATTGATTGTCAAAGACATATTTTATTGGATAGTCTTAAATCAAGGGAAACTTTGTTGAAAGTTTTAAAATATAATTTTTTTTTGTTTGAAAGTAACTACAATATATGTAAGGGAATGCTCATACATTACAGGAGATTCTACCGAAATTTACATTATAAATTCATGTAATTTAAAAAAGAAAAAAAGAGGTTTATAAAGTGTTGTGTTCAATTTTTAGGATGATATAGTTCTTGATCGAGACGTTCCCTAGAAACCGTTCACGGATGTATGATATGTTACACCTAGGTCGGGAGGAATAAAACAAGAATTCTATGAGGGTGTTAAGGAAATAATCATATATATTGCTTGCGATTCACACTAATTCATTACTGACTAGAAAGTTAGGTGTCCATATTCTAAGTGCAAGTATAGGAAATTCTTAGATATTGATTCAATTAGGTATGATCTATACAAATTCAAATTTAAACCCGATTATTTGATATGGATTGAACATGGGAAAGTAGTTGATGTGAAAAATCAGTTTGAAATGGATTATATTAAAGGCAGTTCAAGTACAGTGCAATTAGGAGGTCAGGATGTGGGTGATATGACTTGGTAAGAAAAAAATTGTTGTGATCAAGAAATGGTTTATGATGTTGTTGGCCTTGTATTTGGAATCTTTCCTGATTCTGAAGTTGAGCACGAACCCATCCCAGAGGTTGCAAGGTTTTATAGTCTGTTAAAGGCAACAAACAAGCCTTTATGGGATAGGTTAAGTTGGGGTTAGCTAGTAAAATAATAATATCGGATATTATCAAGCCTCTTAGGACTAATAACTTAATACTATAACCATACAATAAAAAAGATTTGACCGCATAACATTATCCCATCTTATGTGACACCAAACATATGATAAAAATTGACTCTATAGTATTAGCTAACATTATTAGACCTATGTATCAAATGGGGTCTAACTGCATTAGATAACAACTCAATACAATTGTGTATTTACGTCTTTGTTCAGCATGAACAAATTAGGGACTAGATGCATATGGCATAGGTAAAATTATAACAATGATTTCCTTTTCTTTTTTTTTCTTTCCATTTCAAATTGCTCTTCCATTCTTACACTATCAATGCCATAATTTTCAGACTACCCTATTCATATATCTCGTGTAGAATTCAACAAGATACTTTTAGTGAAAGGGTTGTGAGCATTGCTCAGTTCTGGATGCAGCTCAGCATTTTCAATATTCACAGTATGCATGGAGTAGTGTACTCTACTGGCCTTAGCATAGAAAAATAAGGACAGGTTCAGTTACTATTTCCATTTCCTATTTTCATTTTTTGTGTTTTCTATTTTCAGAATTTTATGAAAAAAATACTAAAAACAGTTAAAATAATAAAAATCCTGTTTTCAGTTTTCATTCCCTGGTTTCACCATTTTTCTTCACTAAATTCCAAAAATAAAAAATACAGAAAATGAAAATGGGAACGGAAACCAAACGACCCTCAGCATTTCAGTCACTGGATTCATTTTCATTTTCAGGAAACACAAACCGCAAGTCTTCATTGTCTCTGTAAACTTGCACTAGAACAGCAGCCTTGTAGACAAACATCCCAAACATGGCTGGCACAATCTGGGGAGTGGACAAGAGATAGTAATATAAATGACCAACTTGTTTGATCAGAGTTGGATAGTAAAGCTTTGTGGCAAAAGAAAACTTTTTCTTATACGCTATTGTTACCTGAAAATCAAAGAAGTCGTTGGTAAAATACCGATGAGAAAGAACCCAAAGTCCAAAAATTGCTGCTGGAATCACTAGCCTTGGAGAAGAAAGTGATATACCGGTACCCTTGATTGACCTCTCCAATACATCTTTAAGGTCTTCACTTCTTATACCAATTCTAGGTAAGAAAAATTATTTGATCAATAAAAGAATGTCAACAAAAGAGAATGCTAACTGGCATATTAGATCAAAGCACAAGCTTTCATTTGTACTTCTTTGACTTCTTTTTCCTGAAAATTTGAGGAACAGCTTCACTTGATAGGTTGTCTGCGTGTTGATACAAGAGCTGAAGGTACAAGCAACTGCATTGTAAATGATACATCAGTTAAAACCCAAAATCAGAAATGACTTTTCAGCCACATCTTTTCTTTCTTTTCTTTTGACCCACAACGAGCAACAGTCAGGAACAACAACAATAATTATATCTCTGAATGCTAACTAGCTTGTATTTATCCATGGAAATGAATCCTATCATATTAAATTTTCACATGACAAGATCTCTTCCCATTAATTCTCGTGTCACTGTCATAAGTCATGTTGGGTCTAGACTTTAAAATAAATGGTGATAGATCACACTTAACAAGTTCATGTGAAAATTTCATATAAGAGGATATATTCTCATTTATCGACCAAACAAGGCATATGCTTAAAGAGAGAGAATCAACCACGTCTAATTCACTGGACTTCTCGGACACCAAAAGATATTTCTGAAATTTCACAGAAGAAAGAAAAACTTGTCCAAAGTGTTGTTTAGAGAGTTTTAATCTTTCGAGCCAACTCAAATAGTCAAATCTAGTATAGCACTAACAAGCTCACTAGTGACTACTTATGCTCATTACCAATTACGCCAACCATACAATATCAACATTATGAAATGCAACAAACCTGAAAAGGACCCCAATCAGGTAACTTACGGCTGCCTGCAAATGAAAAAGACATGCATGCATCAGTCAAAGACAAATGCCCCAAACTTTTGTTTATACCATCAGAAAACAGCATGCTCCAAACTATTAACTTCCAACATGGTGGTGTTACAAGTTAAATCATTATGGTCAGATAATGGTATCATATAATGTTAAGGTGGGTTTGATAATGCTTTTTGGTTGGATACTCTAGCTTATAAAAAATATAAGCCAAGTTTTTTCATTTGGTAAACCAAAAAGCTGGGATGCTTTTTAAAGCTAGCTTCTGCTCTTTAAAATAAAAATAAAAAATTCAAAAGACTAATTTCACCCTTGAATAAAAAAAAAATTAATTTTATCCTTCCATTAATTAAGACTTTTAATTTTTTATTCTTACCACAAATATTTATGTCCACTATAATCATTTTATATTTTGAGAGCAACTCTAAAATATATTTACCAAACACTGCATCATTTCTGCTTATTGACAGCAACTTCACATTATTTTACCAAACAGTGCTACTATGGCTTTTTGAGAGCCCAAAGAGCTCAACATCTTTCTGAGAGCCACAGCAATACCAAATGACCAAGACACATTTTGTTTTTTAACTGATCATCCAAATATGAAGTTTACCTGTCCTGATAAAGTTATCAAGCAATATCCACTACAAGCCAGACCAATACCGACAGATAGAAGCAGTATTTCCCTCTTGAGCTACGATTAAAAATAACAATTAATAGAAATTATCAGCTTAAACAACATCTGAACAATTATAATTGATTAAAGCCAACATGCCTTGAGGTTAGAAAACACTGATGACACTAACTTGAGCTAATAAAGAACATACTGAGTTCAAGAGAGGTGTCATACAGATTCATATCTAAGCATGTTCAGTTTCTTCCGTCTTTCACTGCTGTCCTGCAACATCTGTTCATATATGAAGGGAAGCATCAAATATTTCTCGGCGATTGAATTCAAATTTAATTACCAAAGAACGAAGCTGAACCTGATAAAAAACATTTTGACAAAGCAAAATATGCATTGCAACATATCCAATTTCCCACTCAAGGGATGATAACATAAACAAGAAAATAAAGGTTCCTCAAATCTAAAACTAAAACTACAGCATACCTTAGCAGTCTCTTTCTTGTTTACTGGTGCAGACTTGTCACCTAATATCCACTCTTGGGTTCTTGAAAGTTTCAAAAATCCACCATCACTGTTAGTCTCTATGATCTACAAATATTGGAAGAATCACATATGTAATTGAATTGCCTGATGAATGAAAACCACATACAACAGAATTTCTAATTGGATCAGTAGAAGGCAAAGAATTTTGTTAAGATTGGAACACTTGATAGAGTTTGTAAAATTGAATCAGAATGGTTTAGAGACAACAAATCTGCTGCACCTGTTCCATTTGTTGAGGGATGTTGTCAGTGAGCTTGCTAATGTCAGAATCAACAGAATTTCTGAAATTCCTTTGCCACAGTAAATCAGAAGCTCTTGATATAAAATCCCCATTTAATTCTCTCTCTTTAAAAAATGTTTGCCAGACATCCTCATCTATGTCACGCACTAAAAATTAAGAGTTTGAACCAATTAGCTTTCAGCATAAACAAGGATTAGAAGAGACAGGAAAAGGAGGATACTGCACCCAGGATTACATGTTACTTCATATGAGGCTAAATGGATAGAAACCACGATGGCAGAACATGTACTTCAATAAATGCAGATGCTACAAGGATTAAGTATCCTCCAGCAAATGAGGGCCCAAGAATAATAAATAAAGTCATGATCACCAAGACAAACCTCACCAGCTTTTAATCAAGAAGGGATCGACTGAAAAATCAAAAATCTATTACATCCACAACAATAACTAATCCTTGTCACACTAGGTGGGACAGCTACATAGATCAAATAACGCCATAATGTTCTATTATAAATCATGTTTACATTTAAACAATTAAAATCTATATCTCTTTTACTAGTTTCACTTATGGTTCTCCTAGGAAAAACATGTTATACCTAAATCCTACTCGGATTAACAAGGAAAAGAGAACAAAAATTACTAAGTATAAGAAACATAAGCATGGAGGTCAGTAAATTCTCTGAAAAATAACAGAAACATGTTTATGAGTCATTCTAATGAGTTCAAAAGATCATCATATTAGTGACTTAGGCAACTTTCAGTAGTTTCTTTCACTGAAAGGGGTATAATTGCTGCATTTAAGGAAGAGTGCGAAAGAGAACCAACAAATTGAATATATCAACAAACTATTCATCCACGAAAACCAACACTATATAACATTCTCCTCTTGTAAAACCCAGTTCTCATGTAAACCAAACTCCAAAACAGACATATGCACTTAATGATTTTAGTCAAACTTATACCTAGTCCAAACAAGCAATTCATGAGCATAATTGATAATTCCACTCTGGACTTAACAGCATCTTCAAATGTCTACTACCCTTTTCCCCAAACTTCTTCCCATCACTAAAAATACTAACTATGTCGGTAGATAGTGCCGAAAAAGTGATTAAGTAGTACTCTCATTGCAACCAAACAAGGGAAAATGAAGAGAAACAAACCTGAAGTAGGACCAGCTCTCAGTACTGAAACCAGTGGAGCAGTTGATGAGGGAAAAGCACATGGGAAACGAGAAAATGCAGGAATTCTTGGGAACTGAACGCTGTAGGTACAACGAGTGGAAGTGGGTAGGAATCCAATCCCAATCCTAGAAAGGGTATCCATGGAGGACACTACAGGGATGAAAAAACAAACCAACCAACCAACCTCTGCTCCACTGCTTCGGCTAATTTTTCTTTTTTGGCCCCCTTGAAGTCTTTTTGTTGGGCTATCACTTGGAAAATAGAATATTATTATTTCATGTATTTATCTTATATATATATATATATATATATATATATATATATATAGAAGCAATGTTTAACATAGTGCCTGAAAGCTGAAACTATGGTGTGGGTCATTTTGACTTTTAAAATTGAGAAGTTAATACTTTAATCTCATAAAATTAAAAAAAAAAGAGTTATGTTAGCACCTTAACATTTGCTAATTATATTACTGTATCACCACCTTTTTTTCTGGGTTTTATGCTAATTGATTGAATAGTGATAATCCCGTAATATGTTTATTGCTTTTATCTCCATGTGTATGGTCGTGCAAATTGAAAAATTCTTAGATATTTTTCGAATAAGAAAAATTATTTGTTCTGTTATATTTATTAATTAACACATTATATTTATGGATTATTACTATCTCTTATTTTTTATTTTCAATATAATATCTGATGTGTCAATTAATAAATAAATAAATAAACAAAATTCAATAAATGATTTTTGTTGCTGTATGCACATTTCTCATGCCGAATTGGTTATACTGCAGTTATGTGGCAGAAATTGGGGGTGCAGTGTATCTGTCTTCCGCAATCCTAGGAGAATATGTGGGAGACTTAGGTGTTGATGTCATTGTATTGTTTATATGGTTGAGGACCATGTTTAGAGGGGTTGCTGATTGTGTTTGATTTCATTTTGAAACTTTATTATTTATACTTATAAAATGTAAAATATTATGTCAATTTATACTTTATTTATTATCGAATAAGATATAAATTCTATTTAAATAGGACTCATATTTTATCTAATAATAAATAGAATATAAATTGATACGGTATACACACCTCCTAAATAAAACAACTCTTCCCATTTTCTGATGATGACTTTCTTGTATGGCTAACTACCTTTGACTATCCTCTGAGTTGGAGGTTCAATCTTATACAATAATTATTAAAAAAAATCCAACCCTATCACTATTCATGACCAAGCTCGCGACGGGAGCACAAAAAAGAAGTCTAACAAAGAGAGATAAATCAATGTAATTACCACTAATTATATTTAATTAGAATTTTTTTATTTTATTTTAAAGCATTGATCTTTTCAGAAAAATATACTTGAAACACAGTAGTGATCTCCAGCAGCAGTACTAGGCTGCAACAGCGATGTCTGAGAAGGGGTGGGCTCTCACTTCAATTTTTTTTTTTTTAAGATGCCTACCTTGATTGGTCAATACTTACATTATTTCTTTTTTTTATTTTTTAAAAAAGTCGGACCAATTAACCTCTATATAATCTATAGTACCTTTTTTATATTTTTTTCTTTTCATTATTTTTATTTTTATTTTTATTATTTTTAACACGAGGAAAGAAGAACCTATCATAGATGTCAGTTTCTATTATTTTTTCTTTGCGCATTTTTTTTATTTTTATTTTCTAAATTTTACTTAATTTTTTTAATATTTTAAAAGAACTCGGAAGGTCCGAATCTCCTTATTTGAACAGTACACTTTTGTTCCCTCTTTATATTTTCATTTTCTAAATTTTAATTAATTTGTTATTTTTTATATTTTGAAAGAAAGTTAAAAATAAAAAATAACACTGTTTTGGATAAAATAATTAAAAAAAAATAAAAAAGTGGAAAGAATAGATTAAAAATTTTACAAGTCATAATTAATTAAACTCATAACAAAATAAAAAAGTAATACCAAAATAAATTTAATAAAAATATAACAATATTACAAAACAAATTTGAAAAATAATTAAACTTTAAGAAAATATAATTAACAAATTAAAATTAAAAATATACTATACATAGAAAGAAATTTGTACAAATCGAACTCTTTATAAAATAAATAAAAAAAATTATTAAAAATATTTAAAATTACTAAAAAAAGCACAACAACCAAAAAAAAATACTGTACACAAAATAGACTAAGTGATTCATAATTTACCATTATTTCGTAGTGTTAAAGTGTTTGTATTGCAAAAAAAAAATTGCTATAACAAATATATTTCTATATTTTGCAAAATATTGATAAATAAATGACAAAGATAATTTGAAATTAGATTTAAAATTGTGATTTTTTATTAGACAAAGTGCGATGATAAGTGCCGGTTGGAACATACTGGAAAACGAATAAACATTAAAAATGAAATGGAAAATGATGACTACATTTATTACCTCATACACTTTTAATAAATTAAAAACAATGACTTAACATAAAAAAGCACAAAAATAAATCATTGTGACATATTCCACAGAAATGAACAAATCAAATGAAATTTTGATAAGGATAAAATTAACACATGGTCATATATAAGTTTGGGGGAAAAAAGTAAAAATTGCATGGAGTTAAATATGGGATAAAATCAAAATATGAAGACTTAAAAATACATGTATAAATAATCCAACCTGAAAATATAGCTTCTGTAAAAATTGAAAAATTTAAACAAAAAAAAACCTCCACAAAGTAAAAAGATATTGTACACATAATTGAATGCGGGAAAACTGCATTATGTTAAATCAACAGTAGAAATAAATTTAAATGCATAAAATTAACAATAAAAAGGTTATGGAAAAATAATGAAACAAATTGACACTTTACCAATAATAAAAGAGCAAGCATTAGGCAAATTTCACTCTATAAAAAATTATATTCATTTTAGCATTACAAATAAAATCATACACTTTTAATAAGTTTATATGTAAAAGCAAAATTAACAAAATAGAAATAACAACAATGAAAAGAAAAAAAAATAAAAAAATATACTGTAGATTACCTAGAAGTCGGAACAATTGAATTCTTGAAAAAAAAAAAAGCCTCTCTTTTTAATAGTGAATTAAATTAAAATGCATAAGAAATTAATTAACATTAAATTTGCTTTCACTCACCCATTTCTCTATCTTTTAGTAAGAATATCTCGTATACACAGCAGATATACTACTTTCTAACTTCTTTAAATGAATGCTTACGAAATCTTATGCACTCCCTATCAAGATATATATATATATATATATATATATATATATATATATATATATATATATATATATATATATATATATATATATATATATATATATATAAAATGTGTGACAAAAATCTTCATAATTATTGGGTAAAATAAAATTAAATGACCCACTAATTTATCTAAAAGTTAATCTTTATGATACATAATTCTAGGATGAGTTTAATCTTGATGCATTAAAATCTCTCATTTTACATGATTTTTTTAAATATTAAGAGTGGAAATTAATTATATTTACTAATATAATATTACATAATTGAATAATTATATAAAATTTATTATATTTTATTAATATTTTAAAAATTAAATTTATTATGAATGTAAAATTTTAACAAAATTTCTTATCATTTTGCATTTTTTGAAAAAAGAATGTATATTGGACTTTTAAGCCAATATCCATTGAACGCAACTGGTTATGCAAATATGCATTGCCTATCAAGATTTAAAAAAGGAAAGGGAGAAAAATTTAGCTGCACAAGAACAATCTATTTTTTTACTTTGTTCCATTCAGTTATTGTCATGAAAATAGTGTTGGCCCATTATGTTTCTTCATATTATTTTTTTAAAAATTGTTAAAAGTTTAACCCTGGTTAAATTAAATGTTACGATAATTATTTATTTACGTGGTAATAACTAAATGACATAGAGCAAAAAAGTAGCTTACTCTCCGTGCAGATAAGTTTTTAGGATTTAAGGTTTTGTACTACATGCCTTTGAGCCAACAAGCAATGTAATATTCATTTAAGATTAAGAGAATCAATTTGTTACATAATATTTTTGGACTTTGAATATGTGAAAATATGAATTTCATATATTGCATGATAAAAATGAGTAAAAAAATAGAAAAGATACTTTATTACCAGATACATTAACTTTCTAATGTATCAAATTATCTCAGTTTCCCAAGATGACTATTAATAAGGAATAAATAGAGTTTTGTTAACGTTGGAACTCGGAATAGGGACTCCATTGCATCGGAACCCAACACCTAACCGGAGCCCCCCCCCAATTGACAGTTTAGAAGCAAGAGCACCAAAGAGGGCGAGGATCCCAAAATAACCCCGGACCAGGCCCCGACAACTAGGAATCCCGTGAACCTCAGGATGAGTTCGATTATATTTCGGGACGATCTCAGACTCTAACACATTCCAAAAGAGCCCCTAAAACAATTCACATTCCTTCCATACTGGACAGCTTAGCCCTAAAATTGCCATATATGCACATCCCCTCTTCATATATATAGAGAATGGAGAATGTATCAATGGTAGGTATTACTGATATTCTAACCATTATTTCTCAAAAAACTCTCACTTACTTAAGCATCGAAGTCCCTTTTGTAGGTACCCACCCCGCCATGGAGATCACCGAAGGAACCAACCAGCTGAGCTTTGGATCCCCTGCGTCCTAATTTTAGTTACGGTACGTAACATTGGCGCAGTAGCCGGGGACCCAAAGTTATTCACCACCATACACAACCTTACCACCATATATAACTTCGCCGCTACTCACTTCAACACCGCCCTATACAACCTCGATGCTCCTCACGACACGACACTACCCGTAACTACTACCACATCCCCAGCTCGTCTCATCCCACCGGTAATGGCTAGAACCAAGACCACCGGCAGACCAGTTTCTCAGGTCGGCGGGGCTCTAGCCTCAATGTCAGACCCCTCCACACCTCCGTTTTCGTAACCCCAAGATGGGTTGATAGGATCAGACTCTGCCTCTGTCACCAGTGACCCCGGGATGGAGCCTCAGGAACACTGGTTGGAAGAAACGACGAAACGCCAAACAGCCCAACCTGCCTCGGTGGTACGAGCGCTAAAAGGTGTCAACCTTCCCTATCAGGAAGTTCTAAATCTCTTGCAGGAGCAAGGAAGGAGGATGACTAGCTTGGAGCAAGAATTAGAGAGGCGGGAGTACCATGAAGAGAGGCGCCAAAGAGACTATGTTGCGATTGAAGAAGTAAAAAGGCGATTGAAGAGGCAAGATGATCGCATTTTTGAATCGAAGGGAGGCTCTGGGAAGCAGAGGAAGAATGGATTAGGGGGCCACACTCAAAGACTTAGTGGAGGCCAACTAGCCACAATGATCATGGGGGGAATTCCTACGCCTCAACCAGCAACAACTTGACTTTTCGGCCTAGCGCAAGCTGGTTTTTGACCTCGTGTCCAACGTCCCTCATCTGTGGATTGACTGAGCACATGCCTGAGGGGGAGCGGGAGAATGTCGGCTATAGCTCACATGAAACCCACGAAGAAATGGAGACTCCCTTTCGACCACATAATCATGAAGTACCATGTGCCAGCCACCTTCAAGCCCCCTACAGACATAAATCAGAACAATAGGACCACCAATCCTCAAGAACACCTGGACATCTTCCGGACCAGGATGTTACTTGAGGAAATGGTGAACCCTATCAAATGCAAAGTTTTCCCCCTGACCCTACAAAAGTCGGCCCTGACATGGTTCAACTGGTTACTAACAGGCTCGATTCACCGCTTTTTGAACCTCAGTTCCCGTTTCCTGGCACAATTCACCACCAGTCGCACTAAGCTGAAGTCTGTGACAAGCCTACTCGGCTTCCGCCAACTCCCAAGTGAACCCCAATAAGAGTACCTAGACCGATTCAACAAGGAGACGCTCCAAATCAGAGACTTGACCCCTCAAACAGCCATTATAACACCTATCGGAGGCTTCAAACAAGGGGGCTTTCAGCGCTCGCTAGCCAAGAAGGAGCCCAGGACGCTCGAGGAGTTGCAATCGCGGGCAGAAAAATACATCAACTTGGAAGAAGCCTTGAAGCTTATCGAGAAGGGGGACACCTAAAGAACAAGCTGAAGAAAGGAAGAAAGACCACACCGAGACAACCGACTCCCGAAGATCGGCCGTTTCGCCGAATATACCCCCTCTGGGTCTCGTTAGCACATCTCTTTTGGAAGATCTATAACACGAAAAATCTCTCAAAACCGACCCCAATCAGAGTTGCCCCTAGCGCTAACAAGTCTGTGTACTGCGAATATCATCGAAGCCTGGGACACCAGACTGAGGATTGCCGAGACCTCAGAGACGTTGTGGAAGAACTGATCAAAACTGGCAAGTTGGCAAAGTATGTGCCTCTCAAAGGAGTCCAAGGAGAAGAAGACCCTCCCCAAGGAAAAAGGAGTCCAGAGGAGCCTGAGATCTGGCAATCGTTAAGCGGAACCCTAACACCCAAGGTGAACCTCGTCGCGGGCAAGTGCCTCGCACTATTTACACCATTTTAGGAGGGTTCGCTGAGGAGGAATTCCTAAGTTATCAAGAAAAAGGGCATTAAAGGAAGTAATGAGGATTGATAGGAGGAGTTGCGAATCAAAAGCCCTCCGTCTTTCATCACTCTCTTTCTCAGAAGCTGAAAACCCCGGCATCATACCAAGCCATGATGACCCGATGGTGATATCCGTACTCATGTTGAATACTGAGATAAAAAGAGTGCTGCTGGATCAGGGGAGCTCTGCAGACATCTTGTTCCAAGATGTCTTTAACAAACTATGACTTCAAGACAAGGACTTGAAGGCATATACCGAGGATCTTGTCTGTTTCGGAGGAGAAAGAGTGAGGCTGGATGGCCACATTGTCTTACATACCACGGTTGGGACACCTCTAGTGGCCAAAACTGTGCCAGTGAACTTCCTCATCATCCGAAGGCCCTCGGCATACAACATCATCATGGACAGGCCAACCATCAACAGTCTGGGGGCAGTCATTTCCACTGTGCAATTAATCATGAAGTTCCACAACTAGGAAGGAAAAGTTATTGTTATCAAAGGAAGCCAAAAGATGGCAAGAAGCTACTACAATGCAAGCTTTGAGATGAAGAATGAAGAAGAGGTACCTATGTTGAATCTGAAAGTCCGAAACCAAAGGTACAATGATCGCCTTGAGCCAAAAGGCTAGCTTGAAGAAATCCAGATTGGGGATGAAAAAGAACGGACAACCAACCTAAACAAGGCTTGTTTGAAGGACTGATACCCTCTACCCAGCATAGATCGCCTGGTGGATTCTGCATCGGGATTTAAGTTGCTCTCATTCATGTATACATACTCTGGATACAATCAGATCCCAATGAGTCTTGAAGATGAAGAGAAACAGCATTCATAACTCCTCAGGCTAACTATTGCTACAAGGTGATACTCATTAGACTAAAAAACGCAAGCTCCACTTATCAGCGCCTTATGAACAAAGTTTTTGGGAATCAGCTCGGACAGAATCTTGAAGTATACATTGATGACATGTTGGTCAAATCCATCAGCTCGGAGTCACTCATATCGGATTTAGAGGTCATCTTTGTCTGCCTTCGAAAACATAGGTTGCGACTCTACCCATCAAAATGTGCTTTTGCCATCAGCTTGGGAAAGTTCCTAGGATTTATGCTCACACATCGGGGGATAGAAGCTAATCCCGACAAATGCAAGGCGGTGATGGAAATGAAGAGCCCATTAACTCTGAAAAAGTTCCAGTGATTAGCAAGCAGGCTCACAGCCTTGTCCCGATTCTTTTCACAATTAGCTCGAAATTCTCTCCTGTTGTTCGAGTTGCTGAAGAAGAGCAAGGAGTTCATGTGGATGGGACAATGTGAAGCCGTATTCCAACACTTCAAACATTATCTGACCACCCCTCCCATCCTAACAAAGCCAGAGAAAGGAGAGGAACTAATCCTGTATTTGTCAGTAGGAGATCGGGCAGTAGGAGCTGTGCTGATACGTGAAGTGGAAGGA
Source organism: Dalbergia cochinchinensis (assembly GCA_031216125.1). Classification (NCBI taxonomy): domain Eukaryota; kingdom Viridiplantae; phylum Streptophyta; class Magnoliopsida; order Fabales; family Fabaceae; genus Dalbergia; species Dalbergia cochinchinensis. The sequence continues at coordinate 12,234,707 of CM062372.1, forward strand.
AAGTAACAGCCAGTGTACTTTACTAGTAAAACTTTACATGAACCCGAACTCCGATACTAGAGGCTCGAAAAAGTAGCCTTTGCTTTGGTACTAACAACAAGAAGACTCAAGCAATACTTCTAGGCCCACCTAATCAGGGTGCAAACCGACTAGCCAATCAGATAGATCTTCTAGAAGTCGAACTTGGCAGGACGAATGATATCATGGTCCATTGAGCTCTCCAAGTTTGATATGCGGTACGAACCACAGACAGCTATCAAAGCCCAAGTACTAGTGGATTTCATCCTAGAATGGGCAGACGAAGAAGTGCCTCAAACGGTGGAGGGGTGGAGGCTCTACGTGGATGGCTTCTCTAACCCGAAAGGGAATGGGGCAGGAGTCATGCTAGAAAGAGGAGAAGAAAAAGTAGAAATATCAGTCGGCTTTGAGTTCCCAACTTCCAATAACCAAGCTCAGTACGAAGCGTTAATAGCTGGACTCAACCTCGCTAATGAATTATCCATCACAGAGCTAGAAGTCTTCACTGATTCATAGATCATGACATCTCATATCTCTGGAAAGTATACCGCAAAAGAACCACGGCTTCAGAAATATCTGAAACATGTACAGGAGATCATATCGGACCTCAAAACTATCTGAATCCAGCACATACCCCGGGAACAAAACTCCCAAGCAAACATCCTATCAAGATTAGCCAGCACCAAGAAGGGGGAATAACCAAAGTTTGATCATGGAAATGCTCAGAGCCCCAACGATAGCCAAAAAGTTAGTTGCAGCAATGGAACCATCTCCAGACTGGACTATCAAGATCAAATACTTTATTAAGCATGGAACCTTACCGGAAGATCAGGCAAGCGCAAGGAAAATCAAGAAGAAGGCCCCCCACTTCACCCTCAAGGATAGGATGTTACACAGAAGAAGCTCCTCCCAGCCTATGCTGAAATGTCTTGGTCCGAAGTAAAGCAGCTATATGCTAAGGGAAGTCCATGAAGGAGTAGAGAGCAACACTTGGGCTGGCAAACCTTAGCTTTGAAGGTACTTAGGGCTAGGTATTATTGGCCAACAATGAAGAAGGATGCCATCGAGTTCGCAAGGAAATGTGAAAATGCCAAAAATATGCCAAGTTTCATGTCGTACTTACTGAGAGACTGACGGTAATTACCTCGGCATGGCCCTTCGATCATTGGGACCTGGACCTCCTCCGACCCTTCTCAGCAGTTCCAGGAAATGTTCGATATTTGATTGTAAGGATAAGATATTTCACAAAATGGATTAAGGCCGAAGCGCTAGCCAACCGGCATATCCTCAGCGAAATGTCGGACATTCGTCTGAAAAAGCATCTTATCCACTTCGGAATCCCAAAAAAGATCATTACCGATAACAACACCCAGTTCATGGACCAAAAATTCAGACAACTGTTGGAAAACTTTGGAGTAACCCACCAATTCACCTCGGCTGAACATCGGCAAGCAAACAGACAAGTTGAGGCCGCAAACAAAGTCATTCTCCAAGGGCTAAAGAAGAGACTGGACCAATCAAAAAGAGCACGGGCTGAGGAATTAGGGAACATACTCTGGGCATTCCAGACTACCCCCCACTCGACAACCGGAGAAACCCACTTCCAACATTGTCTATGGGTCGAAAGCCATAATACCGGTTGAAGTTGGAGAACCAACCCTCAGAACCATTCTGTACTCAGAGGAAGGCAACCCTTCAAGAATAAGAGAAGAGCTAGATTTACTTCGAGAAGAGCTAGATCAACTTCCCGAAGTCCGAGAACAAGCGCACATCCAAGAATTGGAGCTCAAATGAAGATTTGCTCAGAGATACAACCATCATGTAATCCCAAGGGCCTTCGAGAAAAGAGAACTAGTTCTCAGAAGGGAAGACATTGGGCCACCTAAACCTGGACAGGGGAAATTGGCCCCTAATTAGGAAGGATCGTACAAGGTCGTGGAAGTCTACGAAAAAGGTGCATATAAGCTGACAACAATGGAAGGAAAGGAAGTCCCTCGAACTTGGAATGTAGTTAACTTGAGAAAATATTACGTGTAAGAAACAATGTACTCAAATACGAATTGTCAAGGTACTTTTTCCTCCCCTGGGTTTTGTCCCATTGGGTATTCTCGGGAAGGTTTTAATGAGGCCCTGACACCGTAGGCTGGTTTGGACAAATAGTCACCGGATTCCAATCAATGGAAAATCTCTCATTTTGATGAAAATTTAAAGCTAAAGAAGCAACGCTACCGAGTTACCAATATAGGAAGCCAAACCGAGCTTCATCCAATCTCCATCAAAGCTTCACCGACTCGAGTCGCATCTGAACCCATTCCGGTGTCAACCAACGATAAACAGCCTCGCATAAGTTCGATAGAGCCAAACCCGAGCTCCATCCGAACTCAACTAAGCTTCACCGACTCAGGTTGTATCTGAACCTATTCCGGTGTCAAGCAATGATAAACAGCTTCGCATAAGTTCCATGGAGCCAAACCAGAGCTCCACCCGAACTCAACTAAGCTTCGCCTCAAATAAGTTCAATGGAACCAAACCTAAGCTCCATCTGAACCCAACAACCCAATTCATGTCCCAAACTCGGTAGCATCCAAACAACCAACAAAGTATGAGGAGACAAATCCAATGTACACTTTAAAAAAAGGGAGAGATAGATACTAAGTCTGATGCCTCGTACTTACTCCCCATCTCGGGGGCATAACGGGTCGCATCATAAGCATTATAAAATGGAAAAGGCACAAGATATACAAAAGCACAAGTTTGAAAGCATGAAAGAAGTCTTTATTAATATTACAAGGAATTACATAGGGGGCCCCGAGGGGACTTACAAAGAAAAAAGAAAAAGCCTAATCATTCTCCTGAGGAAGGTCTTTAATCTGACCATCTATTATGTAACGAAATATCTCAACCTCGAAAAGGTCTACTTCGGGACCAACTAGAACTCGAACTTGGGCCAGCAAATTTGCAAACAAGGCAGAAGAGCTATCTGACCAAGCCTTGACTAGCTTCTCCCGTTGGAAAATGGACTCAGCAATGAGAGTATCAACCTTTACCTTCACTCCTTCCAAGCTCCTGCACTTCTCCTCGGAATCCTTCAGCTTTCCTCGGAGTTTGGAGACTTCATCTTCCAGCTCCTTCTCCCTATCCTCATAGGACTTCACCTTCGTCCTGAAAATTGATACTTCACCCTCTGAGTGCAGGACCATCTCTTGAAGACCTACCTTCTCGATCTCCAAGGAGTTAATCTGCTGTTTCAGTGAAGGGACCTCGGACAGCTCTTCCTCGTAGCATCCAATATAACCAGCCGCCTTTACTAAGTCTTCTTGAAGACGGGAGAAAACTTATTGTTGATCTCGTTAGTGGACGTGGCGACGGAAGGCGGTATTGCATATGCTAGACATGAACTCTTTGAAGCAAAAATTAGGAGCAAAGAGATACGAGTTAGGGAATCCCCCTTAAGAACGAAAGGAAAGATTCAGTTCAGGTTTAGGTGCAGGCTCCTAGCTCGATGAAGAAGAAGGCCGAGTTGGCTTCTCGGGTTCTTTCCTCTTTTGCCCAGCCAGGGGAGAAAAGGACCTGGTGAAAGTCGCCTCGAAATCCATATCTTTGCTTACTGTCAGAGTAGAAGTGGATGTCGGAGCTTGGTTGAGGGAATAAAGTGGAGCCAAAATTTTGCTTGAAGACATCTTGCAAAAAAGTATAAAGCACAAATCAGTACAAGAGAAATTCATAAGGAAAAAGAAATTACAAGTTCAAAGTTGAACCTATATACGACTTCGCGTCCCCCGAAGACACATCGATGACCCTTTTCAAGTTCACATGATCAAGATGTCTCCCCCAGGTGTCAGTAAAAAACTCGACAACCGATGCTTCCTCGGGAGTAAGGTTCCTAGCTCGGTACATCAAGGAAGAGTAGGAAGATTGACAATAAAGCGAGAACAGTGAAATTCCCTCCAAAGAAAGAAAGAATGGGGACTTGCTAGGCTTAGCCCAAATTTTGAAATACCAAGGCTTAAAAGCATGGTAAGACTCCTCATATATCTCAAAACATTTTTTGTTAACTACATCTCGAAAGGAAACAAGGGTGGGTTTCCGATCTTTCCCCTGGAAAGTCATCAACATGAAATGGGAAAAGAACATCCATTGGAACAAAGGGATTCCGAGGAAGCTATAAATCATTTAGAACCCTCGAAGAATGGCCCATAGTTGGGGTGAAGTTGGGAAGGGGCTATATTCATCCTATACAATAATGAGTCTTCGAATTCAAAAAACAGAAGAGGAACCTTCAAGCGAGATAACACGGTATCGAACATCTATAAGAAGTCCTCCTCCCCTCCTCGGGCCTCCTGCAAATCCTTTCCTCTGTCCCTGGAAGCTTGATCTCATGGCAGGAACCTAGTTTGGCATCAAGGAATATGGGGAACTCCTTATACCTCTCGAACATCCTCTCGTTCATGATGCTTCGAACCCTCAATACTTCGGAAGAGTAGCGCTCCACCAGACCTCGGTCTAAGGAGTCAGGTATCACGATCTTGTCCTTCATGTCCTACAAAGGGAACCACCACAAAAAGTGCCTAAGGAAATGGCAAAATTTCAAAATTAAAGAGGGAAATGAAAATGAAACCTAAAATCTAAAGGTGGTTCCCACTATCTACTAGAAGGAGGTGCCACCCTAGGGTGACCACCCATGGCGGTGGCAGAAGCAGCGCCACCACCCAATCTCTTGAAAACCCATGGCAAAAACCCAAAGGGGAGGGGCAAAAGGAAAGAGAATAGCAAATCAAAGAGGAAAAATTTTCATTTACTTGAGTAGGGGAATAATCTGGGGAAGGAACATGGCGGAGCATGGCAGGGAAGCGGTGGAGATCAGCTCAAAGCAATGAAGGTCGATAGAAAGTGGTGGAGGCAGATAGTGGCAACGGAGAAAGAAAGAATCTGAGAAGAAAAAAAGTGTGAAAAGAGATAAAGGGAGGTTATTTATATGGAGAAGAAGGGCAAAACCGTCCGAAGAAAAACACCTCGATAACCGTCGCATCCCTCTACGTGTCACGTGCTCGCTGGAGAGAGGAAGCATCGTGTCATGCGAAGGGACGCTTCCAATGAAGCTGACATGAACGTTGATTGAAGTCAGGCGAAGGGAGCGCGAGACACTTTTAACTCGCTTCGGGAACATCCGCATCCAAACTCGAAGCTAAGGCCGGTAAACGGATATCGGAGAAAATCTTAAAGGGGAACCCTGGTGAAAGGGACTCAATCACGGAAAGATAATTCGTAGAGCTCATCGATCGTCTGGACAACGCCCGATGGCCGAGTTGGGGGCAACTGTTAACATCGGAACTCCGAAACTCGGAATAAGGACTCCATTGCATCGGAACCCAACGCTTCATAGGAGTTCCCCCTTCCCCAATTGATAGTTTAGAAGCAGAAGCACCAAAAAAGGTGAGGATCCCAGAATAACCCCGGAACAGGTCCCGATAACCAAGAATCCTGTGAACCTCAGGATGAGTTCGATTGTACTTTGAGATGATCTTGGGCTCTGACATATTCCAAAAGAGCCCTTAAAATTATTCACATTCCTTCCGTACTAGACAGCTTAGCCTTAAAATTGCCATATATGGACGTCCCCTCTTCATATATAAAGAATGGAGAATGTAACAGAGGCAGGTATTATTGATATTCTAACCATTATTTCTCAAAAAACTCTCACTTACTTTGGCGTCGAAGTCCCTTTTGTAGGTACTCACCCCACTATGGAGATCACCAAAGGAACCAACTAGTGGAGCTTTCGATCTCCTGCGTCCTAATTTTTTGTTACGGTACGTAACAAGTATTATAGAAATAAAAAATTACACAAAAAAAACTCAATATTATTAAATATGAATTAAATTAGAAATATTAGTAGTTTAATTACATGAAAGAGAATGAAAAATATTTTAGAACAATCAAATAATAGCTCATTAATTAAGGGATGGAAGTCGACATAGCCACTATCCCAAGAGTGGCTGCTACATTAATTAATTCCATCAAAGTGGCCGTTAGTTAATTGGAATTTATGGAGTGTCTATATCATTAGCTTACTATTCCCTCCATTACTTTATTAGTGCATTTAAGAAAAATAATATTTTTTGAATGAACCCAGAGAAGTGATGAGACATTTTCAATTCACACCATTAGAAATTAAGTCCACTGATTATATGATTAAGAAGTCCAATTAGTTGTCAATTATGTTAAGTCTTGTGATTTTAAGAAAAAAAATGTTAAAACTAATGAAACAATTTAATAATTTTAATTTTCTGAAAAAATCTTTAAAGACACAATTACTTTTGAATTTTTTTAAAAATAATAAAAAATTACATAATAGACTAATATACATATATATATATATATATATATATATATAATATAATATAATAAGGTGATATGAGATAAAATTTGTATAAAATAACATGTATCTAACCAAAAAAAATTTCATGTTATATACATGTTATTTTATACAAATTTTATCTTTTATTACATAGTAATATTAGTTCGTTATGCAAATTAAGACGTATTTATTAAGAAATGGATAGAATACCTTATCCCTAACTCCTCCATCTATCAAGTTTTGTTGAGTGTTTTGTTTCAAAACATTTCTCCATTTATTATATCAAGAAAACATTAATTTTTTTAAGATTATTCTTAATATAATTAATTGTGCCATTATTTATTTTTGTTTTCCAAAAGCATTGTAATTAAAGTAGTCAAAATGAGTTGCAACCTATGAGTCAACTCAATTTAACCCACCATTTCAGTAGGTGGAATTGATAAAATATTAGCCCATTTAAAAATGGATCAATTTGGCCTGACCCACTTAATCCACAGGTTAAGTAGGTTTAACCCATATAACTCATGAGTTAAGTGATCTAGCATGGTTTATTCTTTTTTTTAAGAAAAAAAAAAACCAATTCCTCTCTCTCATATTGGGACAAGACCCTCATACTCTCTTCATGTTCTTTCATACTCTCTACCCCTCCTTCCCGAAAAAAAGGGTAAAAAACACTTTTAGGTTTTTTTTTAGTTTTTGAAAGAATTTAAGGGTTTTTAGATTTTCTCTCTTTTTTTAAATTATTTGGCTAGCCAACCAGTGGGCCAACTCGAATGAGTTGGATTGGCACACTTTGATAGCTATAATTGTAATCAATGTTCACTTATTATTTGATAGGGATAATTTTGCTTGCTTACATAATTTTTTACCTCTATTAGGGATGTCAATAATACCTGCCACATGGGTAAATACTAGTTAAGGGGTGGATGGGGGGAATGATTTCCCCAAATGGATAATAGAGATAGGAATTTTAAAAACCTGATTGTTAATGGGTTAGGGGTGGGAATCATTATTTCTGTGCCCATGGGTGTACTCTATATATGAAACTATTTAATTGTACTCATATATATATATATATATATATATATATTAAAATTTTAAAAACTTATTTTCCAATTCCTATTATTATTCTCTCTTTCTTTGTTCTCTCTATTACACAATTATACTAATATCCAGAAATAAAGACTGGTTGAATGCTACTATATATGTCAAGTGTTTAAGTTATTGGAATTAAAATATGTTTGAATTATTTTTGGATTTTTGTAATTTATTGATAGAAAAATTAAAAATTATGATATCATAATTCTTCTACATTTATTTTATTTTTCAATTTTTTTTATAACTTTAATGATTTATAGTGGGTATCCACAAATATTTACGGTTGTCCATTTATCCACGGGGAACATAATAACGGATACTCACACATATAGGGTGGGGGATCGCCCCATTGACATCCCTAACCTCTATCGAGATTCATTTATTACTCCATTCATTTTAGAATAATTGTCATTTTTTGAATTTTTCATGTTTCAGAATATCATTGATTTACAATATCTAGATAGCATTAATTTATTTTTTTATTTATACCCTTAATATATATATATATAATATGTTAGTTAAATAATCAATATATTTATCAAGATAAGTAATAAGGATTGTAGAAAAATAGTTTTGTCAATTTATATAATTTTCTGTGTTTACTAATATATTTTTTCGTTTCCCTAATATATATGTTGTTTGATTTTTGCCGATGATTCCGAAACAGAGCAAGTATTTTCTTAGTATATGTGTTTTTTTAATAGATAGAGTCAAAGGAAGAGAGTATTATTTTTATTAGTTACTTCCTTTGTTGCATCTCAACTATCCAAAAAAACAAACAAAGAAAGCAATAAATGAATATTGATAATAATATAAAAGTGTGTTAATAGACAAGATTGTGCCTATTTAATATGACTATGCTATTGGAAAAATAAAAATAATAAGATACAGTTAATTATAATAATGGTATAAGTGGTAAATAAAAATTAATGTTTTCTTAATTTGATAAATAAATACATAAAATGAAACAAAATTGAAGAAAAAATAGACAGTTAAAATGCAACGGACGAGGATATGCGTTGAATAATGAAAATAGATTAGCCACTAGTATCAGCCACTTTGCGAAACTCATTGATGTTCAATAAATATTGGCCGGTGAATTCGACTGAAACTACAGCGGGTAGTTAGGGCCATCTATTGCCTAACTCTTAGTAATTTTGAATTACTTACCGGTCAAGTTAATTCACTTTTAATGCAGAAGTCATAATTGTTTAATTAATTTTGGAGACTTGTATAGTTATGTACCATTGATCAAATTTAATACTTTGGTTATTCATTTGTTATATCTTTTACGAAACTTATTACTTCTCTAACTGGGTGTTTTCTGGTTGGCGGACCCTTGTTATTCGATTTGTGAGCTGTTATGCAAGACGCAGCGGGTGTTCTGCGTGTTTGTATTTGGCTCCTTTGGGTGGTTAATGTTATTGTTAAGGAAAACTGGCTTGCGTGTGTAAACTGTGATTAGACGGTGATTGATTTTATTTATATCTATTCATGATATCTGTACTCTTGAGATATGTATACGTAGATTTAAGAATATTTAACTTTGAGTTATAGTTTTGATAGCCATCCAATAAAATACGTAGATTATTAATTTTCTTGATAAAATTCTGAAATTTAAGAATCTATCCTTCTCAACTTGAGATTTGTGAAGTAAAAAGAGAATTATTGATGATTTGTTATTGACATTGAGAGTCAAAATCCAAGTAAAAAAATTCTTTTAATACTTTTCCTTTATTTTTTTTTTCCTACTCAACTAAACGAAGGTTCAAGTAGGTGGGGACAACAAGGATTTTTCCATTTTTCGTCCCATAGGTTATGCTACAACTAGTTTCGAACTTTGAATCATACAATAAAAGCTCGAAGTTTTAAAGAAGGAAGGAAGAAAACATAGTGGCTACATTTTTTATTCGACTGAATTGGTTTTAACTAGCGGCCTCTAGCTCCCTCTTGGACCGCCGCCTCTGGACAACAGGCGTGCATAGGTTTAATTATTATTTTATTTTTTAAAATTAAATATCCAATTTAGTCCCTTAAATTTATAGTGGGGGATAAATTAGTTTCTTAAATTTAAAAAATCTTATAGTAGTCTCTCAAATTTCACAAATGGAGACAAGCTAGTCTCTCCATCAAATTGTTGTCTAAACTATTAATAGAAATGTCCACATATTATGTTAACTTACTTACATGTATTGTTAATTTTTACGGTGGGTCTTAATTTGCCTTACTCCTTTGTTCTGCACAGAACAAATGACAACTTAAAGTCAAAATCTTTCTTCTGAGCATAGAACTATGGTGAGAGAGAAGGTGAAAAAGAAAGTCTAAACGACTTCAATTAGATAAGTAAAGCAAGTTAATATCACTATGAAAATTAATAGTACAAATAAATATATTAACGATACATGTAAGTAAGCTAACAGAAAACAATTCATATAACAATTTTATAGAGGAATTAACTTATCCATATTTGTGAAATTTGAGGGATTAGAATGAAATTTTTCAAATCTGAGGGATTAATTTGTCCCTCGTTATAAAACTAAGGGACTAAGTTAGGGTTTTAGTCTTATTTTTTCTTCATTTTTATGTTTTCCTTCCCATACTTTCAACTATATATAGGGCAAATTATGCTGATTTTTGCTTTAATATTTGGTGAAATTCAACCACCCGCTCTTTATTTTCAAATTTATTCAAGAGGTCTATAAGCCTATTGTCACAACGTACTTGAGGGCCATGATTTGAGACGATGGCGATTTTAAAAATAAACTAATAAAATGGGAGTCGCCACTAATTTTAGTTCTGGTTAAAATTGGAAAACTTTTGATTTGCAAAATTGGTCTTTTAAAAGAGATTTAAGATTCGAGAGTCTGATTATGATTAGGGAAGAGTGGAAACTTAATCCCATTGCACTCCTAATACATCCGTATTAATACAGTTACCCTAGAGCCTATTATGCAAATTAATTTACAAATTTAAAATATTTATTTTTTCCCGACAGTTATAAATAGAAAAGAAACAAAAAAGGAAAAGAAAATTAAATTAAAAGAGAACACAATTTAATGAAAAATTAATTTTAACTTGATAGTTTTTGGCTACGCCGACATATCCTCTGGTGCAATGAGGAACTCAAAGTCACGTCGTTCTTGTAGAAAATGATTCTGTGTTTGATAGATTTTAATTAAGAAACAAAATAATAATGTGTTGATTGATTTTAATTAAAAAAAAGGTTGATCAATTTTGATTTAAATCTTTTTTGTTTTGGAAATGGATTTTTATTATGGAAGGAAACATTTAGACAAGCACTAATTTTAATAATAATTGACAAAATTAATTCGCACATATGTAACAAATACAGTTAATTTGAACAAACATATAAAATTAAACTAAAAAAAATTGAATTACTGTTTTTTCTTTTTTTTATATACATTTTATCATTTTACAAAAAACTTTATCGCAAAAAAAAAAAGAAAAGCCCAAAATTTTTTTTATCAGATATTTATTTTGTAAAAAAAATTTAGTTACAAAAAAAATAAAAAAAGCCCAAAACGAGGAAGAAAAAAAACCCAAAAAAACTGCAAATAAAAAAAACAAAAAAAGAGACCTAAACAAAAAAGAAATAAAACTGCAAACTAAAAACAAAACCCAAAACGAAAAAAACTGCAAACCAAAACAAAAAAAAGCCGAAAACGGAAAAAAGAAAAAAGAAAGCCCAGAAGCAAAAAAAAAACCAGAATTTCCTTTTGAAATAAAAAAGATTGGAATACTCCAAAGCCCAAACCAATAACTGAAGAAAAAAAAAATTTAATCCCTAAATCTAAACATAATACACACACGTTTTTCTCTGAAACACACACATACCCATACTCAACTCACGAACATATTCATACTAACACCAACAGAGAGAGAAAAGGAAGATGGGAGAGAAATAGAGAGTGAGACGGAAAGAGAGAGCAGTCACGGAGGGGGGAGAAAAAAGATCGACGCGGCGACAAGGGGAGCCCGGCGCGGTGGCTGAAGCTAGCGGCTCATCACGGAGGGAGATCAAGAGACTAAGTGGTAGGATGAATGTTCACGGCAGAGGTCCACGCGGATGTGGCGGAGATCACGGCCAAGAGAAGGAGGAAGGGGAAAATGGTAGCGCTGGGTTCGCGATGGCCGCAGCTAGGCGCGAGAGGTGTTCCGACGCAGTGCAGGAGAGGGAGCACCGGTCACCGCGCCGTGAAAGGAGGAAAGGGTCGCGCCGGTTTCACAGAAGGCAAGGCGGACCAGAGAGGAGGAGCGGTTGTGAGTGGCTGAGGGAGTAAGAGAGTGGTAACTAGTGTTGGTGGTGGCTATGGAGGAGGTGATGATGATGATGATGAGGAGAGTTGAGGATGATGGAGGGGGAGGAAGAAGATGATGGAGACCGCGGCGATGAGGGGAGGCTACGACCTCTCTGTCCCTTTTTGCCTTCTTTTTCATTTTTTTTTTATTTGAAGATAATGATATTATTGCTGTTGCTGGACTAAATTGGAAATTTCTTCTAACTGGATTGCTTTCTGGTGCTACTCTCTGTGTATGGAATTTTTTCTTCTTAATGGTATTGCTGATGATATCTCTGTGTTTGGAATTTTTGCTGATCAATGGTATTTGCTGATTGATTGCTCTCTTCTTGAATCCCCCTTTCTAATTGTTCCCTCTGGTTATTTATACACAATTATTTTTATCTAGCAATGATTCTTCCGACTATGATAAAGAATGTTGAAAGAATTTTGTCTCTGAATTATTGTGATCTGTAATGATGATAGCATGGATGAACAGCCTGGACTTGAGCACTTTGGCATTCTTTTTCATTTTTTCTTCCATTTCTTTATTGTCGCAGAGATAAGAATCATGCTCCTCCAACTTTTAGATTTCTTTTTATTATCTTCATGTGCTGTTCTCTTCTTTCGATTTCTCAAAATATTTTTGTTAATTAGTAAACCAACAGAATAGGGGTTACAATGGGCTGGGCTAGACAAACTGAAATAAATTGAAAAGGAATTGAAACAAAAGGCTGGTTAAACGTTTCTTTTTTTTTGGATAAGCTGAACAAGAGTTTTTTTTAAGAAATAAAAAAATAAAATAAATAAAAAAAGGTGAAAATGTTCGAACAAAATATGATGTTCACACCTATAAAATTATTACACCAACCTCCTTTAAATTTAATTTATAAAATCATTATATCATTGTCTTTTCTATCTTACAATAAACAATTTACACAGTGGAGGTCAATATCATTTGGTTAAATAGAAAGGAATCAGTGTGAATTCATCAAAACTCAGAAAAGGTCAATATAATTTACTCTTATTTATTGATAACTCAACGAAATATACTAATAACAAGAGAAAATTATAAAAAAATTAAATGAAAACATTGTTCATTATCTATCGACATGTGATTGAAAGAGACAGAAAAATTTTATATAAAGACAAAGCAAATCCCCAGTAATAACATCGCGCTAATTGGTCCCTAAGAAAAAAAAATCATTTTGGGTTTCTCATAATTAAAATAGAATAGTTTATAAAAATAAGTTAAATTAGTCCCTATAAAAATTTAATGTCCTTGTTGGACCAAGTACGGATCCTGACAAATGATGCTAATAGCATCTCATGGTCATTCCATTCTTCTCAATAGTTCTCTGTTCAGCCTTTCACCTTTATGTATTTTCAAAAGTGGTACCAAATTTTCCATGTTGAGGCTATATCTTCTAAGGGACTTGCTTTGCCAAGGGCAAAACTGTTTGCTTGGTTAGTTCTTATAGGAAGAATTAATACAAAGGTACATCTTAGTCTATTGAATTTCATTTCAAATGGTGACTCCATATGTGTTTTCTGAAATATGTAAATGAAAGTGTGCCAACCTTGTTTATTATGTGTACATTTGGAAAGTGTGGACATTTTGTTGTAGGTGATGGGGTATTAATTGGGTGATGTCTTCAAATCCCAAAATAAATTTTGAAGCTTGGAATGATGTGTGCTTCTTTGGCCAGCAAAAGGTGGGTTGGAATGTGTCACGACCCAACTAGAAAACATGACCGGCACGTGAGTAATCTCATTCCACGTAAGCCTCATGACCTCCGAGTCTCCTATATGCATAAATAAGATACTTTTCATTCTAAAATCATAACTTCATCTAAATCTCTGTTTAAACTTTATATCTAGAAATATGAAAATGAAACATTGGATATATGAAACTCTAAAATTATCTTAATCATACTCTGGAAATCGATTTAACATGTGATCTGGATTATAAATACATCTCAGGTTTATTGCATAAACTCTATTCAAACTCTACAATTTCAAATCCATACTTGTGGACTGAAAATATATACATTACTGTCCAAATATTGAAATTTAATACATAATCTGAAAGTAATGCATGGCTCGGATCCTGCCTGCACATCTACTAGAGCATTCTACTCTAACAAGACTCTAAACTAAGCCTCAAAGTAAGACTCACCATTGAGAATGACTGTGTCTACCAAACAGAAGGTTGGACAACATTTGTACTTGCAACTATGAGGAGAAAAGGAGAGGGGTGAGTCAATAGACTCAGTGAGTGAACTCCCACTCATCACCCATATGAGACAACCAAGGATAATATGCATAATGCAATATCCATGTATGGTCATAAACCATTTGATATTCATATACATGATGACATAGAAAAGATATCTTTATTTTCGTAAATACATAGAAAACATCTCTAAATTCTTACTCCAACAAGAAAATCATTTCTCATATATATAATATCTCTTAAATCAAATATTCTCTGAACACATCAATAATCTCTAAAATATATTTAATAGTACTCTAGTAAAGAAATAGGAATCTCTGGTTATGCCTAATTCATGTATCATAACAAAATCTCTAGTTATGCATGTCAACCATGGCATAACAAAGTCTCTAATCTCTGGGGCATCTAACTAGGTCCTATTTCTTATTTCTCTAGCCCTGGGGGTGACTTGGTATACCAAGGTTAACAGAATAACTGCCACTAACTCACAGTCTATTTTTCTATAGCTATCGTCTAAACTAGTTTATACTTAACTCATAATCTGCAACTCTTAAAATCTCTTAAAGCACTTAAACTCTGAAATTCTATTATATATTCTAATCTGGGTATCCAAACTCTTTCATACATAATTACTCTAATCTTTGAAATCATTAAGATAATTCATAAAATCTCTAAACACAATCATACTCATATTCTAACACTTTGTAAAACCGTTTAAATATGAAAACTCTCAAAACTCTAAAAATTCTGGACGCATATAACCCTACCAACCTGACTTTAACATAACTATAACTGTGAAATCAGGCCTAAGGGATCACAAGCTTGCAGGAATTTCGATTTCAAGCCCACTGGATATGTATCTGACAGTTTCTACAAATCATATTGAATTCCATATTTCTAAGTATTATAAAAACTGAATTTTTCCAAAATCTCAATTTCCAAGCTAACATCCCTTTATATCATAATAACTCTGATATCAAACTTTGAAATAGAAAAATTCACAATAAGAAAATCTCTAATATTATATTAAAATATCTTTACTTGATATTCTTGCCAGAATATCTTAACTGATACTCTAAAATCACATTTTTGAAATATCTAGTCTTGAAGTATAAATATGTTATAACCCTTGAAACATGTTGGATATACTAAAAACATATTAAATCATATATTCTCGTAATAAATCTCTTCATGAATATATATATATATATATATATATATATATATATATATATATATATAACATTTTCATAGCACTCTATATAGTAATCATGGTCCCATGGTTTTCCAAAACATATAATTCATGCTCTTTGAAAATCATGCTCTTTGTCTAGCTTGCTATACTTGTAAAATCATCTATATAATCACACCTTCATCTCTAAATTTCATACCTAACAAACATCATGTATAAAGATACTCATAATCCTTAAAAGTAAGGCCATAAGTTTGAACCCACTCACCGTTTGGAGCCGGGAGTATATGAGCACGACCAACTTGACCTCCGAAGCACCAACAACTGCAATAGAGCAATTTTGACTCAAGATTAATCTCCATTAATCTCTAAACTACTCTAATCTAGCTCTAACAACATTGAGGAAGCATCCCCACTTGACAACAATGGGAGAAACAACAAAACCCAAACCATCGAACATATAAAGGAAAGGAAGGAGATGACAAAACCAACATAAGTTCTTACCTTTAATCTTAGAAGGAGAAGGATTGATGATGAATTGAGAGAGAAGGGTTAGGAGAGGGTTTTGGTGTAGGGAAGAGAGAGCCTGAGTTTAGGGTGTTTTATAGGAGTGTGGATCCTACTTATCAAAACTGCGTCATTTTCTACCTGCTGATATCAGGTCCGCTTGTTACAGCGAGCCTACTGATGCTCACACTCGCTGCAATGAGCCTTTTGGGTCACCTCCTGGCTACAACGACCAAACTTACTCCAGCGAGCTTATCTGTAAAATTCTGCAGCAACAGCATCCCAACTTCATCCCTTGGCCCTTCACACCACCGAGGCTTTCCCAATAACACGGGTGGATCTCGGGAGACCCTAAGACCGTATTAGACCTGTCCATTGACACGTATACCTAGAGTATCATAAAATGTTTGTTTTTTTGCCATTTTGTTGTCTATTTGGGAATTGAGAAACATAATTGTATTCCAAGGAGAAAAGTCTCATGAAATGTTTTCATGCACAACCTTATGCATAAATATAGAACTTGGATTACCTTTGGCTGAATATTTTCTTATTGTTTGTTATGGTGTGTAATGTGTATCATGTCTTTACAGGTTTCTCATCTGTTTTTTGGGAGCATAAAAGATCTCTTAAGCTCCTGTGTGAGATGAGTGTCACACTCTTGTGTGAGGTTTTATTCTAACAAAACTATAGCTAATCACTGTGAGGATTTTCAAGATTGTTTTGCTTCAACTTGATCGTGCATATGTGTGGTGGAATGTTCCCTTGCAAATTCATGTTCCGCATATTTCAAGCTGTTGTTTGGATGGTTTGGCATAAGCTAGGTGTGTGGAGCGATACACAATGAGGTTTGAGCAATACAATTGGTGAGATGTTTAGATTGTCACTACCAGAAATCTGTGAGATATAGATAGATATTATCGACAATTATGTATCTGTCAATAAATACCAATGAGATTTTTGACGAATTGTTGCATTTTTGTTGTGATACTTAATTTGCACAACAACCTATCGGTAAAATCGTCAATAGTTAATGGTGTTACTATGCGCCATATGATATACACAATTTTCGGTGAGTATATTGACTGGTTTATTGATTGGTTCAATAGTAATTCTTAGTCCATTGATAATTACACGGGCACCACGTGGCATGAGAAATTTACCGATAGGTGTATCAACGATTATTTAATATTTTATTTTTAGCTATTTTTTCTTTAAATTACTGACGGGTTTATTGAACTTTTATTAAAAAAATAATTTGTTAATTTTTCAACAGCTTTTTTATTTTTTTATTAACTTTACCAATGTGTCTACCAACCAGTTAAATATATTTTTTATAAAATTTTTTATGTTGACCAATAGGTATTTAAAAAAATATTTTTCTACGTTTTTAGTATCTTTTTTAAAATTTTTTTATTATATATGCCGATGGGCACATGTAAAATATATATCTATATATTTAATTTTTTTAAATTTTTACATTACTAACAGGTTTTAAAAAATAGTGATACTATCGCATAACTATTGAAATTTCAACATACCCGTTGATAATAAATGAGATGCGAAACGCACCATTTCACTAATTGGTTACTGTTGGGAAAATTCGAATCCATCGCTAAATCATGTAAGTCTTGTAGAATTGTCAATGATGAATTTAATTAAAAATAATATAATAATAAATTTGTCAATGATGAGTTTAATTAAACATAATATTTGTTTAAATTCTATTATCTCTTATTTCATATAAAATTTATTCTTGGACCGTTAAATTGTTTATTTATCCTATACAATAATAGTGAAATGCAAAAGACTAATTAACTATTAAAAAAAGGGGATTATTCTGCACTTATAAAATTTATAGACTTGCATCTTTAGATAACTTCATACTAAAATTTACCACGTGTCCCACTAACTAAATCAATTACTATTTTAAATGCTCATAATTAAATTACAACCCTTAGATTTAAAAAGATATCAATACCCTTGGGGTACCAAAGTAAAAATCTTAAAAAGATGACTGTTGCCCAACATGAAGGGTCTGTTTAAAAAGTATTTTATGTAATAACTTTTAATTTTTAAAAATAAAAAAACTTGTTTAGTTAGTTATTCTTTTTCAAATTGATTTTAAAAATAAAAAATTTTATATTTTAAAGTAAAAATTAGAAAATAATTGAAATGTATTTTTAAATTTTTTTTAAAAAAATATGATTACATATTTATAATTAGTTATTTTTATTAATTATTATTCAAAATAATTTTTAAAATAACTTTAAAAACATAAAAATAAAAATAATTCCACATAACCCTGCGGTTTCTCATAACTTTCCAACGTTACCAACCAACTCACCGGTGAAAAGGTTTGAATGTTATGAAGTTCCACACTGGCTGGCAGACTCTAGCGACTGCCAGCATTGACTAGACTCCAACCATATCCCCAAGAAAATTTTTACACTATAAATGTAAGATACTCCCTTCCGCCTTGGGAGACCCCATCCAGTTCATTCTTTGTTGTAAGTTGTGACCACACCACCTAAGTTTCTTC
The DNA here is from genome assembly GCA_031216125.1 of Dalbergia cochinchinensis. NCBI lineage: Eukaryota > Viridiplantae > Streptophyta > Magnoliopsida > Fabales > Fabaceae > Dalbergia > Dalbergia cochinchinensis. The sequence goes on from CM062372.1 coordinate 12,252,953, forward strand.
AATCTCTTCAATCTCTTCAATCTTGATCCCCTACAAAACAAAGACAAGGGACGCCGCAACTTCAACAACACTCATGTCTCCAACTTCATCACCACCAACACATGAAACGGAAAACACTGCCACGTCAGCAACGACCCTAGCCACCCTCCCCCCGGACATCATCCACGCTCACATCCTCTGCCGCCTCGACGGCGCCGCCCTCGCCGCCGCATCCTCTGCCTCATCCTCCCTCCGCTGCCTCTGCACGGCGGACCACCTCTGGCGCAAAATCTGCACCGCCACGTGGCCCTCGCTCTCCGACCCCACCGCCCGCCACGTCATCTCCACCTTCCCCTCCGGCCACCGCTCGATCTTCTCCGACGCATTCCCCTCCCTCCACCACCTCCCCCAAAACAATAATCACCACCGTCCATCACATCTTCCACCGGAACACCTCATCTCAGCCGTCGATATCCACTACAAAGGGGAACCCGTGTTCTCGCGGGTTCGAACAACGGAAACGCGGAAGAACTGCTTCCTTTCATCGTCGTTTTGGATCGACATGCTCGAACCGGACGAGTTCGTTCACACGCCGGTGAAGTTCGCGAAGACGAACGAGGAGTGGTTGAAGCACTTGGAAGAGAGCTTGTGCTTGAGCTGGATCGTTATGGACCCGACCAAGAAGCGCGCGGTGAACCTGTCGAGCCGCTGGCCGGTTTCAGTGGGGCGGCACTGGCTGACCAGGGAGCTGGAGGCGGTTTACGCGGTGACGATGATGGATGAGCCGGTGCGGTGTGTGGTGAAGGTCACTTGCTGCGGGAAGGTTGGAGGGGAGGTGCACGTGAGGGAGGTGAGGTTGGCGATGGAGGACGCGGAGGGAGGGTATATAAGGGGGAAGGAAGGGGTGGAAATAGTTCAGAGGGCGATGGAGAGTGGGGAAAGGAGGAAGGCGGTGGATGGGGTGTGGGCGAGGGAGAGGAATGAGAGGTTCGAGTGTATGGTGAGGGAGAGGAGAGAGGCCAAGCATAGGAGGGAGAAGGCTTGGGACGTGGTTTCCACTCTGATCGCATTCATCGCCTCCATCTTGCTTTGCTGGCTCGCGGGGCATGAGATTTTGTATTATTAGTATATATCGAATTCCATCTGTGACTCCTATGATTGACCAAAATCGAAAATTCACTCTATCATTAAGAGTGCAAATTCATGATTATACAAGAATTTTCCTTTTGAGTGTAGTAATGACATCAAAATTATTTATTAAAACTGCTTCTTGTTAAACATATTAAGATTGCTTCGTGTTAAACTTACTTATTAAATGATATAGATCACTTCCGGTTAGAAATTCTTATAATAAAATTTTGGTTGTTAAGTACTTCCTTTTGAGTAACATTTTAGCAATTTTACTTTTTTTTATTTTATTTTTGGGAAACGGAAAAGGAACAAAATAAACAAGGAAGGAGGCCGTCAACGGTCACCCTCCAGCATAGGCATCAAGTCCACGTGAGGAGAACCCCACATAAATACAATCACATGGAATCGCGGTCTCAACCTTTATGTCCATCACACTGCAACAAGGAACGAGCCGGCGCTTTAATTACCCCCTTTGAGAAACATTTTAGCAATTTTACTTTTCTTTTTATTTTAGTTTTTGGAAATGAAAAAAGAACAAGGATTTAATTGTTATGCATTTTTTTTATAGCATCATCAAATCATGTATTGTCAAATAAAGCATAATAGTTGACTTTATATCTATTACCTGTCCTAACGAAATGTTTTAATTGGATGATAGTGTAAAATTATTTTTTACTGTCAGTGCATCAAAATTAAACTCAAAGAACAAAAGAAAGTTAAAAGTGAATTTTCTATTCCTTCATATATGTGTGCTGCTTGTTGCATGGGCAAACATCACCAATTGTCCTTCATTCCCTGCATCTTTCACAGCTTATGATGCCCTTCTTAATCTGGTTTGCTCAGATCTTTTTGGGGAAGTTTAGGAGCTAGATATTACATTTATTTTGCTGATGCTTACTCCAAATATACTTGTGTATACCTTCTAGAAACAAAATCTCAAGTGTTCACCTCTTTTTTGCATTTTAAAGCAGTTATGGAAACTAAAACAGGTCTCAAACTCAAAGCCCTTGAAACTAACAATGGAAAAGAATACCTTTCCCAAACCTTCCCCAAACCTTCACCCAATACCTTGCAACACATGGTGTTAGTTGTATACCCTAAAGCTAATAAATATATGTATATATCAATAATTCCTATTAATTCTCCAAGAATGGATGTACCTGAGAAGGCTTAATGTTTTATAAGAATTCAATCACCTGCTAAGAATCTAATCCGACTAAGATTTCGGTTTTCTATTTTGGAAGTGTAGGATTCGAAAAACTAGTGGGAGATCATTTTGATTAAAAGATAATGATCATTATAATAGATACATATAGCAAAAACTAATTTAAGCTTGTTACTTTGTGCAGTTTTATTGAAAAATGAAATCTTTGAACTATCTTGTTGGCATACTCGATACAAACAGGCTTACTAGGCCTAATTTTGTGGACTGGTTTTGCAACATGAAACCTGTTCTGAATTCGGAACGTATTGGAAATGTTTTGGACACTCCACAGCTTGCTGCATTGGCAAAAGGGGCAACTGAACAAGAAACTAATGCCTATTATAAATGACACGTTGATGACATGCAAGCACAATGTTACATGTTAGCTTCTATGACTAATGAGTTGTAGAAGCCATAGTTATCAGAATCGGACCGGTGATCGACTCGGTTGAGGCACCGGGTCATTGGGTCTCTGGTTCAACTGATGGGTCACTGGTCAAACCGGTTGAACCGGACTTTATTAAATCAATATATAAAAATAAAAATTTAATACACAAATTGAATGTAATATCCTAATATATATATTTGGACACACATTATATAACAAGGAACAACACGGCGCAGTGGTTTGCGTGGCGCTTCCATTCCAAGAGCAGATGGGTTCGACTCCTCTCTTGGACATTTTTGATTTATTACAGGTTTTCAAGGCTTCTCATGGGCCGGGCGCTCCTTGCGTGGATGTGCGATGGTATGGTACAAGCTAGGCACGCGGTTCAAACCGGTTCGCCTCAAAGACGGTTCAAGGTGACTCACTGGTTCAACCCGGGTTTGACCAAGGTTGACCGAGTCAACTGCTTTCCCGGTCCATTGAAAGAACCGGACCGGTTCAGTGACCGGTTCACCGGTTTCCGGTTCGAACCAGCCGGTCCGGTCCGGTTTTAATTACTATGGTAGAAGCAATATGAAAACATAAAATCTGCTGCTGATATTTTGTTGCACCTTAAAGAGTTGTATGGTGAGCAAAGCAGGACTACTAGGCTTGAGATATCAAAGCATTTATTTCATGTTAAGATGCAAGAAGGGTTTGATGTTGGAGCTCATGTGCAAAAGATGATCATGCTGATAGAACAGCTTGAGAATCTTGAGTTCTTCATAGATTTCAATCTCCATTTGGATTTGATCCTCCAGTCCTTGCCAAATTCATTCTCTTAGTTCATTGTGAATTTTAACATGAACATGGTAGAAGTTTTGCTTACTGAATTTCACAACATGTTGGTTACGGCCCAAAAGGCTATGTCCAACAACAAAAGGAAAGAAAAGTTTCTTATAGCTTCCACTGCTGGTAAGACTAAGAATAAGAGTAATAAGAAATTTGTTCCCAAGTCATCAGTTGGGGTGTCTAAGAAAAAGGGCAAGAAACAAGTTGCGGATAAAGGAAAATGTTTCCATTGCCGTAAAGTTTTGCATTGGAAGATAAACTATCCTTAATACTGGGAGGAATTGAAGGCTAACAAGGGAAAAAGTGTGCCTTTGGAAGGTATATCTGTTTCTTATTTTTCGGATAGTCCATATAACTCAAACACTTTGTGGATTCTTGATACTGGTGCAAGTTCTCATATTTGTACCTCTATGCAGGAACTAGCAAGTAGTAAAGTCATAAGGTGGAATGAAGTGAACTTGAAGGTAGGTAATGGAGCAAGTGCTGCAACCAAAGCTGTGGAGTCAACTTCTTTATTATTATTGAATAATCATGTTATGGTTTTGAATCATGTTTTATCTGTCCCAAGTGCTTATTAAAACATTATATCAATTTCTAGTTTCACTAAAATTGATTTTTCCTTTCTTTTTAAGGATAGTGTTCGCAACATTTATTTTAGAAATGATGTTGTTGGCATTGGTTACATTCATGATGGGCTTTGTTATATAAACACAAAAAACAAAGCATCTCCTAGGATTGCTAAAGTAAATACTATATATGACTCAATTCCTAATCTCAAACAATTTTGGCATCTAAGACTATGTCACATTATAAAGGATAGAATAAACAAATTGGAGAAAATAAGACTATTTGTTCCTTTGGGTTCTGAACCCATTCCAACTTGTAGGTCATGTCTACAAGGTAAAATGTCTAGGTCTCCATTTGGAGGACAAATGGAACGGGCCAAAGAAGGTTTGGAGCTTAGTGTAATGGCTAGGGGTGGATGCTTATACTTCATAGCCTTTACTGATGATTTACCTAGGTCTGTGTATGTTAATCTTATGAAGCATAAACATGAATCCTTTGAAAAATTTAAGGAGTTCAAATCAGAAGTAGAAAAACAAATAGGAAAAAATGTCATAGAATCTCAAAGGTCAAGTAGGGTAATTTGTTCTCCCGCAAGATACCTTAATCTCCTTGATACTGCACAAGAGTTGTTCATACATGGAGATAACGATCATAGAGATGATCCTACTACTTAAGATGCAGCTATATCTGATATAGATTCTTCAAAATGGCTAGAAGCAATGAAATATGAAATGGATTCCATGTATTCAAACCAAGTCTAGGATCTGATTGATCCACTTGAGGGAATAGTACCTACTGGGAACAAATGGAAAGGTAAAGACCTTTAAGGCAAGGCTAGTAGCAAAAGGCTATCACCAAAGGGAAGGAGTCGACTATGAAGAGACTTTCTTGCCTGTAGCAATGCTTAAATCCATCAGGATATTGTTAGCTATAGCAACACACTATGATTATGAGGTTTGACAAATGGATGTTAAAACTGTTTTCCTTAATGGATACAATGAGGAAAACATATTTATGGACTAACCCAAGGTTTTTGAATATAAGGATAGGTCTAAAGTGGGCAAGCTTAAACGATCCTTTTATGGTCTTAAGCAAGCTTCGAGAAGTTGGAATCTTCATTTTGATGACGTCATTAAATCATTTGATTTCATTAAGAATGAAGATGAGCCATGTGTTTACAAGAAGGTTAGTGGGAGCCAAATGTCTCTCTTGTATTATATGTAGATGACATTCTGTTAATCGGAAATGATGTGGGCATGCTAGTGACTGTAAAATTCTGATTGTCAAAGACTTTCTCCATGAAAGATTTGGGAGAAGCAAACTATATTCTTGGGATTCGGATCTATAGGAATAGACCGATGAGACTGATAGGTCTTTCCTAAAGTCTGTATTTGGAAAAGGTGTTGAAAATGTCCAGCATGCTTGATTCCAAAAGACGATTACTCCCTGTGAGACATGATATTCGCCTCTCTAAAGTGATGTCATGTAAGACCTCTGAAGAGAAGGAGAAGATGGCTAAGGACCCTATGTCTCTACCATTGGTAGCCTCATGTATGCAATGTTCTGCACTAGGCCAGATATTGCATATACTGTTAGTATGACTAGCAAGTTTCAATCTAACCTAGGACTAGGACATTGGGTAGCTGTCAAGAACATCCTTAAGTACTTGAGAAGGACTAAGGATATGATTTTGGCATATGGAGGAGGTGATTTAAGATTAGATGGTTTTACAGATTCTGAGTTCCAATAAGATGTAGATGATAGAAAGTCTATCTCGGGTTATATATTCACTTGTAATGGGGAAGCAGTTAGTTGGAAGAGTTGCAAAGCAACCAACAACTGCAGATTCCACTCCAAAGGCTGAGTACATTGCTGCATTAGATGCAGCTAAGGAGGCAGTTTGGGTTAGGAAGTTTGTGACAGAACTTGGTGTAGTTCCTTCAATATCATCACTAATTGCTCTCTACTGTAACAATTGTGGAGCAATTGCTTAGGCAGAGGAACCTAGATCACATCAGAAATCCAAACACATTGAGAGAATATGTCACATTATTCAAGAAATAGTCGGGCGGGGTGATACAGTTGTACAAAAGATAGCTTCAATATAAAATGTCACTGATCCACTTACAAATGCCATGGCACAACATCAAATGTACAAGCATCTTGAGAATATGGGTCTTAGATACTGTATTGAGTGGTTCTAGTGCAAGTAGGAGATTGTTAGTTGTATGCCCTAGAGCTAATAAATATATGTATCAATAATTCCTATCAATGACAGTTTATTATTCTTTTGTCCATAATTTATATTTATTAGAATAAGTTCATAAGATATTTGTTAGATATACTTCATTTTCAAGAGCTACGAATATGTGTGACAGAATAGTCTAGTACAATATCTTTAAATAGTTCATGATTATAGAAATTCCAATTGGACATTATTATTTTGGAAGATTGTCACCTCTGTCTGTTTCCATGATTAGTATGAGATACCAATAAAGATGAAATTTTTTTGTTTATTATTGTTTAATATTTTGTTGTATTAATATGATGTTTTCCAACATCATAGAATAGATCATAGACTTACCTACCCCTACACACACTAACAAAATGGAAGTGTGAAAAGGAAACATCATCATATCATTGAAATTAGCCTCACCTGTTAGCCCAAGCCTCCCTTCTCTTATCTTTTTTAGATGTATATATATATATATATTACCTCTATTATTTAATTAAATTGATTCCATATTAAAACAAAAGTTATGTGAATTTTTTTTATCATACTTATGTACTATTTTTGCTCCTATCACTTTATCATTGTGTACCCCTCACTTCCTACACTAGTCTCTCCATTTTACCCATTTTAAGGTGAGTTACAAAAAATGTCATCTTTTTCATTCAAACCTTCATCCTTTATCTCTCTATTTCCCCCTCCCCTGACCTTCACTTCCATGGCTGCCACAACCACCAATAAAGCCTTATTAGCATTTTTCATTAAGGCCCCTAACTTCTTAAGTAGCTGAATTGTATTCCATTTCACTTTAGCATAACCTTTGCTCCCTTCCTTTGCAATCCAAAATAACCTGGACTGAGGGCTAATAATTCTCTTGACCACCTCTTTAGGCATTTCGAAAAGACCCAAATCATGCATAGGTAAATAATTTAGGACCGCTTTATTCAGTACAGGTCTCTGAGTTTAGAGTAAATTAGCCCTCCGCCATCCACTCAATCTCTTGAGTAGTGGCGTGATTTGGACTCCTTTTGCTTCACTGATCTCAGTGGAAAAGAAGCCGGTACCGTGTCAGGCAGGGCGGCGAATCCTCATTAATGTATATTATCGTATGAAAATAGTAAATAAATAATTAAAAAAAACAGAGAATAAAAAGCTGGTTTAGTCAATGTTTTACTTAGACCGGCGACAAAACTGACCTCAGCAACACAATAAATTAAGTTCAACGGACACATACATTAAAAGATATTAAAATTTTACAACTCAAAAAGTGTTCCATTCATGCACATAAACAAATATATCCAGCAAGTACATTTAACAAAGTATTAAAAATTGATAAGTCCAAAGTTGTTTTATTGATGCGCATAATCAAATATGTTGCAGTAAGATGTGTATCCAAATATGTAGTCGACGAATCCATGCCAAAACCCAAAGTATAATATTTTAAAGAGCCGGACCATATAAAGTTATATATAACTATAAACCACAAAGTATAGTGTTTTCTTGATTTTCATTTGGGTAAACAAATAAATGATGAAATCTTTGCTTTTTAATCTTCATTTGCAAAACAAACAATTCCTCTCAAGTTTTTTGGGAGTGACTCCTATTTGTCTAATGTCGCTCCTTTTTTTGTGTAGCATTTGTAATGCCCAGTGATGAAATTGAGGGGTGATCGTCGGTGCAAGAAAACACGGACAAAGAGCGACTCCTGACAAATTTCCAAGCGGAGTGATACATTAATGAACCGATTATACACCCGAATGAGAGGGATCCTGAGACTGTGTAGGTATGAGATTATACAGTTAAGGGCTTATATGAATTGATTTGTACTACCTATACCAATAAGATGCATCTTCTTTTTGATAGCCCATCACTAAAGAACTATACAGTTAAGCGTGTTTGATTTGAAACAATTTTCGGATGGATGACCTCCTAGAAAGTTTTTCAAGGAAGTGTGTGAGTGAGGACAAAGCACGCTGAAAAGATCTATGTTGATTTGTGGGACAATCAATCCACGAAGAGTTATGACGCTTATATAGCATCCCTAAAACATTCTTAATAAAAAAAAATTGTTTTATACTTATTTATCCAATTTATATTTTCAAAACTAAGTTAAATTTTATATTGTAAAATTTCTATTATCTATTGCCATTTCCTATTTATTATTTTTATTGTGACATTTTTAAGTATTTTAAATCAAAAACTTATTTTATATTTTCTAATGTATTACTAGTATGATTATTTTTTCACTAGATAAAAATAATAACATCGGCCCATAAGATAGGCTAGGAAGACTACAGGTTCAGTAAACTAGTAGACAGTACAAAAATAAACTACAGCCCGTTTTTTTTTTTTTTATACAACATAATAACATTTTTGTTTTTGGTTAGTAGCATTAGGAGCAAAAATTCTTAGAATACTATTTTTTTTTTCCTATAGTCTTGATAACTTTTTAATATATAAACTTTGTGGATCGTAATTTTCTACTTTACTTATATTTTTAATAGAATGATTGAGATATCAAAAAGTAAATCCTGTAGATTATTTTTTTAAGAGCAACTATTTTTTTCCCATTTTCATAGTAAAATTAGAGTGATTTGTGGTTGCAAACTTGATTAGGTCTATTTGCGTAAGTAACCTAGCATATTTTATCATTATATTTAATATTAATTACTATAATTATTAAATATAAATTTAAAATATCATAGTAACAATACATAACAAATATAAATGAGTTTTAAATTAAAGGTATTTAACAATTTCACAAATAAAAATAATAAATAAGAAGTAACAATAGACAATAATAGAGATTCTATCACATAAAATTTAATTCAGTCTTAAAACTATAAGTTAGTTAAATAAGTAGAAAACTAAGGAGTGATGCTAAACAAATGGGACTCCAAGTTTTCTTTATTATTATTATTTTATTGAAATTCCTCTCAATTTTTCAAATTAATTAAGAGCTTTTGTCAAAGGAATTAAAGAGTCTAGCTTTTTTGGGTTTTTCTTTGATGTCCTTCCGTGTACAATGCTAATTAAGTACTCTCTTCGTCTATAAATATTAGTCGTTATGGAAACTAGAGATAATTTAATATATTAAAAAATTAATGTATCTTATTATAATTTTTAACCAGATAAATTAACATTTCAATATATCAAATTATCTTCATTTTTCGTAATGACTAATATTTATAGATTAGATATTGTATTCATTGCTTAGTTTTCTGGTCTTTAATTGGGTGTTTGTTCATGAGATTTTCGTTCTTCTCTTGGCATCTCCTCTTTTGGGGGATCTTCTATCTTGATATTTATGTATTTATTTTAATTATTTACTTTTGCAAAAAAATGTTTGTACTATACTCCTTTTCTTGGAAGAGTCTCGACCCTTGATCAATAATTATCGGGAAAAAAAAATCATAGACACACCACAAGGTTTGTCGATAAACGCAACTAATTTGACAAAATGTCCACAAATGCAGAGCTGCTTAAGAATAATTTGTTGGGCTCGGAGACTGATTCACAGTATAATTAAATAATGTCAATGTGTGACAATGAGTACCAAAATGAATCCAATAGAATTAAATCTACCAATCGGTGCAGCGCAGCAGAAAATAAAGATCAGGATAAATAGTGATTCACTAAAAACTTGTCACTATTCACGCGACAAAGACTCAAGAATTAATCAGTATCATTTATTTTCGTGAATAGTAAATTTGCGTCACTATTCACTGGAGTGGGACCCACTCACTATTCACGTACCAAAATAGATCAAGAAATTAACACACCGAATTTTTAACGTGGAAACCTCCAAATACCGGAGGAAAAACCACGGGACAAACTCTGAAAGATATTCCACTATATTCAGGATAATTACACAATATCCTTTCCATACTCTCCAACCCAAGAGGTAAATATAGTGTTTCCCGGTGAGAACCTTCCTATTCAAATACTACACTTTTGCAGTACCAAAGAGTAATAAAGATAATACCCAAAAAATATTCCCGATGTATATACCCACACCCTACATTTTCTGGGATTTACTCACACTCTCTATTTTCCTCTCACTCTCAGAAAAATAACACACTCTGTGTATTTTTCTCTCTAAGCAGCTTGTATTTCTGCTGCTTCGATTGTCCCTTAAGGTTGCTTCCTCACCTCTATTTATAGAGGAACCTAACGTGTTACTATTCAACGCGCTCACTGTTCACGCGTTAACGCATTTTACTATTCAGGCGTTACGCGTACTGTTCGTGCGTTTTACTATTCACGCGTTAACGCGTTCACTGTTCACGCGTGGAAAACCTTCTTCCCAGTGCTTCAATTGTGCCGGCTTCTAGATTGAGGCTGGACCCTACATAATTAAGCTCTAACAATAGCAATACCCTGCAACTTGAAATGATTTAAATAGGTTGACAATGTTACATAAACCGTGCAATGATTGCTTGTAATATAAATAAAATCATATTCAAGGCTGAAAAGAATATCTTATGTATTGTGAGCTTGAGATGTTGCCTTGACCTTTTTAACATCTAAGCCACACCACATGGTCTTTCAAAGCAGGAGCCTTAAAGATTAATGTAGACCCCACTTTATCTCAAAGATTCCAATGTGGCACAACGTTATTGAGTAAGGATACCGCATCCAAGCAATTGCAATCCAATCCCAGATCTCCATTCGAATGATCCAATTTTGTAGAGGATAATAATAATAATAATAACAAGAATAGGACCCCAAAAAAAATCATCGCAGACTCTGGGCATTCCTCAACCCCGAATCCTGAGAGCAGAGCGACAATGGCGACAACCTTTACGACCGTCGTAGGATTGGGTGGCGCATCGCTGGCATCCACCTCATCACGTCTCACCTCAGGTATCACATGTTATGCACACTATGATCGCGGAGAGAACTTTCTATGAAATATGAATATATATATATATATATATATATATTTAACACTTTATATTATATGCATTTGTTATAAAATTGGATTTCATCGAAATTTTTTGTTATATCTAAATGCCATATATTAAAATGACTTCAACTTTGATACACTTACATTTTGAAATAATTTTACTCAGATCTTTTTATTTGTGGAGCTATATTTCTTTATGTAGTAATACATGATTAGATGATAGTAATCTTAATGTGTCAAAATTAAATTCTATTAAAATTGTAGTTGTGCAATTTTCTTTTTCACATATACAGTAAGCGTGTGAGAATCTTCTCACGTGTTCTACAATATGTTTGCAGGGTTTGTGAGATCGCCTGTGAGTGCTAGGAATCCTTTGAGGCAAGCCATGGCAATGGGAAATGGTGGGAGGTTTACCTGGTAATTATTGTTACTATACAAGATTGATTTGTTTGGTTTTGTTCTTCATTTGAAAAACATTGAGTCATTGTTGTGACATTTGTGAATTTTATGTTTGATTTGATAATGATGATGTTTGGGTGGGTTGAGAAGCTTCGAGAGGGACTGGCTGAGGACAGATTTCAATGTGATTGGGTTTGGGTTGATTGGTTGGATAGCACCCTCAAGCATACCGGCTATCGACGGTAAGAGCCTGACTGGCCTCTTCTTTGAGAGCATTGGAGCAGAGCTTGCTCACTTCCCCACCCCTCCTGCTCTCACTTCACCGTTTTGGTTAGTCACCTTGCCCCTCTTCTTCCTCTCATTCCTTATTCTAGTTCAATTGGTTCTTTACTTTCTGCGATTATAATAGAAATGGCAAGAAAAATGATATATTTTGGAAGGAACCAGTTTGCTGTGTTGAATCTTTTGAGCATGTGATCCTTGTGCATAAAGACAAAACTTAATTATTCATGAATATTGCATGTTTTAATTTAGGTTAAAATTAATTTGTAAGTTTTATAATTACATATGTCCTCATATATATCTAAAAGATTTTGATTATTGACTTTTATTTTGAAAATTTTGTTATTAGGTTCTACCATCAATTGTTCATAATTAGTTGTTGTAATAAATGTACATGGTTGTTAATCATAATTTGCTACCCTACATATCAGATAAGCTTTCAATAAATTTGCTAATTGGAATATTTTAGTTATTTTTCTTGTTTACGCTTCCGCACCTTTTTTTTTTAAACACATTAAAGACAATGAAATTTGAACCTAAGATCTTATGATAAATTATCCAATCCCCTCATCACCATGTTTTTACATCTAATCCAGTAGTGAATGAGATATGATTTAGTACAATGTTTCATGTATTATAAGTACAAATAATATTTTTTTCTTAACTTTTTGATATCATATCCATTTGAAAAATGTTATATGTGTTCTCATGCTGCATTGGACACTATAATGACTCACATCTCATTAATTGTTAATTGAGATATCGACCCTATTTTAAATAAGATCAACATCTCATTCAATAGTGAATAAGATGTGAATCGACATGGAGTCAATTTAGTATTAGTATAAGTAACATTTTTTGATATTCAAGCATAAGTAACATTATTCAATTTTTCCTTTATCATGTAACGCATTAGGTGAATTGGAGAAGTGAGAGCTAGGTGAAAAGTGTTGACTTTTTATTGCAATAATGATGATATAATTTTTCGATTTTTCCCTGAAATACTATCATCTACCAAGTATTTTTCTATCTTTCTTTTTTTTTTAATGAGAAATAAAGGTAAATTTTTTTACCGTTTGAGTTCTAAAACAAAGCCAGTGTTATGTGTTGAGAAGTTGATTTGGGCAATCCAATTTTCTCGACATTGCTATTTTCATTTTTCCTTTTTAAGCTTAGCTTTGAAAGTTGAGAAGTTGCGTAAGCCTAAATCAACTTTTTAGTGTGTCAATTTTTTTTTTCAAATGTTTCGAAACTGATTACATTCTAACCAAATATTCAGTAAAAATATATATCAATTTTAGGTGTAATAAAAATTTATAGACAAAACTGACGATGTTTTAATAAGAGTGTAAGATGCCAAAATTGCTAATGTAAATTAAAAAAAAAAAGAAGGTCCCACCGAGATTTGAACTCGGGTTACTGGATTCAGAGTCCAATGTCCTGACCACTAGACCATGGGACCGGATATGTTGACTCAGGCCTAGTATTTGTTTAATATTTTTAGTTTGCATAACTTTATTCTAGCGAGACTAATGTGACTGAGGCAACGTTGTGAGCAGGTTATGGCTGTTTACGTGGCACCTGGGGCTTTTCCTTTGCCTCACTTTTGGGCAAATTGGCTTCAAGGGAAGGGCTGAGGACTACTTTTGAACTCCTAACTTCTATGGCCTATTTTGCTTTTTTCCCTTTTTTCTGCCTTGTAATCTACGTTTTATAACACTTGCTGCCTTTTCCTTTCTACTAGGAAAAATCTGTGTAATATCGCTTCCATAATGTTGTATATTACTATTACTGTACTTGTCACACTCATCAATGCTCCAACTACAAGTTCTGCAAATTCTACAAAGGCAAATCTTAATAACCTAATAGTATGATTACTGTGCGACGGAAAAAATAACTTCTGTCACAATTGCTTGCCTTGTTGGCAACCTTTAAAGTAAGGACTTTTTTTTTTCTCTCTACAACCTGAACATGTGACTGACTAAAGATTGGAAAATGATGCTCTTATTTTCTTTTCTTTGAGCTTCAATAATTTGACCCTCTCCCCCAATAAATGTTCTCTCACTGTTTCGGTTTCTTATCTTGCCAAAGCAATAATGCCTACCACCAACTCCAAGCTCCAATGTCGATGCTCTTGGTCACATTGCTAGATAAAGTAGTGTAATGTTACAAAGTTAAAAAAAAAAATCAAAACTTTTGTCAAAAGATTAAGTATAATTATTAAGCCCAATAAAATGATAGTAATCCAATTAAAAATAAAATAAAATGATAGTAATTACACTCATTTAAAAGCACATAATCATGTTACATTATTAAAATAAAGAGTTTATTTAATTTTGAAGCATCGGTAAAAGAAAAATTATTATCTAATCAAATACTCTCCTTCACATGATCATGTAAATAGTGAGTATGAGAGGTAATCTATTTACTGATATGCCAATAAATAATTGGATGACAATTGGTGTGTTAAAATTAAAATTGTTCAATACATAAATTTTGATTAAAATATTGCTCCTAGCTATAATATTCTTTATATTTAACTCCAATTATATAATGTCATATTAGTATATAAGATTAACTTTTAACCCATCACTTTAAAATTCATTTAAATGAAGAATTTTGATTGGATAATAATATAAACTCTTTTATATTTACGGTGTATAAAACTTAAATTCATATTCTTTAATAATTGGCTATGAAAATTCAATTGGATACAAAATCTGTTTTCCTTCCCTACAAGGGGCTTCTCCAGCTCTGTCCATGCGGCTATACGCAATAAATCTGAGTGAGATACTACTGTGGACATGAGACAATGGCAGCAAAGCAAAGTGATAAAAGCTGCAGGCTCCATGAAAGAAGAAGAAGAAGATAAACCTTGGTCTTAAATGCAATTGCCGTGCAAGCACCCACAAACTTACAGACATAACGGCCAAATGTCCTAGTGAAACCACACTGTGTGTCCCCCCTTGGCAAAGAAAGAATCACAACAAGAAGGCAACAGAACCATGGCATGAGGGCCCCTCAATTCAACCGGTACTGTGTGTTCTCTTTATGACCATTGGTTTTGGTGAAAAGAGCAAAACCCCACCATGATATCACAACCATTGAGCCGTTTATTGGGACCCCATTTGCGTCATAGTTTGCATTTCTCAGCCCTCTGGCTATAAGTGTGTGAGCTGTGAATGGAAAACCTTCTATTTGGATATAATTCTACGAATTTATTCTCAATCGCACTTAAAAAAAAAAATAAAGCCGATAAATTCATGATTAAGTGAATATAGACGAAATAAAATTGACGAGACTTATTTTTTTAATATATTTAATTATAATGTGTCAAGACTTATACCTAGCTAATAATATTTTGTGAAAAGGAAGGGTGTTACTTTGTTTGATATGATTGATTGGAGTTTTAAGATGCAGTAACACATATTGGAATAGATTAGACAACCACCTCAATTATTACCTCAGTACTTAAATTTCTTTTGGCCTAACTCTTTCAATTTCAAGTGTCACCGATTTGTTTTTCTTCTGAGAAGCACATATATATAGCTTCCTTTTGTTTTTTCTCCTTTAAAATTATGTTGATTTCGTACTTCGCTTGGATGGAATTATCTTATCTGCTTTTCTCCAAATAAGTTAATAGAATCTGTCTTAATTTGACTCCAAACTTGGGGTTATCTCCATATCCTGGTTTTGCAATCCATCAAATTATACATTACCGTTCCCCTAATGATTTAGCATTCAATGCATCGACAGATTTACATCCTCAAGTGGTCACACATCACAATATTAACCTTTCTAATAGAGATTAATCATCCATGAACCATATTAAAAAAATAAAGTTGTTGGGATTGGTCCAATTATAATTAACGATTTATATCTTGAAGGACTAATGGCACAAGCAAAGTGGCATTATAGGTGACGTGAGAAGTGGACAGATATGAGGAACATTCCAGGTTAGATCGGGGATTAGGGGCTAAGGCCAGTGTATTATAGTTATAGGATAGGAATTGATCAATTGAGGTACAAAGAATCAAGTCATTAACTCATCATTCATCAATATATTATTAATAACATATATAAAATGTTATTAGTGAGGACGTTTCCTTGAACCTTGAAGTGTTAACACAACACATGCACGTCCCCTTGATTGAATGCACCTGCCCCTCACGTGTCCTACGCGTAGTCTCCTCTCTTTTTTTTAAAGGGATTTCCCCACGAATCAAGTTGCCTATGACCAAACAAACATTGTTCCATCTCTATCTCTCTTAACTCACTTTCCTTTTTTCCCTTTTTGTCTTTCCCTCTCACGAGATTTCTCAAGGCAAACACAACACCATCACCACAACTCAACATAAAAACTTCCGTTTCTTTCCATCTCAAACGTATCTTTCCATTTTTTGACATTGTTGCCACTTTCTTTGGTCCTCAAACCCCCTTTAAGACATTCAAATAATAAGCCCCAAGAAAGGAAAGAAAAAAAAAGAAAAAAAAAAAGCATCATCATCAGCACTAGTAGTAGTAGTAGAAGAAGAAGAAGAAAGAAGATCTTACATGTCCCACTTTGCAAAATCCAAGGCCAAATAGTTCCCATGTTCCCACCTTACCAAAATCATTGAAAATTAAAAAAAGATGATGTTGTTGTTGATGATGATGATGATGTGATTCACAACTAGCACACCTTCCTCATCTCATGAACTTTGTGCGCACACATAGAGCTGACTCAAACTTCTCCAAACACACGTTTTTTTCGTCACACCATGCCCTTCCAGAGTGAGACACACAACCTCAAAGAGGGTCTCAAAGAGAATAATAATCACAACAAGATCAGGAAGAGAGGTTGCAATTCTTCCTCCTCTTCTTCCTCTTTGGTCAGAAGAAGGAGGTACCGCTTCAAGAGAGCTATTTTGGTAGGGAAAAAAGGAGGGTCAAGCACCCCAGTTCCCTTCTGGAAGACCATGAAAACAGCTACTTCACCTTCTGTGGATGACACTCATCATCACAAGCTTCAGCATGATCAAGTCAAAAAGCAAGGGACTTTGCATTCTTCCCTTTCTGGGGGGCTACCCTTAATAAGGGACAAGGAGCTTTCTGTGTCAGCAAGGAAACTAGCTGCTACACTGTGGGAGATCAATGATTTGCCATCTTCAAGGGTCAAAAAGAAGGACTTTGAGGTTGACCAAATGAGGGGATGCAAGGAAACAACAATTAGAGGCAGAGAGAAAGCTGCGAGCTTGTCCAGATCAGGGTTGTTGCAGCAGCCACACATGTCAGATCCATCCCATAGTCCTAATTCTGAGGTGAATTCATGTCAAAGTATCAATTTTTTATCATTTGTGTTGGTTCATTGGGTATGGCATAAAGCTTTGCGGTTCCTGCTTTTGCTATTGGTTTGTGCAGATAATGAAAGGGTTTGCAGGTGATAACTGCAAAAGGAGAGTGTCAGCTTGGTCTTATCAGCTTCATCCTGGTGATTACTACTTGGATGCTCCTAGCAGTGCCAGTTTAGTTGAGGTAGAGTGTGTATACTGTATAGTAATTTATCAAACCAATTAGAAATTCGATAAAAATACTGGTCATCATTTTCATAATGATCATTTAGTTGGTTAACTTTCCTTTTTTCCTGGGGATGTTATTTATTGGATGAAAGGAAGATGCTTTACATCATTGCAATAATGACACTTGACAAAAATTGGCCAATTATTTTTTAGTGTGTTTGCTAGGATTCTGTCTCAAAACATTAACATTGGTTTGAAGTAACAACCCAGACCATTTTATCCTAGTTTAAGATGAAACTGTTAGTATTCAATTTGAGCTGGGATGATATTTTATTTACTTGGTTTACTTACATTACATTTCAATTGAGAGAGTAAATGCAAGGGAAATTATATATAGAGCTGACTGATTAATTCAAAATTTCACTGCACATAATGATTTCATAATCTTTTTCTACTCCTAGTTGGTGGTGATGATGAAACTGAAGTATGTTGGGAACTTGAAATGCAGGGGGTAGAAAATAAGTTAAGAAACAAGAATTGTGGTAACTGCACGGTTGAAGTTAAGAACCGTCTGAAGGAAGCAAGAAGTGGCTTATCTACATCAAAGAAGCTTCTAAAGGTATTAAATCAAATGTGCCTCAGAGAGCAGCATTCATCAAGCATGCCCCTTGTCTTGGCTCTAGGTGGTGAGCTTGATCGGGTCTGCCACCAAATTGATCAGCTGATCCAAGAACAGCATGCGAACCAGAACGATGTTGAGTATGTCATGAAGTGTTTCGCAGAGGAAAAGGCTGCTTGGAAAAGAAGGGAACGAGAGAAGATACATGATGCCATAAAAAATGTAGCAGAGGAGCTGGAGGTGGAGAAGAAGCTAAGAAGGCAAACCGAAAGGTTGAACAAGAAGATTGCAAGAGAAATGGCTAATGCAAAAGCTTCACATTTGAAATTATCCAAAGAACTCGAAAGGGAGAAGCGTGCAAAGGAGATATTGGAGCAAATTTGTGATGAATTAGCAAGAGGTATTGGGGAAGACAGAGCACAGGTTGAGGAACTGAAGAAAGAGTCTGCTAAGGTTAGAGAAGAGGTGGAAAAGGAGAGGGAAATGCTTCAGTTAGCAGATGTTTTGCGCGAGGAGCGAGTCCAGATGAAGCTTTCGGAGGCTAAGTATCAATTTGAGGAGAAGAATGCTGTTCTTGAAAAGCTGAGGAATGATCTTGAGGGCTTCATGAGAACTAAAGAAGAAGAAAATGGGGCTGCTTCTCCACAGTTTAAAAAAATAAAGGATCTTGAGTCATATTTCAATGAAATGTGTGGGGGATTTCATATTCATAATGCAGGGAAAGAGAATGATTTGGATGTTGGAGACGGTGTAGAGCATGAAGGTGATGATGATGATTCGGCTGATGACAATGATCTCCACTCCATTGAATTGAACATGGATAATGACAATAGAGGCTACAAGTGGAGCTATGCTAGAGAAAATGTTGCTAAAGAGGATTCAAAAAGAGTTTCAGCTGATAATAAAGAGAGCATAGGGAGGAAATCTCTCTCTGAGAAAATTCAGTGGGGAAGTATTTGCTTCAATAAGGGAACAACCGGTTGTGGCAAGACGGATTTTGGCATCACAAATGTTCAGGAAAGTTTTGATCATTTGGATCCGGAAAGGTCAACTGAATTTCTCTCAAGAGATCAGAGAAATGGTCAACCATTAACTTTGCAATATAGTGATGGAGAAGCTGAAGAAAATGGTCTTGCCTTGGAGGGTGACAATTAGGAACAAGATGCTGCAGGTAGAAAGTGCGGAAGTTAAAATAGTTTTGATAGTTGGTATCATAGAAAAGCTTGTAGAGTAAAACCATATTTTTGTCCTCAAAGATACACATTTCATCATGTTAGTACAAATTAGTCATCTAAAGATCTAAAATGCCACCATACGCATCCTTTTGTATGACTAAATTGGTGACTCAAATGATCTTTGGAAGATTAATGTGATATTATGTGAACTTTTCAAGTTCTAAAATAGGGTTTTACTCTAGCTTCTACCATTTCTTGTCACAATTGTAAATGCTTTCTTTCTTTGGGAATACCCGGAAGTGGAAAGAGTTTTGATTGTTAGTATTATAGATAGCATAAAAGAAATAAATATGTTTAAGACTTATTGGTATGTGTATTTAATGTTAAAGCTTAAGCAAGAAGAATGTACATATTCAGTAGAATCACATGTACAACAGCTTTATGCTAGCTACAGTTAGTTGGCCTTGCTGGCATTTGATGTGGGGAGTAAGCATTCCTATTGGAAAACAATTTGCTGGATAATAAAGGCATTGCCCTACGTGGGATTTCCTTATGGTACCAAAGGAAAGTAATTTTGGGGTCGTTTGGTACTTGTTAAAGCTATTCTGATGACACAACATAACATAATATCTGAGATGTATAGTTGTGGTTTAAATCAAAGAGTACTAGCCGTGACAGCCTGACGGACGGATAGCATAATTATTGGATACTTCCAACGCCAACGGTTCAAATATTTGAATTATGTACTATATGCTTCTTCCGTCCGTTTGAATCAACTGTCATGTAGGGTCATATCCTTGTTGAAGACAATTTGAAAACAGTTGCTGTAATTTTTCGTTTAATTGAACCTGTCCAAGTATTTATCTCTTCAAAGGAGACCATATCTAGGACATACGTACATACATAGATAACGGTAAAGATTCATATTAGTCATTGAAATTATCAACTTAGTCATTCCTAAGAAATGTACATACTCGCAGGACTAATTTCAATTATCAAAATGAGTAATTTGAATCACCATTTATAGCTTTAGGAACTAAATTGATAATTTCTTAATTTCGAAAACTAAAATGAAGCACACATGTAATTTCAAGTATTGAAATGAACCTTTCATCTATCGATAAAGAAAATATAGCATACCCTGTCAATTCAAATACACTCCCAGATCATTCTCTACTGGTAATGGAACTACTACTTTCTTATAAGTACTATGCATGCTTGATTAATTATCAAATGTGGACTTCATGTAAACCAACAAATCAAAAGCATGACCTTCGTTGGGTTGACTGAGATGGTTCGACATTTATTTGCCTTGAAATAAAGTCTCAATTTCGTATTACATAAAGAAAAATTCTTAGGTGCTCTTGGAACAAGTGAAAACATTTGTTTTGTTTTATTTATTGATTGATACATTAGCTATTGAATTAAAAATGTAGGAAAGCAGAAGACAACAATCTCCCATAAAACTAATGTGTCAACTAATAAATGGAACAGAACAAGCATTTTTTCTTGCTCTTAGAGCACCTAAGTATTTCTCATATATAGATGAAAAAAGTGACACAAAATGTTTTAATTCTATAATAAATTGACCTAATCATGTGACATTTTCACAAGAAACTATCCATGCTCATAGCACCTTTGTTGTTTAGGGAAGTTCCAACAGGACTAGCAGTTCAAGTACTGTGGTGGATAGGTAACTAGGGTAAAAAAGAGAGCTATGGGATTTTCAGATTTCTAAAGCAATTAATAATTTTCATATTTAATCTGATGATCAATATAATAAGCATCCATTAGGCTGTAACATGACCGTTACCAGAAAAATATTAACAATGGCCCATGTTCAAAAAATCTGGAATACTAAGGCCAGGTTTGATGTATCGTATAGGATAACGCATGATAATATTATATATGATAGTACAAGGTCTGATAGTAAAGTATAAGAAACCATTGTATAAGTTTTTATACTATCCATTGTTTGGTGCGTTATACATGACTGGCAATGGATGAGCATGCAGGCAACTGGCAGGTAGCAGACGACAACAAGTGGATGGTGGGTGGCGACCACAAGGTGACATATAGTGACTAACAATTTATCATTGACGGGTGGTGAGGGGTCACCATCAAGTGACTAGGGGCGATCGACAGCCAACGGGCAATGACTGGCGATGGGCGAGCGATGACCAGTAGGTGGTTGGCTATTATCGGCGGTGGCTGAGAATATAATGGAAAGGATTAACTGCATAAAGATTCCTTTGGATTAAGAGTTGTTCAATCATTGATTCAAACAAATAAATTTATGGCAGTGATCACCTTCGTAAATTATGCTTTCACACAAAAATAATGTAATTCTACTTAATAGTCATAAAAACGTACTTTTGCCAAGGATTTAACTAATACATGAACTAGTGATCACAATCTCTATAAACCTATGCCAGTTTGATTATCAATTGCAGCAACCTAATTCCTAATGGAGTTAATTTCAATCCCTTACCAATTAAATGTAATTAAATCAATTGACCCAATACCCCAATGGTATCCAGATTATGCACGCAAACGAACACACAATCAAACAACTTTCAAAAATACAATTACAATAATTTTTGCAATTGATATTAAAAAGAGAAAACAAACGGGAAAGAAAAACTAACTAGGAATTGCAATTGAAATTGGAAACCTCAAGAATAAACTTAATCCTCAATTATCCCATGTGCATGGTAAAGAGATTACTCTTCCATAGAGGGAGTGTCATGATCATTTTTGAAAGAAAATGCAAAATTATAATCCAGAATAAGAAATGAAACAACAATTGAGAGCTCCTCAACCTAGAAAGAGAGAGAGTTTAGAAAACTATCAAAAACTAAAAACTAGGTTACAGGTTGTTTTTCAATTGTGCCTCAAAACGGAGTTATATCAAAGTGTCTCAACATAGCTCAAATAAAATCGCGTCGGGATGCTGAAGCTAGTTTACTTATGACCGCTATAGTGGTTTGGGATTGCTATAGCAGTCCTGCCTTCAAAAAATGCCCCCAAATGCTGAAAATCCACCTCTGTCAACCACTATAGCGGTTATCTACTTTCATCTAGAGAGGGTTCTGAGATCCTTTTCTTGCTTTGGCACACCAATTGGGAAGTTCCTTTTACTCAACAAAGCTCACATAAAAGGTTAATAGCACAAGTAACTTCCAAATACAATTATTTACTTCAAAATGGTGTTAATAGCTATGAAATTACTCAACAATGCAAAAAGAGGACACGGTCTAAATTCACCAATTAAATATCACTTAAGCACAATTCAAATGCAAAATATTCAGAGTTAGGATATAAAATGAGTGCATAAATGCAACCCATCAATTAGCTAATAATATCAAACCTTATACTATGCATCAAGCAAAGCCTAAATGCATATAACTTTGACCCAGAAAGAAAATGCATATAACCAGTTTTTTTGAAATGAAAATTGTTGAGTAATATATTTTCTTCTTATGAAAGAAGAGAAAAATATTAAAAAAAAATTCTCAAGTTCGAAACATTTTTTTTATTTCAAGACCTTAAAATATAAGGAGATATCAAAGTTAAAAAGGAACTTGGCCCAAAAATGGGGGCCATTTTGGAAAGAAATCAGGTTCTTTTATTTTTTGTGAAGTGGCCAAACAAAACAAAATTAAAACAAGACCCAAATCTTGGTTAATAAAAGTAAAGGACTGAACCACAAGGTGTGGCACAGCTGGTAAGAGAGCTGTGTTCCTTTAATCATCTCCTCCCGTATTTGAATCTTGGAGGGATGGAAATGGAGTGTCACCTGTGGCCAGAGTCACCCCCTCTGGACCCCACCGTACTCGCATCAGGATTAGTCAGCCTTTTGGGCCGGATACCGGATAGTTGCAAATCGAAAAAAAAGTAAAGGACTGAACACAAAAATTAAAAGTAGAGAAGAACCATTCAAGTCTTTTGTATTTTTTTTCTTTTTTTCTTTTAACAAAATGGATAAAAAAAACTCACGAAGGCCCAAGCCACAATAATAAATAAACATTTCTTAGTGAACTAGTCGAACCAAGAGCTGGTTATATGGGCTATGATTTGTGAACTAACTCATTTAACTAGCAATTTGCATAAAAATAGATTAGAAAATTTTTAGTCCACCAACCTGTGGGCTTTTTTGAGCCACACCGCTTAACTCGCGGGTTAAACAGGTCTGGCCAGCGAGTTCGCGAACCAACCCGCTAGTCCATATAAGTGAGAGAATACTTGCATTTGCGATATTTATTTATGTTCTTGATGGATGAACTTTGGTGAGTTGGTTTATTCTACTATTTTTTGTATTTGTTATTTGGTCTGCTTATATTTGATATTTGATAGTTGGTAGTTATTAATTTATATTCTTTAGTAGTTTCACTATTTTTATGATTAGAGGAATTATGCATATTTGATTAGTAGTATTTTAGATATTATAAAGAAAAGTGTGTGTGTGTGTATATATATATATTGTGAGTTGAAATATACTATATAAATATAATATAGTATAGGGTATTAAAAAAAGCTAAAGAAATATGAAAGAAAAAAAAAAGAGCTGGTCTGCGAGCTCGTTAGCAGGCTGGTATTGGCAAAAAATGTGAACAAAAAAGGGTTACATTAACTGATCCGCGGACTCATGGACTTATGCGGGGCGAACGCAAACCAGGCGAAAATGAAGTCCATTTATGAAATGGATCAGTCCGATTTGGCCTGTTTAATTGTGGTTCATCGCAAATCGGGCTAAATGGACTAGACCGATCTGCATATCCACCACTTCCAAGACTCATAGAGGCCCAAGATAATAAATAAATAAAATTAGAAAAAGGAAATATTCAGCAACGTTGAAACTTGAAAGGAGTTTCTAGATAGACATTTTATGATCAAAGGGTTTGGTTTGTGTCTTAGGTGGGGATGGGGAATTTGTCACCAAATGGTGACTCACTTTGAAAAAGTCCCTTTTGCCACCCTTTTATTTTCTCTTCTCTCTCTCACCTGTCTCATAACTGCATCACTCCTTTGCCTGTGAACAACATATAAACTCTCAAGCATGAATTGCCTAAAAAAAGGTTCAAGCTGAGGATAATTTTATGACTAGATATCACCCATTTGAGACATGCGTTTTTTGGTTTCATCTTATTAGATAACCCCCTACATACTTTATTTTTATTTTCTCTCCACATTGTCCGTATTACAGCCCAATTCAAAATTCACAACTAATATATAGTGTGCAAATCTGTACTTCTTTAGGGAAAAAAAATAAAAACAAAGGCATTTAGACCTGTTAGAAGACCCTACTTCAATCAAGTGAGTGATACTGGGTGCAATCAACAGCTTTTCTATAAAATTGAACATGTATGGATGCATATCACAGCGAGAAAGGGGATAAGCAAATAAGTTTCTATTTGAGCAGAGCTGACTAAATAATATTGTTACAAGTATGATAGGAAATAAGTAAGTTCCATAAGATAGTGTTTATTTACTGTCCTGTGATAGAAATATAGAGACACAGATAGAAATACAAGGACAATTGAAACATAGACATAAATAATAAATATGTATAGAGATATTATTGAAAGACAAAAATATTAAATCTATCTCTTTATCCTATCCCCACTGTCCCCCTATTTTTGAGATATAGAAATTGTGTTTTTTTGTCTCAGGGACAGAAAATTTTTCTATTCCCTATTCCTCTCTTCACTATCAAACATATTTGTGTCTTCAGTGTCTCTGTTCAAGAGACAATAAACAAACGCTACCTAAGGTAGCATTTGATAAGGGACATGAACAGAAATACAGGGATAATGGAGACACAAATAATAAATATATATAGGAGTATTATTAAAAAAAATATTAAATTTTTATCTCTATATCCTATCCCTACTATCTCCATATTTTGACGGTACAAAAATCTTATATTTTTTTGTTCCAGAGACAGAAAAAATTTTTGTCCCCTGTTTTTGTCTTCATCACCAAACAGGTTTGTATCTCCAGTGTCTCTATATTTCAATCCTGGAGACAGTAATAAACGCTATCTAAGTAACAACAACAACAACAAAGCCTCTTTCATTATGTGAGATCGGCTAAAGCAAGTTACACAAGTATTTGGTCAAAATTCAATATAAGCACAACCATCACTTAAAATTGATTTAGATTTGAAAAGACTTTTTCACAAGTTTCAGTGTTTAGCTTATGAAACAATCCATACAATAGAACATAGAGAGTTCCCAAAGAAATTCGAACAAGGTCATCTCTCTCTTTGCTTTTTTGGGTCAACGAACAAGGTAATCTAAATTAGTTGGTCTTGTCTTCAGTTTTTGTTGATGCTGATGCTGATGCTGATGTGAAAGTAACTGGGTTTGTCGGATGGTCCTTGACAATCAAGCTAAGCACTTCAGGCCTTGAATAGTGTCCAACCACGTCAAAATCAAACTTAAACCTAGCTATTTCTCCAAGATCTGTGCACCACAATAAAGAATCAAGAGTGAAACATTCAACCAGAAAATTCTTGGCACTGGTATACCAAAAGAAGTAATCACTAATCCATAATAGAAGGCCTTCAAGGGAGACCAAGAGGCGTATTATTAGTCCTGAATGCTAACCATACATGCCAAGACTCACACACTTTAGGGAAGGGTAATGTGTTGAACAGTGCAGTTTGGTCTCCTTGGAGGTTTAAATGCAAACTGAATCAGATTGTTTCATAAATTTGTTGAACCAGACACAAACAATCTCAACCAGGCCCGTTAGTTTAGCTGACCATTTCTGACGCAGGAGCAGTAATTGAAAAAACAATCAGTTGAAAAAAAAAATAGCAGGGATATTTTTATAACTTTTATTTTTGCAGTTTCTTATTGTTGCTGGAAGTATTGAGGATGAGCACAATGGTGAAGTCTCTGCTATGTGACTTAGAAGGCACAGGTTTAAATTTTGGAAATAGCCTCTCTACCTGCGAGAGTAAGATTGTACACATTTACCTCCACAGACCTCATCAGGTGAGAGTCTCTTGCAGTAGGCCACCCTCTTTTTTTTATTGTCGGTAGCATTATATGGTCACACTTGTTCAGTTTTCTAGTGTCTTATTTTTTATTCCCATGGAACTATAGTTTGGGTAAGTAGGGAGTGTCAACAATTGGAAGTTGCTTGTTTTTACTCTAGTAACTTATGCTTAGGAAGTTGTAATGAATAATTTTAATTTGAATTCCCTAAGTGCTGTGAAGTGAAAGTGCTTACTTTGCACTATAAAAGATATAGTGCAAAGAAGACCATCTTCTTTTCCGTTGTCACACCAGAAGAGTCAGCCCTGAGCTGTGTTTGACTCTTTCTCTTAGTCCTTATCTATCTCTCTAGACTTCTTTCCCAGCATCAATTCCATAGGTTGTTCTAGCTCTTTTTATATGGATATACCTAACAGGGTTAGATGAAAGAGGAGAAATGACAAACCTTCGTTATAATATTAGGTTTGGATACATTGCAGAAGTGTGTAATAAATCATACAAAGCCCTGACAGCTATTTATTAAATCTAGGTCAAGTGTCAGTTTTATAAGTCCAGCAAAATAACAATAAGACTACTAACCTAACAAAAACCACAAGAATCTTACTACAATTCTAACATCCCCCAAGTAAATCTCACTATGCTCTTAGCACTTTTCCCACATTATAAAGAGTGATACCAAAAATGTGCGGATATGGGTGCGGCAGCCTGATTGCCTTAGCCCATATCCAACTAAATGTGCTAGTTGCTGCACATCATCAAAGAACAGTGATACTCCTGAACATTGTGACACAATTCAAGCAGCAAGTGTAAACAGCAGACATGCATGGCATACCTAGATCTGCTGAGATCAATGCCTCCCCCTCATAATTTGGCCCAGCAAGAACAGCCCCTGATGGTGATATGATGACACTACCACCGGCGCATACAACAGAATCAGGTGTTAGTTTCTCTTCTGTGTCTAAAAATACATACTCTGGAGGAGGTGGGTAATCCTTCCTTCTGCAGAACTGGTTTGCTGACAACACAAAACATCCACCTTCAAGTGCAATATGGGTCATCGATGCCTGCCACAGATCCCTGGCATCAGCTGTAGGTGCACAATATATCTCCACACCTGTTAAACAAAGCCGCATATATTAAGCAAAACCAGCATAATGCAAATGTAACCAACAAGCCTCATTACAAGCATAAACTGAGCACTATTAAATACTCCTATGTAATGTTGGTCATACAACATAGCATGCAATTGTTAGACGAAAGTCCAATATTAAAATTCTAACCTTTAGCATACATTGCTGTCCTTAATAGTGGCATCCTATTCTCCCAACAAATGGCAGCACCAATTTTTCCAATGGGAGTTTCAAACACTGGAATTGTTGAACCATCCCCAAATCCCCATATAATCCGCTCCAATCCTGTGGGCATGACCTTCCTGTGCTTTCCCAGATAACGACCTTGAGAATCAAAGAAGAGAACAGTACAATAAAGTGTGTAGCCATCCCTCTCTATCACACCCATCACCAAATATACTTTATACTTTCCCGCCATTGCTGCCAATCTATCCACTTCAGGACCTACAGCAATATAAGATATGTCAGTGAAAGTGTATGCCTACAGTGACACAGATCAATTAGAGCCAACCAGTGAAAAAATACTAGGGATGGAATTTTATATGAGAAACTAATCCCCCAAATTTTCACCTTTTCCACCAAAATTTAGAGTCATAACATTAGGTCTGAATAAAGTAGTGTCAGCATACTAATTCCTTTCCTTGTTTGTAAAATAAAATATCCAGTTGATAGCAGCTAAGCAATGACTGATATATACAATAGAATAATAAGCCTTCAACATCAGGAGCAAATCTAGATTTAGGATGCATTTTTTTCAGTTTTTCTTTTTAATAAAATAAAGTGATTTTTTTTTAACCAAAAAAATGTGTTTTTCATAGAAGCTACTCATATCAAATTCTACTTAAAAGCTACTCAATATGAATAACTTCTGTAAAATGCTAAAGCAGCTACATTTTTTAACTTCTTTGTTCCAAAAAAACCAAAACAAATGCTCCTTTACTCAACGCTACCACAAGGAATTAGCTTTTTGAAACTTACTGTACATATTATGTGATGATTGGTGTTATGTTTGCACATATTTTTTTATCAGAGATGTTTCTAGCAAATTACACTAGCACCGGTTGGAAATCAAAAGGAATTGTTTTATGTTTCTAACAAACAATAACACAGCTAGTCAGTGATTCATAGCTCGCACCAGGCACATCAATGGCGGCAGAATGATACTTGCGGAAGTCCTCTCTTCCCTTTGGGGTGCGGTTCCCAATGGAAACACCAAAAGTGGAACCACGCGGGTATCCACCAATAAATGCTTCTGGAAACACAACAAGCTGGGATCCATAGCCAGCAGCTTCAGCCAGCAACCTCTCAGCCTTATCTGCCCTCAAACAAAATCATCAAGAATCAGAACAAAAATAGAGCAAACCCCTGTTTTGATCCCTCATATATATATAGGTGATAAATTACTCCCTTAGAATTTGAAAGTCCCTTATTGATCTTTCACCAATAAAATAAAAAACAGGACCAATTTGTCCAATTTTTTTAAATGCGGAACATCAACAGGGGACTCTTTCAACATCAACAACATTCTCATTTCAACATACCCAGGAAAGAAACAACAGTGGAGTACAAGATGAAAGATGTTCACACCAGAACCAATAAAGGGCACTCAACAAAATAACCCTTAAAAGTACCTACGTTGCACACGTATCGATACCGGTATCCGCATCCGGTACGACACGAGTACAGTACAATTATACAGGTATGTAGTATAAATCAAATTAAAGATATGAAAAATAAAACTAAAGAGTATCTAAAAGCATTATCCGATACGATACGAGTTAGTCGACTTGTTCAAACCCAAAAAGGTCTTCACTTGGACCAACTTGAAGCACCCCAGATGGTTTTTCACGCACAGAAAGAAAAGAAATTTAACCCAAAAAAAAAAAAAGAGGAACAGATTAAAAGAAATGGGGTAGGAAAAACAATTAGATAAGAAATAACAAAATTTTCGATGAAATATATTGGAGAGATGAGGAGTGAGCGTGAGAAAGGACCTAATGTGGCGGGAGTGTCATAGAAGATGGTGGAGGCCTGAACAACAGTGGCTCGTACAGTTGGGGCGTTGAAATCGGACCCCATGTCCACCTCCGCCATCAGAGGACCGTCGTTAACTGTTGAATTTGTTGGTACCAGTGCCATGTCCCTCTTCAACTCAACTTCTCTCGTTCCTGCCTCAAATTTTTTTATCTAAATTCATATCATTTGCGTAAACTGCACTATTTAAATGTATAAAGTTCGGAATTTAATTTGACTTATTTAGAAAACTATGGAATAGAATTTGATTTCGTATTCTCTGCCCTTTTTTTTCTAATTATTATTAATTAGGTTTGGATGGATGATCTTTTTGTTAAATTGAATTAACATGCTTTCTTTTTCCGTTAGGTACATTTATAGACATTTTTTTACTTAGATATATCTACTTTTTAATATATTAATTTTTTTAATATATTAAAATTATATAATTTATCCAAAATGACTAGTAATTTATACTATTATATAAAAAAATTAGGATTAGTAATTAATTTTTAATACTTCTTCATCCTATTTAATATTTTTTAAGTCTACAATGAATTTTTAAAATAATCATTCTCATATTCATCTCGTGTTTTCAAAATCACCCCATCCTCTTTAAAATTATACTACTTAATTTATTTTATAGTTATAACTTTCCATACATTAATTTAATTAGATCATTTTTTTTACTTATATCTTTATTCGTCTTTTTATCTTTATAAACTAATAACAATAAAAAAAAAGGCACGGTAATGCAACTTAGTATAGAATAAAGAGAGAGTAGTGCGCGAGCATTCTAGGAAATTTCCACTTCAATCCTACTCAACACGTGCAAGAGATAAACACTGACTGGCTTTTCAACTTTTCGCTTTATGTTGGCGTCTTTTTTTTTTTGACGTACTCTAATACAGCTGTGTCTGACTTTACTCTGACATTATAGAAAAGGTTGTCTTATGCATTTGATTTGGGGTAATTATCCAAATTAATTTAGAATAAATATTTAAATTGATTCTTAATAATTTTATTAATAGATAAATTATTTTTTAATAAAAAATTAGTTTCTAATAATTTTATTAATAAATAAATTAATTTTTAATAAAAATTGTTAGTGTTGAGATTTCTTCTAATTGTAAAAAAGGACTATAAATCCTTGATTTTTTTATTTTGATAGATAAATTAATGATTGATAAAAAAATTAGTGTTAAAATCTCTCATAATTATTAAAAATAGAATTTTATTATACTATTTTGTAATATATAATCATTATACTTTTTTGAAAAAATAATTATAAATTTATAATATCAGTACTATAGTACCTCACAATAAGATAGTGAAAAAACATAAAAAATTTAATTTCAAATCATATTTTTTTTTAAGAATAGTAAGTCGTGAGTTAAGGATTTTTTTTCTTAATAATAGATATTGTAAAATATCAAAACGTTTGAGAGAGGAATTTATAAAAAAAATGAAATGAAAAAATAAAAGAGTGTATTTTAGTTAATGTTGATTAGGATTGATGAGTATCATATATATTAATAATTAAAGTTCGCATTTACATTTAACATTTTTTAAGTGAGTTAGAGATATATATGTCTTATTTTTATAATTATGAGATATCTTAATAGTAATTTTTTTTTATTAGGGATCAATTTGTCCATCAATAAAATTATCAAGGACTATAGTATTCTATTTTTATAATTATAAGAGATTTTAATACTAATATTTTTTATCAAACACTAATTTATCTATCAATAATATTATCAATAACCAATTTAGGTGTTTAATATATCTAATGTATTTGATTACTCAAATCATAATAATATTTGTGAAAGAAATGGAAAATTTCTTACTCTTCGTCTACCCCAAAGTCCCTGTGCCATCAGCACCAACATCACCATCCACCACCATAGACTCACCACCCCTTCTACATCCCCTCGTTACCATAGAGGACTTTCACCACATCTTATATATTTAATGCTTCTTTTTTCTCAACTGAAACCTAAAACACCAACCTTTAGCGATGTTCTGATCTTGATCAGTGGTTGTCCAACCTTGATCGGCAGAGGTCTGATATCGATTGCTGATGGTCAAACCTTGATCAGCGGTGATCCGGCATTGGCCGGTGATGGTTCAAACTTGATTGACGGAAGTCCGGTCTCGATTCACGGTGGCCTGGTGCTGATTGATAGTGGCCTGGTCTGCACTGGCGGTGGTCTAGTGATTATATATGATTATTGTTCAAGGTTTAAGGTTTGGGGAAATTTAGCCTTTCCATTTTCTGAAATGTTCACTTCAGGTTGAGAATAAAAATGAGCTCATTTCGCAAACCACATTCCCATGTTGATGAACAACTTTGCTGAGAATGTTCTTTCTATCTACGAATCAAATATGGGAATATTTCATTCACATCCTCATATTCCCAGAAATGTAAAAACATTTCGCAAACACATGCTAACACCAGCAATGTTAAAACTTCATCATTCTTTTTTGCCATGGATCTTAATAGTGACAATATATTAGAGCAATGTTAACACAAAATCATGTTATCAGAGACTCGATAGTGACAATATCTGCAAAATCATGGCTAGAGTTTTTCAATACGCAGACGGTGGGTATCTGGATTGAGATGTTCCTTAGTACTAGGAGAAGTACTCCTTGTAATGATTGACATCTTGTTTTCCCTTTCACCTTGAACACCATTTGGTTTTGCAGGAACATGTGAGTGTTTGATGCTAGAAGGGATACTCACCAATAGCTTTGCAGCTTTCTAGCTTTTCCATCGAGTGGAGGAGTATAAGCGAATGGAAGCTCTAAAAGTTAAGGTCCAAATCTGTTGGATTTGTTGCCTTGAATTATTTTAAACCCATTTGAAATTTATATCACTTTAAAATTAAAAGTTTATTCCTTCTTCTTGGGTGGTTGTTGCACCATAATAGAGAAATAAAAAAAGAAAATTGAGTGTGTATCATTTTGGGTGAAAGTGTATATTTTGTTTGAGTGAGTTCTTAATAGGTGCAGAAATTATTTTGTGAGATTGGATGTATTGAGATTTTAGGTTTGTGAGAGATTGCTAGATTGGATTGTATTTTTTCCAAAAAGAAATTATTAAATTGATTTATTGAGTTATAGACGTAGATATTATTTATCGAACCACGTTAAATATTTTTTGTAGTTTATTTACTTTTGCTTCTGGTGCCCCAACAAAACCAACGCTAGACATTTCCTTCTATGGGTTGGCCACCCTCAATACTGATGGCTCTGTAAGGGGAGTGGGAGCCCGAACTACTTATGGCCAGATCATTAGGAATGAGAGGGGAGTATACATGGAAGGGTTTCACGTCTAATCTTGGAAGTTGTACTATCATGCAGGCTGAGCTTTTGGGGGTACTCTGTGGAGTGCAAGTGGCTAGGCGGATAGGCATCAGATGCCTCATTATGTAGGCCAATTCCAATATGGCAATTCGAATGATCCAGTTAGGTTGTAATTGTATAGATAGCCACGTGTGTGCTTCTCCAGTGAGTAGCATTATTTTAGTGAGTCAAAGCTTCGAAGAGATCACCTGGAAGCATGTATACAGGGAGCCCAATGGCTGTGCTGATGCTTTAGCCAACTATGGCCATATTTTGCGCTTGCTTAGGTCTGCATGAATTTGAAGAAGGTCCTTATTTTCTTTAATTACATTTTTTTTTCGCATTTCCAGCAGGGCGGCCTGTCGCCTTGCGATGATGTAATTTCTTTGACCCCTTCTATTCATCACAAAATAAAAATAAAAAATAAAATTGTGTCTTCTAGAATGTAAACCATAAGGTAAAAACGATTTTACTAGATCATGTTTTTTCACATTTCTTGTTTTATTTTTAAATCAAAGGTTAAAGTACACTCCATCTTTCATCCCTTACTTTTCACCTTCCAAGTTTCGACCCAACTACAAGATAGGATTATTCATGACCCAAATTGGCTCACCAATCCAGCTCGAAATTAAATAATTCTTTGCGTTATATTTTTTTATAATAATTAGTAATAAGTTATAAGATTTTTATACATCAATCAATATAATTTAAATAACTTGATATTATATATATTGTTTTAAAAATATATTGTAAAATATCTCTTAAATTTATTTTTAACTCGTAAAATTTTAACTTTATTATATGTAATATCAAAATTTTTATACAATGTTTAAAATTCTAATTGACCTGGTCACTAATTAAGTCTCGCCAAGTCAGGCTCTAGCTCTAAAAATTGGTCCGATTTGAAAATTGGGTTGGGTTTGGTCCAACTCGACCTTAACCGTACTTTGTACACCCTTACTATTCCTCCCACCATCAACAACCAAAGAAACCACTCTGGTTATCGTTATTGCACCACCGTGATTCTACGAGCCACCCACTTAATCATGCATGTTCTCTATTTCCCTTTTCTCCTTTTCATTTTTTCTCCCTTCCCCTTCCTTCCTCTGTTTCTTTCCAATGTTGTCACTGCAAACCTAGCTCTTTTTTTTTTATTGAATTTTTACCCTTATTAAATATATATTTTGAAAGATCCATTACCTAACATTGCACAAGTTAAAAACTCTTATTTCAGTTCAGTGCTTCACATAAGCATACCGTCATGACTTGATTTGGACCGTGACTGACATGTATGAAATCTCATTCCATGTAAACCTCATAATTGCTAAGCCGTACTATATACATATTTTATTCATAAAATGTTTTAAATCATAAATCAAATCTAATATCAACCCTTATTAAGCATGAATAATCCTTTTCTCATAAATAAAATATAAAATTGTAGTTGTGATATATACTTCAAATTGAGTTGCTCATATACAAAATAAATCATGAATGTTATATCGTTTAAATACAAAAGAATTATGATAATAAAAAATATTAAACAAAACTATATGTGATTCGAGACCATGCTCGTCACATCACTAGAGCACTATAAACCAAAAGACTTAACTGCACGTACGGCTCACCCAAACTGGAGATATCTAATGTTGAGTAGGAGGAAGAGAAGGATTCTGTATTACACCTATATCTGTGAGGAAAAAGAAGGAAAGGGGGCTGAGTTTTATCACAAAACTCAGTGAGTGAATCCTCACTCAACCATACATGAGACATGAAGGAAATAAATAAATAATAACGCAATATTCACAAATATTTTTTTATTTTACATAAAATTATAAAATCACAATTTGATAAAAACATAAACCATATCATTTCTCAAGGTATTACAAAGAGAACAAACTATCCTGTAAACTGAAGGATGGTACTCAATCTCTGACAAATATAAGCTCATAGATAAGATCTTAACGACCCCTAGCGAACCGATCTAAGCAAGGATACTTGCCCCTGACGGGTCTTGATATACTAAGGTTAACAGAATAATTGTCGTTAACTCAGTTCTATTCCTCCCAATAATTCCCTAATTCAAATTCAACTGAAGTCATAAAAGGAGAGTTATAGAGTTCTAAGTTTTAACATATCTCAATTCCTATAATAAACATAAGCCTTGAGTCTAATTTTATCGATCATAACTAAACCAATATTCATAATCAATTCAAATCATGAATTAAATAATACAAAACTTTTTATAGAACAAATATGGTCCAATGCATGTTTTTCTAAAATCATCATTTTCATGCATAATTTCAAATGGAGCATTTTTAGCTAAAGCACATTTTCACGTAAAACCATATCATGTAAGAACACATTCTTTTAATCTCTAAATACTCCGTAATGCTAGAAAATACTAATATAATGATCAAACTAAGACCATGAGATCAAATCCACTCACCTAAAAGGATAGGATGTAAGGTACCAGCACCGCGGAGACTCCAGAGAGGAGAGATGACATCAATGTTTGCCATTACAATCATTAAACTCATGAGAAATCTATGGGTATTCTTAGATTGTTCCCAAACAACTCTAATAACATTGGGGTAGCACTCCCACTTTACAATAATAAGAGAAATAACAAAGCTTAACTTGAGATCGTAAAAGAATGGAGAGAATGAAGACATAATCTAACAACATATACACACCTTGAAGCTTTAGGGGAGGAAGATTGGAGTTGAAATGAGAGAAAAAAGGATGAGAAATGTTGGGGGAGGGTTTCTGTTAGATGAAGGAAAAGGGGAGCCAAACTGGGTTTTTAAAAAGGGGATTGATCATAAGTGAAGTAATTATTCCACAATACATAAAGATACATCAGTCTTAATATAAAAACGAAATAATTATTCTATTCATATTCTTTACTTAGGCTCAAATTGAGATCAACTTCAAACACGGGAGGTACAAGACACTAGCTTCATGTTTTCATTCAGAAAAAATTGAGTTCTAAGAACTTTTGTCTTTATGTCAATGATAATGAGATATCTAAAATACAAACTCTGTCAATTTAACCATGATGAGGATTGCAAAATACTTTTACAAAAATTGCTCGCCAGGACTAAATCCTTAATTGTAGTCAAGTAAAAACAAAATCACCAAGTAAAATATAGTCAAAAGAATACTAATATAATCATAAAGCAAAGGTATAATACAGAGCCATACTCTTCAGTGTTTTCACCATGGGGCTTCCTATCAAACTTATGTTCCACTTTCCCTGCCATCGCAACCTTGCCACCTAACACAAACACAAAAGCTGTTAGCAAGCTTGAGGTAGATAATATGACAATTGACTAATTTAAAGCATTGCAAATAATTATAATTTATCCAGTTTAAATTATTAAATATATCACAGCTCAATGTTACCACTCTCCACATGACAACAGAAACAACTTGAGTTTAGAACAATGAAATTTGAAGGTACCTGCACTTCTCATCTTAAATCTTTCATTTATGCAATCAAAATTGCAAATCCTAATAAGCTACAGTAATGACTACTGCACAAACATTGCACACTGAATTTTGGGTGGAGGAACATTAGTATTTACTTATGGAATTACTAACATTAAACAACAGTTTTGTTGTTTAAACTAAAGGACCTTCCATCTTAGATTTACTTTTGCCTTCCAACTATCCCCTCTGAACATAAACATCACCTTCTTGTAGGGTACTAAACTCCCCATTTACCTGCCTCTAGGGTTTAAATTGGGAGGATTTGCCCTTTTTCCCATTTACAATATTGTTACCTAATTTGTGTTCACCCTTATCTAGTAGATTTGAGTCCTTTTACTTGAGAGGCTTCACTTTTTAGTTTACTCTCTTTCTGGAGAAAAACAACAGCAAAAAAAATGTTTTCTTTTGAAGCCCTCATTCTCATAATTTCAAACAATCTTTCAATCCAAGTATCTAACAATGTGCATTCCTCAATTTCAGTTTCAGTTTCAAATAAATTCTATTTTTTTAACCGAATCCTTTAATTTCTATAAATTAAAATAATTATAAAAAACTGACAAAAGTAATGACCAATAAAAAAGACTGTCAATTAGCAAGCACAATTTGGTAATGCTTACTACTTAAATCTCAAACAAATATCAATACAATAGATTATTAACATAAATAGCTTAACAAAAACACAAATCTCAAATCATAATCCTAAAGACACCACAATTATTCTAATTGGTAAGGTTCTGAGGATAAAAAACAGAAATTAAAAAACTAAAATAAACACTATATAATCTACGGAAGATTAGATATCCAATACAGAATCATAGATGCACCGAGGTCTTGCTCCACTGACAAATAAGAATTACAATTGCTTCCCATTAAGCTGAGATTAGAATTTTCACCTTGGTTTGTCTCTGAGAATACACACACAGGTATGAAGTCTTTAAACATATTCAGGGAATAAGTTTTTGGACCAGCTATCTCCATCATAAAGACAACATTTTTTTCCCCGTTGCATAATACACCTTAGACATTACAAGCAGCTTCATAGATCAAAATAAGACTCAACCAAATATTCACAACTCACTTTAAAATTACTTTCCCCTATTTTAGAACAACATTCAATCTCAATCACACAATCACACTCAGCCATGCATATAGAGCAGAGAACACACAATAACTTATGCAAAGGTTAATTAACTTGAACAATTTTTTATCTTCCATAAACAAGAAGCCACAGAAGAAGGAATAGCAATATATTGTAAATCAAACCAGTTAATGAAATGAAGCTGAAAATATTGCAATATTACCAATTGAATCAGATCAACAATAAAATCAAGTAACACAAAACACCCAACCAATAATAATACCAACAGCAACCAAATCATAATTTTAAATTATACACTTGCAGTCAATTAGAAAACATAATTTTAAAAAAGGCTTAGAATTGGGAGCATACCCTTCTAGCTTGGAAGCACTATACAGTGGCTATTCTTGTTTTAGAGTGTATCCATATCATATAAATTTGATATTGTACATAGTTAGGGGATTCATCTTTGAAATATAGAGTATTGTTGCTCTGGTGCCAAAATACAAAAGTGTTCATATAAATTTATAATAATATTGACTTTTATGGAAAGGCTAATGCATATTGATGGTAAGTTGCGTGAAAAAAAAGAAAAACCCTGCAATTTCAGGTCACATGGATTACTAAACGAGGGCAAACACATGGATCTTATAATGGGAATATATCACAAGCAGCAATTGATATTCTGCAAGGGCTGAATAATATATTAAAAAAAAAAAGATAATAGCAAAGATGGCACAATATGACTACCTAAATCAAATGAAGGAATTTCATCTTGATGGAAGAAGTTGCCTCCATTGGTCTTCTTCCTTAGGCTTGAGTTAATCTTATCAACAGCTACAAGTAGATCCTAGGAGGCCAAGTTGCACAAAGAACCCAGAGGAAAAATGTCAGATAGGCTAACAAATTTCCCATGCACACGCAATTGTGATTTGTGAAGTCAAATTACCATTGAGTTTACATGTCAAAGCTAAACTAGGAGCAATAACGCCGTAGATTGGATAAATTTCAGAATATCAAAGCATCGTATCTTTTCACACTATCTAGAACCTCATTTATTTCAGGAGCAATAATGCTTGAAAAATGAAAACTATACTATACACCAAAAGTAATTATATTAGCTCACAATTCTATGTTAAGAAGCATCTAGTTCTTCTCAGCAAAGCACTAAAATATATGCCTATGGTAGATGCTTCTTAACATAGACTTGCTAGCTAATTTAATTATTTTTGGTTTATAATGCAGATGATACTGAAATCCTGGAAGTTCAACGTGGCTAGTGCATAACTGTTAAGTTCAGACCATTTTCACATTACCTTGGCACAAACCAGTGTGCTTCCCTTCACCAGTTTGGTTTTGAAGAACTAACATCCCTTACAAATAAAAGTGCACGATATTGAAAGACACTAAAGAACCTCACCTCCCCTGTTGCTAGGCCATTCATGTAGGCAGGAAGGCATTCAAATTCAGTATTCAATATCTCTAAAACGGAGCTGGGAGATTCAGCTGACTCTAAATTCTCCCTGTCTGTACCAATTTTTTCCATAAAAAAGTAATAATAAAAGTCTCCTTATGGCTTATGCTGAAAGTTAAACTCTTGAAGCAGGAAAGAAAACTCTATTACCATCACGTAAGAACTTGCTTCCCTCATATGTACGTTACCATCTTGTCCATAACAGGCTGATGTTACTTCTTAAACTCTTGTCCCTTGTTCAACCATTGCATGGGAAATGAGAATCATGTAGGAACTGTCGATAGAAATGCGAAAAGTCCCATACCAAGCAAATGATATGCCCAACTTTTAACTTACTTCTCAAATTCTTGTGAAGGCAAATCAGCTGCACAAGTGGATGAAAGAAGATAGTGATAAAAATGGGGTTAGCAGCATACAATAAATTAAAGAAGCAAAGATTAGTTTTCATGTGATCAAGAACCCGAACTCCCTTGTAACCAATAAAGAACAAAATAAATAGCCATGAAGTCCAGTATCACAGAAAAAAAATGGAGCAATGTTAATAACAAAAAGGGAAGAATCTTGCAACCAAACATAAGCATAAAATTCTCACAATTATGCCAATGGAGGCAAGTGTCTTCATAGGGTTTCAGATAGAAGAATGTGTTTTAAAGTTCATTAATATTACATAGTTGATTCTAACATACACAGACAAATCTGAATTGACCACTTTAAGAATTCACAATTTCACATAAATCCACAATCAAAATGAGAAATTTACCAAAGCCCTTGGCTCAGATGAAGAGATCAACATCAACCAAAACCCAAAATAGCCTCAAACCATAAACCAAACACAAACTAGCCATAAATCAGTAACCTTTCCAAAACAAAATCCCCAAATCACAATCACAACAAATAAAAAAAAAAATCACAGTAGAATCCTAACAGATCAGACAACAAACCTTTTCAAAACCTCAAACCAAAAATCTGAAAAAAAGAAGCAGAAATAGAAGGGAAGGAGTAAGCCATACTCTAGTGGGGCTTCATCGCCATCACCGGCGCAGGGAGCCTGTCAGCACCGCCACGATTGCCGCCGCTCCAGCCACTGCTCGCGCCTCCCTCACTATCACGCCGCTGCCCAGCTCGGTTGTGGACCTGTGCTCAGAATCGCATCAAATTAAGCAAGTTCCAATCTTTTTTGTAGAAAGAAACACACAAATAAAAGAAGTAACAAAGAAAAAGGCTTTTGAAGCTCATCCTCACACAAATTTTAAAGCCTCAAACTCCCATAAAGCATCTAGGCCTAAATTATTACAGCTAAAATCTTCACACAAAAATGAGTATTTATCAAGACACCCCACAGAAAAAGTTTCATTGTCGCCTCTACAAAAAAATTAGAACTTGATAATGGGTTGGAACAAAAGCTTCAGATTTGAAGCTGAGATATATGAAGGAGAATGCAAAAGGGAGATGGAAGCAGTGACTGACCGGCGGAGTGTGGGGACCACAACCGTGACCAGCGGAGGCTCCGAACGACCATGAGCAGTCTGGTGAAGAAGCAACGACGTCGTCTTTGGTTGTGCAAAGGACGCGCTTTGAAGGTAGAAGAGAGAGAGAGGTTGCGACGCGGAGGCTCCGACGACCGTGAGTGGTCCGGTGAATAAGCAACGGCGTCGTCTTCGCAGGTGAGGCAGCGGCGCGAGTGAGGCAGAGGTCGCAACGCGGCGGTTGGCTGGGCGTAGGGTGGGTGGCTGGAGTTGAGGTCGCGACGCGGGGTTTTCTCTGGTGTGGGGTTGGGCGGAGCTTTTCTCAGTGAAGAGGAGGGGCGCGAGGTTTTCAATGAAAGGTTTCCCTGGCGCCAACAATGAAAGGGGAGTGAATAGTGGCGCCTAAGGGAAATAGATGGGTTTTCTCAGCCAAGGAAAGGGTTTTTGGGTTTTTATTTTTTCCAGCTTGTCTCCTTTTTATCTCAGATTTAATTATAAAACAATTCTCTTTTCTTGGATATAAGTTTATTTTTTATTAAAATTTTTCTTTTTTTTTTTCTTCTTTCTATATTAGTTAAATTTTATTTTAGCATGTCACCTATCCAACTAAACCCAAAATTGAATAAAATAACTAATTTTGAGGATTAGTATAGTTTAAGTATCTAATTAGAAAATTTACAAGTTAAGGTATCTATTTATAACTAGCTAAAATGTTAAAGAGTGAAAATGCTCTTTTTTTCCATAATTCATTAAAAAGGTAAAAAAAAAGACATAAAATTAGTTTAATGGTAAATAAAGATGATTCTAACCGCCATAATTTACCAAATTGTCAAAATTTATTGAGCTTTGTGGCGGTTTTAAAGAAACGCTATAATTTTATCATCATTTCTCTCACTATGATTATGACAGTCACTTAAATCACTGTAATTTACTGAATATTGTGGCGGATTTTGGAGACCACTCTAATCCACCCGTCACAATTTACCTGTTTTTTTGTAGTGACTTGTCTATAGTCATGTGTATCTCGAGTATTACACACACCAAAATCCAAAAGGGGAAAACGAGGTTTGAAAAGCAAGCCTTCACCCACTTGATGCTACAAGTTGCAACCTAGATTAAAAATAGGTTTTTTTTTTTCTTTTTTGCATGATAATGTTACTCATGTTGAGTCATACACATTTACATATAATCACCAGGTCTAACACAATTGATAACTAGTTGGGTTTTTTAAACATCTAGTTAGGAGTTTAACTCCTGACGACATGTATAAAAAAAGGTCTTATGGCCAGATATTTACTCCCTTAGGGGAGCTCATGCCTCGAAAAGATTAGTCTCTATTATTGATAGTGAATATTCTAGGAAACAAAAGTAAAAAAAAAAAAAAGTTACAACCATAGGTCATTTGATTCCAATTGGTAGCTAATTCTTTTACATGAACTTTAATTTGTTAATGGTTTAATATAGGTTTTTGGGTTTTATTATTTTTCAAGGCCGGTATTATTTGTCCTTTCATGTGCAATTTTTAATATTTTAGTTCTAAATGTGATTTTATTTCTTCACTAGCTAGCAATATGTGGGGAAACTCATGTTAAAAGATGGTTTGTTAGGAGATATATTGGTAGTATGTGAAACTTCCATTCAGATTTTTTGGTAATTTGTTTTCATGTATTTTGTGAGTGCATTCTCTTATAACTGTCATTTACTATTTGATGAAAGATTATAAAATTTATGGATATATATATATATATATATATATTATAGTGATAAGTCAACTTATTTACATGGATAAATGCTGATTATAATTTTAATATTGATGATTTTGAATTGGTTGGAGACTATGAAGAATGTCAAATAGTTTTGGAATCGAGTAAGCATAAGATAATCAAATTAACTTGGAGTTGATCGGGAAGAGAATAATCTAACAGATTTTCAACATGAGCAAAACATCAAAGATTATGGTGTTTATAAGTTGAGAAACATAACAAGTGTAGACCTTGTTTGAGTTTTAACATAACCAATAAATACAAATGTCTAATTAAATTAAATATTTATAAGCTAATTGTATTTTTTTCAAAAAAATAAAATACAACAAAGGATTTAAATTTTATACACTAGGCTGTGTTTGTTATAAGAATTATCACTAACTGAGTTCTATGTATAAATTATAGATATGAAGTTTAATCATAAAAAATTTATCTCTATTTTTTATTCCTAATCACACATATATAATTAATATAAATTTTTTTTATAATTATCGAAATTATATTTTGACGCATCATCCATAATAAAAAATTATAGAGGAGAGTATAAAAGTATGTTATACGTAAAAAGTTATACCCTAAAACAAATCCCTGTCACAGTCACCCACGTTCTCATCCTATTCCTCTCACAGTCACCAACCACGCCGTCGTCCTTCGCCGCCGTCCACGCAGCTTATTCGTCCGCAGCTAAGCTTTGTCGCCCGCCGTAGCTTCGTCGTGAGTTTTACTTTGTGAATCACTGATGTGGTTGTGTTCAATGCTGAAACTTATATTATTATGTTTGCAACCTGCCACGTCTCTCTCTCTCGGCGATCGTGGCCTTCTTTTTTTTTGTTTAATCCATTGTTACCGAATGAGCACAATTCCAGATACAATATTTTTTTAGAATGTAATTATCATGAGAGTATGAAACTGTTTTACGTAGTCACTATACCAAAATTAAACATATTTTTTTATTGTCTTCATCCAACGGCTTTACACTGTTTTACGTGGTCACTATGTCGAAATTAAACACATTTTTTTGTTGTCTTCATCCAACGGCAGGGTAATGCAGTGCCTGAATTAATACTGTGATTATATATTATTATAATTCAAGGCTTATGTGTTAGTATTTTTCGTGATGTAATATGATTTGAACAACCAGTTTAAATGGTTGAACCTGACTCATAAGTCTTGCTAGTTCACTTTCCATATTATTTTGACTAAACACTCCTGTTGTAGTCAGCACCTATTCAGTCTTGTGAATCTGTGAATAAGTGATGCGTATTATTATATATGAAATGTTTATTTGCGGGGAAACTTCCTTCAAGTCATTACTATTTTGTTGCTGGAGCGTGATGGCGTCGTCATTTTTATCGATGAAGTTCTATATTCCAGCAAATATTTTGGGAGGCAATTTGAAGGCCTGTGTAGTGTGTGTTCAAACTTCAAAGGCCTAGGCCTGATGGTCTATTAGGTGTTTTTTAATTTAACAAGCTTTGGAAACAGGCTTCAATCCATTCCAGGTCGAAAATAAGGCCTTTGACAGGTAGTATGCCAGGTTCAAACCCTATGTTTATGACTCGGGTTTAGCCTGCTTCCACCCCTAATTTTATTCATCATTTCAACATGCCTAGCATAAGTGGAAAAGGTTTTCTAGGCTAAGTTCCGTTGGGCCATGCCTTCTAGTTACAATTTTTGGTTGTGTTATTTGAAGATCCCAACGTTCTTCGGAGTAGTATTTGACCGTTTGCTTAACCTCAGTTTTGATTAGTCAATGCCTGGATTCTTAAAAGAATATTGTGCTTATTTATTCAAGCTATTTCCTGTTTCCTCTGTCTCTTTTCCCCGTTCGCTTCTCCTTTATTTTTCTATTTTCAACTTTACAATAGTAGGATGTTTACCTATAGCATGCTCATGCTTTTTTAATATTTTTCCCTTTTGGAACAGGGGAATACTATCTTATTTGCTTCGGTATTTAGGTCCATCAGGAATGGGAGAAGATCATGGTATATTCAGGTTTCATCACACAATTGGCACTGTTTTGTGCTGCAAATGTGGAATTCCAATGCAACCAAATGCTGCCAACATGTGTGTGAAGTGTTTGAGCTCAGAAAATAATATCACCGAAGGTCTACTGAAGCGTATTGAGCTCAAGCATTGCCCTGAATGTGATAGCTACTTGCAGCCACCTAGAAATTGGGTCAAGTTACAATTAGAATCGAAGGAGATGCTAACATTTTGCTTGAAGAAGTTGCAGAAGAACTTAAATTCAAATAAAGTAAGGATGGTACATGCTGAGTTTATTTGGACTGAACCTCACTCCAAGAGGATAAAAGTCAAGGTCAAAGTTCAGAAGGAGGTTATGAATGGAGTAATCCTTGAACAGTCTTATCGTGTTGAGTATTTCATGCGGGGAAAAATGTGTGAGCCTTGCTCTAGGTTCCAGGCTAACCCTGACCAGTGGGTTTCTGCTGTGCAACTCCGGCAACATGTTTGTCATCGGCGTACTTTCTTCTATTTGGAGCAGGTGATTTTGAAGCATGGTGCTGCTGTCCGTGCTGTAAAAATCAAAGAGATGAATCAAGGCATTGACTTCTTTTTCTCTAATCAAAGTCATAGTGACCAATTTGTGGAATTTTTGGGAAAATTTGCTCCAGTAACAAGCCGTCATGATAAGCAACTTGTATCTCATGATCCTAAGAGTAATAACTACAACAACAAATATACACATTCAGTTGAAATATCCCCCATTTGCCGTGAGGATTTAATATGTCTTCCTCCTAAAGTTGCTATTAGTTTGGGAAATCTTGGTCCCCTTGTGGTCTGTACCAAGGTTACCAGCAACATTGCTTTGCTC
This sequence comes from Dalbergia cochinchinensis, assembly GCA_031216125.1. Taxonomy (NCBI): domain Eukaryota; kingdom Viridiplantae; phylum Streptophyta; class Magnoliopsida; order Fabales; family Fabaceae; genus Dalbergia; species Dalbergia cochinchinensis. Next base: position 12,297,778 of record CM062372.1, read on the forward strand.
GATCCATTTACTCTGAGGCATTGTTTCTTAAATGCTGATCAGTACTGGAGGTCATCCTTCAAGTCCTTACTTACTAGCCGACAACTAGTAGAATATGTTGTGCTAGATGTGGAGTATGTTTCGTCTGAAGTTACTATTGGTGGTGCAAAATATACTTTAGCTGATGCGCAAGTAGCTCGTGTGTCAGATTTTGGAAAGAATGACACAATATTTTCCATCAGGACTCATCTGGGCCATCTTTTACAACCTGGTGATTGTGCTCTTGGTTATGACCTATATGGGGCTAACATTAATGACATTGAATTGGACAAGTACAGAGGACTTGTCCTTCCCGATGCAATTTTAATAAAGAAGAGTTATGAAGAGAAGTGCCAGAAGAAACGTGGGAAGCCTCGATCATGGAAGCTTAAATCGCTTGCCATGGAGGTTGATGAGAAGGGTAGACTTGACCAAGACAAGAAGAACTCAGGATATGAACAGTTCCTAAAGGATCTGGAAGAAAACCCTGATCTGAGGTTCGACATATCATTGTACCGAAACAGAGAACACCAGCCGTCAGAGATGACATCGTTAACAGATGAAGAGCTACCTTCTGTTCCATTGGAGGAGTTGCTGGCTGATCTTGATCTGAGTGAGGAGGAAGATGGGGATGATGATATGGAGGAGTGAAACAACTAATTTTTTATATGCGGTTATGTAATGTTTAGGGTGAATTTCTTGTTTTCGTTTATTTGAAAGCATGAGAAGATGATCATTTTGCAGGAGATATTAATGATACATATAAATTGGTTTACTAAGAAGCTGTTTTAGATTTTTAAGTTAAATTTAAGGGTAGTAAGCATGATACATGTTCAGTAATACATTATTACATTAAGTGATGCTAGTTGGTACCTATGTGTTTTTTTTCACATTTACTTTAGGAAAAAGAAAAGAAAAAGGAAAATGGAGGTTTGATTACTCATGAGAAAAGATGGGTATGTCTCTATTTCTTTCTCTCTATCACACCCTCTCTCTATCTCTTTCCTTCAGGCCTCTCTATTCTAGACTCCAGTGCACAGTATTAGGGCCAAGCATATATGAATCATTTCATGTTGAAATTTCACATGATTTTATCATGTGTGATATTTAAAATTGATTTTTTTATACCACATGTGTTATTTGAGTCTCATCATTTAAATCAATGGTAAAATATCAAACATGAGAAGGTCATGTAAAATTTCACTAAGAGGGAATCCATTTTCTCTCCGAGCACACATAGTAAACTTTGCACTTGCAATAAAATTGATCTTATTTTTTGTTTCTCATTTCACAATATTTCTCTCTATTTTACCATTAGCTTAAAAGGCTGAGGCTAATGTCGCGTGCTAAATAAGTAAATTTTGCGTCAATGCATTTTAAGGAAAGAAGTTGAGAATCGCCTGGCTGATATACTAGGTACCGTGTCGGTTGCCATTCTTTTAGCAGAGGCAGCTCTTCTGCCTGGTGTTGATCTATCGCTTTTCTCTATATTTTATTGAATCTGTTGGAAGACAGGTGTTTGTGCACGTGTTTTGCTTTTGTTCCTCTCACTGTGCATCTGCACATAACTTATTCTTAATCGGAATGTTGATGTTTTACTCATTGATACCCAGACAGACCTGCTTAGTTAACTTGCTTATGATTTGCTCGATGGTTTTTTCGGGTAGAGGTACAATAATTGAGTGTCATGTTGATCTGGTTTGCAACATGTAGGTCATTTTATACTTTGTCTTGTGAGGAATTTAATGTTAACTCAGGTAGAAAATTCAGTGTTTGCTGAAGAACAGGGCAAATCATTGAAATGGTTTTGTTAATTGAAAATATAAATGATATTTTAAATAAGGTTGGTTTTTGAAAAATAAGAAAAGGTTGGTTTATGTTACGACAGGATTCTGAGAGCCTGTATTCGAGGTTACATAATTTGTGTTCTAGGAATCTGTTTCGCACGAAACTTGTGCCATTATAAAGTTAAGATATAGAGTTAACTTGGGGTAATATTTTCATATTTTAACTGTATGTGAGTCGGGACCAGTTTTATTTTGAATAAGGTTGGTTTCAGTTATGACACGATTTTGGCGGCATGTGTTCAAAGCTACAAAACTTGTGTTCTAGGCATCCACTTGCCACAAAACTCGTGTTACTAGAAAAGTTAAAATATGGACTTAACACGGGTAAAATTTCATACTTTACCCGTTTGTAAATCACTACTGGTTATATTTTTGAGTCGGGCCGGTTTCTGTTATGACAAGATTCTGGCAGTCTGTATTCTAGACTGCACAATTTGAGTTCTTGATATCCGTTTCATATGAAACTTGTGCCATTAGAAAGCAAAGATATAGAGTTAAGTAAAAGTTTCATATTTTAGCTGTATATGAATCATTGCCAGTTTCATTTTGAGTGAAGTTGGTTTGTGTTATGACAGGATGCTGACAGCCTGTATTCAAGGCTGCATAAATTGTGTTCTAGGCATCTGTTTGACAAGAAACTTGTGCCATTGGAAACTAATATTGCTGGCCGGTAGGTGGTTGTCAAAGACATCAACTAATTAAGGCAAGAGCTTTTTATTATTTAATATTAGAATTGGTCTTATCTACATTAAGTTGCCTATTTGTAGCTTATATTTATAATTTGTGAATATGACTATTTGGCTACTTTTTTTTTTCTTCTTTATCAAAGGAGAAATATAATTAACGAGAGGAGAAAACAATACATAGAGCATATAGGATTAAGAGATTCTCAATACAAAAGGAATAAACATAAGAAAACATCAAAATATCAAAGTTTTCCAATCTCTTAGCATATCAGAGATTGCTTAAACTAATTAAATGCTAGATGTCTAATTCTATCCGATAAAAAATTTTATCTAAATTTCTACCATTAAAAATGCTAGAGTTACTATTAGGAATTTGTACTCAGAGAAGAAATGAACTAGAATAAAAACTCTGCTGCAATATCGGTGTGATATTCAGCTTGAAGGAATGAAATTACAAGAAGAAAGATAGCAAAGAAGCAGTAAAATAAGTATGGCACTTTGAGAGGCCAAGTCTCTCCTGATGTAGCACTTTGAGAGGCCACAACTCCCCCAATTCCAATCCTCACAATATGATACCCTCCCTTTAGGATACCTCCTTTCCCCATATGTCCTCCACTCTTCCCTTATATACCAAACAAGAGAGTGTGCTGCAAGCTGCAAGGGCTAGCGTGACTTCTTTACTTGATGTGCAAAAGATTTCTCATCATTTTTCTCCCCTTTTCATCATCAGCAAAAGGAGTGCAACAGTCATACCATCACTGGCCACCCTTTCTGAGAGGCTTAATTTCATTAAGAATCTACAGTAGAAGATCCTCATGTCTTCTCATCTGAGCTACAAGATCCTTGTTGGTTGCTTTAACTCTATCTAATCTTAGGCCAAGTCTCTTTGGTTGTGCAGGAGAATTTGAGATTCTGTGAGAGGTGGAAGATTGTTAGTAGGAGCAAGTTCAGCATTAGCTTCTTCATCAGAGAGATTTAGAGGAATTCTATCACTAGAACCTTGAGATTTCTGAGATACTTCCTTCTCAACCTCAGCAATAGGTTCAGCAGGAGGCTCTGCTTCAATTTCTAGAGCTTCCTCTTGCTCTTCCAGAGAGGTGATTCTAATAGATGGTTAAGGTTGGGGTATTTTTTCAGCATAAAAGCAGAATTGTGTGTGTAATTGTTTAAATATGTGAATTGTATATAATTATTTAAATATATTTGTTATATTGTTGTCATTTAATAATATCTCTAATTGTTGAATGCATTGATTAATTGATGGCAGAAGTTCCTAATTTAAACAGAGATACTGTTAAAATTTTGTGAACATTTTGTTAGACAATAAAATTAAAAGTAATTAAATTAAAAGCATTTAAATACAAATTGAATGTGTCTATAAGTAATAATGTGATCTTTTAAAAAAATTATAGGGTTTAGGGTTACTCATATATTCAATGTTTCCTTCAAACCGATCATGGATGTATGGTAGATTGCATCCTAATAGAGGTAATTAAATCGGAATTATATAATGGTGTTGAAGAATTTACAACGGTAGCATGTCAAACACAACAATTAATATCAGGAAAAATTTAGGTGTCCATGTAATAAGTGCAAATATAGGAAATATTTAAATAATGATATTATAAGGGTTCATTTGTACAAATGGGGATTCATGCATGACAATTGGATTTGGATCGAGCATAGGTAGATAGTTAATGTGGGGAATCAAGTGGATATATTTCATATTGGAAGTAGTTCTAGTGGGGTCCACGTAACTCAGCATGATGTGGGTAATGTGTTGTGGGAGGACAACCTGCATGGACATTAGGAGCTAACTTTGATACTGCTGGTCTTGAATTTTTGGTGCATTATTCTCAACTTTCAGTTGATGAGCCCAACTAAGATGCCACTAGATTTTATAACCCGTTAAAGGCTGCAAATCAACCTTTATAGGAGGATTTTATGCACTCCAAGTTGAAGGAAATAAAGATTGACTGCTATTTGAAATGCTATATGCTTTATTACAACGATGATATTGTATTGACCGAGTGTAATTGCCAGGCTATGGGGTTAGGCATAATTGGACCAAACAAAGTATCTTGTGAGAGTTGCCGTATTGGAAAGATAATTGGGTGCGTCATTGTTTAGATGTTATGCATATGAGAAAAATATGTTTGACAATATTATAAACATTGTGGTGTGGTTAAAGAAGTCCTTGAGTTTGAGTATGTTGGTGAACCCACAAAAAGATGTATGCTATTCAAATATGAATAGTTTGATTCTACACGACTAACTAGGACACGACAACACAATAATTACAAAATTATTAAAATCAATCACATAAGACACTATACAAGTTATGATCCAGTTGTTATTGCGCAAAATACGATACAAGATTATTATATGTCTTATCCTAGGAATAATATATTAGACTGGAGGGTTGTAAACAAGACAAAAGCAAGAGGTAGAGTTGAAGCAAAGGAAGATGTTGTTGAATATGCTTATCAAGTGGATGATCCTACCCCTTCAAGGGTAGTAATGGTTCTTGAAAATCCTATTCCTTTGATTCCTGGAGAAGTTGACATAATTGAATGCACAAGTCACCATCCAATGAGAAATCACAAAGATTCAATAAATGATAGTAGTGATGATAATGCATATAATGAACTTCTTCATGATGATTATGATCAATAAGGGATGATGAAAATAACATTCATTAAATTTTGGATTAATTGAGGTGTTAGGTATTATATGCAACAATATTTTGAAACAATTCTATATATATATATAATTATTTTATGTGGATTTTGTAATTGTTTCAGTATGATTGATAGAGGCAGATGCTGACCTAAGAAGGTCGGTTTACCTATCACCACCTCCATTATTTCCCTTGCCACCACCTCCACCACCCCCTTGCCATAACATCCACCATTGTTCCTGCCACCACCACCCCTCCTTTCTAAGTGATGCCCACTCTCGCACCTTCGCCCTATTCCTAATCATAGTCCATCCATAGCAGTGACCCTAATCCCAGCCCTACCACTGGCTCGACTCCCAGCCCCACATCTTATCGGACCCTTGCTACCTTAAGTAGATCATAGACATGGGACCCGAACAGTAGGCTGCTCAGTCTAGATGGTGGGTTGCTCTGCCAAGATTAGACCAGATGGCAAAGACAGGTAAGTTGAAACATGTTTTTAGATTGTGTATGATATTTAAAATATTGTCGTTGTATTTAACTTGGTTTATCTGTGTAATAGTTTTCATCTATTTAGTGAGGGCAACCACTGGATTACAGAGGTTATATAGAGCAAGTACAACCACTTGTAGCCCATTTGGATCAACATCCCGAATGATGTTAAGGAGATATGGTGGCAAGGGCAAAAGATCTCATTGTAATTTATTCGATTATGTTAAATCATGTTTATATTATTTACATGTTCCTGATTATTTATATGTTGTAGGTTTTGTATGTGCAGAGGTCTTTTTATATCCTACTAGAGCACGGCGCTGCCATTAAGAGGGCTTGGAAGATTAAGTCTTCCAAGGGCTTGCAGGACATGTTTCGCAATGTCTGCAGGGGGCACATGAGTAGCTTTTGGCTGAATTATGCCATCTTTTGTGAGCTGCAGTGCCATTGGGCATTCGACCTAGCTTTCAAGGACAGGCCCCAGAAGGGCAAAACAAACTGAGCCTCATTGAAAGGTGAATCACTACACATTGGTGGGTCGAGCACCTAAAAGGGGACTCAAAAATAGCTGGTAACTTTAATCTGTTTAGATTTAATATATTCTTAACTTACTACATTTTAATTGTATTAAAGTAGTATGTTATTATGATTTTAATGTACATTTCCGTGCAGGCTAGGGAGTTAAATCGCCCTCTGACCTAGGGGGAGCTGTTATGAAAATTGCACACCTGAAAGGGCAACATGGAGGAAATAGAAGAGGCGTGGGTTGACAATCACCCCGAGACAATATACGTAAGTCTAAATTCGAACCCCTTAGTATTTAATTTTTATTACTTCTTCATTTATGTCATAATTATTACTTACAATGTGTTTTATCTATTTATCTCTTTAGCATGAACATACAGAGCTATGGGAGCAAGTATAGATGCAGTTCCAAACCTCGGTGATGGCGGCTCGGCCTGATGTCAACATTCCTCCTCCAAATGAAGATGATATTTGGGCCCAGGTGGTTGGCGACCCTTACAAGGGTCACATGTATAGGTCAGTTTCTAGGGATGATACCTTGTAGGAGTGTGTGCAAGCTTTAAATCAGGAGCTGTAACAGCAGGCACAGCTTATCCAATAGCAGCAAGAGCAATAGGCACAACTTCTTCAATAGCTGTAGGAGTAGGCAGCGGGCTGAGCAGTGGGCGAAGAGGAGCTTAGAGAGGTCCAACATCTGAAGATGTTAATGGAGCAACAGCAGCAGCAATAATAGAAGGCCAAGAAAAAAAAAAAAGTAAAATCAAGAAGATACAGAAGAATATTGTGGCCGATGTGAAGAGGTTCTTCAATAGCATGAAAGCCTCAGGATCCTCTCGTAAGAAGCTCCCCCATATGCTACTTCCATCCACTACTAAAGGCTCATCGTTTGATGGTGGCGATGACTTTGATGGGTCAGATGACAAGGACGAGGATGGTGAGAACTTTAGCTAGTCTTTTTCTAGCTATTTTTATTACATTTTGGATTATTTTGTATCTATTTTATTTTGATACTTTGTTTATTTATTCCATTAGTTCATTACTTCCTTATTTCATATAATTTTAGATAAATAAAAAATAAATTAATAAATGTCAAACAATTAGATAGTTTATATAAATTCTTAACATACGGCAATGTGATCCATCTCTAATATATATATATATATATATATTGACTGGTATACCCATTGGAAATAAATGTAGTCTTTTAAATAGGAAAAATAAATAAATATTAAACGCCCATTGATAAACCCTTTGATAACATATAAATAAAATATTTATTTTATTTTCAAAACTCGCCGGTACAAATAAAAAATCTCATCGATAATAAATAAATAAAATATTTTTTGATTTTTACAACCCGTTGGTAAAAATAAAAAATCTTGTCGATAAAAACAAAAGATCCTGCCAGTAATTTCGTCATGACCACATTGACATCTTTAATACACGTTTACCAATTGGTTTTTGTTGTCATTGTTACCCTTCAGTACACCTGTTGGTTCTTACTGATGGATAAAATGACATTCTCCTGACAAACCAAAAATCGACAACTTGTGTTTGTCGGTAAAACCATAAATAAAAATTGAACCCGTTAGTATACTCGTCGGTATCCCTCGTAAATCTTGTAGTGATTTGGATTAACATTAACATCTTTATCTTCTTTATATAGGTAGTTGCTCACCATGATTTGGCATTTTTCTCAAATTATGTTGATTTTTTTTAATGAACTAAGGGTATTCACCATTGGAAGGTGGTAACTAATCCCATCAAGGCATAGAGTTTATAAACGTTGGTATTACCTTTGATCATGAGACCCACTTTATACACGCTAGAAATTGAACCCTGACTAGATGCATAAGGAGTTTAGCTAGCTACTAATTGTCCTAAGCCTCGTGGTCCTCAGATTATGTTGATTAATAATGTAAAAGTAAGTTACATTGGCGATATATAGAAATTAAATCCAATAGTTAAATATGTATGTTGGTTTTAAAATGTTAGAAGACAAGTTTGAAACATTTATTTGTAGAAGGTAAATTTCAACATTTATTAGAACTAGTATGGTGTCCCATGCAATGCACATGTTTAATATTCTCATAGTGATATATAGTAATATAAAATTATTTGGGCATATAACTTTTTAAATATTCAAGAAAATAAGTAAATAAATAATAATTAATAGACAATTTAGCTAATGCAAATACACTTAAAAAAAAGATTAGAATAATGTGTATTTAAAAAGTACAAATGTCATATACATGAGTGTGTGTATATATATATATACTGTGTGTGTTAATTTAGTTGATCAAATCTTGTAAAAAAGAGTAGAAATATTTGTGAATTAAAATAAAAAATAATTTGTTTAAAATATTTACAAAATATATACAAATGATTTAAAAAAACTTGAGAGATAAGAAGCGAAAGAGATTTAAAAATTTAAAACAGTTACCGGTGTTTAAGGAAAAAAAATTCATTTCATAATCCAATGAAAGTTGTATGATAAATTAGTCTTTTCTTAATATTTTTAAATGATTTATTGGACAAATTGATCTTTAATTATATATAAATAGTTTAAATTAATTAATATATATTATCTTTTAGTACTTGTCCCTCCTAAAATTTAAGGCCAGCTCCGCCCCTGCCACCTCCCCTCTTTTTTCTTCATTATCATATTACAAATAGGAAATTGTACATTGTTGTTATTAGATTCATTCGTGATCCAATTATTGTGATAAATGTGATCTTACTTTTTTTCGTTATGTCAAAATCTCATCCTATTTGTAATTTGTCTACATTGTTTGCTAAACTCTTGCAATTATATTATTTCAACACCTGAAATTACAATTATGCTGCCTAAATTGTTTACTAAACTTTTACAATTACGTTTTCTATTAAGTTTTTGATAAGGGAATGTCCAAAACAAGTGGATCGGCAAGCTTACCTTTAAACACTTTATTATGTAGTACTCGCACACTTCTTCATATCTCTAACAACACACATTGAATTTTGAAATCGCTACTACTTACTAGATTCTTTTGACGAAACAAATCAAGTAGCACTTGTTATAAAAGTTTTCAAAGGATTGATCGGATAATTAGCAACTTCATGCATTCAAAGAGGCCATACTTATAGAGACATGGTACTCTCGTAGAAAAAACAAAACAGTGGATACACAGAAGCATAAACATAAACGACAGAAATCCTAGGGAGACAAATTGCACCCTCTTGACTTCAGCTTGGAATCGGTGGTGGCATTAATCCACGCCGAAGAGTGTGAATTGAAGCCACCGCTACCAATTCTTGGAGCACCCACATCAAAGGGGGACCCTATATGATGGATCCACCATTTTCAAGATGAACAAGTTACCTCTATGCCCCCTTGATATTCTGTAAGGTTGAAGCAAAAGAAAGAAATTCAAGTTCAGACTTCAAGTAAGCACGTCGAGGACAGAAGATATATAATGAATGAAGAACATTTAAAAGAAATCATTATTCAGTATTCTGTTTGCTTTTAGGTCTGTACTTCTAGTTGCTTGCAAGGTATAAACTCTATAAATATTTGATATTGAAAAGAGCAACTTACCGTAAATCTTCATCCAAATAAGTAATTTCCAATTGACCACTACCACTCACAGGTGATTTTATAGGTATCTGTACATAGCATTATAAACTCATATGTCAGGAATAACTAAACAAGAAGAACAAATAAAGGACCTCTCATGGTAAGAATCTTTAAAAAGTGTTTGTTGCACAATGATAACCATTCACTCTGCTTCTTGTAACAGAAAAATGGATTCTTAAGAACACAAACTGTGGAACTGATCTTTGACACAGCTATTAGTTAGCTATAGCTTCTTCTCATGCTTAGGCATGCAGAGAAGTTAAATCCAAAACCTTCCATTATACTGTTATTCTGCAGTTGATTTTATTTGATAGAATGCCTGGAGTTTTCTGCTTGAATGATCACTGCAAACCTAAACTTCAACATAAGTGACCAGAAGCAGGGATGGCACTTGTTATTTATTGTTACACATTATCAGGTATAACAAGTAATTCAAGAAAACATCTATATGCATGTGTTTGAATTTTGAATGCAGTTCACATGAAAAAGGAACCGGTGTTTTGTTTGCAGTAGTTTTTTTTTTTTTTTTTACTTAAGTTGTTCCTCTTAATATATGATGACAAATAAAGTAATAAACCATATATACCAACAGGAACTGAGCCATGTTCCACTAGGTGATATCAATTGGATCTACACACATGAAAAGTAATTAGAGTAATGTTTGGTGTATAATAAAATTGTACAATAATACTACATCAACACTCTCACAATGTTCATTGTCTTTTAGTGAGAGTGGATATTGATGCATTAAAAGTCAAACAACATTGTGAGCGTTAATGTAGTATTATTGTACAATTTTATTATACCCCAAATATTTTTCAAGGAATTATGATTTTCAAGCAGTACATCACCTACCAGGCAAGCAATCTTGAAGAAGTCAAACTTGACATCCACCCTTCTAGAGTTAAGTGGCACTAAATTGGCAGTGGCCTGTGGCAACAGTGGCAAATTGTAGGCTCCAAAGCATAGTGAATTCATGAATCAGATAATTGAAGATTTGACATTAATGAAGTTAAACAGATAACATCGGTATAATCTATGTTGTCAAACAATGTAAAAAGATATTAAACTAGTGGTTAAAACTGTATTACCTGGTTGTAGAACGGCCAAGTTTCAATATTTTGAGCTCTTAAGGTATCCACATTTATTGCCTGGTACATCTTTCCATTTGGTCGCAGGAATTTTGGTTTCTAGGATAATAATTAATGCTCACTTCACTAAGGCAAATGAATAAATTTGAGAATGATACAGCAAAACCAACCATAATATAATAAGTATGACAAGGAAGAACAACTCCCACATAAAACTCTTTGAAGTGAGATAAACCAAAGAACTATGACCAATTAACATAAGTACATAACTCGAGCAAAACTGACTCAGACAGATGAGACTCGATCTATGTCCCAACTCAAAACTATCAAATTTTGCCCAAGAAATCATCAAGTGATGAGAAAAGGGTGCAAAAAAAAAAAAATGAATACAAAATTCCCCTGGTACATATTTGATTACTCATGAAAAACTTAAAATGGATTTTGCTATTTCAACACCCCATTTTCTCAAACACCCAAACACCTTACTCACAATACACATGGGTCCCACCACTTACTTTTTTTTCTAATTTATTCTCTCTCCATCACTCCTCTCATATTACATGGGACACATAGGTGTAATGTGTCTACACCTATATAGATGTCAAAATATCATTTCTCAATTAAAATTTATCCCCTTTAGACAACCACCCAAAAAGGAGTGATCTAAATTCACAATGTGGTAAATGCAACTAGATGCAACATTTTGACTTGGTTGTTGATTATACTCAAGGTTTTGAAAATCGAACCGAATGTCAAATCAGTCGGGACAAGGGTTCAGAGATTCAATTGGAATCCAACTGAAATATAACCAGTATATAATAAAACATATATTTATACAAATATATAAAAATAAAAATAAAATATATGTTATAAAATAACTAAAAATTAAATTAAGTATCAACAAAACTCATAGAATATAATATAATTCATCTTTTAATTAAAATAAACACTATCCATATGGATCAAATCTCTCAAATTACTACTTTCCATATTAGAAAAGGAAAAAAATTAGGAAATATAAGATTTTAAACCTTTTTTTTGAAAAAAAAACCCCAAAATGATGCAATTTTGTATTCTTTTTTTTTTAAAAAAAAAAATGGTTGGACCGATTTTTTGGTAGGATCGGTTTGCTCGGTTTACAGGTTCCTAGGCAATTCTTGGACGGTTCTTTACAAGGCGATTTTCAGGTCCAACTCGAACTAGACAACTAGCTGATTCTCGATTCAATCGGTCTGTCCGGCCAGTCCAGTCCGGTTTTCAGAACGTTGATTATACTTAGAAAAAAAATGTCTTTGTCAGCTGTTACAGTGCCACCAGAATCTAGATATAGACTACATCACCACCTTCAGGTTTAAAGTGTGAAAATGTACAAATAATCTGTGAATTTGCAAACCCCGAGAAGTAAGTAAGATGGACAAACCTGTGTCTGCAGAAGAGATTGAGATGTTGTATATAAAAGCTCCCATTTTCCATCGAGTAAATCAGACTTAAGAGGCTCCTTTATAGGATTCACAGCCTCAAGTTTACGAGCAATCTAAATACATAAGGGATAAGACCACCTTAAAATTCACAAACAAGTAAACCAAGATACATGGAAAACAAAGCCACTTCAATCATGCACGTGAAATGTAACATATTGAACCTTGTCCACATATTGTTGGTCCTCAGAATTGGCCTCTGCACCTCGGTCAAGGGGTGCAATTGTCTCAAAGAGCTCCACCTTGAGGCTCTCAACATCTTTTCTACCTGTAGTGGTCAAAAAACCTGGGAAGAGTGAAATCATGTTCCTCCATTCCCTAGAATCAGCTACTGGGAATGTGATGTTGGTGCTAATGAATTTTGATCTTGAAGATGAGAAAAGAGAATTTGGTTGTTGTTTAGGATGAGAATTAATCATGCATTTGAATGGCAGAATAGTAGTGGGAACTGAGAGAGCCATTGAGAGATGTTCGGGTCTCTCTCATTGAAAATATTATATATATTTATATATATATATACACCTTAAAGTATACTAGCTTTACGAACGAATAGGATTATTTTAATGTCTAAGAATTAGTGTTTTATATCTATTTTTTCCATTGTTTTAAAACTGGTTCAGCTTAGCAGGTTTGGCCGAAAAATCAGCGAATCAGCGTATTGGTGACCAGCCCAGTTTACTGTGTGGACCATTTATACCTCTAATCTGGTCAAATACAGTCAAACTTAGTGATCCTTGGATTAAATCATTGACTTAATGATCCGATATCTCAATTGAGTCCATTATCTGGCTAAGTTTTAAAACTATGATTTTTTCACTCTTAAATGTGATTAAAAAGTGGATTGAATTAGAACCACGATGATGTTAAAATAATATATTTTTTTTATGAATAACTTTGATTGACCACTTTACCATCAATTTTGCCAAATCCGCTCAACTATTATTTTTCGATTTTTAACCTTGCTTTTGAAAAAACACCCGTACTTTTTTTTTTCATTTTTTACAAATCACGTCAAGCCAAATAGCACAACTGACTGATAACAATTGAAGTGAACACAACTCTAGGTAAAAATCATGAGTATATGCAATAATATTTTGGGTCTGGACTGAGGAGGGGGGGGACCACCTAACATTGGAGAGCTTTGTCTTAGATTGGACTGAAGCATAACGCAAGACTGCACTCATAGTTTTTTTTTATATTGAAAATGAAAAATTATAAAATCCATAGAATAAATTTATAAATTAGCAGTAAATCACGTCATTAGCTAAGCTAAAATAACATATAACAATTGAAGTGAACACAATTCTAGGTAAAAATCATGAGTATATGCAATAATATTTTGGGTCTGGACTGGAACTCAAATAATTGTACTCGTTTGGTGGTACTCTGACAGCCTCATCGGAACCTGATGGGTTAAATCGTTCAGACCACGTGTTTTTGTTCTTAATTTTTTCTTTCCCATAATAAGAGCTAGCACAGTAGCACACGAGATTTCCAGTTTTGTATATTTTTGGTCGATATTTGACTATAAGGGAAATCTAGTTTTAGATTGGGTTGTGTCAGAGTCCCTATCTCCTTGAATAGGAAACTGTACTCTCGTTCCTTATAATTACTTGCCTTTAGTTGCGTCTTGGACGGTTGGACTTAAAGTACGGGCTTGCTATAATTGAATTTTAATTTTTTGCAATAATTGATATCGGCTTTCGTCAAAAGCAATAATTCATTTTTTTCGATCTTGTCCGTATAGTTGGGCTTTGTTTTGCGGGTGTTGAAGGGGGGCTGAAGCCTATAACGCGTGCTGGATTGCTTTAGTCTGTTGCTTCTGACCAGGAAAAAAAAAAAGTCCTTGCGCTGATTCAGAGAGAGTGCTCATATAGACCCATAAAATTTTATGTGATGTTATTTTAGTCCTTCAAATTTAAAATTTTATTAATTAGTTTTTAATCTTATAATTGTTAATCAATTTAGTTATTGAAAATGTAAATAATTCATATTAATCCTTTCGATACAGATTATTAAATTAAATTAGTTCCAAAATGTTGACACCCAAATTTGTCTATGTTCATTGTCAATTTAATTTTATGTTACTTTTTATTATCATGGTATTTTCAAATTGAAAAAAAATGCAAAACCCAAAAGTGTAGCTCATTTCTCTTCAACCATATTTCTTTGCTTATTTTTTTCTATTTATTGAGCTAAAATCTCAGCCCATTCATAAAACAAAAAAGAACAAATAGAAAAAAAAAGAACTTAAGTGAAAGAGAAATGTTTAAAGTACAACATTTCTTTACAACAACTTTTTTACTTTAGGAGGAAGGGCCTAAGGCCCAAGAAAATAGACAAGTGACAAATTAAATTGGAATAAGACGAGGTACAGGAGCCCCAACAACATCTACTAGTAGACTACTAAGGATAGTCGAGGGGGTCTAAGCCTAAACATGGGAGTCACAACTCTAGTTCAATGCCCAATTAGCCAATGCATTAGTAACTCTGTTGGTTTCTCAATAGGTGTGGACAATCCAAACCAGGGGAAGAGTCTTTATAAGGGAGGAGATTTTTAGAGTTAGATGAGAGACAACTTGTTGTCTTTCAGAGGGTCCATAATAAGAGCAATCATAGAGGTGGAGTCACTCTTGATAATTAACCTGTGAAAACCTTTCTCTTAAGCTAGACGAAGCCCTTGGTGAATGGCATGCAACTCAACCATAAAGGGCAATATCCTCCCCAATAAGAAAAGCAAACCCAATGAGCCACTTCCTTGAGTAATCCCTAAAGATACCCCTATAGCTAACCTTGCTAGGGTTATCACAAGAAACACTATAACACTATCAATGTTTAATTTGATCCAAGCTTCTAGGGGAGGTTTCCATTGAACTTATATGGGCAGGTACATGTAGGTACGAAACTCCAAATCCTAATTCTTACCTCATAGATGGAGATAAGATAGTTAAGGATATTCTATTTACAAACATGGTTTGGTTGACACTTACTATCATGCACTTCTTTATTTCTCCAGCTCCAGATAGACCAGGCTATGACAATAAAGATATCTTTCCAATTAAACCCATTGTATGACCAAGAAGCATCCTGGGTGTTGAAAAAGATCCAAGTAATGATGTTAGTCCTAAAAAAAATGGAGAGAAACTGGGGATGAATGAATTTAATCTAGACACAAGAGGCTTGTGGGCAATCACAAATAGTATGGATAAAGGTTTCAATATCTAAACTACACCTAAGACAAATTGGGGAGACATCTTTGCCAAGCTACAATTTTGGAAAGAGTTAGAATTCTGTTATGCTTGACTAACCACATGAATGTTTTGATCCGTTGGGGCCCCTTCCAATTCCATATATTCTTCCATCCTTTATCAGCGAAAGCAGGATGATGGTCCAAGTAATTATACATACTTTTGATTGTGAATGAGCTATTGGGATTCATCATCCAATAAAATTTATTCAGGCCATCAAAATTAGTGGAGTGAAAACACTTTTAAACTAACTCTAACATCATGTTTGGGATGGACTACCTAAGTTTGTCCATGTCCCAAATACCATGCTAGTCTAAGGACTGATCAATAGTTAGCAGGAGGCCTTGAAGGGAGATAGGAGAAGTTACATGGTCACTTAGTTTGTTACCCAGTTTTAGCCAAGTGTCAGTCCAGAATTTCATAGATGTACCATCACCCAAAATTGAGCCCACATTGTCAAGAATAGTTGGCCAAATATCTACTAAGGATTTCCAAAGAGGGGAATCCCTACTAGTTCTTTGAACCTGATACCGAGGATTAAGATGGAGCCTATATTTGCCTAAGAGAACTTGAACCCATAACAAATCAAGGCTGGTGATAATGTTCCATCCTAATTTCATGAGGAAGCTATCGTTGAGAATAAATAACTCGCAAAGTCCTAGCACCTTACTTGGGTTGGGAGGGTAAGAATGATTCGTCCAATTGACAAAATGAGCCTTTCTTTCAAACTAGTAGAACCCAAGATAAATGACTATTGAGCTTTCTCAATATCATGGCAAAGGTTGAGAAGGACATGCATGTATTACATTTGATAAATTGCCGTCAAACCAAGCATTGACTGAACTAAAGTGATTCGACTCGCTAATGAGAAACAATGAGATTTCTGTCCTTGGAGTCAATTATTCATCTTTTTAGAGATATTTTTGAAGTGGTTTCTAAAGGCTCTGCCATTATGAAGATTAAATCCCAGATAAGTACCCATCTCCTTTACAATCATAAAACAAGCCATAGAAGCAATTTGAACTCTCTCAGATTGGAGGGTGTTTTTTGAGAGAAAAATGCTTATCTTCTCTTTATTTATTTGATGCCTCGGCACCTTAGAAAAAGTGTCCAGAATGTGCATAGTCATGTTCATTTGAGTGATTGAAGCTTCCATGAAGATCAAAAGGTCATCTACAAATAAAAGATGCAAGATAGACAATCCCTATTTACCAGCCCTCATAGGGGGCCAGGAGTGATTATTGATCACTTGAGAAATTATGTGGGAAAGTCAGTCCCTGCAGATGACAAAAAGATATGGGGAGATCAGGTCTCCCTATCTAATGCCTCTAGTTGGCTTGAAGTCTTCTACACAGCTCCCATTCCAAATAATTTTGAAAGAGATTATCATGATACACTTCATTGCGATAATGATGAAAGACTCAAGGAGACCACATTCCCAAAGGTAGTGATTGATAAAACCTCAATTGAGCTTATCATAGGCTTTTTGAAGGTCAATTTTGACCGACATGAATCTTTTCTTACCCTTCATATGCCACATAGAATGAGCCATTTCTTTGGCTATGTTGATATTGTCATTGATGTTACAACCTAGGATAAAGCTGGCTGGAAAAGGAAAGATGTAATCTTCTATTAGGGTTTTAACTCTATCAACCAAAATCATAGTGAGACATTTATAAACAGTGTTGCATAAAACTATAGGCCTAAATTGATTGATGAATTCAAGTTTAAGGATGTTGGGGATTAGAACTAGGAAGGTGTCATTTAGTAGCTTGACCATGTCAGAATTCCTCCAAATTTCTTAAATGAATTACACGATAGAGTTCCCAACTACGTCTCAATTATGATGGAAGAACATGGCAAGGAAACCATCCACCCTAGGAGATTTAAGAGGGCCTATTCAAAACATCACCTCCTTGATTTCAATACTTGTTGGCATTCCTGACAAAGACTCAAAGCTAGAGTTCTCAAAAGGGGGATATAATAGGAGATTAGGCAATCAACATACAGCCTGGAGACAAAGCCTTTCTTGGAAGGGTTTTTAAAGGTTGAGATTGCTAGATTTTGAAAAGCCTATTTATCCTTCTCCCAAATGCAAGCATAATATCTCAAAAGCCACGATTTTATTTCTCCTGCATCCAATAATGGCTTTTGTATGATAATATCTAGTATTTTAGTCCTCATTCTTGATCCACATTGGTCTAGATTTTTGGACCTAGAGTCTTTCTTCTTAGTTTAGGGGTCTCACTCAATTGACTTTGCAGTTTAGCTTCCAAATGGTCTAAGCCTTTATTATGCCCATAGTTGTGAGCTTTTTGGATCCTGTTGATTCTAGCTAGAAGCCTCTATTTATTGGAAAAAATATTACCAAATATGTGGTCTTCTAATCTTTCAGGTGGTGAGTGAAATACGTAGCCATAATAGGCCATGGGTGCATTGGTTTCCCAATTATCATAGATAAATTGCTTAAAATGTTCATGTTGTATCAAAATGTTTCAAAATAAAAGGGTTTTGGTCCATTAACCTTGTCTAATCCATCTAGGTCGATCAGGAGGGGGTGATGGTCAAAATGAAGTCTTGAAAGAGTCCCAACAATCGCTTCTTGAAATCTCACTCTCCATGAGTGGTTACAGAGGGCCCTATCAAAGAGCTCAAAGACTTTATCCGATGGAGTTTTTCCAACTAAATTTAGTCCTAATGTGATCAAGGTCAATCAGTGATAGTCTAGAATCCAATTCGAGAAATTTCTACATTTTCATCGATCTGTTGGGGCTCCTCTTTTCTTTTTAGAAAAATAGGTTATGTCATTAAAGTTTCCCATTATAAGCCAGGGCATATGAATAGAGGCTGCCATGGATTTAAGGGTGGTCTAAGCTTCCATATGAACGTTCTTTCCAGGGATCCCGTAGATAACTGTAAGGAGCTAAGGAGGATTGGGGGCTTGGATAACTTTGAAATGAAAGAATTGGGGGTGCTTAATCAACACCCTAATGATGATATTCAGGTCTTTCCAAGAAAGCCAAATTCCACTAGCAAAACCTTCAGCCTCAACACAAAGAACTTGAACCCAAACTTTTTAATCACCTCTACTATTCTAGGACCACTATACCTAGTTTCTTGCAAGGAAAACAAGCACGGTATATGGATCTACAATATTCTTTCAAGGCTCTTTTAAAGTCATTTCCAGAGGCCCTTTTACAATTCCAATTAGAAATAATCATAAAAAATAAAAATGAAGCGATAGGTAGTTCAAGTGCATGTCTTCTACATTTGTTATACCTACATCATCCATTAGCCCATTGTTATTCGCAGCTAGCTCTTGGTCCTCCAAACCCATTATGATATTAGTTTTATGAGGCCTATCTGGAGGTTTGGGTTCCAGGGGGAGAAGGCTAATAGAAGTGATATTGTCCAAAGATGTTTCTGGGCAC
The DNA here is from genome assembly GCA_031216125.1 of Dalbergia cochinchinensis. Taxonomy (NCBI): domain Eukaryota; kingdom Viridiplantae; phylum Streptophyta; class Magnoliopsida; order Fabales; family Fabaceae; genus Dalbergia; species Dalbergia cochinchinensis. Next base: position 12,316,890 of record CM062372.1, read on the forward strand.
ATGGAAACAAGATCATAGGAGTCATCGAGCCCACCACTATTTGCCATAATGATACTTTTTTGAAACATGGAGGGATTCCTAGTATCACTCAAAATTCCCTGCTGTCCATATTCTTTGAGATTAGTGGCCATGATTGGGTTGAGCTAGGCATTGTCAATGTGCAGCATATCAGGAATAGTGGGTTCAGTATCTAGATCGTTAGCCTCAATTCGTTTTTGGTTTTTCTCACATAACATCTAACTAACTGGGGCAAACACTCACGTGGTATGAGCGTGAACAACATCTCCCTCTGTGAGGGCAATATTCCCTTGGGTGTTCTTGTTCTCTGCCTCATTATTAGCATTACGCAATGCATCAAAGCATGTTCCTCTCATATTTCTCTTTCTTGCTATTGGGATTGTACCTTGTGCTTTATTTTGTTCGGTATCAGCAATATGTCTCGTACGTCATGTTTTTTCAATTGTCATCCACAAACCATATTGGCCCTTGCCAGCTGTGCCAAGGAGATAGGGAGGATGGTTGGGGTTTCGATGACAATTCTTATCCCTGGTATCTGTACCTTCATTTACTGGCAGTATGGGATCTACCTGCATTAGGCGATCAGGGCCGCATTCCCTAGCATCGCCGCACCTACCACAATAAAATATATATTATTCATGCTTTCATATTCAGTTATGTGAGATACACCATCTATGCTATATGAAGCTAATAGGGGTTTTGCCAGATTAATTTCAATACGTAGTCCCTCAAACTTGCCTCAACACTGATCAAAATTTTTGCTATCCATCTTGAGTGTAGTATCTATCAAATCCCCAATCCTGTGCATCGCTAGCCCTGGTAGTCGCACCCAGGCTCCAATACATTGGATTTGTTCATTAACGGGATCAAAGTTAGGTTTCCACTACTTTTGAATAGTAAGGTAACGATTGAAAATAATCCAGGGACTTTCTGTGATGACCTAGGTATAGTCCTCCCTAGAATCAAAGCGAACTAGGAAAAAGTCATTTTCCACATCTATGAGGTGAATGGCACCTGTCTTTGCCCCAAAACTATCTAACTTCTTCTTAAGGGCATGGTACCCAATCCGCCTCTCCAAGAGATTCACAATGAGAGTTTAAACCGAGGGAGCTCTTAAGCATTTTTGTTCTACCTTGTTGAGGAGAATGTTTGTGCTGCCAAACTCTTCCAGGACAACCTTGGCTCTTGGCTCTTTTTGGAGTCTCTTTTTCTTTTCCACATCAAGATAATCCTCCTTTCCTACGATCAAATCAAACTCCTTATCTTCTGAGCTAGAGTCATCTAACCCATAGTATAATTCTCCGTCATCTTCCTCCCTGATAAAGGACCCCAATATCATTTTCATGTACGATTTGCTCTTTTGTTCTTACTTCCCCTTTCAGCAAAGTCATCTGTCTATGCTTCATGCCTTAGCTCAAGGGCTACTAAACAAGAGAACTAACCCTCATCCTTTCGAAGCTTTTTCTTACTCCCTTGAAGGAGGTCTGTTTCCTTAAGTGTGGTTTGCTTCTGTTCACCCTCTAACAGGCTACTGGGGTTATCCATGGAGCAAGAGGGCCAAAAGGAAACAAAAAGGTTGATGGTGTTTACGTTTTTGAATCTACACCTGCAACGCTTACTCTTTTCCTATGTTTTGAACTTTACGCCTTTAGTATATGGAGGCTTAAGAGGTCCATGTGTCTTTATACACTAGAGGTGTAAAGTTGTTATAATATTGTATACCAAATATTCCTCTGAGTTAAAAAAAATGGAAAATGGGCAACAATTGCTTTGTTTCCTTGAACCCCGTCAATCCTGAAATTTAGGAGAAGCAATGTATCAAAATGGGAGTTTCTTGTGTAGAGAGTCTTCTATCAAGAAAGTATACAATGAGCATGCAAAAATAAAACATATGGAGAAAAGCATTTCAAAGAGGAAAACTGCAAATGCAAAAGAAGAACATAAGCATTTTTCACAAGCAGAAACAGAAAGCTTGTAAAGAATAAAAAAAAAATCAATATAGAGGCATGTTGGTCCCATGATGATGGGAAAGGAATGGAATAAGCAAGCAAGGACGCTCTTGATGGGGCAAGATTGAAAAAAGGTATAAGAGAAAAATTGTTTGATTTTTGTCAATTAATTTCTTATTTTCAACTTTTCGTGTTTCTTGTTTCTAAAATTTTTGTGAACGAAACAATGAAAATAGAAAATTATAAATAAAAAAACTACGTTTAGAGGACTTGGACAAATTTGACCCTAAATATATATGTACCGAATCAATTTGACCTAAAGATGCAATTTCAACAACTTATTAACTCAATACATCAATTTAGTGAGTGGAGTCGAGTTGCATCATCAGTCGCAATTCACTTCGGTAGTTCTTAAATGTGATCAAGTTTGAAAAGAAACATAAAATAAAAGTTAGACTTATAAAAAATAATTCTGTTTTTTGCCACACAGTTTTTTGAATATAACAGAGACACTTCTATATCAAAAAGTATCATAGAGATACCTTAAAAATCACTCAACAATAATTAAACAATTTAGTTATTGTTATGGGGTACTCTCGACCACCAAATCGGGAAGGTTACCCAGTACCCGACCTCAAAGTAACAAGGCTTAATAAGGGTTCGAGATAGGAATCATGATGTCCGAAACCTATCAACTCTGAAAAAGCAGGGATTTTCGCGGTCATCCTGGAACCTTCTAAAAGAATTTTGATTCACTAATAGTCATCCATATTAGTACAAAAGGACATGATCTTTTAGAGGAATGACAACTCATTGCCAGAAATATCCATATCTAGTACGTACAACCAAATAAAAGGTATAAATAGGGAAAAAATTTTCCTAAAAGGTGAGCTACCTAAATCTATTATTCCCACTTAGAACTTCATTAAGCCCCTGCAGATTTAGGCTTTGGAGTCCTTAAGGTTCCCTAAGGCATTGGGATTTGTGCCGAAGCTACATCAAGAGTACGAATTGACCTAAACCCACCCATTCAGGTACCTCTCATAATAGTTATATTGATAGTGAAATTCATATTATATGCCATTAATTAGAGGTTTCATCTATTTTATCAGTAAGATGTTTATTATTATTAATTATTTTGTCTTTTACTTATAACTATTTTATTACATTTACCATATTTATTAGAAATTAGAAGTATAACTGAAAGTTTTAAAATTATATATATATATATATATATATATATTTATATCCAATGCGATGTCTAAAATGAAAACATTTTTTAATTAAAAAAATCAGGAAATAAACTGGGACAGATAGCATATGCAAATGCAACTGGGATTTCAGTGTGGGAATTGAATACCATGTAACAAAGAGGCACCACTCTTACATGCCGTATGAGTCATCACTTCCCCATCGACTCTCACATGAGAAATTCTTAGGTACTCTTAGAGCAAGACAAAAAATTTGTTCTGTTCTATTTACTGATTGACAAATCAATTATTGCATTAAAAATACAGGGGAGGTGGGAGACAATAATGATCTACAAAACTTATGTGTCAATTAATAAATGGATCAGAGTAAATATTATCTCTTGTTCTCGATGCACCTAAGTACTTCTCCTCTCACACTATATGCAGTAGGAAAATTCCATTTCAACACCACACCTATGTGGATCCCATGTGAGTGTGAGAGGAATGATGGAGAGAAAATAAGTTAAGAGAAAAAGTAAGTGGTGAGACTCATATGTTTTATGAATGAGGTGTTTGGGTGCTTGAAAAAATCGGGTATTGAAATATCACAGGTGATATACAATACAAGAAAATCATAATAACACTAACACGCACACACACAAAACAGAGCAGTCAAACTTGAAAGCGCAGAGAGAGGGAGGGAGGGAGAGAGTGAGAGACATGATGGACGAGGCATACAATGGCAGTAGAGCGCACATGTCCTTTATTACTGCTTCCTCAATGTTTCCTGGGTTCAAGTTCTGTCCCACTGACCACTTGTTGATCTCATATTACCTCAGGAACAAGTTGGATGGCCATCAACACACTGTTCAAATCATAGTTATCAGACTCGACCCGGAGATCGACCTGGTCGAGACACTGGGCCACTGGTTCAACCGGTGGGTCTCTGGTTCAACCAGTTAAACCACCTATAATTAAATAAATTTATAAAAAAATTTACTAAGCGAAATATATAATATATACAACTCTTTGCATACAGTGTAGTAAGAATGAAGTTGGCATAGTGGAGATTGGGCGCTCCATTCACTGAGCAGGCAAAGGTTCGAGCCTTGACAAAGGATTTTTTGGAAAAAAACTCCTTACTGCCAAGTGGTCAAAGGCTTTGCTTGGTCAACGGTCAAAGGCGGTTCGAACTACCAATTCAATGGGCCGATTCAATGCAAAACCCGCTGGTTTGATCCGGGTTTGACCGGTTCACATGCAAAACCGGTCCAATTATTGACTCGAACCGGACCAGTGACCAGTTCATCGGTTTCCTGTCTGAACTAGCCGGTCCGGTCCGGTTTTTATAACACTAGTTCAAATCATTTCCGAGCTTCAATTTTGTAGCTTTGAGCCCTGTGATTTACAAGGTTCTTTAATTTTAATTCCACAAACTTTTGTTTAAAAATTTTCTCCCTTTTTTTAGCTTTCCTTCAATATTTATTTATTTATTTTTAGTTCTAATTTTGTTGGCATATTGGAAGCTAGGTTGTTAATTGTTGATTGTTAATGCTAGAAAATATGTAGGAGTTTAGGGGGAGAGGTTTGATGCAACCAACATAATTTCCTTTTCATGTTACAAGGCTACTACTTTAGTGTTGAGCCAAGTCTCACTCTCTTTCTATTTGATATATATTACAAGAAAATGATAGTTACACTTCAGGTAAGAGTGAGTGTAACTATAAAATTTGTATCATTAAGAGGAAAAAAAAAATTATAAGATAGTGAATATAGTCTAATGACTTGAGAAGAAACACGTAGGTAGCAGTATATATTTTTGATGAGGTAGACAGCAATATTACTGTATGACAAGTCCTTCAGCCTAAAGTTTTCCTTGAGACCTGCGGATAGAAGGAAACCAACATTTGTCGGATGTGTTTTCTTTGAAACATTAATATCTTAATCAGTTACATTCTCGTGAGTGTTCATTCTCTTCGATATCCATTTTTCTGAAAAGAAAACTTAGATAACTTTAATCGAATTCAAAATTTCTACTAACACAAGATAAATATGCCTACCAAATCACCAAAGGAATTAAACTCATTTCCACATTGACTTACTATTGCTGGTTTAATTGAAACCAGCCAAATCATTCCTTCAATCAGATAACAAGTGGTTCTTCTTCCCTCCGCGTGGAAGAAAGTACCCAAATGGCTCACAAAGCAAGAGGGCAACAAAATATGTTTTAGCGCAATGTGAAGTCAGGTTCTGATGTTATAGGTACCAAGCGCACTTTGGTATATTCCATTTGGGGTGTGCACCTAAAGGGGAGACCGGGAGAGGACTGATATGGATAATGCATGAGTACTGCATCAATGACAAATCTCATCAGGTACTTACTCAACATTATCTAAATGTGTTCTTCTTACGCTATTCTTACATAAAGGTAATATATAGGTTTAGGGTAAATCAAAATGACCTCATTTGATTTTAGGTGATATTATTCATAATACCCCTACAAGTGTACATTCATAATACCCCTACAAGTGTACTGAGTGTCATGCCTAGACGGTGCCGAGTATCACATACATTCCATCAAAATATAATGGCATCGAATGTAATATTATCTAAACTTCGGGAGTTAGTGTATATTTATGCAAATGAAGAGATATTGTGTGTAATATTAGAAACACACAATCGCTCAAAAAAAATATTGCGAACACGAAAGCTTAACAATAGAAGAGGAACTTTAACAAACTTTGTTCATAATATAATTTTTACATCGACTCAATCTACTACAACATAAAATATCTTGCCTTCTTATATTGATTAAAAACTTGAAGTAAAGCAAAAGAAATTTAATGACTACATTTATTGATCAAACAAGCATTTAAAACATAAAGTGATGTGTTGAAGATGATTGTAAATGATAATGTTAACTATATGGCCATAATAAATGCTAGAGATTTACAAACGTTTAGCATTTAATACTTGGTTTAAAATTCTTATTTTAACAAATATCACCTAATATTATATAGATCAATGCAATCTACCCGACAAGTAATCAATGAATCCTAAGTTGCATGCATGTGTTTCAGGATTCTTTTTGGTTGTTTGTCGCCTCAAGAAGAACACAGAGTTCCATAATTTCAATAATGATCCTTCCAATAGAGCTTCTTCAACTCAAATGCATGTGGTGAATTCACATGATGGAAGTAACTCTGCTATCTCAGAAGCTGGTGCTGATCAAAGGGGATTGTGTGAGCATGAGATAAAGGGGTTGGATGTAGTTCCAAGAGGAGCAGCTGTAGTTTTGACCCGCATCGGAATCCAGTCATAGACCCGCCATTTACGCCACTTTGACGGAATCTTCCAGCTATTTAAAGATTAGTCTTAACTGATTCTTGCCCTTTTAAATTAATGTATTAAAAAACGAAAATCAGAGGGTAGATTATAGCCCAAGCCTTTCGCTTATGATTTATAGCATGTTTGGTTTTCTGTTTGAAAAGTTTTAAACCACGGTTAACATTAAGACTGTGTTTGTTTGAAAGAAAATAGAGATGAAAAATTGGGAAAGGAAGGAAAGTAGGGAAAAGGAAGTAATCTTTCGTTATTTGGTGCAAAGAAAATTGAGAGGAAAAGATTGAATAGTGTCAAAAAGTATGTAGGACTCACCCAAATTTTTTTCCTCATTTATGTGGGTGAAAAAATGTGAAAGGAAGAAGTGATATTTACATATTTTAAAAATACCCACATTCATGATTTAAATTCCTGTTCCCAATATTCATGATTGTAATATTTTTATTTTAAATAAATTTAAATAATTTATTTTTATTAATATTTTCTTATTTATTAGCTTGATATTATTCTAAACTTGTTATATTACAAAATAGTTATATTTTCTATTTTGTATTAATCAATAAAATTATTAAATACAAAATAAAGATATTGACTTGAATACTTTTATATAAATATGTATATAAGGTCAATTTTTATTATATTTATTTATATTATTTTGATAGATAAATTTATGACAATTATATCTAATTTTAATTTCTCAATAATTTCTTAGATAGTTCCATAAAAAATAACCCTTTTATTTTTTCATAATATAAGGATAAAAAAGTCATTTGATATCATTGTTATTTCTTTCCTTTTACTTTTCCATCAAAACAAACAAAATAAATTAATGTTTCTTTTATTTCCTTTCTTCCCATTTTTCTTTCATCCAAACATATCTATGGAAAATAAAAATCACCTCAACTTCCTTCCTCTAGATTTCTTTCCACTCCGTTTTCTTTCTCTTTATTTTTTTCCTTTACCAAATAGAGACTTAAGTGATTCTTGCCCTTTAAACTAGTGTATTAACAGCCAAAGGGTAGACTAAACCTGCAAGCCTTCGGTTTCCGATTCACGGGGTGTTTGATTTTCCGTTTGAGAAGTTTCAAACCATGGTTTTTGAGAAGTGGCCGTCATGGCTCGTCCAAAGCATGATTTTGAAATTTCAAATAGAAATTTAAACATGCTATTAATTGATTCAGGTGGTAAAATTTATGGTTTAACTGTGATTAAACTGTAGCTGAACTTGAAAATATTTAAATGAGAACTACAACATCATTATTCATTACTTTAATCAGAGGAGTTCTTATAAATTGTGTTTCTTTTAATACTTGCTGTAGGGGGTGGATGAAGAAGATTGTTATGCTGAAATAATGAAGGATGATATCATCAAACTAGACGAATCTTCGCTCACACAAATGACTCACATGGGATATCAGGATTTGCCGCACATGCATCCTTGCCAAGGCACAGCTCTTCAAGGAATAAGATTGAAGCGTTCTTCGATCCACTCATCAAAGACTACCTTATTTGCAATAATGACCAACCATTTGGTGGTTTTTTTTCTTTCTTCGTTTTCACTTTGGTTGCTCTCCCTTTGCCTCTATGGTGGTCTCAAACAAGTGAAATGTTTTGGGAAATGTAGCTTCCGGGGTAATTCATGATTTTATTGGTATGTTAGTCCAGGCAATGTTAAATCGGTTCATTCCCAATGTGTTGCACCAGCCTTTGAGATTTTATAATATATCATAAACTCTCCCGTAAGAAGGCATATAATTTCAATTTCGAGTGAATATGCACTTTGTTCCATGAAAGATTTTTAACATTTTAGTTTTAAATATTAAATAGATACATTTTAATACTCAAAACATTTTAACCACATGCATGGAGCCGAAGTGAGGTAATAAATATCATCTCATTTCTTAACACAAAGTCAATGATTTGATTTTCTCTTTAGGAATGAAGTACCCTCTTAAATGGATTTACAATACACAAAGGAACTAGTGACTGCGTTTGATAGTAGATACCCTAGGAAAAAAAAACTCAAAAACATTTTACACAAATTCATTAATCCCTATAATAGGACAATAAAGACATTAGTCCCGAAAGAAACGATTTTTAGCATGTTGGTCCTTGAAAAAAAAATCATTTTTAACATATTAATTTTCAGTTCATAAAAAATTGGCTTTTAATATGTTAATATTTTAGGGGAAAAATTTGAATATGATTTTCATGTTAAAAGATTAATATATCATAACGTGAAATTTTTTTAGTATTAAAGTGTATTATCTATGGTCCATTTGGATAACAAATATGATTTTTTATTTTTAAAAGTCAAAAGTAATATTTTTAATTTTTTTTCCTCTTTGGTTATACAATTGTTTTCCAAAAAATAATTTATAGTGTTTTTAAAAAAAAATTAAAATATCTAACTTTTCAACAAGTAATTGTATGGTAAGCAGGAGAGGCCAAGACCCCTGACAAACTACATATCTAAAAATGCAGACACTAGCAAGGTCATCTAACAAATGAGGACTAGAGTCCCAAGGAAGAGAATCGAACACCTGAAAACCAATTTGAAGACAAGGAATGATAGGTGAACACCATTATATATCCACCTCACTAAATGCCAACTTTTATGTATAGAGATGTATTGGATATGGACGGGCATTTTGGGCAACAAGAGAAAAGGAAAGAAAAAGGAAACGTGTATGTGACAGTGTGAAAAGTAAAAAGGATAAAAAAAGACCCACTCTCACCTACCCATTCTATCTCTCAACTTTTCTCGTTCATCTCTCTCACCCCTTCATAGCTCTTGTTCATGGCGTCAGGGAAGGAAGAAGAAGAGCATAAAACAAGCTTGTGTTTCCAGTGCACAAAACTATATGTAACTGTTTATCATAGCTTATTTCATTCGCGTTTTTCTACCAATTTTTCGAGGAAGTACAAGAGAGGGAACTTGAAACTGATATCTTCAATACTTGTTCAAGATTTGTGAAGGATTTTCTGTTTGTATTGTCAGATATGTAAGTTCATCATTTTCCAGTTGATGTTAGAAAATATAGTTTTATTTTTAGAATATGTTCGGCAAGAAAACAAATTGTGAATGACTATGTTAGAATATAGAGGTCAACATTAATAATGAAAGTTGAGTTGCAATGCTTGGAAGGAAATTGTAAACTAGTGGTAAAATGTTGTGAACTCATGAGTAAAAAGTTGTAAACTTTTTTAAAAATGTTGTAAACTCTTGAGCAAAAAGTTGTAAATCTTTTTAAAAATGTTGTAAACTCTAGTAATGTATACGATTTTTTTTTAATCAGAGTCTTTTCAGTAAAAAAATAAACTTGGAATGACTCTGTTAGAAGCTGGCCGCTAAGGTTAAGAGTGAAAACATGAGGTGCAAATGCGTGAAAGGAAGTTGTAAACGAGTGGTAAAATGTTGTAAACCCATAAGCAAAAAGTTGTAAACCTTTTTACTGATCTTGTAAGTATATTTACTACTTTCTAGCACTTATAATCTGACCACCTGTTATTTTCATTTTTGTTTTAGTGCAGGAGAAGATTATGTATTTTGCAAGGTTGCTACAAAGGTGGATTAGTGAATAATTATTTTAGGTCCTGTGTAGGATAATAGGATTCTTTGTTACAAGTTATTTTCCTTGTAATTATATTTTTGGGTGGATTATTTATGATACATCAATGAGGTTTTTGTGAAATGCAGTGGTGGATCATGTATTCATGGAATGATTTAATCCATGTGCGCCTTTAAATATTCCATATGTAGGAACAATCTATTTATTAAATGTACATTATTTTTGTAAATAGTGGGTGATATTTTTTGGATATAATGGCTAAATATAATGTAAGCCTCCAAATTACTCCAAAATTATGCTAAGTATTCATTTTAAATGAGTGGTTAGAGACATTTTTGCTAAATTATATTTACCTAGGAAAAAGGAAAAATATTATTTGAGTCATTGAAAGGTAAAATGGATGAATAAAAAAGGATACATCAAGATAAAAAGACAACGTGAAAAGTTGTAAACCACTGAGGACAAAATACTCTTCTACTAGCATTCTTTTTTTAAAAATTTTATCAAAATACTCTTCTTCTATTTTAACTAAAAGAATAGCATGTTAATTTTGATATAGATACTACATATCACAAGTATTTAATTTTAACATATTTAATACAATAATTTTGATTAATATTTATTAGTCATCATAATATAAAAAATTATATTTGATTTGAAAATTATTTCAATTATTTAAAATATTTAATTTGATATAGGTAATAAATATCACAAGTATTTAATTTTAACATCCTTAATACAATAATTTGTATTTATATATTGCATTATTTCCTTTGTAGCTTTCTTAAGACAGTGGTTATCTAAGCAATATAATAACAAATATTTTAGACAAATAAAAATAAATACAAATGAATAACTATAAAGATAAATTTCTAAATAAAAAATACACACTGGTGTTCTATCATTCAATGTGCATATCATTTTAAAAGTATTAAATACATGATAACTTGAAAATTTTTCTTAATTTATCTAAGTTATTTGATTCTATTAAGTTTTAATTTGGACTATTCTTGATTAATTATATTGAGATATCAAATAAAAATCTCTCTGTTAATTTATTTAGTGAGTTTGATTTTATTAAAATTTATTGACAATTTTTCTCACCAATTAAATTAATTTGTAGAGTAAAAAACCAAGGTAGATTTGATTTGATTTGAGTCAAATTTGAGAGATTTGTGGAGAATATGATGGAAAATTTCACAAAAATTTCATGCAGATAAAGGAAATGATGGAAGGAAGATTTGCAAGATATCATCAATATTTTTGAGATTTGGATGAATATTTGATTTTGAATTGAAGGCTGATGCAATATTTTTTTTCATTATTTTATTTTTCTATTCAATTCAATTTGGATTTAGTCTTTGAGATAGACTTTCATACAACATTTTTGTTCTTTCATCCAAGGTTATTAAATTTGCGAGTTTACTTAAATTTGTAGAGCCGAGATAAACTTGAATTGTAAACTCGACTCGTAAACTTGAATGAGTTTACTTGTTTTAAAAATAATATTAAAAAATATTTATAGCATAATTATAACAAAATAAATTTATAATGAAATAAAAATATATATAAAAAATTCAATTGCAACATCATAACGAAACAAATACAAGTAAAAAATATAAAATATTATTATAAAAAAATAAAAATAGAGAGAATAATGGAGAAGAGAAATAATGATTTCATTGATAATCTCAAAAGTATTATATATGGAGCATCCAAAAGGCTATTTATAGCTAAAGGAAGAAAGATATAATATCACTTCAAATCATAATAGATTCTATCTAATCTAATCAAATCTTAACTGAATTAGCTAAAGATATGTACTTCCATAAATGAATAATATTTCATAACACTCCCCTTAGATGCCCATCAGGGATATGCCTCACTAAAACCTTACTAAGAAAAACTCAATAGGAAAAAATCTTAGTGAAGGAAAAATAGTACAATATCCTCATAGTGAGAATATAGAATTGCCTCGTTAAAAACCTTATCAAGAAAAAATCCAGTGGGATAAAAATCTTGATTAAGGAAAAAAGAGTATAGTATTTCTCCCCCTCTTTAAAGTACCACTTAAAATCTCATAATTGGTATATTCTAATTTTGTACACCACTTATACAAAGAAGAAATAGGTAGTAACTCTATCACTTAAACAAATTGGACATCAGTTTCTCTCTTTAGTTGAACTATCTAAACCATATTGTCCTCAGGTAAAGTTGTGCAATTTTCTTCTAAAAGAATCTTGTGTATCTCTAGGATATGATCATGTCTCCATAAGTGTAAGAAACCTATTTGATATTTGCCTTTATGCAGATTTGATAAATATCCTACATACTAATACACCTGAAGAAAATATATCCTTATACAACTTCATAAGAGTTATCTCTATGTAAATTGATTGACAAATAAATATTTTGTTTGTTAAATGCTTGATCTGCAGGCTGAGATAGAATTTTATCCTTCCAAGATCTTTCTTCTCAAACTCTTCTGTTAGATCTTTTATGACTATGGGAACTTCTTCAGGAGTTCCAATGATATTCAAGTCATCAACAAACAAAGCTATTATAATAAATTCAGATATAAACATAGGGGCAAATGATATCATTTGCAAAGCTCTTCTTAATCAAATACTCATTGAGATGGTTATACCACATCTGTCTAGATTGCTTTAGACCATATACAAATCTTTGCAACTTGATTGAGTATGTACCTTGGGGACGTTCATTAGATGATGTTAATATCTATAATTCTTCAAGGACTTTTCATGTAAATATCATTATCTAATGAACCGTATAGATAGGCTATGACAATATCTATCAGATGCATATTTAGCCTATTATGTATAAATAAGCCAATCAAATATCGAAACATTGTTGCATCCACTACTAGGGGGTATGTTTCGCCATAATCTATATTAGATCGGTGTGAGAAACCTTGTGCTACAAGTAGAGTCTTATAGTGTACAATTTCATTTTTCTCATTTCCTTTTCTCATAAATACCCATTTGCATCCCACTGGTTTCACACTTTTGGGTATTTGGACTACAGGTCCAAATACTTCACATTTTGCAAGTGAGTCCAATTCAGCCCGCATGACTTCTTTCTATTTTTTTGGCTAATCATTTCTACATAGACATTCTTCAATGATTCTTGGCTCAAGATCCTCATTTTCATGCATAATATTAGCAAGGGCAAAGCCAGAAATTTTGGAGGAGGGGGGCCAAATCTATAATATATAATACTAATATTTCAGACTCCTATGAGGGAAAATTTTCTCAGTGTTGCAACGAGAATAATTTAGGGCCCACAATTTTTTAGAAGTTAATTATTAATTATCTTTTTGAAAAAACAAAAATATAATTATGACATATTACTAGAATATCATTGATAATCATCAGCATTTAATAGCAGGATTGCACTACAAAAGTTAAATATATTTAAAACTTATCGACATTTAATTAAATCTATAATACTAATTTTCAACATTCTTTTGGGTTTTCTAGGCATAATTTTTAGAGTAATTTAAAGTCAAAAATTATTATAAATTTAATAATTAATGTTTTTTAAATAATTATAATCAAAATTATTATATATCATTAGTTTACTATAGTTAATTTATATAATTTCAATATTCATAATAATAATTTTTAATATGTGGGCAATTTATGCTTAAATCTACATTGTGAAAGATGTTGTACATTATTTTGATAATCTTATATATTGAAGTTATTTAAAATAATTAGTGATAAATAAATCTATGATATATCTATAATACTAATATTTCGTACTCTTATGAAAAAAGTTTTCCAGGTGTCATAACGAGAATGATTTAAGGCCATAGTTTTTAAGATTTTTTTTGAAACTTAATTTATAATTTACTTATTAATTATTTTCATACGAAATAAAATCAAATATTACAATCATTAAAGATTACAATTTGCACTAAGAAAGAACCCATGTCAATGTAATTACGATATACAATTAAATTAAGAACCATTAATAGCCTCACATTATAAAGGCAATATAAAAAATATAAAAGAAATATTTTCAAAATAAATAAGCTTTAAAATCAGTATTTTTTTTTAAAAAAACTGATAGGTCAAATTGTTAACGAATTGCTAATTAATTAATTTTGTTATGATAATAATTCAAAACTTAATTTCTATCAAATTTATCCTTAACAAGGAAGAGAAAACCAAACCGGGCATCGAACCAGTCAAGGTACTGGTTCAAAGGTTTAGAGGTTCAACCGGGGTTCAACCGAAATGTAATTAAAAAATATATAAAGATATACGTATGATTAATTAGAATATAAATAAATATATTAAATCATTAATATTAACGTAATCAATAAAAAAATATCGATAGATATATAAAAATAAACATAATCCATATAAAATTTCTCTAGTCTCAACCTCACAGTACGATCACAAAGCATTTGAAAACAATATTTGTTAGTAACCAGTGAGGTTTGTGGTGAGCAGTTTACAAATAATGGAGAGAGGAGAATAACAACTCAATAATTTTTATTAATGTCCTTCTTTGGTTCCATTTTTTTTTTATTTTTGCTCTATGACTACCATAAGATATCAATATTTATGTTTTAGAAAAAAAAATTTTACAAAAAAAAAAAATCGGTCTGATAGGTCCGGTTTTCCCCGTTTTTCCCTGTTTTGACCTGTTCTTGACCGGTTTTGACTTCTTCCAATTTTTTTATGCTAACCGGACCGATCACCGAATCGGTTCCCAGTTAACCAGGTCGAACCGGCTGGTCCGGTCCGGTTTTCTTAACTATGATCCTTAATCAAATTTTTAAGACTCATTTTAATACTAATATAATAATTTATTCTTAATCAAATATGATAATAATTGATAGAATACTAATATTTAAGACTCATTACATAACAAGTCTTTCATGTGTTATTTATAGAAAAATTATACCCATCATTTTCATAATCTTAACACTTAAAGTAAGTTTTTGAATTTAACTTATCTTCTAATTATCAATTATTTTTTACGATCATATCTTTATATCTCTCTACCATTAACAAAAGTAATATAAAAAATAAAAATAGTATAAATAAAATTATAATTCAATATATTATACGATAAAAATTATATATATAGATATAATTATAGTATTAATGATAACAAAGCTATTATAATTATGTTGTATTAGTAGTATTTGTTATTATAGATATTTGTGTTTTGAAATTCAAAGTATTTTTAAAATTTTTCCTTTTTGAATTTTTTTAATAAACCCATAAACATCAATAGAGATTCAAATCTCCACATAAAATGAGAAATAGGGATCAATAACGGGGATATGGATGAGAATGAAGGCAAAATTTCAAATAAAGATGGGATTAGGAAAAAATTTTCTAACTTTAAATCTAGAACTTTTGAAAATCAAAATAAAAAAAATTATTTGTCTATCCATATCACTATATCTTATTTAATTTTTCACAACTTGAATATTCCAATCTATCAATTCCATAATTTTTTCATACTAATTTATTTGAAAAAAAATACCTTCAATTTTTCAACACTAAAATATTTAAAAAAATCAATTCCACAATTTACACTTCTTCAATAATGATATTAAATATTTACTAATTTTTAAAATTAAATAATTATATTTTTTTATTGAAAATAATTTTATAATTGATATACTACTCTAATAATTAAGATTATATAAATTAGAATTATATATGATATTTTTACTAATTCTTACACATTAATTATAACATATATTTTAAAATTAATTTTTTAATTTATTAAAAGGATGTACATGGAAAGGACATGTAATTGAAATCATATAAATTAAATTTATGTATTATTTTTATTAGTTAGGAAATACATTTTTATATTTTTATAAATTAAATATTTTAATTTAATAAAAAGATATAAACGGCTTGAGATGATAAAAATTGACAATGGAGACACGTGGGAATTACTCGCAATGGAGAAACGAATTGAGACATCTTGTCTTTATAGGGATGATCAATAGAGCTAAATCTCCATTTGTTAAACAGAATAGGGATGGAGATATCACACCTTTATTTTTTAATTATTTTTATTATATTTATATTATGTATATATTTTAAATTTTAATTTAGATTATATTGTATTAATGGTATTTATTATTGTGGATATTTATGTTTCAAATTGTAAAATATTTTTAAAGTTTTTATCTTTTTAAAATTTGTTAATAAACCCCTGAATACCATAGGGATTCAAAATCCCATAGAAAATGGGAAATGGGGAATGGAGACCAATAAGAGGGATAGGGATGGGGATCACAGACAAAATTCTAAATGGTGATGGG
Source organism: Dalbergia cochinchinensis (assembly GCA_031216125.1). Taxonomy (NCBI): domain Eukaryota; kingdom Viridiplantae; phylum Streptophyta; class Magnoliopsida; order Fabales; family Fabaceae; genus Dalbergia; species Dalbergia cochinchinensis. The sequence continues at coordinate 12,333,286 of CM062372.1, forward strand.
AGGCATGTGACATGTTTCCTTTCTCATAGATACTCATTTTTATCCCTATAAATGGCTCATGATATAAAAAAATTATCCATTTATTCTCTTTATTTAATAATTTCAACTTTCGAAATGTACAAAATTTTCATAAAATAGGCTATTTATTGTTAGTTATTAGGTTATCTATTGAGATATTTTCAACCTTATAAACATGATATTCAATATAAGATATAAAATAAAATAACACATTTATATTTTATCAACTTATTTAATTATTTAACTATTAATTTATTTTTAAGATAAATTTATATACTTAATTCTATGAGATATATTTAAATAAATTATCATTTATTTTTTGTAATAATCAACAAATTATTTTTTATTATATCACGGTGCATTGCACGGATCAAATGACTAGTTGATAGATATTTTGAAATGTGAAGTTGTTTGAAAGTGGATAGAAATTTTGAAAAGGGAATGAGCATTATGTATATTTATGTTTTGAATATCAAAATACTTTTGAAATTATTTTTTTAAAATTATTTTATTAAATTCGCAAATACTCCTACAGATTCAAATCTTCATGAGAAATAGGGAGTAGGAACCTATGACGAGGATGAGAATAGGAAGGGGGGACAAAATTCTAAATTGGGACAGGGTATAGGAGGTATATCCACTTTTTCATGGATACTAATTGTCACCCATATTAATGATATATGATATTCTAAATATATCCACTTATTTTATTTTATTATTCATCAATTTGAACTATCAAAATGTGCAAAATTTTCATAAAATTATTTTTATTGTTAGTTAAAGGTCATCTATCAAGATTTTCTCAACCTTATAAATATGATATTCAAAATAAGATGTAAAATAGAATGACTTATTTCAGATCTATAATCATTTATATTTTGTTCATTTATTTAATTATTTAATTGTCAATGTATTTTCAAAATAAGGTTATATACTCAATTTTCTATAAGATATATTTAAATAATTATTATTTACTTTTAATAATGGTTAATAAATTATTTTTCATTATCATCCCATGTATCGCATGGGTCAAACGACTAGTTAGTTAATACATAAAATAAAATAAAATAAATTATCATATAGAAAGTATAAAATAAGTCATTATATAGTGTTTTTCATATAAATTATTGGCAAATTATGGTTTATTTTATAATTTATTCTCTCTTTTCTCTTAACAAAAGAATCAATAATTTTCTTCTTAAACATCTATTAGGTCTAACATGAAAAAAATGTGTATCAACATATTATTTAACATTAAAATAGAACATTGATCATAAGTAACTAACTAGTAAGTCGAAACTCCACTAAGTGGATAAACTGAATTAATAAGAGAAAAATCTTAAAAAATATACTTTAGAAACATTTATATGGTTCATATTTTTATATCATATGTGCTATTATATCAAAAGACTTTTATTATTTATTATGCATATTATGTGTAGAGATGACAAAATTTTTTAGAGGGCCATAATATAAAATATACATATAATTATATAAGTATGCAAATGTTGGAGGGAGAGGGGGAACCGTGGCCCCCTCATCCCCTGCCCTTAAATATTAGCACTATATTATATGCAAATATATTATCGACAATTATTACTCAACGATTCCACTCTTTTTCCTATAGAGACATTGTCTATTAAGATCTCATCATTTTCAATGATTATATTCAAGTACCTGAGTTTCTTCTGGTGTTTCAAATATATCAAAATTTTGGACTGCAGCAATATCCTTTCTATGTCTCTATTCTCTTCAACTAGAAGAGTACCATTTGCCTCCATATCATCATTTGGCCTCTTTGCCCCTTTTCTTTTTCGAGGATTTTATTTTTGGAATCGATTGGTCTACCACTCTTCTGCGTGCGATTATTAGATTGGCCAATTGTCTAACAGGGACATAGATTCAAATTGGGGCATTTTTAGTTAGTATATAAGATTTAGTTATCCTTTTGTATCATAAAAAAATGCATTTGGCAATTCATTTGCTATTCCTTGCAAATGTATAATCATTTGAACTTCTAGTTCACATTGCCTTATATGAGGATCCGAATAGAATATCGATGCATTCCAATTTATTTTCTTTTCCAGCTGTGTCTACCCTCTCGCCCTGATGTTGGAAACATTATTTCTCACAAATTGAGGATTAAAGCATTTCCCATTTGTATTTCAATGTAAAGAGAAAATCAGATCCAACATATATCTCCAATTTTCTTTGGAGTCTCATCTGGAGAAAATGGCATTTAGGACATACACTGCACTTCTGAAATTCTTAAATAGGAACCTTTTGGCTGTAGGCCAAAGTAATTATAAGGAAGAGAATTATCAGCAATTTGTTAGCCTTATAGAAATAAGTGCTATAAAATAATATGCGCCCAACTAGAAATTGAGAGATTTTTTCTCATAAGCAAGTAGTCTAGCCATTAACAGGAGGTCTTTTATAAGTTAATTATGCTAGCTAACTTTTTGTATTTGTGAATATAAATAATTAGATGTTCAACATTTATAACATTGGCCTGAAAGCCATAGGAACTTGAGAAATAAATTCACCAAAATCGTCAAGATAAACTATTTTGATTGGATTATCATGAAATTGTGCTCTTAATAAATTGCACAATTAATATCTCAAGCTTCAGGTTACGAAATCATAATGAGCGCACATGACAATTTCATAGATGCATCTATTAAAATCATAAAATATTTGAAAAATCTAAATGGTGGATGAATTGATCCACGTATATCACCTTAAATTCCTTCAGGGAATTTAAGAGATTCAAATCTAATCTTTGTTGGTAAAGGCCATATAACTAATTTACTTTGAGAACATGCAACGTAGGAAAACTCAATACAATGAAGAATCTTTTAGTTCTTCAACAATGCTCATCTAAGTTTTCAGTAGTTCCTTACATAATTATTGCTTCGGGATATCCCAGCCAATCATGCCAAAAGGTAAAATCATTTGGGCTGTCAACATCTGGTTTACAATAGCATATGATGATTCAATTGTACTCGTATCAGTACTATAGACTAGAAGAAAGTGTAGACAAAATTTTCTAAAGCAACTTTCTTACCTAAAACACAGGTTGTGATATGGAGGTATACAATATTTTCCTCACTCACTATCACAATATGATATTCATTTTAGCGAATATCTTTGAGACTCACTAAGTCTCTTTATTACTTTTGTAGCTAGGGAGAATCATTTATGTTTCTTTAGGAAACAAAATATATAGTAGCTCTTCTGGAGCCTTCATTCATCTTGCTACTAAGAAATATATTAATATTTATAATTAATTTTGTTTCTTCAGGAAACATAATAGTAGCTCTTCTGGAGCCTTCAATCATATTCACAAAACTAATAATCGAGTTAAGATTTTATTATCTTAGTACAAGTTGAAAATATCAAAATATATATGTCATCAAGCATTAACATATCATGTAACTGAAAAGAAATTTGTCATGACATGATGGTGATATAAATACATGTATTACAATTACCTCGAAAATATCAGTATCATATATTATTATTTCATGATATAATAATCATAATAATAAATAAAATTATCATGTGACATAAATCAATAAATTTAATGATAAGTTAAATCCCAACAATGTCACATAAAAATATAATTAATAATTATGAAATGTGCCACGAATAGCATAGCCATTTGATTCAATATTGAGAACAATCAATACTAAATTTTTTGAAATAAAAATATTCCTTCAAAATAGTATCAAGTAATATATCTAATAAAAACTTTCATTATTAAATCAAATAATCAATATTTATATGAAAGATAAAAAGATATATCCAAATGACTCATTAATCATAAAATGATTTCATAATATATCTTGAAAAAGAATCACCTTTCCATTTTCTCATTCTCCTGTGACGATACTTAATAAAGATCAAACATATATCTCAATGTATGACAGGTACATGCCAAATTTACTTTGGTGTCATAGTAATAACATTCATCACATTTGAAACCAACAATCTTCCCCAAAATGTGAGGTTCAATATGGTGTGCTCCCTCTTAACAGAAGTTTTCATTAAAAAACCAAATACAAAATCTTAGCCTACTGCTCTATCCAAGGGTTGATACCATACTCGAGCACAAACAAACAGCCATGACCCAGTCAAACTATCGGCTTTGATACGACTTCTGGGGTTATGATTTTTTTTTTGTCACATTCACTTTAGGGAATGGAGCAAAGCCAACTGGGCAAGTTTCATTTTTTTTTCATGAAAACTCAATGTTTGATATATTGTAAAGCCCTTTTTCTTGGCAATGTTATCCCATGAGTACATTTGAGACATAAAAGCAAGAATATTTTGCAACATATATTTATTAATAATGCAGCTGCAAGTGCTATCATAATGGGTTCACAACTTTTCTTTATACTTTATCAAAAAGATCAGCAGGATCTTTTAAAACTACTTAAACATAATCATTTATTCTTTTTAGGAGAGTATGAGTATTTAATTTAAATACTCAAAATTGAAAAATTATATATTGCAAATACTCAAAAGTATCCTTGCAGATACATCCACTTTGGGGGATGTAAATATGAAAATATTCCTTCTAGGAAATATACAAACTTATTTTAGATTATAATGTCACACACTTTAGGTAGTGTGAATAATAGATTCAGTCACTTTGGGGAATAATCTTTTGACATATTCACTTATGAGAATATGTAAATCTCCTTAAATAGAGAAGTAAATCTATTACAATTTTATCAGATAACTTTGAATAATTCGGATGCATTCACTTTAGGGAATGATTATCTATTTTTTGTATAATCCTCATTCACTTCAGGAAATGATTATCTATTTTTTTAATAATTCTCATTGACTTTTGGGAATGATTATTATTCACTTCTGGGAATAATTGTTATTCACTTTTGGATATGCTATATTTCTTATTTATTAGTCTCAAGACCCATTGAGTAAGGATAAATTTCAATATATAATATTTAGGATAAATATGGTTAGGATGTCTTACCTCAAGCCTTCTTTTTCACCACCGTATACTGATGCTATAATAATAATATAGGGCAAATAAAAACCAACCAAGAACAAATGTCTCCATAAGTGTAAGCGGCACTGTGAAAAGAATTGTGGTTTGTATTGAATCATCTCTCAATTTTCACCATAAACCAAGAATCCTAGAAGAAGAAATCGCGTCTGCACTGTATTAACGAGCTTCTTCACTTTGAGAGCAAAGTCGTGCTGATAACGTGTTATAAAAAAATAAGAATAAACGGAATAATGGAGAAAAAGAGAACAAATGATTTCATTGATAATCTCAAAGGTACTATATATGAAGCATCCAAAAGGCTATTTATAGCTAAAGTAAAAAAGATATAATATCACTTCAAATCATAATAGATTCTATCTAGTCTAATCTAATCAAATTTTAACTGAATCTGCTAAAGATGTGGACATCCATAAATGAATAATATTTCATAACAAATACAAATCAAAGTCTTATGAAATATAACAGATCAAGACATTAGGGTATGAAAAATCAAAATAACTTAAGTTAATATATCATAACTTCAATTTTGGAATGTCTAATTATGAGTGCTTATTATTGTGAAATTTTGTGTTTTGTTGTTTGAGAGGCCAAAGTCTAACTAAAAATGTAAACTTGCGAGTTTATTTGAGTTTATAAGAGTTTACCTGAGTTCAGTCATGTTTACTCTGATACTAGTTTTCATGTGAGTTAACTTGAGAGTTTGATAACATTGCTTTAATCCATGTCTTTTTAATTTTTCTTAGGTGTTAGAGAGATGGATTCTTAGGGAACTAGTTTTGCATTTTTATTTGTTATTGAATTTCTTAATAATATTTTTTTTATTTTCTAGTGATTTTAATGATGTTCTTTGTTTGATCACCCATTAACTATTCTATGATTTTATATTGTCAAAAGAGATTTCACATTATAGAATAAGACAAATTAGAAATTAACATGGGTTCAAACAGCTAGAGATAGAAGTACTTATATATGTGATCTTTGAGAATTTTGGTTCTTCATCCTTGAGATAGATTTAAAATAGTATAGGAGATTGATTATCCAGTTTGTCTTAAGAGGGTCATAGTAGCGATAGACCATGCTGAAACTAATAGTATGAGAAATTTGATCGAGAATTATATTATTAGGAAAGTAAGGTGACAATAAGTGATGCAAAATCAGAGAATTTTAATGAAATTGATCCCTGACATTTGTCTTCATCTCCATTGTTTGATATTTATTTTAATTTGATTAGTTTCTAGTTTATTTTTACTTTTACTTCAAAATACTCTTTTATTGCAATTACAACTTGCCAAGTTAAGTTGGTACTTAAATTTTAATCCTTGTGGGATAATAATTCCCTTGCTCACTCTTATTACTTGAGAGTTGGTGCACTTGCTAAAACAGTTTTCACAAATTGGGCATCAATACACTTATGATATTAGGAGTTTTTAGCACTCGCTTACCTTTTACTATATCTTTTTGTTTGACATATTTATTGTTAAATATTAAGATAATTCTATACACTGTTTAGTTTTATAACTTAATTGGCGTGTATTAACATTAATAGTGTATTGAAATATACATATATACTTGTTCATCTATGATTTTTACATTTTTAATTTATTTATAAGTGTTAAATTATAATTATTTATCTAACAAAAAGTAAATAATTTAAGCTTTATACTAAGTCAAAAAAAAATTTTAAACTCTTTTTTTATATGGATAAGTAATTAATTTAGTGTTTAATAACATGAATAAAGAAAAAATTACATTAATAGTCAACAGTAAATTCATTGTATCATATGTTTATTTACAAATTTTTTCTTAAAATACATGACTGATAGATGTTACAAAGTAAGATATGCAATTATATACCACGGATTATTATCACATATTCATTATTATTTATTATATTTTAAAAATAATCAACGCTACAGTATTTAGACAAGTTTTGTATAAAAAATTTCAAACAATTTACTATTTGAATTTAAATAATATTAAATAAATCAATTACTAATGCTTGGAATATCTAATTACTATATGAAGATTAAAAATAAGATAAATATTAAATATTTTAAGTAGCTAATTTAATTTTAATTAAATTGGTAATAAGGACTTTTGATGACAATATGATGCCTAATAAATTATTTATATTAGTTATTCTTTAAGTTAGGATACAAGAAGGATAATTTAATGAAATTCAACAAAAATTGATATAAGTGGGAGTGTCAGTGGACAAAGAGGAATGTCAATAGTCCTTTCTTATGATTAGATGAAATTGTTTTTTTTTTTGGCATAATTGAAATAATCATATTAGTATGGTGGTGAAATCATATTAGTATGGTGGTGAGGTGTTCTGGGAATAAGTTCTTTCATGTTTCATTTATATATGATAAGGTACCATTGATTTTTAAGGGTGTGTTTAATTAAAGGATAAAAATGAGGAGGGGTAAGTTTTCATGTAAGAGTCTCATGTGACCAAACACATACATCCTAGGAGGTGGAACCTACGCAAGATATATGAGATAAAGAGGCATGTTATGTGAACACGCAGGGTTGACACCATCACCGGCACATTAGCATAAATCAACTTAGAAAAAGTTACAGCATTTCTTTTTTTATTTATTTGAAAAACTCACTTATCCAACAAAGGGTGGCCAGCCTGTGCGTCGACTCGGTGCCTGCCCTTATATAAAACATTTAATGATAAAACGTTGCACATTTGCACATGACAAATTCATTCATATGATCCACTCTTGAGTTTTTCGGTGGAACAATTTCTGTATTCAAATTCTCGGTTTTTTCTGATCCACCAATGATATTTGATCATTTAAAATAAAAAGATAAGTTACACAAATTTGATTATTGTGCTAAGTTTTTTAATTTTCTAGAGAAAAAACCTTTTAACCCCCGAACTATAATTAATAAGTCACGCACATGTTAATAGAATCTGAAATGTACGAGTGAAGCCTGGGTGATGGCTTAATTACGATGGCAGAAAAAGAGTATGGAAGCAATTAAGAAATGAAAGCAAATGAATGAACAAAGAAGATGTATTCATTATAATGGTGATTGATAATCATACAAAATGAGTCTGCACTATTGTTTATATATTAGTGCAATAAGGAGGGAAAAACATCTAACTTGAGCTAACTAAGCTAACTGATCATAACTAACTAAATAAAACGGTAATTAACTCAATATGCCAACTAACTACATGATACATCTGCTCTAATTAATTACAACTAACCCTATAATTATCTCCAATACATGTGTTACTCACAAACTTTTAAAAAGGAAAAGATACACCCAAATCTTTCTTTTTTTTTATTTCAAATTTCTTTTGAATTTACATTATATTTTAGCCTTTTATTACAATTTTCCTATAGTTAACATAAAATAAGTGCCATATGCCTTTTAAACTTTTATTATGTACAACTTGATATCCTAACTAAAAAGTAACATGCAATTTGAACTCAAAATTTATTAAACATACATTATTAGACAAAAATCTAATACAAAGGCCTATATTTGCGGGTAAAAAACAATTATAGAAATCAATTTATACATTTTCAAAATTCTACCAATAAAGTATACAAATTTATGATCGTAATATATATATATATATATATATATATATATATATATATATATATATATATATATATACACGGATTTAAATTTTAGAAATAGTCTCTTTATAATGTGAGAGTAAAGTTGCGTAGATCTATCCTTCGTAAACTCTACCTAGTAGTATCCTCATGCACTAAGTTGCCATTTTTTTAAAATATATATTTTTAAATACTTATCTTTCAATGGCATAAGATTATAGGCTAGTCAAGGAATTTTCATCAAAATTAATTTGAGTATAAAATTATTTTATTTACCCGGATTAAACGGAATTTATGCCGTCTTCCCTTCTCTGCCTCTTAATTTTTTGGTCACTTAGGGGAGAGGATTATTATTTGGGAATGGGATAGAAGATAGAGATCGAAAACTGATATAGAGATGTCAAAACTGCCTTGATCTATTAGGTTAGGTTGATCCATCAAAATTGTCATTTTAACAGGTAGGGCTGAATTTTTAAACTTGTCAAAAGTTCTAGCTTGCCTAACCAACCCGAAAAAAGTAACGAAACACATACAAAATATGTAATAAATTATAATTTATTATATGTAAATGATTAAATTTAACGAGTTGGTGCATAGTTATTATGAATTTTGAAAATTTGGATACACATCAATTAATAAAAATGTTTTTGAATTTTTTTAAATAAAATTGTCAAATTATTAAATTTTTTTTTATAATCTTCATTTTTTTTGGTGGGTTTTTCGCAAGATAGAAACAAACGAGGTTGACTAGCACATTTTGACCTGCGTACTCTGTTGTGATTGCTTATTATCTAGAGGATCTGACGTCTATGCTGTTCTCGATCACTCCACTCTGGCACTCACCATTTTCCTTGAGGTCCTGCATGTGCATCACGTTGGATCTCGAATTTGGTAGCCCAAGACCCTAACAAAAAAAAAAAGAAAAAGCCAAGCGATCTACTTGGAATTAAAAACATAACAAATCACAGTCCACATTTCTATATATAATAAAGAGTTTAATTATTTTATTATTATCATTTAATTATATATTTATCAAATCAATAAATAGTTAAATCTAATACATATTATTTAAAAAATTATACAAATAGAATGATTTTATTGGATGATAGTATGAATCTTTACGTTGTTAGTATATTAGAATTAAATTCTATAATAAGTTATTAGTTGAAAACTTTTCATTATAGGCATTTGAAACATGCATAAATTATAAAGTTATACTACTAGCAAAAAGCGATTTTTTAACATCATTTAATTTATATTAAAGATTGATTTACTTGGCTAAGGTAAACCAAAAATTTGTCTTCTATACACATTTATTGTGAGTGACGGTGGAGCACGCATCGACGTACCTACCAGTTTGGATGGTATCATATTTTATAAGAATTGTTTTGTGTAAAAAGTATATCTTATATTTAACACACTCTAATAAATTATAAGAGGGTCGAGAAACAATTGAATGCAGTTTAAATAAATAGGATGACACTCGATTTTATTGAGCATGTATTTAAATAGAGTTATATTATTTATATTCATAATATGTGAGATACCGTACAGACTCACATTTCACTCATATTCTTATGCTGCATCACTTGAGTAGCAACCTTTTTAAGAGTGTTCCTGCCGGTGTAGATTAGATCAAATTTTGAATAAGAGTAATGCTCCATGGTTTGAAAAATGATAGTATGAATATACACCAATGTGAAAATAACTATTTAAATTCTTGTATGGCAAATCAAAGACAAATAATATTTGATGATCTAACGGCACATATTTGTGGTAAGAACTTTCACATGAGAAGCTTTCAAGCCATATATATTTTTCTTTTGAGTAAAAACCAATGATCAGTTGCAAATAATATAATATAGTGTGATTTGTATTGAATCAGATTAATTTAATTTTTAAATCCAGCCAATTCAATCTAATAATCCAATTACTATCGCCTTATCGGTTTGAATTAAATGAACTTTATTGAAGTACAAATGATTAATTTACTAAATTAAAGGTCTTTTTTATTAATTAAAAATTGAACCAATCCAAATCAGTCATTTCATTAAGTTTTTCAAAATATAATCAAACCGAACTGATTCGAGCTAAATAAATAAATCCAATCAAATCAAATTGAATCGCAACCAAGAAACAAAAAAGGTTGAAGAGTTCTGTACGAGTGGAGCACTCACCGAGCTACCTAACTATCTCATGTTTTTCATGTAGACTTTCTCAGCAAAAAATTATTTGTACTGATGTTATCAGATGGTCAGAGATAAAATCGAGTGAGTTCTATACCTCAAGGAGACTAATTTCTACTTCCACTTCTATTGAGACTTCTATCACTTCCCTAATACCTGCTATTCCTCTTATTTCTTGTTAGGTACCAATTCCAGCAAGCCAAGCTACCACAACTTTTGTACCATAGTTTAATTTGCATAGTCCTCAGCAGCCACTAAGTCCTATTCCAGCTCTAGCATCTATCTCTGACAAGAATAATGCCTCTGGTATCCTTCCCTTGCCATATACTATAGCTGGACTACTACCCTTACCTAATGCCCCACCTTTAGCTCATAATACACACCCTATGAAGACCAGGGCCAAGGTTGGAATTCGAAAACCAAAACTGTTCTCAGCTGTACTTGAACCAAAGTTTGCTACATATATAAGCTTTTCTCAATCCAGAATGCAAGTTTGCTATGAACGCAAAATATGATGCATTGATGAAGAACAACACTTGGGAATTGGTGCCTTTACCACAAGGTAGGAAACCCATAGGAAGCAAATGGGTCTTCAAAGTGAAATATAACTCAGATGGCTCATGAATAAGTATAAAGCTAGGCTTGTAGCTCAAGGCTTCAATCAAAGGCCTAGGTTGGATTACTCTTAGACTTTTAGTCTAGTTGTCAAGCCAACTTCAATCAGAATAATGCTCTCTTTTGTCACGACCCACAAAATCATGATCGACCCATAAGGAATATTGTTCTTTATGGAAGTCTTTTAGAATTAATTTCATGCAATTATGCACAGTAAATTACTAAATTAATGCTCATAATAAACCATAAAAAATAAATAAATTCCTTAAAACAAACTTCTTGAAAACTTATTAATAAAATACATGAAATATTTAATTCTTTTAAATCATTCCAAAATCCATAATTGAAATAGAAAATCTTAAATCATATTCTTAAAAGAAATTTACATAACATATTAAATGATATTGGAGGACTCTACCTGCATACTACTAGAGCACTACTAAACTAACACAACTTATAATAAGCTTTACTCCGAAGTGAAACTCATCAAAAGAAGTTGCAACACTACCAGGAGGATCCTGCGGTGCAACCGAACCTGTAGCTATATCTATAGGCGGAGGAAAAAAGAAGGGTGAGTTCATCAAAACTCAATGAGTGAACCTTCATTCACAATCTATATGGGATCAACAACAACAAAAATACATAACACACATATACATGCAACTTATGTGAAACATTTAATATATAATTACATATGTACTAAAAATAATAATTTAACTAAATCCTTAGCAATAACTAGTAAAGAAATAGGAGATATTCTGTACATAAATAACTTAGCTTATAGCTAAATCTGAGTTAATGACTAATCTAATGGACACCTAATTAGGTCTCACAAATGGACACCACGCTAGATTCCTTACTATGGGTGAGCTAATCCTCTAGTGGACCACCTGGTACCAAGGTTAACGATCGATCCTATAGCTGTTAGCTCATTGTTCTGTTTTTCACTAATTACCAAAAAGAAACATAACTTGCTATTAAACTGGATAAATCTGAAAGCCCTGAATTTATAAAATTCTAATAATCTGACTGTAGCATAATTGAGATTCTAATATCATGCTGAAGGGATCATTAGCTTGAAGATATAGTGATTTTAGAAGCCAACAGAGTATGTATCTAACAATTGTTATGAATCATATTGTATTCAATACTTTCAATAAATTATAGATGATGTGCTAAAATCTTAATAGAAAATCTATAGTCTGAAACATGGTAATCAATATTTTTCCAATAAACATTAAACTGAGGTCTCATAATTTCATATATTAGGAAAAAGATATTCTATAACATGCAAGGTATCAAATATGATCCTATGTGCTTTTTAAAATAAGGTTTTCATGATAACTGTGAAAAACAATAATTTCTCTGAAAATTGGTATAATTTGTGCGAAAGCATGTATTTGACATAAGTCATTCTAGAATTTCATAAATAATTTATATAATACTAAGAAAATACTAGTAATAACTAAAAGTATGGCTATGAGCTTAAATCCATTGTGTCTGGCCGCTGCCTACATGCTACTAGGGAATTGAAATGACATTCTTAACTGCCATAGAATTATACAAAAGAATCAAGAATGATTTGGAATTGAATAACAAGAGAAAACTATACCATAATAACCTAAAGATTCCCTAAACTCATAACCGGATAAGGATAGGAATAATAGCACTTATCGGAAGAGATTAATCGGAGAGAGTTAAGAGAAATTGCATCTTTCTCTCTAAGGAAAAATCCTTAGGCGGCTAGGGTTCTTAAAATAATGTTTGTAAGTACTATAATATGCCAAATATATACTAGGAGATGAAAGATATCACTTGAAAAATTTACTTTATCTTTTTTTCGTTTTTATTTCTATTTTTTCATTTTTAACTTTTATTAAGGCTTTAACTTCCATTACGGTTAGAATTTGGCCTCAAGGATAGAAATAGCACTCGTATATAATTGAGTTAGCTTTCTATTGCCACAAAAATCACATCAATCAGACATCTACAACTCAAAATATATGTAAAGTACTAAACATGGGTCGTACTTGACAGCATAAGAATAAGGTTATATTAAAGGTCTTGTATTGATATTTCCTAATTAACTGCGTCATATAAGTAACAATGAGATAGGGATAATATATAGCTAGATTAAATCTAATTATATCTTTTGTAATGGCTTTGACAACTCAAATTCAAACTACTTAACATATCACTTAATTATCTTTCGTGTGTATATATATATATTAAAATGAAAAACTGATGAGGTTTTTAAAACAAATAACATATATCTTAGTATATTCACATTATGTACTTATTTCTCTTTTGAAATAATAATAATAATAATAACAACAACATCATCATCATCATCAACAACAATGATTATGATAATAATAATTTACATGATGAATAAATTTTGCTCTCAATTCTAATAATTAATTACTTCTTAAAATATCTAATAATTCTCTATAAAAATAATATCTAACAAATTATTTTTATAATATATGTTAAATGTAAATAATATTTAATGTCTTCAAATAAGTATCATTGTAATTCAGTAATGCCTGAAAAATTATTTTCAAATCGCAATGGTTATAATTTTAGTTAACTATAAATCATTTTGAAAATCTTCAACAATCGATTTATCTATATTCAAATTTTCATGAAACTGATATGTATACATTGAAACATATTTTTCTAACTTATTCATTTAATTCTATGTATTTATATTTTTGAAAGTATTTGACTATTCCATAACTGCTTAAAAATTATGTTTATTATCAATATAAAATAGTTTATACTAACATCATTATTAAAAAATTAATTTAAATATAAATGATAGATATTTAAATAAATCATAATCTTAGAAATTATATAAAAATTAATTTATAAAGAGCATATGTGATAAAAGGAAAATTTAGTATGCTATATCTTTTCTAATTCTAATAATGTCTACAATATTGATACAAATATTAAAATCAATGATAATTACAAATATTATTGAATCTAATAGATTTGATAAGATAATGTTTTCAAAGTTTAAAATCAAACATCATATCACAAACTAAATATCATATTATATAAAAGGATTAAATATTAAATTCAAATAAAAACCGAACATTGACATAGAAAAGATTGATGCATAAAATTATGATAAATTTTATATTTTATTTTCTCCTTTTGGGATTGATATTTTGCTTTTATAATTTAGATTTTACGTTATTTACTATTTTACATAAATTTAAAATAGAGATTTATATTTATTCATACTTTTGATTTATTTATTTTTGATATATAATCTTTTCCCTATTTTTTTAAAACATTTAAATGTTTCTTAAGCTTTATGCAACCATTCCTGAGTTTAGGCATATCCTTCCTAAAAGTATTCACTTTTGGGATATTACATCTTTGGCCTTATACTCAAGGTTGGGACATGAGGCAACTAGATGTAAATAATATTTCCTAAATGGGCATCTTCAAGAAGATTTGTACATGATTCAACCTAAGGGCTTTCAAGTTGGTGATGGTTCACTTGTTTGTAAGCTAACCAAGGCTTTGTATGACCTAAAACAAGCACCTAGAGCTTAGTTCCAAAAGCTTTTCAATGCCCTTATTCAATTTGGTTTTCAGCCAACAAAATCATATGCTTCCATCTTCACTCGATTCACTCCTACTTTAACCACATCTATTCTGGTTTATGTGGATGATATCAAAGTCACAAGTAGTGTACCATTAGAAATTTCAAGTCTTATTAGTCAGCTGCATCAGAAATTTGCCTTAAAGGACATGGGAACTCTGCATGCAGCAACTGGCATTGTGTTTGTCCAAATATATTCAAGACTCACTGAAAAAGGCTCAGATGGGTGACTGTAAGGCCTATGCTACACCAATGCCCTCTTCCTACAAGCTATCAGCACATAGGGGAATAACCTTTCTATCATGACTCGACTAGGGAACATGGTCGACACTTGAGGAATCCCATCTGCACATGAGGAATCTCATCCTCACGTAAGTCTTGCGACCTCGAAGTTTCTCTATATACATAGAACAATATACTTTTTATTCTGAAATCCTAGCTTCATCTAAATCTTTATTTAAAACTTGATATCTAAAATCATAAAACTAAAATATTTGACATATGAAACTCTGAGAACATCTTAAATCATACTCTAAAAATCAATTTGACATGTAAACTGAATCATAAATTCATCTCTAGCTTATACGTAATTTTAATCAAACTCTATAATCTCAAATCCATACTTGTACACTGAAAACATATACATAACTATTTCTAATACTGAAATTAAATACATAATTTGAAAATGATCCGTGGCTCGGATCCTGCCTACAGATCTACTGGAGCACTCTCCTCTAACAAGACTCTAACTAAGCTTTACTCTAAAGTAAAACTCACCACTGAGAATAACTGCGCCTGCCATACCGGAGGCTGAACAACATCTATATCTGCAACTATAAGGAGGAAAGGAGAGGGGTGACTCAATGAACTCAGTAAGTGAGCTCTCACCCATCACCCACATAGGATAACCAAGGAATATAGAATATGCATTATACATGTAGCAATCATAACCCACTTGATATTTATATGCTTAGCTGTATGGAAAAAAATAGCTATGCATCTATAAGTTCATAGAAAGGTATCTTTAAATTCTTACTCTAACAAGAAATCATTTTCTGTACATATATATAACAGTTCTTAAATCAAATATTCTCTTAAAAACATCAATAATCTTTGAAAGCATAAATAACGGTACTTTAATAAAGAAACATGGATCGCTAGTTATGCTTTGCATAATAATATACATTCTGGTTATGTATGTCAACCATGACATAGCAAATTCTTTACTCTATGATCCTTCAAGGATCTAAATCGGACACTTAACTAGGCTCTATCTCTGCTCTATGAGATTGCCTCTAAAGACAACATGATACCAAGGTTAACGATCATTTTTCCCAGCCATTAACTCATTGTTTGTTTCTTTATAGCTACCATCCAGTCTCTAAATCATGAATTAATCATTTCTCTAAAACTCCGTTCTAGGCTCTTTTCTAAGTTTAAAACTCTATCATACAAAATTTCTTTATTCCTTGAAATCATCAAGATAATTCATAAATATCTCAATTCAATCATATTTATACTCTAACTCTTTATAAATCCATTTAAAAATGAAAACTCTTGAAACTCTAAAATCTCTGGACTCATATAACTTTAGCAATCTGGCCTTAGCATAACTGAAATTGCAAAATCATGTGCAAAGAATCATCTGTTTGTCGGTATTCCGATTTCAAGCTCACATAATATGTATCTGACAGTCTCTACGAATCATACTAAATTTCATACTTCGGAGTATTATGAAAACTGAAATTCTAAGTTCATATTTCAAACTAATATATTTTTCCATATACTTGAAATCTCTAATATCATAATTCAACCACTAGAGTTCATAATTATAAAACTTGGAAATCATATAACATATTTATTTATAAAACTGGGCCATACTCTTGTTTCACATTTCTCTAACATATATAAATATATCAACTGAATATTTAAAAACATTGCTTGAAATCTAAATCTTAAAAGCATAATAATGTCACAAATCTACAAGAACATATCTTTCAAACTGGCATCTTACTGAATCATACATTTGGCAAAAAGTCTCTTCATGAAAATATATAAAACATTTTCATAGTACTTAACACATCAATCATGGTCCCATGGTCTTCTAAAGTACATAATTCATGCTCTTTGTCTAGTTTGCCATACTTTCAAAATCATATATATAATCGTACTTTCATCTCTAATTTCATATTTAACAATCATCATGCTTAAACATACTTATAATGCTTAAAAGTAAGGCCATGAGTTTGAACCCACTCATCATTTGGAGCCGGGAGTATGTGGATATCACCAATTTGACCTTGAGAGTTTGGAATGGCACCAACAACTGCCATAGAGCAATATAGACTCATGATCAAACTTTAATCACCTCTAGATAACTCTAAAACAACTCTAATGACATTGGGGGAATACCCCCATTTGACAACAATGAGAAACAAAAATACCCATAGCATAAAACATGAAATGGAGAGGAAGGAGATAGCAAAAACTAACAAACCCTTACCTTTGATCTTGGAAGGGGAAAAATTTATGTAGAAGAGAGAGATGAGTGGTTGGGAGAGAGTTGGAGAAGAAGGGTTTCGAATATAACGGAGGGGATCTCAAAAATAGGGTTTAAAAAAAGGTGTAGGGTCTAGTGAAAATGCGTCGTTTCAAGTACTGTTTTGTCTCGAGGTGCTCGCCACAGTAAGATTTACTTACTGCAGTGAGCCAGTCAAAGTAACCACTTATTGCAGCGAACAGGAACATAGGTGGCTGCAGCGAGCCTTCTGACCTGTTTGTTTGCTACATCGAGGTTAACTCGTTGTAGTAAACCTGTTCTGCAGAATTCTACAGTAACAATACTCAAACTCCATCCCTTGGCCCTTCCTGCATCTGAGGCCTTCTTGCTACAAGGGTGGGTTCCCAGGGAACCCTAGGGCCATACTGAACTTGTCTAGGGACACGTGTACATGGGGTATCATACTTTCATGATCCAACATTGTATAGATCCATTGTGGGCAGCCTGCAGTACCTTGTGATAACCAGGCCTGAAATAGCATACTCAGTGAATAGGTTATGTCAGTTTATACAAGCCCCACTTGTCACGACCCGACTTGGGCGGCAAATAAAAAATCCCATCCCTATGTAAGCCTTCTGGGTGGCATATCTCTATACATACATACTTTATCGTAAAATAATACTTCAAATATGATTTTCTTCTAAATCAATATCAATTTCTCTAATTAAAACATAATATTTGAATTCATAAAACTATAAATACTTAATACCCAAACTTTGAAAACTTCTAGGCCAAAATTGTTGATCATGAAATCCTAAACTGATTTATCATATGATATAAATACGAAAACCTGATTAATCTTTAAAACTAGATTATCACTACTTAGCTAAGCTATTGTATAATTAAATCAAGATTAGTGATTGAAATCCATACTTTGATTCTAATAACATATGCGGAAATACATGAACTTTGAAATTGACTATAATGTCTTAAAACACATGTGTGGCTTGAATCCTGCCTGCAAATCTACTATAGCTCTCTAAACTAACAAAAGCCTAAAATAAGCCTTACAACAATGTAAAGCTCACCAAATGGTAGCTGCGGCTACTAGACCGGTCACGTAAAGATATCTGCACCTACAACTATAAGAGGACGAGAGAGGGTTGGGTCAACGCACCTAATGAGTGAGCTCTCGCCTATCACTCATATGGGACAACTAAGGAATATACATATAATATCATGCATGCAACAATCATAATCATTTGATATTTAATTACATAGCTATGTAAGAAAACATTTCTCATTCCATAAATTCATGAATAAACAATTGTAAACTCACAAGTAACATGAAATCATTTTAACTAAAGTGTGGCAGAGCCTAGACAAATAGTATCTGCTAAGCTGAATAAATATATATATATAATAACCAAAATCTGTAAAATCAAATAATCCCTGTCGGATGAGCTGTGGATACTAACTAGGTCTCGTTTATGTATCTGCTGTGGGGTGAAATTGTTCTCTGACGGACAACTTGGTACCAAGGTTAACGATCTCATACAGCCGTTAACTAATTATCTATTTCCTGATCTCTACTGTCTAAACTAGTTTGACAAAATCCATAGCTGAAAAATGGGTACTCTGTCCCTAGAAAACAGAGCCCTTAAATTCTTAGTATACTGGGAGTTCTAAATTCATATAACTCTAACAATTTGACTTTAGCATAACCATGGCAATGAAAATCATGCCCAGGGGATCACCCATTTATAAGCAACCTAATCTCAAGCCCATAGAATTTGTATCTGGTAGTTGTTAAGAATCATACTGAATTCCATACCTCTTGATACCATAAAACTGAAGTTCCAAATCCAAATCTTAAACTATCATATCTTTTTATATATTGGATAAATATAAAATCATAGGTTAATACACTGGGGTGTTAAATCATGAAAACTCTAAAATCGTATAACATATTTATCCTTAAAGCTAGGCCATACACTTGTTTCACATTTCTCCAATATATATAAATATTTTAACTGAATATTCTAAAAATATAGTTTGAAATCTTAAAACTTGAAATCGTAGTGATATCAAAGAAATCCATAATACATATTCGATAAAATAGTCATCTTGCTTTGATACATAATGTATTAATAAATCTTTTCTCAAACATATAAAACATTTTTCATAACACACAACATAACAATCATGGTCCCATGGTTTTGTAAAACTCATTCTTCCATGCTATCATCATGAATCAAAATTTATCTAGCTTAACAACATGTAAAGTCATATTCTATACTTTTTTCCATCTCAAATTTCATATTTTTCAAATATCATGCATCAAACATAATCATAATAGTTAAAATAAGGTCATGAGTTTGAATCCACTCACCATTTTGAGCCGAGAATATGTGGGCACCACCAACTTGACCTTGAGAACTTGGAATGACACCAACAACTATCATAGAGCAACATAGACCCAAGATTAATCTCCGTTAATCTGTAGACAACTCTTAAAACAACTCTAACAATGTTAGGGGAGCACCCCCACTTGACAATAATGGAGACAAACAACAACCCAACATGGGAGAGGAAGAACATGGAGGAAACTAACATAAACTAACAACAAACACTTACCTTTGATCTTGGGGGAATGAAGATTTGATGTTAGATTGAGTGGAAAATAGTGGAGAAGGGTTTGGAAGGAGAGGGTTTTGAAAATGGAGAGGGGAGCTCAAGTTTAGAGGTATATAAAGGGGGTAGGGGTTCATTTATTAAAACTATGTCATTTTACATTGTGCTGACATCAAACACATTCGCTGCAGTGACTAAAGCTCCCTGCAACGAACCTGGAGAAATTACAACAACTCCCTGCAGCGAGCCTCCTGGCTCGCCTGCTCGCTACAGCGAATATAACTCGCTGTAGCAAGGATGTTGTGCAGAATTATGTAGCAACAGCAATAGCACCCAAAGTGGTTTGGCATCTGGATTGTCTCAACACTCACTTTACTCTCCATTAACTTTAAAACACAAATGTAAATAAGGAAATACCCCCTATTTAGATTCAAGTAAAATATCACAAAAATTAAAATTCCAACAAATCAAAATCTAAATTTTGGGTTTTAGTTCAGATCCGAGAATCGTCAAGATTTTCTAAACTTGTAGGCTAAAAATGAAACGTTTAAGGACTTCATAAAATTCATTAAAAATCACTTTTTAACTTATTTTCCTTTGGGGAACAATTACCAGGACTTTTGATTCCAGTAATGTTGCTATATCATATAGCCCTTCAAGGAGGTGTAGGGTCCAGACTTAGCAAAATTTAGGACCTGACAGCATGGGTGGGTCCCGAGAAACCCCAAGGCCATATACGGAACTTGTCTACTGACACTTGTACCTGGGGCATTACACCACTAGAATCATATTGGATTGCAATGAAATGAATTTTAAGGTACTTGTGTGATACAACTTCTTTTGGCCTTGACATGGGAAATTCCTCCAATTTAGCTGACAAGGTATACAGACTTAGATTGGGGTTTTGGCCTTGATAATATGGGAAGTCCGCAATTGGGTTTTGTGTATTCCTTAGACCAAATTTTATCTCTTGGTCAACTAGAAAGCAAAATTTAGTTTCTAGGAGCAGCACTGAGGTTGAATATCATGGATTAGCCTTACTTACAGCTGGGTTGTTGTGGGTTTCCACATTACTGAATGAGCTTAGAGTCCCAAGCACTTTGAACTGGACTTGCATTTTGTAAGAGATCATGTAATTAAATGTCACATTACGGTATCGCATATCCCTGCTCATGATCAATTAGCAGATATTTTGACTAAGCCTATCAGTTCTACTATCTTCACTAACTTTAGAAACAAACTTAGGATTGAGGATGCTTAATACCTGAGTTTGAGGGGGGATGCTAGAGATAAGGGAAGTTAGCTATGTAGTTAGAAGTGATTACTGTTAGTTAATAATCATTTGGTAAACTCATAGCTCATGATAAAGCTAATGCCACTTGTATATATTGTGTATCCCTATAATGCTTTCACACAAGTAATGAATATCTCTCGGTGAAGCTGCAATCCCAATTTTGTCTACTCTTCTTCTTCTTCGTTTTCTGTTTCTTGCTTATCTAGCCTCTGGTCCGGATACCTTTCACTCACAAACTTTTAAAATGGTAGAGATGGGCCCAAACCTTTTTTTTATTTTCAAAGACCCAAATTTTTTTGAATGTGCATTATCTTTTTGCCTTTTTATTACAATTTTATCTATAGTTAATAGAAAATAAGTGCACTATGTCTTTTAAACTTTTATTATGTACAACTTAATATCCTGAACTAAAAAGCAATATGCAATTTGATATCATAAAGTTTATTAAACATGCATTATCAGACAAAAATCTAATACAAAGGCCTATTTTCATTGGTGAAAAAATTATAGAAATCAATTTATACTTTCCTAAAATTCTATCAATAACTTATACATAACCTATAATTTTTTAAGGGTATTATATATATATATATAATCCACAGGTTTAAATTCTGAAAACAATCTCTCCACAATGTGTGAATAAGATTGCGTATATCTATTCTTTTTAGACTTGTGCATTGAGCCATCCTTTTTTTAAAATATGCTATTTTATATACTTATCTTTCCATTGGCATAAGATTAGAGGCAAGTCAAGGAATTTTTATCGAAATTAATTTAGGTCTAAAATTATTTTACCTGCATGGATTAAACGGAATTTATGATGTCTTCCCTTCTCTCCCCCTAACTCTTAATATTTTGGGTTAGGTAGAGGAGAGGAGTATAATTTGGAAAGGGGAGAGAAAATAGAGATCGAGCGCTAGTATGATTACTTACTATCCAGAGGATCTGTCATCTAAGCCAAGCCTCGATCGCTCTACTCTGGCATTACCCGTTATTCTTGGGGTCCCGCATGTGCATAACGTTGGATCTCCAATTTGGTAGCCGAAAACACTAATAAAAAATATGTGAAGCGATCTACTTTGAATTAAAAGCATAACAAATCACAGTCCACATTTCTATATATAATAAAGAGTTTAATTATTTTAACATTATCATTTTAATTATGTATTATCGCATCAATAAATAGTTAAACCCAATACACATTATTTAAAAAATCATACAAATGGAATGATTTTATTAGAAGACAGTATGATTCTTTTCATTATTAGTATATTAAAATTAAACTCTATAATAAGTTATTAATTGAAAAATTTTCATTATTGGCAACATCAAATATATTGACAACTAGCAAAAAGCAATTTTTTAACGTATTGTCAACATCATTTAATTTATATTAATGATTGATTTACTTGGCTAAGGTAAACCAAAAATTTGGATTCTATGCACATTTCTTGTGAGTGACGGTGGACCACGCATCGACGTGCCTACCAGTTTGATGGTATCATATTTTATAAGAATTGTTTTGTATAAATACAAATAAAGTATATCTTATATTTAACACTAATAAATTAATAGGGTCGAGAAACAATTGAATGCAGTTTAAATAAATAGGATGACACTCGATTTTATTGAGCATGTATTTAAATACTAAAGCTAGTAGATTTATACGCATTTAAGAATTCATTAGTTATGTAATCAGGCATATATAAAAGCAAAGAGATGTTCCCGAGGCGACTCAATAAAAGCAAAATTTATTAAAGGGGGATCAGATCGGATTTTGAATAAGAGTAATGCTCTGTGACTTGGAAAAAGATAAATTACATCTACCTCCCTTGAGATCATTTAATATTACACTTTAACCCTTTTGAGAGCCGTTTTGTGAGCGTCGTCGCTATTGGTGTGGTGTCACTTTGGCGATTGGCGATGAAGAAGTGTAGTAGAGATATTTTGGGGAGATGAAAGAATTAGGGCCGACTAGGTTGGGGGAAAAGGAAACTCCAGGCCAATTTTTCTTTTAAAACAATAAACGGTAGTGTTTTGGTAAAAATGGTGTACCCACCACTAGGTACGCATGCCCCGCCGTACCCAAACGTATCCAATTTTTTTTGCAAAAAAAAAAGGGTGATGGGCACATACTTATGCTTTAGGGTATGTTTGTGAGTTGGGATTTTGGAGGGAAGGGGAGAGGAAGGAAGGATTTGCAGTGGTTGCATCTATAGTGAGAGGGAGACCTGGCTAGCTCAGTGGTGGCTTGCTCGGCTTTGAGAATGGCGTCGGTGCATGGGGTAGCTACGCTGAGTCAACCTTTGACGTGAAGAGGGGTGGATGGTTGTGGTGGTGATGTGATTGTGTTCCGTAGCATGCGCCAGTGCTTGGAGCTTATGTTGGTTGGGCTGTTGAGGATGACAGCCAACAATGAAACACGTGAAGGGATGAGACCATTCTTGATTTTTTTTCCTTGTTTCTGTTATAATGTGGGTTAATTTTTGTTGAATATCTTTGGTTATGTCTTGGATTTGAAGCATTGTGCTGGTTGTTTAATTGTTGTGATTGGGGAGAAGAGATGGGAGAACAGTTCGTGTATGGAAAGGAGAAGATGGCTTAGGTTAAAGGGCAAAATAGACATTTCATTTTTGAGCGAAACAGAGTTAGCATCTATTAGGCGTGAGAAGAGGTGAGTGTCAATTTACAAACTAGAGGGGTGTGTAATATTGAAAGACTTTAGGGGAAGAAGATGTAATTTGTTCTTTGAAAAATGATAGCATGAATACACATGAATGTGAAAATAACTATTTGAATTCTTGTATGACAAATCAAAGACGAATAATATTTGATGATTTAATGGCACATATTCGTGGTAAGAACTTCCATATGAGAAGCTTTGAAGCCATATATATTTATCTTTTGAGTAAAAACTAATCAGATGCAAACAATATAATATAGTGTGATTTTTATTGAATTGGATTAATTTAATTTTTAAATCCAGCCAGTTCAATCTAATCCAATTGTTATCGCCTTGTCGGTTTCAATTGCTTCAATTTTGTTGAAGTACTAATGATTAATTTACTAAATTAAAGTCATTTTTTATTAATTAAAAGTTTTGATAAAAATTAAAAATTGAACCAATTCAAATAAGGCATGTCATTAAGTTTTTCAAAATATAATCAAAGTGAACTGCTTCCAACTAAATAAATAAAGGGCAGTATTATTAATACTTATGGATATTGAACATCGTATCGACTGATATTCCATTCATGATTGAATAAGACGTGGACCTCATTTAGAAAAGATGTGAGTCAATACCCATAATTCATGAGTACAATCACTATTTTCCATAAATAAATCCAATCAAATCAAATTGAATCTGAAAAAAAAAGAAAAAGAAAAGGGTTGACGTAGGAGTGAAGCACTCACCGAGCTACCTAACTATCTCATGTTTTTTTCGTAGACTTTTTAAGCATAACATTATTTGAACTGATGTTACAAGATGGTTAGAGATCAAATCTAGTGAGTTTTATACCATGAGGAGGCTAATTCCTGCTTCCAACGCTAAATACTTTAAGTTTTCCTTTAAAAAATAAAAAAATTATTTAAGCATCTAAAAAGTAAATATTTATTAGAACATCTATTTTTATTATCATTATATATAATAGTGGTAATAGTGATAAAACTAAATGTCTCAATTTTTAGGGTTTTAAATAACACTACTCTTTAAGAAATATAAAGGCATATCATCAAAAATATTGTTAGAAAGTGAATCCCAGCTTTTATTTCAATTCATCTTAGCGAAAAATAGTAGAAGCAATATTACTCTTTTTTATTTTTTTTAACCTCCTCTATCTATATGGGACCGTTGGTA
The DNA here is from genome assembly GCA_031216125.1 of Dalbergia cochinchinensis. Lineage (NCBI taxonomy): Eukaryota > Viridiplantae > Streptophyta > Magnoliopsida > Fabales > Fabaceae > Dalbergia > Dalbergia cochinchinensis. The sequence goes on from CM062372.1 coordinate 12,358,642, forward strand.
ATTACAAATAAAAGTCTCTCTCTCTCTCTATCTGTATATATATATATATAACACATCACTTCTTTTCGCGGTCATCATATTAGCAAGTTGAAGAGTGCTTCTAGTGAAGAACATACACTCCTTTCCTTTGCTTACCCAGAAACGGAAAAATCTCACCCATGGCAACTCCCTCTTTGGTCTTAGCTGCTTTGAGAAGGTAATGGAAGTAGCAACCTTCGCCTCCTTTTGCATATACTATGTATAATATAGTCTTATTGATGTTAGAACTACAAGCTAGCTAATTAATAACATGTATATATAACATGCTCAAATTGTTTAATAGGCTTGAAGGGAAGGTGGCCCTGATCACAGGTGGTGCTAGTGGAATCGGTGAAGCCACTGCAAGACTCTTCTCAAAGCACGGAGCCAAAGTGGTGATAGCTGATATCCAAGACAACTTGGGCAACGCTGTTTGCAGAGACTTGGATACACCATCTTGCTATGTCCATTGCGATGTGAGAAAGGAAGAGGATGTTGAAAGGGCTGTGAACACGGCGGTTTCCGAGTATGGCAAACTAGACATCATGTTCAACAACGCGGGCATAACAGGTGTCAACAAGACCGAGATACGCGACAACCAGAAACATGAGTTCGAGGAAGTGATCAATGTTAACGTGGTTGGTCCCTTTTTGGGAACAAAGCACGCTGCAAGGGTCATGATCCCTGCTAGAAGGGGAAGCATAATCAACACGGCTAGTATTTGTGGTTGTGTAGGTGGAGTGGCTTCACATGCTTACACGAGTTCAAAGCATGCTGTGGTGGGGTTAACCAAAAACACAGCGGTGGAGCTTGGACAGTTTGGTATTAGGGTGAATTCCGTGGCACCTTATATTGTTGCCGCCACACCTTTGGCACAGAACTTCTTTAATTTTGATGAGGAAAAAGGCCTCGGGATTTATGCCAACCTGAAAGGTACTAATCTTATGCCAAAGGATGTGGCTGAAGCTGCTCTTTACTTGGGAAGCGATGATTCCAAGTATATAAGTGGTCACAATCTTGTGATTGATGGAGGGTTTACCGTAGTGAACGCTGGGTTTTGCTTGTATGGGCAATCCGCGTGAAACTTTGGTTCATTTAAAAGTAGTGTTATTCGTACTATTTTTTAAATTTATCTTAGGCTCACAGTAAGAGAGAGACACAAAGTATTGGATCATAATCAATTTTTCTTCTTCAACGTCTACCATTTTGTGTCTTTCTCTTCCATTGTGAAGTTACAGTAAATTTAAAAAATAAATACAAATAACATTGCTATTCATTTTATATAGTCATGTCATTCTATTCTATAGTTGTTCGTATTTTCGGTGTTTGCTGACTTGTTTTGGCAAGTATCTGTCCAAGATGATGTCGCTATAATAACTGCAGGGAGGGCGCACCCTTCGCATATCGATGTGCTTCTTTCTGTAATAAGATCAAAATTGTATTTTGTTATTTTTAATCAATTGGAGGATATATTCTCTTCGTACTTGAATAATTATCCAATTTTAAATACCACTTGAATTAAGAAAATAATTGAAAAAATATCAAAATTAGAAATAGTTAAAAGTAATTTATTGAATTGCCATTTCAATTTATGATTGAACATTTAATATTATGTTTTTCTTTAATTACAGGCTATGCAATAACACACACACACACACACACACACACACATATATATATATATATATATATATATATATATATATATATATATATATATATATATATATATATATATATATTGCAAGGTATCCGAGACTTATGCAATTGGAGGAAAAACACTTCAAGAAAGGGTGAAGGAGATGAGTGACATTCAAGAGAGTTGTGATCGTACGTATTGATTGATGGATTGAGAGTGATGCAGAGGCTGCTATTTATACATTGTGATTATTGATGACTAACTTCCATTAACAAGCTGATCTACTATTAACAAATTGAACTTTCTAGCTAATAAGCAAGCTAATAATAGAATAACTATTCCATAACTGTTATGATTCAATTTAAAAACGTGATCGACACATGAGAAATCTCATTCTCACGCAAGCCTTGTGACCTGTTAACTGTTTCTATATACATGCTCTATTTATAAAAACCAGAAAATTTTTCTTTTTCCACATATAAGCCACTTATTCTCTAAATTCAAAATAATCAAATTAATTGAAATAATCATATATGCAGTTTCATAATGGGTCTCTGAGGTCTGAAATCATAATACCTCGCATAAAAATATAAGTTGCTCTATTTCAAAAGTCCATTAAATTAATACAAATATATATTTAAATACAAAAATATGAATATACCATCATAGTATGCCAAATGCAAAACATGATCTAAGGTCCAAAATCATACCTGCATCTATACTGAAGTACTCTAAATCAAAATAATAGCAAAACTCACCAAGTGAAATCTAATGCTGCTGGGAGAAAGGGGATTGAAGAGAATCTATAACAACTACTTTATTTGTAAAAAACAGGAGAAAGAGAAAAAGGTGGGTTTTGTAGTTTTGTTATCAAAACTCAGTGAGTTGATCCTCACTTGAAACCCCATTCCATGGGACACCAAAGAACAATGCATAAAATCATAATAACATCATTAATACTCAAAATTGTTCATAGTCAATTATGCACATATGCTTATACATACATTCCAATTGTCATGTGACAACTCAAAACAATTCTCTTAACTTGCTTTCATACCTGAAATTATGCAAGATGATAGTATAGTAGCTCCTAGAGAAACAATAATCTCTACTTTGTGAGTACCCAATTCCTCATGAATAAGGGCCTCTAATTAAGATCTTAATGTTTCCTCGTGAACTGCATCTCTCGTGGACTAATCTATCATATATATATATATATATATTTGCCCCTCATGGGTCTTGGTACCAAGGTTAACAATCAATTCCCGTCGTTAACTTGCTAGCTGTTTTTCTATAACTACCATCTAAACCAATTAGATATATTCATCTATACATACATATTTTTATACGTATTCAAATCATTATTTATAAATTCAAAAGAAAACGCGTTCTTCAAGTTATTTTTATGCTAGAATCATATAAACTTATAGTATTGTCTATTGATCATGGCATAGTCATGTTTCTATTCTGATCCATGGTGCTCCACCAGTGCCAGACACGGGTCTCAATGGGGAATTCAAGGTTTTGTTCCAGTGGGTGCCAGACACGGGCCTCACCACATTGAACAATCATATCTTTAAAGCCCTTTTTTAATTTCCTGTGAGCTCTGAATCCCTATAACTCTAACAGTTTGACCTTAGCATAACTGTGACTATGAAATCATATATAATGATTTCAAGCTAACAGAATATGTATCCACCAACTGTTCTGAGTCATACAAAGATTCATGCTCTAAAATTCTTTTATGTCTGAACTTCTGGATTATTTTTCATCAACAATAAACTCGTAGTACTTTGAGAGCTCTAAATCCACCCGATTCTAACAGTCTAACCTTAGCATAACCGTGGCTATGGAATCATGTCCAAAGGATCACCCTGTGTAGACATCTAAGATTCCATACCTCCATAGAGCATGTAGCCATCAACTATTCTGACTCTCATGAAGATTCAAGCTCTAAATCCTTTTGATTGATTATCTAAAACATATCTTAAGTATCAAGCTTTCATAATTAGAAAATTCAATGTCATGCTTCAAAATAGTAAAGCTTGCAATCGTAATTCCATTTTCCTCTCTAAACTGTATATCTAGGTATAAAACCATTTCATATATGTAAATCAGTTTCAGAATCCATTATAACAACCATAAAAGCCTATAATAATTACATATATCATCAATTCTACGTAAAATCAGTATAACAAATATGATCCCATGAGTTTTATCAAAAACCAGTTTCATGCTTTAAAACCTGGAGTTCTAAAATATATGAATAAATAGAAATCTCAAACTTTTTTTTTGCAAAATCTCTAAAATCGAACAGTAAATGATATCTTCATGAAAATAATTCTAATGCTCAATATACAGATTACAAATGCGAACTCACTCACTTGGAAGGGTGAACGGTGAAGACTTTTACACCAATAGTAACAATAAGACTCTTAGAAGTAGGAGAGATGGTAATTCTGATACAGAATCAATAGAACTCTAAATCAACCTCTAAATAGCTCAACTTCTTCCTAACATAAAGAACGAACTCCTCTTCTTTGATAGATATGAGAATCACCCTAAGAACCCTAGAGAATCAAGGAAAAAGAGCAAAACCAAGAGAACAACATACCTTAACACCTTGAAGGATGAAGATTCCAAGCTGTACTTGAAGAAATTGGAAGAAAATGGAGTTTCTGGGGTGAAAACCATGTTTTCTAGGTGAGAGCTCATATTTGGGGGGTGTTTGGTGCGTTTGGAATGGTCTGGACCTTAAAATGAGGATTTTTATAATTCGCTGATCGCCGACGATTCATGAGCAACCGCAGTCAGCTCATCAGAGAGCATAAAATCATCCCTTGCACCGCCTTACAATTCTCTGGTCGCTACAGCGCTCAGCACTCTCCAAAATGCACTTATTTACATTTACTAATTTTACTCTCCATTAACTTTAAATCATAAAGGTAAATAAGGAAATACCCTCCATTTGGATTCAAATAAAATATCAGAAAAATCAAAATCAAAATTTTCGATTTTAGTTCAAATCTGGGAAATCTCACGATTTTTTAAACTCATAAGTTAAAAATGAAATATTTAAGGGTTTCATAAAATTCATTAAAAATCATTCTTCAACTCATTTTTCCCTAGGAAACCATTAGCAGGACTTTTGATCCCAAGATTATGACTCTACCATAGAGCCTTCCAAGGACGTGTAGGGTCTAGACTTAGTGAAATCCAGGACTCGAAAGATAAGTAAAGGTGGCTAGTATTATTTCTAATTCAAAAAAAAATTTCTATTCCTTTTATTTAAAACTTGGGATATTACAATAACTAACAATTTACTATTTTTAGGCTTATGTCCTAGCTATATCCCCCCTCAAACTAAGGGAAGTGATGTATGTTCACAACCCTTAGTTTTGCTTCTGAATTTGTCAAAAGCAATAACTAATACATTTTTGGTAAGTAGATCAGCAACTTGGTCCGAGGTTGGAATATGCTACACATGGACTTTATGTTGAAGCAATTTGTTTCTGATAAAGTGGCAATCAAGCTCAAAATGCTTAGATCTATTGTAGAACACTAGATTGGAAGCCAGTTGCACAGTTACTTGGTTGTCATAGAAAATCACTGGATCGCAAACACAGGTAAGATGCAACTCAAACAAGAAGTTTTGCAGCTATAGAATTTCAATTAGAGAGGCTACCATGCTTCTAAACTCAGCTTTAGTACTGCTTTGGGATATGGCTTGTTGTTTCCTACTGCTTCAGCTCACTAAAGTCGGCCCTAGGTGAAGGCAGAACCTAAATATGGATTTCCTATCATCAATATCTAAAAATATTGTAAACCAATATGCAAAATATTATAAAATGGAGTTGAGATTTACTGTTATTATTAGAAAATGGAGTTAGAAAATTATAAATGTGTGTTATAAAAAGTTGTAAATCAATACATAAAAAGTTGTAAACTAGTGCGTAAAAAGTTATAAACCAATTGAGGACACATACTAAACAAGTTCAGGATTGAATATGAAATCATATAGAAAAGTTATAAACCAGTATGCACAATATTATAAACTTTTTGCATACTGGTTTACAACTTTTCATAACACGCAATTATAATTTTTTAACTCCAGTTTCCGACAATAACAGCAAATCTCAGTTTCTACCAGACTTATTCTCAATTTTTTTGTTACTAAACAAATTCTAAAAAAGGAAATAATAACTCATGTCTTGGAGCATAAGCCATAAACACATTAAAAATCAAATAGAATGAGCTAAACCTTCGTGCATGAGAATTAGTTTTGTGTCCTGTCGACAAAACTTGATTTTCCTTCTTCTTCCTACTGTGAGCGACTGATTTACAATTAATTGAGTTTACAACTTTTTGCATTTTAGTTTAGAACTTTTTATGTACTGATCTATAACTTTTTACGCACTGGTTTACAATATTTTGCATAAACTTATTGCATACTGATTTATAAATTTTTGCATATTAATTTATAATATTTTGTATACTGATTTACAACATTTTGCATATTGATTTATAACTTTTTTGCATATGATTTAACATTTAATCCTGAACTTGCTTAGTATGTATTCTCAGTTGATTTACAACTTTTTGCATACTGGTTTAGAACTTTTTATGTACTGGTTTACAACATTTTGCATACTGTTTACAACTTTTCATAACATATATTTATAATTTTTTAACTCCAGTTTTCAACAATAACAGCAAATCTCAACTCCTAGTAGAGTCATTTTCAATTCGTTTTATTGCTAAAAAAATTCTAAGAAAAGAAATAATGATCACCCATATCTTGGAACATAAGCTACAAACATATTAAAAATCAAATGGAATGAGCTAAACTTTCATGCATGAGGATTAGTTTTGTGCCCTGGCAATAAACCTTGATTCTCTTCTTCCTTCTCTTGTAAGCAATGACAAACGAGAGAGAGAAATGTGAGAAAGAGGGAGAAGGCTAAAGCTTTTGGAGGATGTTAGATGACAGAGAGAAACAAGACACATAGAGAGAATACAAGTTTTTCTCATTTCCCATTTTATCCTTCCACATAAAAACTTTAGTTTTGTCTTTTAGTGTGGTGTAAGCGTGTGGTGGAAGTGGGGTGGTGTGCATTTGTCATTACTCAATTTATTAAGGGGGGAGCCTATATCCTTATGCGGCATCACTTCAGTAGCAGTTTTTAAGAGTGTCCCCAGTAAAGATCGGATCAATTTTGAATAAGAATAATGCTCCATGGCTTGAAAAATACTAGTATGAATACACGAATGTGAAAATAACTATTTAAATTCTTGTATGACAAATCAAAGATGAATAATATTTATGATCTAACAGCACATATTCGTCGTAAGAACTTTCATATGAGACGCTTTCAAGCCATATATATTTTTCTTTTGAGTAAAAACTAATCAGATGCAAATAATATAATTGTCACAACTAGGATCACGATGGGGACAGCGAAAAAGAATTTTGTTTTGAACATTATGGAGTCACCACCAAGTTTATTTAAATTAGAAAAAAGTGGAAAAACCCATTTATTTAAAGAAATGATCTTTAAAACTAGATTTGAATTCGAGAGTCGATTATGCATAGGGAAGCGTAATAATTTAATCATACGCACCCCTAGTACACCAGTCCTCAGACAGTACTTTAGTAAGTTGTGCAAATTAATTAATAACCTTCAAAATTTCTTTTTAAATATAAAACGACAATACAAAATATTTACAATCAAATAAATAATTTATGAAAATTTAATTTTGGCTTGACAATGTCACTTGCTCCTACGTATCCCTTGGTACAATGGGAAACTCAAAGTCACGTAGTTCTATAAAAAAATATTTATGAGTTGGCAGATTTAAATTAAAAAGATGAATCAAAATAAAAAAATATTAATTAATTTTAATTTTAACAAAAAAAAGAAATTTTGATTATTAAATCAATGAAAATTCATTTGTGTACAGAATTCAAGTTGGCACTAGGCCATTCAATGAATCCTTATGATTCAACAATAGGGAAGATAACACTTGCTATTCGACTACCATTATTGAACATCGCACAAATGTAGAAGATTTTTTTTTAAAAAAATACTATTTATTAATAAAAAAGAAAAAACACATTTTTTTATTTCATTTTTTTAGACAAAATCTTAATTTTAACAGGAACTGACAAAGTTAATTCATAAATATAAATACATAATTAATTTAAGTAAAACACATGACGTAGGAAAATAAACTAAAAAAAAATTAATTCACAGTTACACAATTAACTTAACCAAAACACATAAACATATGAAATAATTAAACTAAAAAAGAATAAACACAAATATATAATTGATTCAAGCAAAACACCAAAAATAATAAAACTAAAAAACAACAATTAATTCATAAACACCATTACCTATTTAATTTAAACAAAACACATAAACATATATAGTAATAAAACTAAAAAAACATAATTAATTCATAAACACTATTACATAATTAATTTAAGCAAAACACATAAATATAAAATAATTAATACCAAAAAAAATAAAATTAATTCATAAACATAAACACATAATTAAAAAAAACATATAAAAACAATTAAAAAAATAAGGATCCTAATTACTATTTTCCCTTTTTTTTAACCATTTTAATTAAAAAAAACACATTGGCACTAAATTCATTCAAAATAAAAACAACCAATTAAATTTTTCCTTTTTTTTAAAAAAAGTAAAATTCGCTCAAAATCAAAGCAGCAATTAAATCATTCTTTTTTTATTTTTTAATTATATTCAAACAATCTAAAATCATTACAAAAAAAAAACAACACAAACTCTTTTTTTTTTAGTAAATCACACTATTCAAGTATTCATTATAAACCAAATTAAATAAAATCTCTTTTTTAGATCACAACAAACTCAAACTCAACAAACGGGACCAAAGACTTAAAAGAAACACTAATCAAATAAACACAACCCATATCCATCTCTAAAATCTAATCTAACAAAATAAAAATGACACTAACAATAATAATAATAAATTAAAATTCCCATCCCTACCCTCACACACACAACTCCCTCTCACACTTGTCCCTTATCTCACCAACACACACACAAAACATTCACTCTCTCTCACACGGCACACACTCTCTCACCCACACACAACTCACCCTCTCACTTTCACATTCAACTTTTCTTGTTTTCTCTCACGCACACACGCATCTCTCTCTCCCTTTCTCTAACACAATAACACACATTCACAAAAGAAAAGAGCAAAGAACAAAAGAAAAGAGCAAAGAAGGGTGGTCAACATGTAAGGGTGGCCATCGTGGTTGGGGAAGAGAGTGAGGGGCTGCTGCTATGGAGGATGCGGCTAGGGAGTGGGGTGGCGGTTCGTGGTCGCTTGGGGTGCGGTGGTTCGATTGCGGCATAGAGAGAAGGTGGTGGTTGTAGGTTGACGGAGAAAGGGGAATGTGCGGCTGGGTTCGGTGGTGAAGGGATTCGAGGATCCGCGGCTAGGCATGACGGTGGAGAAGGCTGAGATTGGAGCTCGTGGAGAGGAGGAAGAGTCGCGATTGTTAGTGCAGAGGGGTTGGAGGAGATCGAGGCGATCTCGCGATGGGGGGGTTGCGGGTTCACAGTGGCTTAGGGGGCTGGCCACAGTGGTCTCATGCAGCACTGGAGTGGTGAGCAATGGATCTGATGGTCAGGTGAATGGTTTGCAACCTTTTCTGATGGGCTCTGGCATGGTGGTGGTTTTAGTGGTGTTGTGGAGTGAAGATGATGTGAGATGAGGAGTAGTTGCAGTGGTGGCTGAAAAAGTGAGAGGATGGAAGAGGCATGGCATCGATGAGGGCTGGAGTGAAGGAAGTTGGGATTTAATGGCAGTGGAGGGTGGAATGATGGTGGAGCTTTGCGTTTGATAGGGGATGGGGAACAAGAGGGAGAGGGAGAGGAAGAAGAAGATGATGGAGGCCGCGGCCTCCTTGTCCCCTTTTAGTCCTTTTTTTATTTTCTTTTTGATGATAATAATATTCTTGCTGTTGTTATCACCTTATTTTCTTCTTGTTGTTGGACTCAATTGCTGGTTCTCTTCCTCAACTTGTTGCTGGATTCTTGTATATTTGCAGGCTCTTATGTATTTCTCTCTATTACTGTGTATCTCTTGTGATTTCTCTCTATGTTTTAAAAATCCTGCTCTCTCCGACTAATCCTTAAACAATAAATTTATATCTGTAGCTCTCTGTTGACCAAAACAATTTTCGCAGGTTGGTTGTAGTGTGATCCCAACTCATTACCGAAAGAAACTTCAGCGTTTTACAAGTAGTGGAGATGAACATCATGATGATGTTCTCCACCCCTTATCCCCATGCTTCACGAGCCTATCTCGGCGAAAAAAGAGAACGTAGCAGTAGGGAAAGGAGAGAACCCATGACTCCTCTATCTCCCTTTTTTATTTTTATTTATTTATTTTACAAAACAATACGAAATGGCAGCTTCCTTTCCAATTTTTTTTTTGGACAAAAAAGAAATGGGCTAAAATGGATGGACCTAACACAAATGGACCAAGACCAATTTTTGGGAATCATGCTAATAAAACTAGGCTGAAATAATAAATTAGACTCTTTTTTCCTTTTTTTTTGAAAATAAAAACAAGTAGCAAACCTTTTTTTTTTCAAAAGAAAAACTTAATGATCCTGTAATGAAACATACAAATTAAATGTAAATTTTTGGATTTTTTTTATTAAAGTCCGAATAAAATTGGGTGTTCACAATAATACAGTGTGATTTGTATTGAATCAAATTAATTTAATTTTTAAATCCAGCAATTCAATCTAATCCAATTGTTATCGCCTTGTCGGTTTGAATTAAATGAACTTCGTTGAAGTACAAATGATTAATTTACTAAATTAAAAGTCATTTTTTATTAATTAAAAATTTTGATAAAAATTTAAAATTGAACCAATCCAAGTCAATCATTTCATTAAGTTTTTCAAAATATAACCCAAGTGAACTGATTCGAACTAAATAAACAAATCCAATCAAACCAAATTGAATCGCAACGGGAAAAAAAAGGGTTGAAGAGTACCGTAAGAGTGGAGCACTAAATTTGAAGACTATTTAGCAGAACATTGTGTGTACTGATATAAGTGCGGGGTCGGTGACTGATTTATAGTGTAATTAAATGATATCAATATGTGATATTGAGTATCAAAATAAATTTGATAGAATTAAATCTACCAAATTGGCACAGCGCAATGAAAATAAATATAAGGATGAATAGTAATTCACGGTCGGACCCACTGATCACTATTTACCATAGCCCACTTGTCACTATTTATGCGGAGAGCACTCAGGAACCGTATTACTATTCTAGTGAATAGTATAATCCGCGTCACTATTCACTAGAGTGGGACCCACTTCACTATTTATTGCATTGGGACCCACATCAATATTCACTCCACTAAAATAGATCAAAAAATCTGCACACCGAATTTTTAACGTGGAAAACCCCGAATACCAGACGAAAAAACTATGGGACAAACTCCAAAAAATATTTCACTATATTCAGGATAATTATACAATATCTTTTCCACACTCTCCAACCCAAGAGGTAAATATAGTGTTTTCCGATGAGAATCCTCCTATTCAAATACTACAATTTTACAATATCAAAGAGTAATAAAGATGATACCTAAAAAAATATTCCCGGTGTATATACTCACACCCTATACTCTCTGAGATTTACTCACACACTCTATTTTTCCTATCACTCTTAGAAAAATAATACACTCTACATTTTTCTCTCGACTACGTAGCTTGTATCTCCACTGCTTCGATACTCCTCCAAGTGCAACCGTTGTCTCTATTTATAGAGGAAGTTTAATGCATGCACAATAATTTATTTACTGTTTACGTATTGAAAATTCTCCTCGATATTGAACTCTTTATGCGTGAATAATAATTTCACTCTTCACGCATTAAAAATTCTCTAAATATTCCCACCTTTCTTCATGCGTAAACAGTATTTTACGGTTTACACAATGAAATTCTTCTCTCCCTGCTGCTTCAAATTTCTCAGCTTCTCTCTCTTTTTCTTTTTTTTTTTCTTTTCTTTTGGCTGGACCCACGATAAGATGGTCAGAGGTAAAATGCAGTGAGTTACATACCTAGAGGAGACTAATTCCTACTTGCAGCGCTAAATACTTTATCTTTTCTTTGGAAATAAAAACAAAACATCTTTTAAGAAATAAAAAATATTATTTAAGCGTATAAAAAATAAATATTGGTTGGAAGACCTACTTTTATTGTCACGGGATATAATGATAGTGATGATAAACTAAATATCCCAATTTTTAGGGATCTAAATAATACTTCTTGTTAAGAAGTACGAAGGGATGTCATCAAAATATTGTTAGCAAGTGAATCCCAATTTTTATTTCAATGCATCGTAGCGAAAAATAGTAGAAGCAATATTTCCCTTTTTTTTTTTTTGTCTATCTATATGGGACCGTTGGTAATTAAATTACAAATAAAAGTCTATATATGTACATCACTTCTTTTCGTGGCCATCATATTAGCAAGCTGAAGAGTGCTTCTGGTGAAGAACATATACACTCCTTTCCTTCGCTAATCCAGAAACGGAAAAATCTCACCCATGGCAACTCCCTCTTTGGTCTCAGCTGCTTTGAGAAGGTAATGGAAGTAGCAACCTTCACCTCTTTTTGCATATACTATATATAATATAGTCTTATAGAAGTTAGAACTATAAGCTAGCTAATAACATGTATATATAACATGCTGAAATTATTTAATAGGCTTGAAGGGAAGGTGGCCCTGATCACAGGTGGTGCTAGCGGAATCGGTGAAGCAACTGCAAGACTCTTCTCAAAGCACGGAGCCAAAGTGGTGATAGCAGATATCCAAGACAAGTTGGGCAACGCTGTTTGCAGGGACTTGGAAACCCCATCTTCCTATGTCCATTGCGATGTGACAGAGGAAGAGGATGTTGAAAGCGCTGTGACCACAGCGGTTTCCAAGTATGGTAAACTAGACATCATGTTCAACAACGCCGGCATAACAGGTGTCAACAAGACCGACATACGCGACAACAAGAAACATGAGTTCGAGGAAGTGATCAATGTTAACGTGGTTGGTCCCTTCTTGGGAACAAAGCACGCTGCAAGGGTCATGATCCCTGCTAGAAGGGGAAGCATAATCAACACGGCTAGTATTTGTGGTTGTGTAGGTGGAGTGGCTTCACATGCTTACACGAGTTCAAAGCATGCTGTGGTGGGGTTAACCAAAAACACAGCGGTGGAGCTTGGACAGTTTGGTATTAGGGTGAATTCCGTGGCACCTTATATTGTTGCCGCCACACCTTTGGCTCAGAACTTCTTTAATTTTGATGAGGAAAAAGGCCTCGGGATTTATGCCAACCTGAAAGGAACTAATCTTGTGCCAAAGGATGTGGCTGAAGCTGCTCTTTACTTGGGAAGCGATGATTCCAAGTATGTAAGTGGTCACAATCTTGTGATTGATGGAGGGTTTACCGTAGTGAACGCTGGGTTTTGCTTGTATGGACAATCCCCGTGAAACTTTGGTTCATTTAAAGGTAATGTTATTCGTACTATTTTTTAAATTTATTGTAAGAAAGAGAGACACAAAGTAGTGGATCATCATCAATTTATCTTTTTCAACACCTATCATTTTGTGTCTTTCTCTCTCGTTGTGAAGTTACATTAAATTTAAAAAATAGATACAAATAACACTGCTATTTATTTTATATACTCATGTCATTCTATTCTGTAATTGTTCGTATTTTCAGTGTTTGCTGACTTGTTTTGGCAAGTTTCTGTCCAAGATGATGTCGCTATAATAACTGGAGGGAGGACGCACTCCCTTCGCATGTCCATGTGCTTCTTTTTGTAATAAGATCAAAATTATATTTTGTTATTTTTAATCAAGTGAAGGATATATTGATTCGATAATTAAATAATTGTCTAATTTTAAATATCACTCAAATTAAGTAAATGATTGAAAAAATATCAAAGTTAGAAATAGTATGTTAAAAGTAATATATTGAATTGCCGTTTCAATTTATAGTTGAACATTTTATATTTCATTTTTCTTTAATTATAAGTTGATATGTATACATATATATATATATATATATATAAATATTATTCTAACACTAAAAAATAGATATCTATTGGGACACCCATTTAATAATTATTAGATATAATAATTGATTCCACCCATCATATCACATCAAATAATTATTAAATAAATATTTTAATAAATATTTATTTTTTGATATTTGAATATCACTTCTCTCGTATAAGTATAATAAAGCTCAACCGAGGAGCAAAGAAAAAGGACAATTCAGATAAAGTAGCACCGGTAAACATCAATCACAAACCAAGCATCCGTAAACATCAATCACAAACCAAGAAAAAACAAACCAGAAGCACCTATCTTACACCAACCAGCTTGAACAGAACAATAACGTACATACAGCAAAAATAGATAGGCAACGCCATGAACAAGAAGATAAAACCGAGGCTCTCAAATTTCTACATCCCATGTATCCATTTTATCTTGGCTTGTGATTGATGTCTACGGATGCTACCTTATCTCTATTGTCCTTTTTCTTTGCTCCTCCTCATTGGGTTGAGCTTTGTTATTCTTATATAAATAAAATTACATCTTTCTCAAATTTCTACATCCCATATGTATCCATTTTATCTTGGCATAGTATCCACTCTTACATTTAACATTCAATGTTTATATAATATTTATATATCTGTTGGACCCCCAAAATTATTGGGCCAACTAGCATAGATCCAAATAGAAAAGCTAGAAGTTGTCGCTACTGAGCAAAGGATTGGGCTTAATGTGAAAAATGCAGACCCAAGTAAAAGAAAACAATGGCTGAAGAATGGGCCTGCATGGATTGAAGAAGCATTGGCCCAAAAAGATAAAGTGATGCTATAGTCAAGAGAACGTGTGTAAGGATATGAGTAGTGGTTACTAGAAAATAGGAGCAGCTATGATCATTAATAAGGTTTAGCTAAGAGACTATACATAGGAGAATATTTGTGTAAAGAGGGCACACTACAAGTCTCCAACCAATTAGCTATTTATTTCTATTTTCTCTTTATTTTGCGATACGATTCTTTTCAATTAATGTAAATCACTTTTATTTCCAAATTTACTTCTCTTAATCTGGTCGTATCCAAAGCCTTTCTATAGTGATTTGAAGAATCCATAGGCAAAAGTTTTAATCTATGACTTTAGCACTGGTAGCCTTATTTCAATAAATTTTTTACATGTTTGAGTTAATCAGATCAAACCGATTCAATTTGGATCAAAAATATTTTGACATGAATGAGAATTCCAAGATCAATTTTGAGAAGTTCCCATCCCCTGATTGAGATCATATGTGGCGTATGAATTTGAGGTCAGAAAGAAAAGTAATGCATTGAGAGATTTGGATGCAATAACTTCTAGGTTCATGATGGAGCCCCAAACACAGTCGCTCCCTCTTTCCCTCTGCAACCAACTTCTCCAACCATTCACTTCCTCTATGGAGCTTCTAGCTTTGCTTTGATGATTTTGAAAGTGGAGTTTAGTTTGTTAATTATCAAAGATTGGGTTGTTATCTTTGGAATGAGATCAATTTTTCCCCTTTTAAATATTTTACGCAAAGCTGTAATATTTTGTAACAGATGTGTTAAAACCCTTTGTGGATTTTGGTGAGAGGATTCGAGGTGGCGGTGGGTAATAGATGTGCACCAAATCTGCAACAACCCAACCCAACATCATTTTTTGTTTTTGTTCAAATCTTCTATATAGTGAAGTCGGCTTGTTGCTTTACTTTTTCTTTTTCAATTTTAGGTTCAGTCCTTTGGAGCATAATTTTAATAGCTTTGGTGATGTCACAAATGAAAGAATAGAAATTGAAGGTAGCCAAAAATGTCCTCCATTATAGAAACAGCGTTGCAGTGTCGGCGACAAAAAGAAAAATTCACTGGATAGTGAATGATGGAAAAGGAGGAGGGGGTTATCCTGTAATTTTGAATTGCTATATTTTTAAGTAATTATTTATAATATTTTCAATTAATAATCTCAATTTTTTCAGCCCTCAAATCTTAATGAGATTTGATCTAGTGGTGAAAAAGAGCATACCATCATATGGTTCAAAACAAGGGTTGGACCACCTTAACACGACTCCGAATAAAACAAAGACCCAATCACAACTATGCAACTAATCTTGTAACAGGGGTGCATTTAACATGGTCATGAATATCCCTTATAATTACAAAAATATATATCTATTGTATGTTTTGATTGAAATTATTTAAACAAGAATTATGCTCTGTATTTTTTTTTTCAAATTTCTTTAGGTAATTGCTGTAAATCATTTTGATTTTGGATTAAATTTCTCTAATCATTCTTGTTTGGAACAATGATGAAAAAGCAATAGATAAACCTCAAGATAATGTAAATGGAATTCATAATAGCATTATTGAAAAAATAATTACAGTTCTTTCATAATGTTCCTCATATAGAAAACCATTACAATATCAATATAAGTTATTTGTGTTAGAGACAGACACAAAAACCTAAAATATTAAAGATCATTATTCCAAGATAATTTCTTAATAAGGAAAGCCATTATAAAATAACAGAATTGCAATTATTGGGAAACATAGTATATGTAAAATCTCAAGTAGAATTTCATTCCTTCACTCGCTGCATTTCAAATTACACATGTTATCAACACTAATGAGATGATGTAAGGTTTTTGTCTGCAACTAGTAAAGATTAAATTGAATAAGATAAAAAAGAAGTAATATATATCAGAACAAAATGAAAATATAAATGAGAAACTCATAATATATATTGATTATAACCTTATTATTAAATGAGAATAAAATGAGATAATATGATCATACATATAATAAAACAAAACAAAAGTGGAATAAATGAATCATTATCAATGAGATTTGAGCCTAACAATACTTGGAAAAATTGACAGAGCTCTAATAGTCCAGTTGATAATTTAGATAAAGAAGTCATTTTGAATTAGAAAATATAAAACAATTAATAGTAAAACATAATTGAAAAGCTTAAACATAAGGATAGTAGAAAAGAAAATCACCATACTAGAATGAATTTGAACCCCTAATTGCAACAATAAATCGAAAGAAAAGAGAGTTACCAATTGCATGCATTATATAAGTATATATATGGTGACAAAGGAAAATAATATATGCCAAACCAATCATATGAAAATAATGTATTATCTTTCAAAGATTTATCTAGTTCTAATCAAAGTAATCAAACTCAAGAATTTGAGTAGACTCAACTCTGAACTCATTGAGTTTACCTAATATTAAAATAATATTTAAAAAATATATTATACTAAAATTTTTTCAAATATACCATCAACTTCAAAATAAGCATTAGTACTAATAATAAAGCACACACAATGATAAATAACAAAAAATACAGTTTTAGACATCCTAAAATGCAGAACAAAAAATGCTACCAACATAATCACGCAAATCAAAGAGAATTCTCCTAGAAGTTTCTTAGTCACACTCAACAATTTAACATAAACTCAGAATATTTAAAAAGAGACACAAACAGGAGTAGAAGTTTATCGATACATCACTGTATCAGACTTAATTTCATTTTGTATTCCACTTTTATTTTTTATATTTTTATTCCAATTCAAGAAAAGCAGAAGTTGTAGAACTCAAACACAAATTAAATTTCAAACAAACACAAAACAAACATGAATAGGGAGCAATGGCGCGAACAAGGGAAAAGTAGGTGGTGGACCAAACGCGAAGCAGCGAATATTAGACGTGAACAAGGGAAGAATGGAGACTGTTGAACTAAGTATGAATGATTAGTAATGGCAGTCGCACAAACAACGAAAAGTGCAAGGACAATGAGTGGCAGTGCAAGGATGAAGGGTGTCAATACAAATGGCGGTAGCTGGTTGTGTAACATCCCCTGCTGCTTGATGGATTGACGACTGTCCCCACAAATCAATACGGGTCTTTTTAATGTGCTTTATCCTCACTCAAATGCTTTCTAGGAAAACTTCTCAGGAGGTCACTCGTCCCAAAATTACTCTAAGTCAAGCACGCTTAACTGTGGAGTTCTTTAGTGATGGGCTACCAAAAACAAAATGCATCTCGTTAGTATAGGTAATACAAATCAATTCATATAAGCCCTCCTTAACTGTATAGTTTCATACCTAAACAGTCTCAAGATCTCTCTCATTCGGGTATGTAATCGATTCATTCATGAACCCTTTCACTTAGAGGCCTTACTAGGAGCCACTCCTTGTCTGTGCCTTTTCACATCGGCGATCACTCCTGCTCTCGTCACCGGGCATTAGTCCACCAGCTCCAGCTTAGTTCATCCTTGAACCACACCATACTAGGAGAGGTGCAGACTCTGATACCATTTGTACATCCCCTGTTGCTTTATGGATTGATAACTGTTCCCACAAACCAACACGGGTCTTTTTAGTGTGCTTTATCCTCACTCACACACTTCCTATGAAAACTTCCCAGGAGATCACGCATCCCAAAATTGCTCCAAGTTAAGCACGCTTAACTGTGGAGTTCTTTAGTGATGGGCTACCGAAAAGAGGATGCATCTCATTGGTATAGGTAGTACAAATCAATTTATATAAGCTCTCCTTAATTGTATAGTCTCATATGTACACAGTCTCCAGATCCCTCTTATTCAAGTGTGTAATCGGTTCATTTATGTATCCTTCCACTTAGAGGCCTTGCTAGGAGCCGCTCCTTGTCCATGCCTTCTCGCACCGGCAATCACTCCTGCTCTCATCACTGGACGTTACAAGTTGAGTGAATCATGTGATGAAGGGTAAGAGGGCTTCAAAATTTCAAAATGGTGTCAAATGGGGCTGAAAGACACACAAAGGTACAAAGCCCTGATGTTTTTTATGGAGGGTGTAAAACGACACCGTTTTAGCCCTAAAATATGGTGTCATTTTAATTGTTAATGTGCCTGACGTAAACTTTCAAACTCGCATTTAAACTCGTAATTTTATACGAGTTTGCACAAGTTTATTCGATCCTACTCGAGTCTACCTAGAAGCAAGTTTGTGAGGGAGTCAAGTCAGTTTTGTGGTTTGAACTCATAAACTCATTGATTTTTATGAGTTAACTCATGATTTTGATAACCATGGTTATAATTATTTATTATTTCAATTATTTGATTTATTAATTATGATAATATTATTCCATAATAAGAAGATTTCATAAAATATCATAATAAATTGATATGATATTCAAATTATTCAAAAAAAATATTATGTATTCAATTTCTCAATGAAGAAGAATTCACATTTGTGTTTGAAACAAGCCCAAACTTTTCCGAAAATGGATTCCACACACACACACATGGGAGATCCGTGTACTCTAGGAGTAAGTATACTACACTTACTCTATTGAATATCTTCCTATTAATAGCATATTTCATCAATCCAACCATTTAATTATGTGATATTATCTTGATGATCAAACATACTAAATTTTAGAAAAATTAGACATTAATAGATATATTATCTAATACTGAAGATTTACATATATTTTTTAAACTACGTTATGCGTCCAAAAAAAAAGGATGATAAAGTATCAAAATATTTTAAAATTTTGTGAAATTTTATACACTTAATCTATGTAGTGGAAACTAACAATTCAATGGTCAAATTGATCAAATTCGATGTCTATAAAAAGTTATTCAATAGAATAAATATATCGAGACTTACTCCTAGAGTAAATAGATCTCTCCACACACACATACACATATATAAGTGAGAAGGATAGTTTATTGTGAAAGTGAGATGAGTAAATCTGGGTCATTGAATTTAACATGAATTGCCAAGGTTAAAATATAAAATCACATGACATTTTTAAATGATCACGTGATTATTAATTATCATCAATAACTTTCAACCATAACCATCTATGTATAGTTATATGATCCATATTTATTCAACTTACTCTCATAATAAGTCATTCTTCTCACTAGAGTCATCCCCTATATATATAATCTTAAAGCCTAAGCAATGGCTTAAAAATTGTATATAAACTCTAAACCTGAAGGCTATGTTCCTGAGATTGAAAGAAAAGGAAAGGAAAGGTATAAGTGGGAAATGAACGGAAAGGGAAGGAAGGGTTTCAACCAATTTGTTTATTAGTTTAAAATTGATAAAGGAAAAAAAATCTGGGGGGTTGTAATATACTTTTACAATTTTACCCTTAAATAAATTTAATTTCGTTATGCTTGAGATTCGCTACCATTTTTTCTTCTTTCGTTATGCTTCTGTACCAAGGGGAAAAACAACAAGCTTCACCGTTTTTTGAAATTTAAACAAGAAAGAAAGAGAGAAAAAAGCAAAATTATGAACAACAATAATAATATACAGTGACACAGACCACAGTGGTGGAGCTGAGTAGATTTAACTTTTAAGCCTGAATAGGCTATTATATTTATATCATATATAATAAGTTAGATAACAACAATGGTGGTGATGGTGCTGCCTTTTTTTTTTTTTCCTTCGACAACTCTGTTCTTTTTATTCTAGTCAAGTCCTGTTAGTGTCAGACTTGGTTTCAGGTGCTGAAATTAGGGGTGTGGTTTTGGTAAATGAAATCAAAAGGTCGGCAAGAAAAAAAGGGGACTCCCCTAGAAATAAAAACGGACTCAGTTCCGTACAGAAGAAATTAAATTCCCATTTGTTGTGCCTTTGATTTGATAGAAAGAATTTAGATTTTCAGTTGAAAAGTCTCTCTGCTGAGGTTATAGTATAGGAAAAGTAGACAGTGAGTGAGGAATCGTGAATGAAGAAAATTTATGAAAGATATGAAATTAGGTGGAAAGAATGATTTGCATTCTTAAAGAATTGGTAACTTTAAACTTTTTATTTTAACATAGAGGAGACACATAAGGGTAGATGAATTTTACGGAAAATTGATGTGAAATTGGAAGGGAGATAAATTTGAAATTAAAATCGATTTATAAAAATTGTGTTTTAACTTTTTAAAAAGAATAATAAAGTAAGGTATTTGTTTCAATACTCCAAGGGTACTAGCACGCTCTTGGATTCTATGATTGTAATTTTATCATATAATTGTAAAATATTATCAATTTTAGCTAATAAGACATATGATAAATTTTTAACTATAAATTAATTAAAGAATATCAATTTCTTTAAACTTTGCGGGGATACCGAAAAAATTCATATAAAGTAACTTAACTTGTAGTACTAGCAAAACCTCTCAATTTGTGGAACTATAAAATAGAGATTTTAAAGGTTTTGAGAGGTTAATAACCCTCAAACACTTTTACTTTCTCAAAAAATAAAGGCTAATAATATTTTGATACCTAAAAAATATTCAAACACTCATTTTATAATCATTGAATATGATGATAGTTCTCACTTATCCTTAACATTCATTATATCTAATGATTATAAAATGAATGTCTATTCAGACACCTATTTTTTAGATATCAAAATATCATTACTTAAAAATAAAAGTGAGGAACACAATAAAACTTTAAAAACCTCTCTCTTCTCGTATTTTCTATCTGAATCAAACTCGTGAATATAGCGTAAATGCCCGGCACATGGCTTAAAAATTGTGTCTGAAAAACGTTACCAAAAGATCTCGTATTACTTGTATATGAAGTAATTTATTTTGGAAAAATGCTATTGAACTCGAATATTTGCTAGAACTTCCACACCTGACTTATCTGGCATCTTCCACGTTAGTACATTTTGTTTCGGAGTAAACCCTCTTCCTTCAAGAAAATAATATTAGACGAATTATTCCATCAAGGAAAGAAATGTCTTTTTTGATCCCTCAAAATTAAAATAGAACAAAATGATCTCTAATGATTTATAAAAATAGGTCAAATTAGTCCTATATAAAAATATAAATTAGATAAATAAGTCCATTGAAACATTGATAAGGGACTAATTTGTCCAATTGTTTAGTTGATAGATTAATTTATCTGGCATTATTTTCATGAACTACCAAATAGATTATTAACTTTTTATTTTGTTGGATAATAAAATCATTAAATAAAGTTAGTTACTTAGCAATTAAGAATTAGTTACAGCTTTACATATATATATATATATATAGCAATATCCCCTATCTCAAAACAATCATTACTCTCACTCTATTGTAACAACTTTCAGTTAGTGAAGTTTATTCCAATGCAACTATTTTCTCTCAGTTTGTCTTCCATGGATGTCTTCTTGGTTGTCAAGATGGTATCAGATTTTTAGAAGAACCCGCTGCTCCTCTTTCATCCTTTCTCTTGAATTTCTGCAACTCCCTTTTTTCTACAACTCTTGTTCCAATGGCAGATCGGAATAATGATCCCTCCAGTGTGTACTACATTCATCCAAGTGAGAATCCTGCCTTGGTTCTGGTTTCAGCACCTCTAATCGAGAACAACTATCACTCATGGAGTAGGGCCATGAAAGTTGCCTTCCTATCCAAAAACAAATTGCAGTTCTTTGATGGATCTCTGCAAACCCCAGCAGAAAATGACCCCTACTATGCAACCTAGAAAAGATGCAACTCAATTCTCATCTCTTGGATCTTGAAGTCTGTTTCTCCTGATATAGCAGAGTGCATCCTCATAGATGAAGCTGTAAGTGCTCTTGAAGTATGGACTGATCTGAAAGAAAGGTATGCTGAGGCTGATGTTCTTCGTGCCCTACAAGTTCAAGAAGATATCTCATCCATCAAACAAGGTGATCGATCTGTTAGAACATATTTCACAGAACTCAAAATGTTATGGGATGAATTTGATCGCTTCAGACCATTACCTCCTTGCCACTATGGTACTAATTGTGTCTCTCATGCTACTGTAAAGAAACAAAGGCAAGAAGACAAAGTACTAAGCTTCTTGAAAGGTTTGAGTGATCAATTTTCTACCATCAGGTCACAAATTTTTTTGATGGATCCTATCCCTACAATCAACAAAGTCTTTTCACTGATTGTTCAACAAGAAAGGCAACTTACCACTAAAACTGATTCCAAAATTATGGCTGCAATTTCTGACAAAACTCCTGCCTTCAACAAAGGACATGACCTTGCCAAGAGGAATTTCAAGATATGCACTCACTGTGGGAAGAAAGGTCACACAATAGACTCATGTTACATCAAGAATGGTTTCCCAGTTGGATTCAAGTTTAAGAATCCCAGAAGAGCAGCCAATTACATCAGTCTTGAGGATAACCAGCCCCAGTTTAATGCTGCTCGACCAGAAGAAACCATGAAACCTGACTCCATGATCACACAAGAACAATACAAAGAGCTAATTTCATTACTTCAAAGTACAAGAAGCTATTCTTCAAACCATATCTCAAATTCTTCAACCACTGAAATTGCTCCCACAGGTGTGAATGTTTCAAACCCCTTCAATCCTCTTGCCCCAGGTATCATGACTAACACATTAAGTCGAATTTATCATTTTACTTCTGTCAACAACATAAAACAAATAGATCAGTGGATACTCGATTCAGGAGCCACTGATCACATTTGTTTTCAACTTCAATCCTTTTCAATTTACAAAAGAATTAACCCTATTCTTGTTAAACTTCCAAATGGAAACTGTATCACTGCTGAATATTCAGGAACTGTCCATTTTTCTGAATATCTTTTCCTATCTGATCTGCTTTACATACCACAATTCACTTGCAACTTAATCTCTGTAAGTAAACTGATCAAAAGCTTACAATGCAAGTTGATCTTTGGCCCTTATAATGACTGCCTGTCACAGGATCCTATTACTCAGAAGAAGATTAGATCAGCTAGACTATGGGGAGAACTATACTTCCTAGAAGAACCTACTCCTACTACTACAAGAACTGTCCCAAATTGTAATTCTGTTAGAGCAACCAACTTTGATCTTTGGCATCATAGATTAGGCCATTTGTCACATGATATTCACAATTTGATTCATTCATGTAATCCTAATATTCCTGCAAGTAAAGGTGATATATGTAAGACATGCCACTTTGCTAAACGAAGAAAACTCCCATTAACTTCTAGCACATCAAAGTTTGAATCACCTTTCCAATTAATTCATGTTGACATTTGGGGCCCCTTTAGTGTACCATCTTTACAAGGTTACAAATATTTTCTCTCTATTGTGGATGATTTCACTAGGAACACTTGGATTCTATTCATGAAAAGTAAAAGTGAAACTAAACATCACCTAGTTAATTTCTCACAATTTATCTCCACACAATTCAATCACAAAATTAAAATAATCAGATCCGACAATGGTGTAGAGTTCAAAATGCCAGATTTTTACCAACAAAGAGGCATCATACACCAAACATCTTGTGTTGAGACTCCTCAACAAAATGGAATTGTTGAGAGGAAACACCAACATCTTTTAAATGTAGCTAGAGCTCTCTTATTTCAAGCAAAACTACCTAAGACCTTCTGGTCTTTTGCTGTTGCACATGCTACATACCTCATTAATAGAATACCAACTCCTATCTTAGGAAACAAATCCCCTTTTGAGAAACTATATGAGAAACCACCTAATCTTATTAACCTTAAGATCTTTGGCTGCCTTTGCTTTGCCTCTACCATCCTTGCCAACAGACATAAGTTTGACACAAGAGCTAGGAAAGCTGTTTTCTTAGGATATAGCCCTGGCACCAAAGGTTACCAATTATTTGACCTCAACAATAGAGAACTCTTCATCTCTAGAAATGTTATATTTCATGAAAATGTTTTTCCCTTTGAAATAGAACAGCAAACAGCTAACTTTCCTTCTGACAGCACCATTATTCCTATTATTACAAATGATACTGACCAATATGTGCACCCTAACCCACCTTTACTGCCCTTCACTGATACTGCTATCAATATCGAGCAACCTAATGTTGCACATGAGGTAGAAAATCGAGTTACAGTAAGAAGATCTAACAGGCAAAGACAGAGGCCACAATACTTACAAGATTACCACTGCAACATCTCTGTGACAGGTGATCCCACTTTCTCACCCAATGTCAGGTACCCTATATCAAATGTGATGTCCTACTCTAACCTTTCCCCCTCTCATAGAGCATACACTATTTCTATTTCTTCTCATGTTGAACCAAAAAGTTACAAAGAAGCTGCTAGGCATGAATGCTGGAAAGAAGCTATGAAACTAAAGCTTCAAGCCCTTGAAAACACCAACACTTGGACAATAACAACTCTACCTGAAGGAAAAGTTCTCATAGGTTGCAAATAGGTGTATAAAATTAAATACAAAGCTGATGGCTCTATAGAGAGACACAAAGCTAGACTTGTAGCCAAGGGACATACACAACAAGAAGGAGTAGATTACCTAGACACATTTTCACCTATGGCAAAAATGACCACAGTTAGAACTTTGTTAGCCATTGCTGCCTCTTTAAGATGGCACTTACATCAATTAGATGTAAACAATGCATTTCTTCATGGTGATCTCCAAGAAGAAGTTTATATGACTTTACCCCCTAGTTTCACATCTTCTAAGCCAAATCAAGTTTGCAAATTAGAAAAATCTCTTTATAGATTGAAACAAGCAAGTAGACAATGGAATACTAAATTAGCTTCGGCTTTACTAGGCTGCAATTAAAATCAATCATCCTCTGATCATTCCCTTTTTACCAAGAAAAATGGGACCTCTTTCACAGCATTATTAGTTTATGTGGATGATGTTATTCTTGCAGGAAATGACATCATAGAAATTAACAAGACAAAGAAATTCCTAGATAATAGTTTTAAAATCAAAGACCTAGGACAGCTCAAATTCTTCCTAGGACTAGAAATTGCTAGATCATCCAAAGGAATTCACCTTTGTCAAAGAAAATATGCTTTAGACATTTTATCTGATGCAGGGATGCTTGCTTGCAAACCAAGCTCTACTCCAATGGACAACAATTGTAAACTACAGCAAAATGAAGGAGCTCCCTACAATGACCCTGTAGAATATAGAAGACTAGTTGGAAGGCTATTATATTTGACCACATCAAGACCTGACCTAGCATTCTCTGTCCAACAGCTAAGTCAGTTTGTTTCTCAGCCCAAAGACACCCATTACCAAGCTGCCACAAGAGTATTAAGATACTTAAAGGGATCCCCAGCCAAAGGATTATTCTTTCCTGCAGAAAATCCACTTATTCTCTCAGGCTTCTCAGATTCAGATTGGGCTGGTTGCAAAGATAGCAGAAAATCCATCACAGGCTATTGCACCTATCTTGGATCATCCTTAATCTCTTGGAAATGCAAGAAACAAAGCACAGTTACAAAATCTTCATCTGAAGTAGAATACAGGGCCCTTGCCTCCCTCACATGTGAAGTACAATGGCTGATATACCTACTCAAAGACTTACAAGTCACAATCACAACACCTGTCTCCCTATATTGCGATAATGCTTCTGCCATACATATTGCAAATAACCCTGTGTTTCATGAAAGAACGAAACACATTGAAATAGATTGCCACATTGTAAGAGAAAAGGTCCACTCAGGTGTTATACATCTACTCCCCATTAGTAGCCCCAATCAGACTGCAAACATATTTACCAAACCCCTTCCTCTTGGTCCTTTTCAACAGCATTATTCCAAGCTGGGAATGTTAGAGATACATTCCTCAGCTTGCGGGGGGGTGTTGGATGATAAAATCATTAAATAAAGTTAGTTACTTAGCAATTAAGAGTTAGTTACAGCTTTACACACACACACACACACACACACAGATATATATATATATATATAGCAATATCCCCTGTCTTAAAACAATCATTACTCTCACTCTATTGTAACAACTTTCAATTAGTGAAGTTTATTCCAATGCAACTATTTTCTCTCAGTTTGTCTTCCATGGATGTCTTCTTGGTTATCAAGAATTTTATTTTATTTTCTGTTTCCTTGTTTTATTCTCTCCTCTATCACGCAAAGGATAGGGTTCGAGTCCCAACCTATCCCACATTGGCTATTTCCTCTGTGAACCACAACTCCTCATAGCAATGCGAAATATCCACTAAAATTTAGTTTTTATGAACAAAAGTTTCAATCTCGAGACAAAGTGTGACCTTGACCATGAGATTGGATCCAATCACATTTTGACATCTCCTCAATTTTTCGATCCAGGACCATTTTGATGCCATTTCGTGCCCACAATTTTTGTAAGGATCGGACCTTTCTAGTCCATATGAAACCAATTTTGCTTCTTACAGAAGAAAAAAAAAAGCAATTTTCCTGAATCAATTCAAATAAGGATCGAGAAAATTGAGACTTTGTGATCTATTTGAATCGTATAGTGACATATCATTCACTTGGTTGTGGTTTTTAAGTGTTTGAGGGAGGAGTAGAAGGAAGAATTTGTTGTGCGTGTCATGCATGAAACCAAGCTTCAGAGAGTAAGTGATGCGAAGCTTGAAAGCAGAGAAGATTACAAGGGGTGAAAACAAGAATAAAAGGCAATTGCAAAGTCAGAAATTGATAGAAGATTTGATAGATTGTTGTGGGATATTTAAGTTGTTTTAAAAAGTATAAGAATATGACGACAAGTATCATGGTAAATAAAATGAAAGCATGGCACCTTTGTTATAAGGGATTTGTCAAGTCCGAAGTAGCTAAAATCGAGATCTTACATAGGATTGGAAGGAGATGTAAAATCATAAAATGTTAAATCATGTTGGGCAGCGAAAACAAAAAAAAATACAAGAACAAACTTTCTCTCAATAAAGAAAACAACACAAAAATAAAAATAATATAAAAGAGACAAAATTTAACATAGTTTGGCCTTAACTACCTACATTCATGACCCTATACGGAGTTTTAATCTTTCACTATCTGTAACTTTTGAACTGCTGAAATTACAAACCATCTTTACAAATATTTCATTACATAGATAACTTTTAAAAGCTACCCATATAGATCACTCTCACTTTTGGAGGATAACAAAATTCAAATAATCAAAGCCATATTTATAAGCCAAAATACTAACAATACTTATATTTTTTACCAATGTGATACTTTGGGTTAAATCTCAACAATCGTAATACGGATCGCAAGATCCCACCAAAGTACAAAATCATTTATATATATATATATATATATATATATATATATATATATATATATATATATATATATATATATATATATATACATACCACATAACATAATATAAATTAGTAAATAAATCACAATTAACATAACTAAAATTCCATAGTGTATAAATAATATTTACTAATTAATTATTTTTAAAAACAATTAAACCATATAAATCTACCCTTGAACTCAAACTCCCGATTATTGTTTTTTCTTGAGTTGATATAAAGAAAAAAAATAATTTGGGCCAACATTAAGCATCAATCTTCTTTCAAAAAGTAACAGCCTAAAACCACGACTCCCACTGGAGTCACACTCTATTGATCTTTCTCTCGTCACCAACAACGCCTCTTATTGCTTCGAGTTCTCCAATCTATCTTCCTTGTTCTTGCATATGGATTCTTCTTCAAGAATGGCACCAGTGACATCATCAAAGGATAGATAGTCAGAAATATTATTATATGTGATGTTGATGATGAATTGATCATATAAGTCAAGTAGACTTTGAAGTAGAATTTCTGCACGTTCATTTTCTGCTATTTTATAATTTGATACTGTAAGCTGGGAGAATAAGGTGTTCAGATGGTTGATATGGTCTGTTACCAATGTTGAGTCACTCATCTGAAGAGTATACAACCTCCTCTTTAGAAATGTTCTATTGTGAAGTGACTTGATCTCGTACAGTTTAATAAGAGCATCCCAAATCTTCTTTGTTGTCTTCTTTTCTGCAATACTTGACAATATTGAATCTGCAATTGCAAGATGCAAATTGGCAATAGTATTATTTTCCACCTCCTTTCACTTTTCATTAGTAACTTCGACGGGTCTGCCTTCAATTGTTGGTAAGCAATTGTCCTTCCTCAAGATTACCTTCATATTTAATTTCACAGGGAAAAGTTATTCACATTGAACTTCTCAAACTCAAACTTTGCCGTCATGGTGTTTATCAGGATATGTTTCTCTACTAGACCGGTCACTTGTTTTTCCCTCATTGTGAATAGTACCGTATACATAAATAGTACTATATACGACTTATATGAAACAAATCCCGTACACGTGTATAAATTTCTCTACTAAACCAGTTCTCACTTTATCACTGTGAATAATATCGTATACATGAATAGTACCATATATTTATACTGTATATAGAACAAATCCAGTATACGTTAACAATATTGTAAAAGTATATAACTATACGCATGAACAATGACCGTAAATAGTAACTCGCAACATGTACTATAACCAGTGTCTCTGATACCACTATTGGGTACTAGTAACGAAAATAGAACAACGCAACTAAAATAAAATTGAGAAAATTAAAACTGACATAGAATATTTATGTGGAAAACTCCCTAATGATGAGGGAAAAATCACGGGTAAGATCAAGAAAGATTTTCATTATGTGGAAGATAAAATTTATGCCTTTCTTTAAATATAAGAAGAGAACAATAATACCCTCTCTTATATTAGAAAAATACACATCTCCCTATAAAAATAGAAAAAAAATCTCATAAAACACTATATATATATTTATCTCTCTATAGGAGTGCCCTTTGTTGCTTCTTGTGATTTTAGATTGATGAAGCCCCTCTGTTTATAGAGGCTTTGAGCTATGTAAACGCGATCTGAAATGATTTCGCACCGAAATCCATGCACAGTAATTTTTCACTATACACCTTTGAAAATTAAGCTTCTCTTCACGTGCGAACAGTGCATGTTTGAAACTTTGCCAAAATGGCTTTAATCACGCCGCTTACAAGGGTCGAGTTGGTACTAAATATCTTTTTCCGAGCGCAAACTCCTTAGCTTTCCTTTGCTATCCGGAAACTGGAAATCTCATCCATGGCTACTCCTTTGGTCTCAGCTGCCATGAGAAGGTAATCGAAGTTGCTACTTCATCTCCTTTTGCATGTATTAATGTAATATAGTCTTACTGGACCCTAATTCAAAGCCATGAAACATAACATTACAATTAACAAGCCATGTTCAAATTATTATTTACTAGGCTCGAGGGGAAGGTGGCCCTCATCACTGGCGCCGCAAGTGGAATCGGCGAAGCCACTGCAAGACTCTTCTCAAAGCACGGAGCTAATGTAGTGATCGCTGATATCCAAGACAAGCTGGGCAACGCAGTTTGCGAAGACTTGGAAACACCATCTTCCTTTATCCATTGTGATGTGACAAAGGAAGAGGATGTTGAAAACGCCGTGAACACAGCGGCTTCCAAGTACGGCAAACTAGACATCATGATCAACAACGCCGGCATAGTCGGCGTCAACAACACCAACATACTCGAGTACAAGAAACATGAGTTCGAGGAAGTGATCAATGTTGACGTGGTTGGTCCCTTTTTGGGAACAAAGCACGCTGCAAGGGTCATGATCCCTGCTAGGAGGGGAAGCATAATAAACACGGCTAGTGTTTCTGGTTGCATAGGTGGAGGGCCTTCGCATGGTTACACAAGTTCAAAGCATGCCGTGGTGGGGCTGATCAGAAACACTGCGGTGGAGCTCGGGGCATATGGTATTAGAGTGAATTGTGTGTCGCCTTATATTGTTGCCAGCACACCTTTGGCTAAGAACTTCTTCAAGTTTGATGATGAGGGAGGTATTGGGGACATTTATTCCAACCTGAAAGGTGCTGATCTTGTGCCAAAGGATGTGGCTGAAGCTGCTCTTTACTTGGGAAGTGATGAGTCCAAGTATGTTAGTGGTCACAATCTTGTGATTGATGGAGGGTTCACGGTAGTGAACGCTGGGTTTTGTGTGTTTGATGGGCGATCTGTGTGAAACAACTGTACAATATTGTTCGATGTTTTCAGTGTTAATATGCGGCTTGTTTTGGCTTGTATCTATGTTATGATGCCACTTTAACAAACAAATGAAGAGGCGCATGTGCTTCTATTGTAATGTCCTTTCTTTTTGGGTGAATTATTGTAATAATGTTATGTCACTTTAATCAGTCTTTGTTGTACTGGCCTCAAATTGTAAATCAAAAACAAAAATATTGACATCTTTCACATCAAATCAAATATATATATATAAAATGAAGATTCATTTACTTCAGAAATAAATCTTGAACACTTATTTCATTCAATAACTCTTTAACAAACTTATATTTAATTGATTTGACTGTTGAATTAAGTGATATTAATCTAACGATTAAGTATATCAAATTTTAAAAAAAGTCGGATAACAATTGGCATATGTTTTGATGATTAATATTTACTTGTATTTTGAAAAATATTTTATCTGTTAAAATAAAATAGCATGATGAATTATCAAATCATTTTTAAATTATATGAAATTTGATATATTTAATCTACTTGGTAAAAACTTTGAATTCAATGGGTAAATTGATAAGATCTTATGTCCATAAAGAGTTAATGAATAGAATAAGTGTGACACAACTTACTCTTAGACTAAGTGGATCTCCACTCATATATATATATATGATCAAGTTATGTCAGTATAACTTTAAGCAAATGTTACATCATTGACTAACATTTTATTGGTGTAATTTTTTACAAAAACTTATTGTTAGATTAGAAACTTCTATCACATAAATTATACCTATAAAATTTCAAATTAATCTAAAATTGTTTAGCATAGTTTTTATATATATCAAAATCAACGTAATATATATGTTTGAAATGAACCATAATAAAACCTATGTGATTGCAATTATTATTGTTGTTCAAGTTACACTAGTGAAACATTTACTTAAAGTCATGTTAGTGTAACTTGATCCTATATATACAGGGAGAGAAGTGATTTTATACAAGAGTGAGAGTATATGCGCGTGTGTGTATATATATAAACAATCCAATCTTGTGACATATATACTATTCATTAGTGTCTTTTTTCTATATTCGTTTTTCTTATTCTGAGAGGCAAAATTTTAAAATGTTATTATTAGACTTCAGAATGTTATTATTAGACTTCAAATACATAGAAATTCTTCTAATAAAAGAAACAAAATCAACTAATCAGTAAATGTATGAATAAATGTGTAGAATATTGAATTGAATAAAATTTGGAAATACCTACAAAAAAATCTAGATGATAGCTTAGAATATATAAGAGAGAAACATTTAAAATATCATTTAATGGTTAATATTGTAATTTCTCGACATCAAGAGAGAAACATTTAAGAATTAAAGTAAAAAAAAAATCATGATAGCTTTTCAAATCATATACTCTAAATTTTATTCACATATATATATATATATATATATATATATATATATATATTCTAATTAAATAGATACTAAACTATATATATATTTTGAATCAAATTATATATATTAAGATTAAAACTCACATTTCTAATATCAAATAAGGAGTAATCGAGTGTGTGTGTGTGTGTGTATATATTATTCTATTCAAAGAAATATATATAATTATCACATGAACAAATATATACATCATTGACTTGAATAAAATCTTGATAATCTCCATAAAAAAAAAAGGGATCATGGCATATGAAGTATGAAAGAGAAACATTTTAAATATTGTTTAGCAGTGTATATAGTAATTATTAGAAATCAAGAGAAACAAGCATTTTGAAATTAAAGTAAAAAATATATATATTAATTTTTAATCATATATTTATTTTCGAATCAAATTATATATATTAAAATTAAAATTTAGATTTAAAATATAAGATATGATGCAATAGAGCATATATATATATAAAATTATTGTATGAATATATATGTATCATATTGATATCTATATATTCTAAATTATATTAATATCTACCATATGTTTTGTTCAAAGAATAATTACATTTATCCTCATATTTTCTTCAAATTTATGGCAATTATTGGAAATCAAAAGAGAAAATCATTGGAGAATTAAAGTAAAAAAATCATATATTAATTTTTCGAGATATATTCTAAATTATATATAGGAAAATGCTAAGGAGCCTGACACGACTAACGTGTCATGTGAGGCATTATGTTGTACATTCACTCCTTCAATTTCTTAACTTTCAATTTATTTCCTTACTTTGAAATTAAATTTTTGCCCCATGCTTAGACCCATTCCTCTCTTGATGGGGATTTCAATCACCATGCTCATGGAAATGACTACCATCTTCACCCCTATACATGCCCAGAGACAGAAAAAGGACTTCAGGCACAGCTGCAACCCAAGCCTTTCCCACCACGGCACCATGTTTTGTTATATATATATAACATTGTAAATTATATTAATATCTATTGTATGTTTTGATTGAAATTATTTAAAAAAGAGTTACATTTATCCTTCGTATTTTTCTTCAAATTTTGTTTAAGTAATTACTGTAAATCATTTTGATTTTGGATTAAATTTTTCTAATCATTCTTATTTGGAAGAATGATGAATGAGCAATAGAAAAACCTCAAGATAATGTAAATGGAATTCATAACATTATTGAAAAAATAGTTACAGTTCTTTCATAATGTTCCTCGTATAGAAAACCATTACAATGTCAAATATAAATTATTTGAGTTAGAAACAAATATATTAACCTAAAATATTAAAGATGCATTATTCCAAGATAATTTCCTAATAAGGAAAGCCATTATAAAATAACAGAATTGGAATTATTGGGAACTATTGTATATGTAGAATCTCAAGTGGAAGTTCATTGCTGCATTTCGAATTGCACATGTTATCAACATTGATAAGATGATGTAAGGTTTTGTCCGCAACTAGTAAAGATCAAATTGAATAAGATAAAAAGAAGTAATATATATCATAACAAAATGAAAATATGAATGAAAAACTCATAATATTGCTTATAACCTTATTGTCAAAAGAGACTAAAATGAGATAATATGTTCATATATATAATAAAACAAAACAAAAGTGGAATGAATGAATCATTATCAATGAGACTTGAGCCTAACATTACCTGGACAAATTGACAGAGCTTTAATATTCCAATTGTTGATTTAAATGAAGAAGTCATTTCAAATTACAAAATATAGAACAATTAAAACATAATTGAAAAGCTTAAACATAAGGATAGCAGAAAAGAAAATCATCATACTATAATGAATTCGAGCCCCTAATTGCAACAATAAATTGAAAGAAAAGAGGGATACCAATGAATGCATTATACAAGTATATAAATGGTGACAAAGGAAAATAGCATATGCCAAACCAATGAATAAAAATAATGCATTATCTTTCAAAGATTTATCTGGTTCCAATCAAAGTAATCAAACCCAAGAATTGGAGTAAACTCAACTCATAAACTCGTTGAGTTTACCTAATATTAAAAATATATTATACTAAAAAATTTTCAAATATATCATTGACTTCAAAGGAAGCATTAGTACTAATAAAGCATACACACAATGATAAATAACAAAAAATGCAGTCTCAGACATCCTAAAATGCAGAACAAAAAGGTTGCCAGCACAATCACACAAATCAAAGAGAATTCCTAGAAGTTTCTTAGTCACACTCATAATTAAAAATTTAACATAAACTCATAGAATATTTAAAAAGAGACACAAATAGGAGCAGAAGTTTATCGATACAGTCACTGTATCAGACTCAATTTCATCTTGTGTTCCACTTTTATTTTTTAGATTTTTATTACAATTCAAGAAAAGCAAAAGTTATAGAACTCAAACACAAATTAAATTTCAAACAAACACAAAACCAACCATGAATAGGGAGCAGTGGTGCAAACAAGGGAAAAATGGGTGGCGGACCAAACGCGGAGCAGCGAATGTTTGGCATAAGCACGGGAAGAATGGAGACAATTGAATGAAGTATGAATGGTTAGTAACGACAATCGCATGGACAATGCCAAGTGAGAAGGCAATGAGTGATACTGCAAGGATAATGAGTGTAACGCAAATGGCGATAATAAACGGTGGCTCCACCTCGACGGTGATAGCTGGCTGAGTGAATCATGTGATAAAGGGTAGAAGGGCTTCAAATTTTCAAAATGGAGTTGAGTAGGGCTGAAAGACACACAAAGGCACAAAGCCCTAATGTTTTTTTTATGGAGGGTATAAAACGACACCATTTTAGGCCTAAAATATGGTATCATTTTAATTTTGGATATGCCTAACATAAACTCTCAACTCGCAAGTAAATTCACGATTTTATACGAGTTTGCACAAGTTTATTTGATCTTACTCAAGTCTACTTAGAAACGAGTTTGTGAGTGAGTCAGCTCGATTTTGTGGTCTAAACTCATAAACTCGTATGATTTTATGAGTTAACTTGCGATTTTGATAACCATGGCTATAATTATTTATTATTTCGATGATTTGATTTATAAATTATGATAATATTATTCCATAATAAACATATTTCATAAAATATTATAATAAATTGATATGAAATTCAAATTTTTCAAAACAAAAGTTATGTATTCAATTTCTCAATGAAGAAGAATTCTCATTGAAGGAGAATTCAACACCATGTTCCATTTCATTGGCAGCCGAAACAGATCTAAATGGAGTGGTACCCCTAGAGTGAAGGAAGCACAAATGAATTGAGAAGAATGTCAAATAAATGAAAGGCCCAGATGTGGCCTTTGTGTACGAAGCAAGCCCAAACTTTTCTATGACTGGTTTCCTAATTTTATATATATATATATATATATAGGCTAGGATCAAGTTACACCGGTGTAACTTAAATAAATGTTATACCATTGAATAACTTTTTATTAATGTAAATTTTTACAAAACTCACTTGTTGGATTAGAAGCTCACATCGTGTAGATCAAATATGTAAAATCTCAAATTAATCTAAAATATTTTGGCATAATTTTTGTATACATCAAAATCAATATAATATATATAGTTAAAATGAACAAAAATAAGAGCTATATGATTGCATTGCTATTGATTTTCAATTTTCATAAAATTCGATATAAATGATCTTTATGATAGGTAGATTTAATTCAATGGTTGGATCGACAAAAAAATTATTTCATTAAAAGTTATAAATGGTGTAACTTAAAGTTACACCAGTGTTACTTGATTCTAATCTTATATGTATGTATATGTGTGTGTGTGTGTGTGTGTGTATAAGTATGTTACACTTACTCCATCAAATATCTTCCTATTGATAAAATACTTCATTAATCCAAATATTGAATTATATGATATTATCTTGATGATCAAACATACTAAATTTAAGAAGAATTAGACATTGATAGATATATCATCTAATACTCAAGATTTATATATATTTTCAAAATTAAGTTATATGTCCAAATAAAAAGGGATGATAAAGTATCAAAAAATTTTAAAATTTTATGAAATTTTATACACTTGATTTATGTAGTGGGAACCTACAATTCAATGGTCACATTGATAAAATTTGATGTCTATAAAAAGTTATTTAATAGAGTAAATATACCAAGGCTTACTCCTAGAGTAAATAGATCTCTCCACACACACACACATATATAAGTGAGAACAATATTTTATTGTGAAAGTGAGAAGAGCAAATATAGATCATTGAATCTAATATGAAGTGTCAAAATAAAAACATAAAATCGCATGATATTGTTAAATAATCACGTGATTTTTAGTTATCATTAATAACTTTCAATCATGATCATCTACATATAGTTATACTATTCATATTTACTTTGCTCACTCTTATAATAAGCCATTCCTCTCACCAGAGTCATCTTCTATGTATATGTGCTTTTAAAGCCCAAGCGATGGCTTAAAAATTGTATATAAACTCTAAACCTAAGGCTATGTTCGTGAGATTGGAAGGAAGGAAAATGAAAGGTATTGAAGGGAAATGAATGAAAAGGAAGGGTTTCAATCAACTTTGTTCATGAGTTTAATTGACAAGGGAAAGGAAATTGAGGGCTTGTAATATATCTTTACAATTTTACCCTTAAATAAATTTAATTTCACGTGAGATTGGCTACCATTTTTTCTTCTTTCGTTTTGCCTCTGTACCAAGGGAAAAAGCAACAAGCTTTACCGTTTTTTGAAATTTAAACAAGAAAGAAAGAACGAAAACAGTAAAATTATGAACAACAATAATAATATACAGTGACACAGACCACAGTGGTGGAGCTGAGTATATTATACTTTTAAGCCTTAAAAGGCTATTATATTTTTATCGTATATAATAAATTAGATCACAATAATGGCGGTGATGGTGTTGCCTTTTTTTTTTTGTCGGTGATTCTGTTCTTTTTATTCTTGTTAAGTTCTGTGAGGGTCGGACTTGGTTTCAGGTGCTGAAATTAGTGGTGTGGTTTAGGTGAATGAAATCAAAAGGTCGACAAAAAAAGAAGGGGACTCCGCTAGAAATAAAAATGGACTCAGTTCTGTGCAGAAGAAATTAAATTCCCATTTGTTGTGCTTTTGATTTGATAGAATGAATTTAGATTTTCAGTTGAAAACTCTCTCTGCTGAGGTTATATTATAGGAAAAGTAGACAGTGAGTGAGGAATTGTGAATGAAGAAAATTTCTGAAAGATGTGAGATTAGGTGAAAAGAATGATTTGCATTCATAGAGAATTGGTACCTTTAAACTTTTTATTTTTAACATTGAGGAGACACATAAGACGGGTAGATGAATTTTACGGAAAATTGATGTGAAATTGGAAGGGAAATAAATTTGAAATTAAAATCGATGGATAAAAATTGTATTTTAACTATTTAAAAGGAATAATAAAGTAGGATATTTGTTTTGGTATCCCAAGAGTATTAATACTCTCTTGAATTCAATTATTGTAATTTTATCATAAATTGTTCAAATATTAACAATTTTAGCTAATGAGATATATAACAAATTTTTAACTACATATTAACTAAAGGGTGCCGTATCTTTGAACTTTGTACGGGTACCGAAAAAATCTGTATAAAGTAAATTAACTTGTAGTACCAGCAAAACCCCCCAAATTTGGGAGAACTTTAAAATAGAGATTTTAGACGATTTCAAGAGGTTAATAAAAATCACCAAATAATTTAACTTTCTAAAAAATAAAAGTCATGAACACAATAAAACTTTAAAAACCTCTCCTTTCCCATATTTTCTCTCTAAATCAAACTCATGAATATGGCATAAATGCCCGGCAAATGGCTTAAAAATTGTGTCTAAACAACGTTACCAAAAGATCTCGTATTACATGTACTAGTCATTTGACCTGTGCAATGCACGGAGAAATAATAAAAAATAAATGATAATTTATTTACATATATCTTATAGAAAATTGAGTATATAAATTTATCTTAAAAGTAAGTTAATATATAGTTAAATAATTAAATAAGTGAACAAAATATAAATGTGTCATTTTATTTTATATCTTACATTAAATATCATGTTTATAAGGTTAAAAATATCTTGATAGATGACCTATAAATAACAATAAAGAACCTATTTTATGAAAATTTTACATATTTTAAAGGTTGAAATTGTTGAATAAAGAAAGAGAATAAATGAATAAATTTACTATATCATGTGCCATTTATAGGGATGATAATGAGTATCCATGAGAAATGATATATGTCCTACGCCTCCCATTATCGTTTAAAATTTTGTCTCTCATCCTCATCTCCATCCCCTTATGGGTCTCCATTCCCATTTTTCATTCCTCATTTCCCATTTCCTGTAGAGATTTTGAATCTCTATGATATTTAAGAGTTTATTAATAAATTTTAAAAAGAGAATTTGAAACATAAATTTCCATAATAACAAATACTGTTAACGCAACATAATCCAAATTAAAATTAAAAATATATACATAATGCAAATATAATAAAAATAATTAAAAAATAAAGATGTATTCTCCATGTTCGTATCCTGTTTAATAAACGGAGACTTAACCCCCATAGATCATTTTTATAAAGGTGAAATATGTGTCAATTTCTTTTCCTATTGAGTAATTCCCATGTGTACTCATTTTCAATTTTTTTTTATCATCCCTAACCATTAATATATTTTTAGTAAATTAAAATATTTAATTTTAAAATATAAAAAATATATTTTTTAATTAATGAAAAAAATGCATAAATTTAATTTATATGATTTCAATTACACGTCTTTTCCTTGTATATTTTTTTAATAAATTAAAGTATCAATTTTAAAATATATGTTATAATTAATGTCTAATAATTAGTAAAAACTTATTTATAATTTTAATTTATATAATCTCAATTATTAGAGAAGTATATTAATTATAATTTTTCTCAATAAAAAATAATATAATTATTTACTTTTTAAAAATTAATAAATATTTAATATCATTATCAAAGAAATGTAAATTATAGAATTAATTCTTTTAAATATTTTAATATTAAAAAAATTGAATGTATTTTTTTCAAAAAAATTAGTATGGAAAAATTGTGAAATTGATAGATTGGAATGTTTAAGTTGTAAAAATTTAAATAGAATATAGTGATACATATAGATAAATAATTTTATTTTATTATGATTTTTAAATGTTTTACATTTGAAATTAGAAAATTTTTCCTAATACCATCTTCATTTGGAATTTTATCTTTATTCTCATACATATCCCGGTCATGAGTCCCCTTTTTCATTTCACATGGAGGTTTGAATCTCTATTAATATTTATGGATTTATTAAAAAAATTTAAAAACAAAAAATTTAAAAAATACTTTGAACTTCAAAATATAAATATCTATAATAAAAATACAACTAATACAACACAATTATAATAGGTTTATCATCTTTAATACTATAATTATATATATTAAATTTTTATGGTATAATATATTGAATTATAATTTTGTTTATGCTATTTTTTTATATTGATTTTGTTAATGGTAGAGAGATATGAAGGTATGATTGGGAAAAAAATAATTGATAATTAGAAAGTAAATTAAATTCAAAAATTTACTTTAGGTGTTAAAATTATAAAAAAAGGTGGGTATAATTTTTCTATAAATAACAAGTAGGAGACTTTTTATGTAATAAGTCTTAAATATTAGTATTATATCAATTAATATCATATTTGATTAAGAATAAATTATTATATTAATATTATAACATGTCTTAAATATTTGCTTAAGAATAAATTTGGTATAAATTGAATTTTAAATTATTATCATATCAAAATTAATCAATTAGCAATTCCTTAACAATTTGACCTATCTGTTTTCTTTAAAAAAAATATGTTGATTTTTTAAAGTTTATTTATTTTAAAAATATTTTATTTATAATTTTTATATTACCTACATAATGTGAGGCTATTAATGGTTCTCAATTTAATTGTAGATAATAATTATATTAACATAAGCTCTCTCTTAATACAAATTATAATATTTAATGATTGTAATAGTTGATTCTTTAATGATTATAATATCTAATTTTATTTTATATAAAAAATAATTAATAATTAAATTATGAAAAAATCTTTAGACATAAAGATTGAGAAAAATTGGTCTAAATCATTGTATAAATGTCATGTAAAGCCTAAATCACTATATGAATGACATGTGTAATAGTTTTCATAAAATGAATCTGAAATATTAGTATAGTAAATTTATATAACCAAT
The DNA here is from genome assembly GCA_031216125.1 of Dalbergia cochinchinensis. Taxonomy (NCBI): domain Eukaryota; kingdom Viridiplantae; phylum Streptophyta; class Magnoliopsida; order Fabales; family Fabaceae; genus Dalbergia; species Dalbergia cochinchinensis. The sequence continues at coordinate 12,398,974 of CM062372.1, forward strand.
AAATTTTATACAAAATTTTAGTCATTAATAATTTCTAATTATAAATAAGATTTTGATAAATTTCTATCATTTTTTATTTTTAAAATCTTCTTCAATTTTTTTTTAATTTTTTTTTCAACACTAACTTTTTTTTGCAAAATTCATTCAAATCATTTAAAGTATAAAATCATCAAAATTATCATGAATTGTATGATGATTTTTTTTTCAAAATTCATTCAAATCTTTTAAAATATAAAATTATCAAAATTATTTACAAAGGCCCAGAGGTCATTGAAGGCATAATTTTATGACCATCCAAGGTGATCCCAGGATTTTCATTTTTACCTACGCACATATATAAATTTTTTTATTGAATTGGCATATTTTTCATCTTCAAATCATTAAATTAGTTTACATATATATTCAAATAATGTCATCATTAATGACACAAAAAAATATTTTTTCTTTAAATAATTAAATTCATCATAATCTTATTGTTGATAAAAAGGTAAATGATATAACCTAGTGCATATATTTTGTAGCTTTCTTATAATTTATATACTTAATTTTATAAATTTAATATAATAATATTCAAAAGAAAATCACCACCCTCCTCAAATATAAAAATTTTATATGTGAAATCAATATTAAAATTATGAAATTAATTTATCAGTATAATTCATAGTTTCAGCACCACAATAATTAAAAATATTTAATTAATGTAATGCAATCCTCTTATTAAATACGGATGATTATCAATGATATGCTAATAATATATAATAATTGCGGTTTTATTTTTTTAAAAAAAATTAATGAATAACTTCTTAAAAGATATGAACCCTAAAATATTCTCATTGCGATACATGTAAAACTTTCTCTCAAACAATTCTAAAATATTAGTATTATTATAGATTATAGATATGAAGTAATTTATGTTGGAAAAATGCTATTGAACCCGAATATTTGCCAGAACTCCCATACTTGACTTATCGGGCATCTTCCACATTAGTACATTTTGTTTTAGAGTAAACCCCCTCTTTGGTCATGAAAATAATATTGGATAAATTAGTCCTCCTTCCAAAAAAGAAATATCCTTTTTAGTCCTTCATGATTAAGATTGGACAAAATGATCTCTGACAATTTATAAAAATAGGTCAAATTAGTTCCATATAAAAATATAAATTAGATAAATAACTCCATCGAAACATTGAGAATTGACTAATTTATCTGATTGTTTAAATCATAAAGGATTAAAAGGGGCATTTGTTTTCTTTAGGGATTAATTTATTTGATATTATTTGCACCAAGAATCAAATAGAGGATTTACTTTTTATTTTATTTCCTCTTTCCTTGTTTTACTCTCTCCTCCATCACGCTGAGGACTAGACTTCGAGTCCCAACCTATAGCCCAAAGTGGCTATTTCCTCTGATGAATCACAACTCCTCACATAGCAATGCGAGATATCCAATAAAATTTAGTTTTTATGAACAAAAGTTTCAATCTCGAGACAAAGTCTGACCTTGACCATGAGATTGGATCCAATCCCATTTTGATATCCCCTCAATTTTTCGATCCAGGACCATTTTGATGCCATTTCGTGCCCAAAATTTTTGTAAAGATCGGACCTTTCTAGTCCTTATGAAAGCAATTTTTTGCTTCTGACAGTCACTCGAGAAAATTGAGGCTTTGTGACACGTCAGTCACTTGCCTGTGGTTTTGAAGTGTTTGAAGGAGAAGTAGAAGGAAGAATTTGTTGTGCATGTGTCATGCATGAAATCAAGCTTCAGAGAGTAAGTGATGCTAAGCTTGAAAGCAGAGAAGATTACAAGGGGTGAAAACAAGAATAAAAGGCCAATTGCAAAGTCAGAAATTGATAGAAGATTTGAGAGATTGTTGTGGGATATTTAGCTTGTTTAAAAAAATATAAGAGTAACGAGAAGTATCATGGTAAATAAAATGAAAACTAAAATTCCAAGTTACTCCCTCAAGTTTATAATGAGGGATAAATTAGTCCCCTAGATTTAGAAAATCTCATATTAGTCCCTTAAATTTTCTAAAAAGGAACAAGTTAATCCCTCCGTCAAATTCTTGTAGTAAAATGTTAATAGAAATGTCCATGTATTCTGATAACTTGCTTACGTGTATTGTTAATTTTCACAGTGAGTCATAATTTACCCCATTTCTCTGCCTTGTGTAGAATAAATGCCAACATAAAGTTAAAATCTTTCTTTTTAGCAGAGATAGCAGATGAAAAAAAAGGTCTAAATGACTTTGTTTAGAGGAGTGAGACAAGTTAGGATCTACTATAAAAGTTAATAATATATGTAAACAAGTTAACAGTGTGCATAAGTAAGTTAATAAGTCACAGTTTATACGAAAATTTTATGGAGGGACTAACTTGCCCCTTTTTATAAAATTTGAAAGAATAATATGAGATTTTCTAAATCTAATAGACTAATTTGTCCCTCATTATAAACCTGAGGGACTAACTTGAGGTTTTAGTTTAAAATAAAAGCATGCCCTCTCACTTGTTATTTGTTAGAAGGGATTTGCTATGTCCAAGGTAGCCAAAATTAAGACCTCACATAGGATCAGAAGGGGGATGTAAAATTGTAAAACGTTGAATCATAACACAGATCGTAAGATCCCACCAAAATATAAAATTACATTTATAAAAATATATATATCACGTAACATAATGTCAATTAGTAAACAAGCCACAATAAACATAGCTAAAACCCCATAGTGTATAAATAATATTTACTAATTAATTATTTTTTAAAAACAATTAAACCATATAAATCTACCCTTGAACTCAAACTCCCATTTATTATTTTTCTTGAGCTGATATAAATAAAAACAATCTAGGCCAACATTAAGCATCAATCTTCTTTTCAAAGAGTAGCAACCCAAATAACAACAAAGAAAGAAAAAAAATTAGAATAAACGGAAGGCAAAAATAAAACAAAGTGGAAGAAGTTTCTCGCATGTAGAGGCTGAGTTTCAGAGTGAGGGATTTGTGGGCATCCAGTAACAGCGAGAAAGGGAGATCATGTGCATGTGGCCATGGAGTTGGCATTTGCAGTTCAAAGCACTGGAGGAAGGAGATGGTTTTGCTGGTTTGTGGGTCGAAGGGGTTGGGGTGCAATGTCGACGTCGACATTGAGGCAGAAGAGAGAGCTCGAGTGCGGTCGAGCCAAGGAGTGAAGGTAGAGAAAGAGGATAAGAGTGGAATGACACCTTGTTCTCGTGAGCTCAAGGCTGAGAGAAGGTAGAGAAAGAGCGGTAGCCAGCGGTGGTTGTGAATCACACCACTAAGCTCGAGCACTGGCCTTCTTTTGGTGCCAGCAGTCGCTGAGCAAAGAGAACAGGGGAGGGCTAGAGGAGTTGTGGACAAAGATTCAGAGAGAATGAGGAGTTTAGGAGTGCCCAGCTTGCCAAGATCTCCCGATTCCAACGCTTCCACAATTTTCCCTGATGATCCCACAGTGAGGCAGTGGCGGTGACAAGCCTAGAGGTGGAATTGGTATCTCAAAAGGCTGTTGGGAGTGTAGGATCGTGCGATTTCACAATCTTGCACGCGATCCTAGCTACCTTGGCTATATATGTCTGGCATTCATATTTGGGCATAGCATTCTGGCCGTGTGGCATTGCTCTTTATTTTATTCAAAATGATTAAGAATTTTTTCCATCAAATAAAATAATTAAGATCCAACATGGGTTTATACTTGTCTTCAGCCCCCATATTTTTTTGTCATGGCTTTGTGCCCTACCCTTCTCCCTCGTTTTTTCTTGGTCTCAAAGAGCTCTTAGTTGAGATAAAGAGGTAATAGGAAAGGGGATGGGCAAAATGGGGATATAACCCTTGACTTAATACCAATAAACTCTTAGTCGTTCGGTCCCTTTAATTTGTACACCCAAAATAAATGCCAGCTTTGGCCCCTTTGTACACCAAAACTCAAAAAATGTGTCTTTTGTGGTCGAGAAAAGCATGCCTTTCTGTATACACTCGCCCGTTTGTGTTTCGGCTTGAGCTTGGCCAACTGTACAGGCTGTCCATTGCTGTATCTTTCCCTGCGGGTAGTTGGTGTTTGTAAAGGATGACTTCAGACCACAAAAAAAGAAAAAAAAAACTCATTGTTTGAATCATTCAGAACAGACAAACAATTTTTTTCCAGAAAAAGAGCAGAACAGACAAACAATAAATGAATAAGCCAACAAGTGCACTATTATATGGCTCCCCTCAATAAAAAATATCATTATTCGATGGAGAATTTCGTGTGGCCAAGATGTAATCCCCCCAAGATATTAACATTGACGTTCTAGGATGGCCTCTAAAATAAGCATGAAAAAAGAGATGTTCGAAGTTGGGATGACCCACACGGTGCTAATTATTCACTTAAGACGAAAATTAAATTAATCAGCTAGTACTAGCTGTCAATAAATCTTGGTCTTGTGCCCTTGGCTTCCTTGAGAGCTTGCTTAACGACAGTCATGGGAAGTCCATCATTTCTCTCTACTGCTGTTGCCAGAAGGTGGTCAATCCAAAACCCTTGCAAAAATCCTCTCATGGAAAATTGTTCCACATAAGTTAATTCAACACACTGCACAACAAATTCTTCACATATTTTTTTATCTTGATTTCTACGACGCTTTTTCCCCCCTCCAAATATATATGATTACTATGTATGCATAATCTCATACACTTGCGAGTAACTATGTTATAATTAAACGAATTTAGCAGGCTAGAAGGGAAGGTGGCGCTGATCACTGGTGGGGCAAGCGGAATTGGCGAGTGTGCTGCAAGACTATTCTCCAAGCATGGAGCTAAAGTGGTGATAGCAGATATCCAAGACGAGCTGGGTCACTCCATTTGCAAAGACCTGGATTCCTCATCTGCCTCATATGTCCACTGTGATGTGACTAAAGAAGACCACGTTGAGAATGCAGTGAACACAACCGTTTCCAAACATGGTAAGCTAGATATCATGTACAACAACGCGGGGATAAGTGGAGTGTTCAAACCAAGCATATTGGACAATGAAAAATCACACTTTGAACAAGTGATTGGTGTTAACTTGCTTGGTGCTTTTCTTGGAACCAAGCATGCTGCAAGGGTCATGATCCCTCGCAAAAGGGGTAGCATAATTTTCACTGCTAGTGTGTGTGGACGCACTGGTGGCTTGTCCTCACATGCCTACACAAGTTCAAAGCATGCAGTTTTGGGGCTTATGAGAAACACAGCTGTGGAGCTTGGACCATTTGGCATCCGTGTAAATTGTGTGTCTCCATATGCGGTGCCTACACCCATGACTCGAAGTTACCTTAATCTTGATGAGGAGGGGATTGCTGCCCTTTATTCTAACCTCAAAGGCAGTGCTCTCAAGCCGAAAGATGTGGCTGAAGCTGCTCTTTACTTGGGAAGTGATGAGTCCAAGTATGTTAGTGGGCACGATCTCGTAGTAGATGGGGGGTTCACTATTGTAAATAATGGTTTTTGTGTGTTTGGACAATCGGTGTAAGTCATGGTATTTGGAAAAAGAGAAATGATATTTTGATATCCGTATGTAAAATTTTATGTGGGTTTCATATATTGTGAAATGAGTGATGAAAGGAGAATAAGTTGGAAATAAAAGTAAGTAATAAATTCATGTGTATTGTAAGTAAGATATTTGAGTATTTTAAAAAGTTAAATATTGAAATAGTAAAATTCAACAAAAAAAAAAATATTTGAGTGCTAGTCAAATATGGTGCGGAGATTATTTTTGGGTCCACAAAGCAAGAATATCATGTATTAGCTTGAGACTGCGTAAATGGTGGATTCTCCAAAGAACCTGCTTAAAAAGCTTCATGATGATGAAGCTCTTGGTTACTTCAAATTAAATAAACGAAAGACATGTGCACTATTTATGGATCCACAGGGAGAGAGGCTTAATTTATCATTAAAACTTAATATAAATTTTAATCATGTTTTCTATCACAACCTTCCGCCTCACTATTGCTCCCTCCCTGCCAACACTGGCCACCATCGGCATTCTCGCTGCCACAATCTCCACTATTGATTATCTCTTCTCGACAAACAGGTCTTTTTAGTGGAGCGCCTCTCGGAATAATTGAACATATTGATTGGAAAAAGCGTTTCAATTCCATAATTTGAAATAAAAAAATTGCACGGAATTGAATTCCTGCGGTATACATATTTGTTTACTTTGAACGAGAATTCAATCATCTTAAAAGACCTAAAGGAAATCAAATCTAAGCTACTTTGATTTGGTACAAGATTTAGGATTAAAATACTCTTATCTTATCCATTTCATTTCTTATTCCTCCTTAAAATCCCTTACGAAATTGTTAAAATAAAAGATTCAATTGATTGTTACACATGTTCTAAACAAAACAATTAAATCAATTCTTTAACTTATTCATTTATTCTAAACATAAGAATCCAGCCGTGATAATAAAATTTAATTCAATTACTATTGAATTGTCCATTTTTCTTTTTCCTTTCCCATTCCAAACGGGCGGGAAGTGGCAGCACACGATTCGCTTTAATTGCGTCCAAAGACAAACGACTGTGTTCCCGACAGCAGACAATCGCTCTCCTTCATCTTCCAAGTAGCTGCACTCGCCGGTTTATGGCTGCCAGCATCACCAAAACACAAAGTTCCAAATTTGAAGCCTCGAAAATTTCAAACCCTACTGCGTCACCTTTACGCGTCAAGGCTGTTGCAAAGTTCCAACTCTTTCAATCTGAGATCTTCCTTTTCCCAATCGCAAAATCGGTTTAATAATTCGATGAAGAATTTAGTGTTCTCTCGTCCACATCGATCTGTAACTGTAAGTATCCTCCTCCGATTCCAAATAGTAATAATCATCATCCTTGACTCTTAATTTATATAAATTCTTATCTTATTTAACCATTTGACTAGATTTAAAAGCAAAAAAAAAAAAAACCACTTTGATTTGATCGCAATATCTGTTTTTCCTTCACTGTTGTCATACAAAGCAGCAATCAAAGGCTGGCTTTTTATTTTTATGTTTTTCCTATTTTTACAAATTAACTGTCTTTTATTTTCCTCATTTTTTAACATTACTATTTTGTTGCTGTTGCTTGGATCATGCTCAGTTGTTGTTGTGCTTGTGATTGGGCATGATGTCGCGTCCCATGTTGCTTGTTCTTTTGATGCTTGTGCTTATAATCACCTCTCAGTTTGAGTGGAAGCAACAACTTGCGGTTGATGTTGACTCGAACTCCAGCATATCTCAGAAGCAGCGAAGGGTTTCAAAAGGGGCAGAAACCGTGAAGGAGAAGGTGTACTGTTGAGCTTTTCCCATTCTTCCATTTTGTTTCTTTTATTCCATAAGTCTTCGTGTCTTCTTAATTGGTGATTTGTGTTATCAAGGAATGTCTTTTATCATGTGATGTTGTTATTGGGAAATTATCCTGCTTTTTCATGCAAGCTGGTGGTTTTTTGGGCTGCAGCATCCATGAAGTTACATTTTTTGTAATTATAATAATTGAGTAATGAAATATATGAGATTGTAACAAAGGTGATTTTTGAGTTTGCTATTCTTTTGTGTCTTTGTTGGTGGTGGTGTTTGTTTGCATCAGTTTGTATGTGCTTGCATGTTATCTTGGATCCAATCATTTCATTATGCAGCAGATGAACTTGGTTGTTGGTTGGTTTTCTTGTCTTGCTTTCGTTAACATTGCGACTCTGCGAGGTTATGCTCATCAGTCATGACGGCTTTTTGAAGGGAAGAACTCATTATTTCTAATTCTTAGGCTAAGCTTATCCATAAAAAGTTTCACCCCATTTGGTATGGGAATAAAAATAAGGTGAAAAATTTCATGGATGAGTACTGTGTATAAAATTATATATAGAGCTCATTTATGAAAATTTTCACCCCCTTTTTTAATTTCAGACCAAACACACCCTTATGATAAATACTTCCCCTCTAATGTAAGAATAAAACCCTGATAACATTAGTCCTGAGATAGTCAATGAGTCCAGAACTCTCTTTGAGTTTCTCTTAACCCAACATAAGTTATTCAGGAGTAGCGTTGTTGGTTGAGCATTTACATTACCTAGTTCAGGTATAGATGGAGAGCTGGTTGGGTTTTAACTTGCTTGGTTTATAAAATGAATGGAAACAGGAAAGGATTGGCAATTTGTTATGAATATCTGCAAGTGTATTGCCATTTGTCAAACTTTTTGGTTTAATGAATCACTTTATATGATAAAACTCAGCTTTTAAATGGGAAACTGAGTTGTTGAGGCCTTTATTGGTCTTCTTGAGTAATATTATTTTATTGATTTGAATCCCTTGGAGAGCTCAAATTCTGTAACTGTTGTAGCGTCTGCTTTGAAACATGTCATCCTTATGACCAAAAAACAGTTTTTATTATCATTTCAACCCTTTCTAGTTTCTACAGTTTGTGCTAGGATATTGTGACTATTGTTCCGGTCAAGATCTCTGTCTATTCAATGAACACTGCTAATAATTCACAAAAATTGAGAACAAAGTGTTCTTATTACTTGGCTTTGCATTTCTCTGTTTCAGAAATATTTGGTGGTCTTTCATCATTGGAGACAGTTTTTAATTGTGTGCCATCTGAAAATTGTCTCGCTGCAGAATTAGTGATTCTAGGATAGGCTCTTCTCATATGCGTATGGACCGATTTACATTGGAACAAGTTTGCGTTTCAAAATTTATCTTCATATAGAATATTCAAACTTAATAGATGCATAATTGAATACCAAATTCATTGGAACATTGCGTTCTACCTGTTGATTGATTGTTCACAGCATGTCCCTGTCGTGATAAATTGTAATGTGACCAAAATTTGTGTAAGAAAGAAAGAAACATTCAATTTGGAAGTAAAGTTTGAGTCTGCAAAAGAACATTCACGTAACACTGAAAATAATAAATTCTGCATTTAACTACATCATGTAGAACTCGCTAGTTCCTTAAATTATGCATTGCAAAAGAGGTATACATTTAGATTCATTTCACAATTTTTCTATTATCATGTTATGTGCGGTCTAAGTCCAGAAGTCTTTTCAGAACGTTTTCTTTTTTATCTTTATTCGTTAGTGTTGGTGAATAATGCTTTTAGTCAGATATTTACTGAATTAATTATTTAAACTGATGTTGCTTGCTGCAGATTATTTTAATGCAAGAGCAAAATATTCGAAGATTGAGTGAGCTCGTGCGGCATCTTCAGGAACAACTGCAACAGTGTAGAAGCAGTAATGGAACAAAAACTGGCACTGGGAGCCAGCTAGCCCAGCATATGCTTGACTTGAGTGACATCAAATTTTAGAGTATGATGCAGAGACAGCAAGTACGTTAATGACTGTCATCTTTATGCTCAAGTTGTAAGGTTGTTTTCTTAGTTCTTTGAAAGGAAAGGTTGCAAGAGATATAGCTTCCCTGTTTGAATTTAAGGTTATGATTTCGACCTCAATGCGAGTCCTACATCAATCAAATGGTGGTCGCAAGGTGTTTTCATTGAATGTTCTGTTAATCCATCAACAACAAATGGAGGTAGGTCATTATGTCTCAACATTCATTGATATCTAAAATTGCACCTACGACGTTCTGTCTTAGCGGTTTTAGGGGACAGTGTATGATTAGATGAGTCCTTTAATTTTTTTGAATTCAAATTATGGATTTAATTTTAATTTGAATAAGTTGGTCGTGTAAAAAAAGTTTTATATTGTAATATCACATTTGTAAATATGGTTAACTTCTACTCCCACTGCTTGAAAAGTTGCATAAAAAGAGATATTTGAGTAGATGATAGTGTGTAACTCTTTTACATTATGAATACATCAAAATTAAACTCATAAATTAGTGACTAAATAACACTAAACACCATGGAGATTTGGAGTTATTGCACTTCATTCCATTTTTCTACAATTATGACACTCCATCTCATGCATATTTTAAAGACACTATTGTTTTTAGAGAATGGCTATTGTCACTTCATTGAATCGAATGTCACTCTTTATTAATTATACATTTTTATACTATTTCACAAATGCCCCCAAGTCTTTTTAATATTTTAATTTTTTTATTTATTTTATTCGATCAACTAAATTCAGAAGCCATGCGTACAACCAAAAAAAAAAATTAAGCAACTTCACAAGAAAAAATGATAACTAAGAGTATTAAAAATGAAAACATAAATGAGATTAAGTATTAATGTTATTTATAAAAATTGCTCTTAAAAAGAGCATTATGTATCATTTTTGTGACCTCTGTTTTATTTATTTGATTTGATACTTTAATTTATTTTGATGAAATTTGATAATTATCGCTATAATTTTCTATTTAATTGTTTGCAGCAGTGATTGACTAGGAGTGGTGGGCTTATATGTTTTTTCATATCAATGTTTTGAAAATTGGTTTTTTAAGATAAATATATAACATTATCTACTTTGCCTTCTAATTAATGAAATCAAATTTCTCACTATCCTTTTTTATATTTTTTGGGTATTGCATGAACACATGTCCCATGATGGCTTTCAATGATTTTTATTTTCTAGGATTGCAACATTGCAAGCTTATTTTAGGCTTTTTTTTTTTGGCACTAGTATGACTTGAAAAAATGTTATTAAATTTGCAAGTTATTTAATTTTGTTTCATTACACTAGTATATTTGCAAGTTATATCACTACACAGGGGGTGTATTCACAGTGCTAGTTCCTGTCAAGTTGTTTATTTATTTATTTTTTTTGGTACGTAAGGATTTTTAATTAGATTGGGAGAATAAAATAAATAAAAAAAATAAAAAACTCTTAAAATAGCTTAGGAGCATTTGAGAAATAGTATAAAAGTATGCAATCAATAGGAAGTGGCATTAGATACATGGGAGTGACAATAGCCACTCTCTTATTTCTATTATTAAACTCACATTTATCTAACCATTTATCTCATTGGTATTTTACCTTTTTTTTATAGACATTGGTATTTTACTTTAAAATATTATAATTTTCAATTTACTTTAAGTTTATTAATATTTAATATATATAATAAAAATTATAAAATGAATCTGAAATTTTATTATTTGATAAAATATTACAACTTTAAATTTTAAAAGTATTATAATTTTAGAATTCAAAATATAAAATCATATTTTTAAAATTTTTCTTTCAAAGTATATAAAATTACTCTAATTAAATGAATATTATCTTTTCCAGTAAGTTAATATTTTAATACAAAAATTTGGCTTCATCTATATGGCAGTTATCGTTATTAGTATTTTAAAACTTTTATTTGGTTTTTAAAATATGTTGATACAATCTGCAAGTCAGAGAAGAGAAATAATTCATTTCATATATGCGTGCAACCTATAACTAACAAAAATGATTTTCCTTTCGTAAATGCATTCCTAACGCAGAAAAGACCAAAAAAATGGAAAAGAAAAAAAAAAGTTAGTCTTGCTGTATTAATTATTGAAGCTACTCGTAATCTAGTGTCAGTACTATATTTCTCAGACTTAGGACCAAACTGTAAATACAGGAGCAGATTTATTTGTGTGTGGTAATTAACATCTACTTAAAGAGCAGTCTGCATTCCGCCATAAAAACTGTCAGAAATGGTACTGAGAAAAAGTATCCTATCTCCCGTGAAATGGAAGAGAACGTAATTAAATCTTGCATCGATCCTAGCCAATCTACACCAAGTCTAAAATTGAGAGCGTATTTCATTTTAATTTATAAAATTTTAAAATTAATATTTTAGTTTTAAAATTTATATTTTATAAGTCATTTTAGTTGCTGATTAAATAATTATCAGTCAGCCATTATATTTTACTAATATAGCATATTAAGTGATATATGGTATGTCATGTGTCACTTAACGTGCCACGTCTGTAAAATATAATAGTTGATTGACAATTGTTTGACCAAGGACCAAAATAACCTATGAAATACAATTTTAATAACTAAAGAGTTAATTTCAAAATTTTATATACTAAAATGAAATGTATTTATAATTTCAGGGATGAAAATGATACTTTACTCCAACAACGAATTAAATATATCTCAATCTTAAATTTGCAGTTGTATATACTGATGGATGTGTATATAATTAGTCAGACTCCAACCATATGGGTTGCCTTATTAATGAAATCAAATGTTGTTAGGCAAATGTTATTATGAGGATCGGAGGGTTTGGACCAACGATACATGTAACATCCTAATTTTTAACCCAATACTCTAGAACATATTTAGATTAATCATTAGTCTATTATGTCATAGTTTCCTTTTTACTTTAAAATACTTAGCGAAAAATGCAAGTATTTTTTTTTTTGAAATGCAAAGACAAAGTGAGAGCCGCGCAACACGGTGAACGATGAAGCACCTAAATAGACAAACACAAACTCATATAAACATCTCATGAACACCCGATCAATCATGATAAAACAAACTGCAAATATATATATATAAAAAAATATATATATATATATATATATATATATATATATCATATGCCCACTCATGAGAAGTGGGACTTAGTTGGGTACAACATAGAACAAATACAACTGAAATGAAGGTACAACAGAAAAGAAGATACTATAGAAAGCGAAAAGGGAAACTCCCCTACCGAGGTGCATCCAAAATGGATAACCTCAAAACAAGAGAAGGTTTATCCTCTTCTACGTGGTGTGTGCACTATCTCTACCCGTGAGCTTCTACTGCTAGGATCCCGGAAAGGGTAGCACGTATCCAATCCAAGGATGAAGCGCATCCGGGGTGGGCACGCTCAAAAACTTAATCGTCGTCGCTGTATGGTGATGTCGGGGAGAAGCAATGAGTATGTACAGGATGAGCGAAGGGTCGTGCATCAACCATGAAGATATGAACAGTGCATCGACCCTTAAAATGGTATGACCCGTGCTCCGGATCATGGTGCGCTTCCCACGTCGAGGAATCCACAAAAACCACGGACGTCGCCATCTGAAGACGTGACGGAAAGAGGAGGTAGAGGGAGTGAGAATCTTACTAAAGAATCTCAGTAGGGTAACCTCCTATCTAAGTGTCATCATCTACGTCCTCAGGAACCTTAGGTTTAGTGTACAAAATAAGTGAGCATGCATCAAGTTCATTTTTAAGTTTCAAAACATAGTTAGCCAAGGTCCGCCTATTTTAGAATGAGTCTTGATGTTATGGATGCAGCATAATGAGGCATGAATGCATGAAGATGCATCAAGCAGAAATCAATTAAACATCATAGAGAAATCAACATCATGTAGGTGGCATAAAGCGGCATATACTTCTCATGTAAAACATTTCTCTTTCTATAACTGTGTGACATTCAAAGCATCATACTGTAACATAGGGATCACCCTAAAAAGACAATCGTTCTGGGGGTGCTCGGCCGAACCGGTGTCACCTAGAACTTGTCACATCTCTAGGTTATGAGCCCATACCTTAACTAGTCATCACTAGTTCTTATTTATCCTCTGATAAGAGAAATCATAATAATAATAATAATCATAACAGAACGCGTCGCACCGGTATCGAGTACATGGTGAATATTGTCCTCTTCGGGGCGTTACGTATCGCCGTCCCCTTCAAGGATTTGTTTCTGGGGCATTATGTATCGCCGTCCCCCAGAACGCATTCTCACAGTACTGTCACATTCAAAGCTCACATCTTTTGAAAACTTTTCAAAATCCTCAAGTTTGTCAGAAATTCGGCAGTATAACAGCAGCACGCCAAATTTCTTCCAAACCTTCTTTATGCCCCATTCATATCTTTACATAGTCATTTATAATCATGTGTGTCATAAGCATCATTATCATATGCATCATAAGCATTGTAAAACATCATACGCATTGTAAAACATCATACGCATCATAACATGAGCATCAACACATCAACATTACGTATTCTCATAAGAAATCATATGCCCAAGATATTCTCATAATAAAACATGCATTCACGTGAAGTACTAAAGTTTATTATGCTCTTACACCTATGATGTCTTATGTTTTGACCCTTACGGGTCTTAAACTTGAGGTATAATTATCCTATCGTTCTCTATCAACCTCTTATGCACCTAAGGGTTCACAACTGATAATTTTTACTAGCATTTATGTTCATTAATAAATCTGGGCAGCATCATACTCTAAGGGTAGAATTTCATTTTTATGATTATGGGATTCTAGAACTTACGTTTTAGACCCTTTTTCGGTTCCGTTTTCGCCTAAAGCGCTATAAATTAAATCTAAACCAATTATGAGGTATTCCTAAGCCTTTGAACTAATTATAAATCATGTTCACTACATTGTGAGGGTGCTGAACAGAAACAGAAAATTAAATGTTCTAAGAGTTTTAGAATTGCATTTTTATGGTTTTCTAGTTACTAGTTTCTCTATGGGTGCTAAAATTCAATTCTACACCAAATGTTACCAAGTTTTTCATAACTAAACAATCCTAATCTAATTATTATCATACTAAAACAGTTTGGCCAGAACCTAAAATAAATGGGTCAAAACCACGCTAAAACTTGACTTTACGGTTTTTCTGTTAAACTAGTTTCTTTCCTAACATGCATACAAAGGTTCCTACCTCAACACATATCAATTTCACACATTCTAACATGTCAAAACATCATCATACAGCAGCAAAAATGTAATGGCAGAACCGAATTCATGCATATACATATCTTGCATAAAATTTCATTTCTAATAAGCATGAGTTACTAGTTTCTCCTTGAATCGTCTTAGGACTTTGAAAACCCTTTGCAAAATATTTTATCTTGTAAACGAGGCTAAGAATAATCATGGGGCAGCAACTATTTTAAAACACTCTTGGAAGAGGTTTAATTCACAAATCTTGTTGATCATGACCTTATAGAACTCTTAAAAACACAGAAAAGCTTTTGAACAAAGATTGTTGGCCCTTACAACTAGATGAAACTCATTTTGAGTTTATCAACATCACGTGGCCTAATTTACATCCTTGGGGATGTTTCTATAATCAAACTTTAACTTGAGATAATGAGGGCAAATCTTTGAGCTCTAGGTTCTTTAGGTGATGACAAAATATAAACGTGCTATGCGTTCCATTTTATTCTTCATTATAAAGTAAAGTGAGAGCTTTAAAGTAAATATGGAATGCAAGAAATTGAAATAAAATATGCAAGGCACAAAGTAGATATGCGAAACTTGAAAGTAAATATGCAAGTTCAATTCTTTATTTTAGTGCTCTAAGCCCAGTAATAATCAACTTTAAGGCCGAAATAGAAAGGCTTCGAGATTAATTAGATGATATGCAAGCTCTCGTTTTAAATCTTTAAGTTCTTTAAGTGATGACTTGAAATATAAACGTGCAATGCAAGGCTTGAACTTAAACATGATAATGTAAGTCCTTTTCTTTAATCTTTAGAGCTTAGTGATAACATAGGAAGGTAAATATGAGATGCAAGAGCTTGAAATATAAATATGAGGTGCTAGAAATATAAATATGCAAGTTCGTTTATATATCTTTACTAGAGCTCTTACAAGACTTTGAATGAACTTAAGCCTTAACTCGAATTTATCACAACAAGCTAAAGTAAACAAAATACCATTCCTTGAAGCAAAATCATAAATAGCATTTTTGTTAAAACTCAAACTCTAAAGGTCTCATTGTGATGAACACATGGTTATCATCTAGAAACTCTCATCACCAAGCTTCCATGTTGAACCATCAATGATGGCCGAATTTTTAGAGAAAGAAAAAGAAAAATGGGGTCGAAGCCCTGAATAAGAAAAAAACCATTTTAAAACTCTAAAGACCATCATCTTGATAATGTATTAACACCAAGATCCTGTGTCCTCATCATTGAGTTCATACACTTATTTTAGAACTACATCAAAGTAAAGCTTTCAAGATAAAAAGAAAGAAACTAAAAGCATTTTTCCCTCAAGAACTAAGATCAAGCTTTAGGGGTTGCTCAAGTGATGAACATCATCATGCAATCCCCATCATCAAGTTCTCATTTCCAAGCTCCCCAAAGGCCCATGGCCGAAAATGGGAAAAGAAACAAAAAGGAAGAAAGAAGTTCTAAAAGATTCAAGAGAAACTATAAAGCACATAACTTAAACAAGAACTTGAATGGCTAAAACATTTAAAACAAAGTCCCTACCAAGTGAAATGATGTTGAAGAGGATGAAGAAGATGAAGAAGAAGAACTCTTGATCTTTGAGAGAAAAGGAAAAACTTTGAGTGCTCTAAACTTAGTAAATGAACTAAAGGTATTTCAAGTTCACTCAAGTGTGCTATTTATAGAGAAATGAAACAAATGAAAGGTGCCAAGGAGGAGAAGGGGTTTCAGCCAAGGCAAAGCAGCCCATGAGGTCCATGAGGTGAGATGTTGTGATCTTTGAGGCATAGTGAGGTATGGTTCAAGGCATAGTGAGGTATGGTTCAAGTTATGGTGAGGTATGGCTCAAAGCATGAAACTTAGATGATGTGGCCGAAATGCATCAGCCATGGGGGAGGGATTTCTTCCTTTTAATTGTGGTTTAGAAGTGTGTTTAGGTGTGTTTTAGATTATGTTTAAGATTTGGAATTTGTAGGAAAGTGTTTAGGTGAGGTAATGGTTAATTAGAGACATGTAAGACTAGGTTTAGGAGGTGGTCTTGCTAAATTAATGGAGTCAAACTCCATTAACAAGGAATCCAATGCCAACATAATTCCTTGATTTAGGGAAATTGGAGAGAGAAAATACTATTCAAAATTCCAAGACTAGGAATCTTGAGTTTTAAAAAGAGATTTAGGTTTAATATAAGCAATTTTAGGTCCTAATTAATTTTATTAACTTATTTTGACTCTAGATTAATTATGAAAATTAATTAATCTTCGATTAGAGTCTAATATTACTTAGGTTTGCTTAATTACGTCATTAAGCTCAAACGGCACTATTCCGGGGGCAAAATCGTAATTTTGCACAAAAACTGCCCGGGACCACCGGAACTTGAACAGACACTTTTAAACATATGAAAGCATTGTTTTAAACCCTCGGGGAAAGTTTCGGGCTCTACGGCACCTTTACCCGCGTAAAAATGCTATAGGGGTATTTTGGTCATTTTGACCCGAAACTGCAGAAAATGAGATTTTTGCCTTCGAAACCACTCAAGGGCCATCTAATCCCCTTCAAACATTGAGTTAACCCTTCGAGGATTGCCGGGCCGGCCATCCTCGAATTCCGAGTAGAAAATGACCTCAGAGACATTTTGGTCATTTTCGTCTCAGACAGAAAAATCGGGGCGTTACAATACATATCTAAATGATGTGCATTGATGTGATTTTTAGAAAGTAAGTTATTTCATGTTAAATTTTCAAATAATTTTGTAACATGTGATCTCTATTTTTAAGATTATCAGGTGAAATTTTCTATTGAGAAAATCCAATCCTGCGATCCATCACATACAACAGCAGTTGGATCTACACTCTTCAATGATCACCTTCAAAAGCAGCAGTTGTAGTTGATGAGTTGCTGATAGTGGCTACCTGGGAGTGGATTCTCTCATGTGTAAGTTACACATGAGGGAGTCATATGCTAACCATCAACTTCAATGCCAACCTTGTGGCCACATTGTGTGGCATTGTTTTCATAGATTTGACCACAATTTTCAAAATCCAGCTCTATCTCTTACAAACACAGCTTCTCAATCCTCCATTCCAGCTCCTCCTCCTTCATATTTTCATAATACTCTCACCTTTCTCGCAACTCTAGCAACCCTCTTTAATCTATCCTAGTTTCTAGACATAGGCGTGTATTATCATATGAATGCATATCCCTCCAACTTAATTGCAGCTTTGGAATATTAAGGATTTGACCAAGTTTTTCTAGGCAATGGATCAACTATCAAATTCAACATATATACATATATATATATATATATATATATATATATATATATATATATAACTCATTCAATCTTGCATTCCATTGATCATAATATTCCTTTTAAATTGCACAATCTCTTACATGTGCCTCATCTTACCAAGAATTTAATTAGTGTATCCCAATTCACAAACTATAATCATGTCTATTTCGATCGATAAATATTTTTCTTCTTCTCCTGTGTGTGATTCTTATTGTGGCACTAAAGCACATCAATTGCCCTATTCTTTTTCTACGCATACATTTTCCAATCCTGTTGAGTTAGTTTACTCGGATGTGCGGGGCCCTGCTCCTTTTACAACTTGATTTGGTTTTAGCTATTATATATGCTTTATTGTTAGGTATCAGACTCGTTATGTAAGAGAAAAACTAGCTAGTTTGTGTGACCTTGAGGAAGAAAAGAATATAAAAGAGTAAAAGTGATGATTTTCATTGAATAAATGAATTGGGAGCAATTACAGATTTTATATACACAGTTGTAGCTTACATCAAAATCTTGGATGCATTAACTACTTCTAATAGCTTTACTAATAGAATAACAGATTAACTATCTTGAGTCCTTCTTATCCCTTACATCCCCCCTCAAACTAAGGGGTGTGCTGGACACAACCCTGAGTTTATCACGCAAATTTAGAAAGGAAGCTGCAGATAGAGGTTTTGTCAACACATCTGCTACCTGCACATGGGATGGGACATGTTGCACTTGGACTAGTTTTTGAACCACATTTTCCCTTACAAAGTGTAGTCTATTTCAAAGTGTTTAGAGCGATTGTATAGAACAGGATTAGCTGCTAAAAGGACTACACTTTGGTTGTCACAGTAGATTGTTGGGACAATAGGTATTGTGAGATGCATTTCAGTGAGTAAGGTTTGCAGCCAAGTGAGTTCAGCAGCCACAGCTACCATGCTGCAAAATTCTACTTCAGTGCTGGACCTGGAAACAGCACTTTGTTTCCTACTTGACTAATACACAAGATTAGGTCCAAGGAAAACAAAGTATCTAGTTGTGGACTTGCGATCATCTATGTCTAAAGCCTAATCTGAATCACAGAAAGCTATTAGTCTCGTATCAGTGCCAGGATGAAATTTTAAACCATGATAAAGTGTGCCACTTAGGTAGTGAAGGATCCTTTTGACTGCCTTCCAATGCATGTCAAGAGGGGAGTGCATGAATTGAGACACTTTGCTTATTGCAAAAGAGATATTGGGCTGAGTGATTATGGCATATTGGAGGCCACCAACTAGGGACCTGTGTAAAGTAGGATCAGCCATTGCAGAATCACCATGAGCTGGGAGTCTTGAACTGGAGACTATAGGAGTAGGCATAGGCTTTGCCTCTGACAAGTGAGCTTTTTGGAGACGGTCTTTAAAGTATTTGGTCTGAGATAAGTGAATCTCACCATTTCGAAGCTTCAATACCAAGGAAAAACTTCATTTGACCAAGGTCTTTTAGAGTAAAGACATGATTGAGGCTTGAGATCGGGTGCTGAATTTCTTGAGGATTGCTGCCTGTGATCAGAATATCATCCACATATATGAGGATGTGTGTGGTTGAAGAAGGTGTGAATCTTGTGAATAGTGATCATAGTTATAAGAATCGGACCGAACCAGCCAGATTGGACTTGAAACCGGTGAACCGAGCAGTGGTCCAGTTCGGTTCTTCTATTAGACTGGACCAACATCGAACCGGTTAAACCTTGGTCAAACCCGGAGTTGACCGGTGAGCAGGTAGCAAACCGGCCAATAAACTGTGAGTGACTCGTATGTGCTGTGCATGTGCTTAGTGAATTTTGGAAAAAAAAATCCAAAATTGCATGATGGAGAGTCGAACCCAGCTTTCCAAGGAGAAGGGACCGTGCTCCATCCACTAAGCTAACAGCACTCTTATTATATAGTGTGTCATGAAATATATATATATATATATATATTACAATCTTACTTTGCTTTAAGAAATTTTTCTTCAAAAATCTCCATACTTAGGTTCAAACTCATACCTTCTAGTGTGGTGAGCGCTTCCCAACCACTGAGCCAAACTTCAACTTTGCTGTATTGTGTGCAAACAATATACATTATATATTTTACTTAATAATTTTT
This sequence comes from Dalbergia cochinchinensis, assembly GCA_031216125.1. Lineage (NCBI taxonomy): Eukaryota > Viridiplantae > Streptophyta > Magnoliopsida > Fabales > Fabaceae > Dalbergia > Dalbergia cochinchinensis. The sequence continues at coordinate 12,418,961 of CM062372.1, forward strand.
TTTATAAATTGATTTAATTACAGCTTGTTCAACCGATTGAACCAATGATCCACTGATTGAACAATGACCCAGTGCCCTGATCAGAATTTCCAGGCCGAGTTTGATAACAATGGTTATGGGTCAAATCTTGTATTAGAGAAACAAAAATGATTTAAGGTTAAGCTCAACTTGGAGAACCGAGCTCTTGGAGCTTGCTTTAGTCCATAGAGTGCCTTCTGCAGTTTGCAGACCAGTTGGGGGGAAGAGGAAGTGAAGCCTTCAGGTTGGACCATGTAAACATCTTCTTGTAGATCTCCATTGAGGAAGGCATTGTTGAAATCAAAACACCTTATTTTCCATCCTTTTGAGAGTGCAATTGAAAGCATAACTCTTACTGTTGCTGGTTTGACAAAAGGGGTAAATATCTGATCATTTCTAATGGAAACCCTTTGCAGCTAGCCTTGCTTTGTATTTTTGTATAGAGCTATCTAGATTTCTTTTAATTTTGAACACCCATTTGTAACCAATTGGTTGCGTATGAGATGGTGGCTGAACTAATGACCGGGTTTGGTTTCTCTACAAGGCACTGAATTCCTCTTCCATGGCCTTCTTCCAATGAGCTGTGGATAGAGCATAAGAGACTGTGGTGGGTTGATGATGAAGGAAATCAAAGTCCATGATAGTAGCAGCATAGGTTTTCAGTTTAAAAATTCCAGATTTGCTTTTGGTTTTCATGGAGTGAGTGTTGCCAGCTGCTGGAGCACTGTGGATAACGAGTACTGCATCTTTGGATCTGTTAGATTTGCTGGTGTTGCTATCAAGAGCAGCTGCTACAGGAATAGAAGGCTGGTTCTCAAGCTCAGTAGAAAAACCTATATAATCAGCACTAGACAGAGAATTAACAGTCTCAACATGTGTAATAGGAGTTGGTTGGCATGTTAATAGATCAACATTGGCAGGTGCAGATATGGGTGTGATAAGAGTGTATGACATAGGAATGATAGGCATGACATGTATGTGTTTGGGTGGGGTAAGTGAGGTTTGTGTGGGTGGGGTAAGTGAGGTTGTTGTAGGTGGGGGCAAGATGAAAGAGTTTTTCGTATGGGAATTAAACTCTTTCATTGAAGATTACATTTTTGGAGATGTAAAGCAATCCAGAAGGAGACAGGCATTTGTATCCTTGGCAATTGCTAGCATAACCAAGGAATAGGCATTTGTGAGTTTTGAAATCTAGTTTGTGTTGATTGTACGGTCTCAGGTGAGGATAACAGGTATAGCCAAAAGTTTTTAGGAATTTGTAGTCAGGCTTTTTGTTGTGTATGAGTTCAAATGGTGAGATGAGGTTAGAAGATTAGGAAGGTAACCCATTTATAAGGTATGTGGCAGTGAGGAAGGCTTTATCCCATATTTTTAGGGGTAAAGAAGCTTGGGCTAACAATGTAAGGCCAGTTTCAGATGTGTCTATGTTTTCTTTTGACTGACCCATTTTGTTGATGGGTGTATGGACAAGAGAGCCTATAGGAAATGCCATTTGAGGTTAGGTAATTGGTGAAGGTGTTTGATAAGTATTCTCTTTCATTATCTAATTGTAGGAATTTTAGTTTGTGACCTGTCATGGTTTCCATTGACTGTTTATATTGTAGAAGGCTTGGGACTTATTGACTAATACGTAAATACAGGTATATTTGGTGTAGGCATCAATAAAACATATGTAGGATCGAAATCCTACAGTACTTAGGAAAGGAGCAGATCCCCATATATCAGAGAAAACAAGTTGAAGGGGTTTTGTGTATGTGGTTATTGAGTTAGCAAAAGGTAGTTGATGTAATTTTCCCATGCAATATGCATCACATAAAGAATCTGAGGAGGAAAAGCCATTTTTATTGCTGGAATCAATGAGATTACAAGATTTCAATACATGTGTTACAACTTCAAGGGAAAGGTGACCTAATCTTTTGTGCCAAATGTCAACTAAATCAGATTTACAAAGAGCATGAAAAACTGAGGCTGTTAATGGTGACTGTGATACAACTTGGAGATTCTTTAGATGATATAGCCCATCTTTAAGAGTTCCTTGGAGAAGAGTCTCCTTAATGAGATAAAATTTAGGGTGAAATTTAAAGAAGATATGGTTGCCTTTGGCAAATTTTGATATACTAAGTAAATTCTTTGTAATGAATGGCACATGAAGAATATCTTGCAATTTGAAGGTAGTGTATGACAAATTTGAGTGTAATAAGGAATTGCCAATGTGAGCTATTCTCATACCTTGACTATTACCTATGTATACTTGTTCAGATCCATTATATTCAGAGCCTGAGATGAGATTCTGTAGGTTGTAGGAGAGATGATGGGATGCTCCACTATCTGGATACCAACTTAAATCTGTGAGGATTGCTGGTGTAGCAAGGTATGCTTATGGATTTTGTGAGTTGGAGGTAGGATTATGAAAGGAGCTTGAGGGTAGTGAGGGACCTGCATTGGGGCGTAAAGGGCTTTAGAAATGCTGATAAAATCTATGGAAACATTGCCTTGCTGTGTGCCCAATTCTCTTACAAAGTTGGCATTGGGGTCGATTTGAGCTCCAAGTTCGTCTTTCTCTGAACCCTCAGCCTCTGCCTTTTCTACCAGCAAAGCCACCTCTGAAATTTTGCATCCCATTTTCATTTCTTGAAGGTTGTCCCCCCTAAGCCACGTTTACTTGGATTGATCCCAGTTTAGTCTTTCTAAATTTTTTAACGGCATCTTCTTGTGCAGCAAGTAAAGCTTCAAGGTCATTGATTTTAAGGGGTTCTGGCCTAGACATAGCCACTGTGATAAAAGCAGTATAGTCTTCATCAAGACCTTCAAGAGTTACCTTAATAAGTTCTTCATTTGATAGGGGGAACCAAGGGCAGCAAGTGAGTATGCCATTTTCTTATTCTTTGTGATGTATTCAAGGGCTGTTCCGGTCTTCTTTATAGCCTTCAGCTGTGTCTTCAGCTGCTTGATTCTTGATTTAGCATATGCTGCAAAATACTCTTCAAGCTTGCTCCAAATTTCATGTTCAAATTCACAATCAATCATACGATTTGTGAAGTTAGAATCCATTAATGAAAGAAGCCAAGACACTAAGTGTTGATCTTGATGCTCCCAATCAAGGTACTCCTGAGACTCGGTATTTGTAGCACGATCTTGTTTTGATGCATACTGAACTGGGACTTTCTTACCATCAAGGTGATGTTTGAGCTTGTTGGCTTTGATGCACGCCAAGGCTTAATGACACCAAGAGTAGTAATTCCCTTCATCGAGCTTGAAGGAAACAGGATTACAGAAGGTTTTGAGAGTGAAGGTGGTGCTCGTTTGAGCAGTGGAAACATGTACAGGTACCATGGATCAACGAGCTCTGATACCATGTAAAGTATTAAACTCATGATGTAAGAAAGAAACTAGCTAGCTCGTGTGAGCTTGAGGAAGAAGAGAATATGAGAGATTAAAAGTGATGATTTTCATTGAATGAATGAATTATGAGCAATTACAGATTTTATATACACAGCTGTAACTTACATCAAAAGCTTGGATGCATTAGCTACTTCTAACAACGTTGCTAATAGCTTTGCTAACAGAATAACAAATTAACTATCTTGAGTCCTTCTTATCCGTTACATTTATAGATGTTTTTCTAGTTGTACGTGTATATATTTTTTGATTACTAATTCTTAGGTTCTTAGTGCATTCGAACAATATAAACTGATGATCGAAAATTTGATTGGCTTTACTATTAAGACTTTTCATCAAGGAAAGGAGTATATTAATCATGTATTTTTGTTAACATTTTCTTCAAAAAGGCATTATTCACAGTTTCTCTTGCCTTTATACTCATCTACAAAATGAGCAGGCAGAGAGGAAGCATAGAGACATCACAATGATAGATCTATTTTCATTGGCTATTGCCTTTTTATCAAGGAAGAGAAAATTGGACTGAGTATCAAACCAGTTAAGGTACTGGTTCAAAGGTTTAAAGATTTAACCGGAATATAATTATATATATATATATATATATATATATATATATATTCATAGATTTATAAAAATAAACATAATTAATATAAAATTTTTCTAGTCTCAGTCTCACAACATGATCACAAAACATTTAAAAATAATATTTGTTGGTGACCAATGAGGTTTATGGTGAGCAATTTACAAATAATAGAGACAGAAGAAGAATAACTCAACAACCTTTATTAGTGTCCTTCTTTGGTTCTATTTTTTTTTGTTTTTGCTATATGACTGTCACAGGATATTAGTATTTAAGTTTTGAAAAAAGAAAAAAAAATAAAAGTTTCAAATCGGTCCGGTTTGCTATTTTGCCTAGTTTTCCTAGTTTTGCCTGATTTTGATCCGTTCTTGACCGGTTTTGACTTTCCTCAATTTTTAGAGCTTAACCGAACTGGCCAGGTGATCAGTTCCCGGTCGAACTAGCCAGTTAGGTCCGATTTTCTCTTCGATGCTCTTTATCCTTGTATATGTGGGATGATGTTTTCTTAACTGCTACTTTCCTTATTAATAGACTGACTTATAATGCTAAAGGCAAGTCACCTTTCGAACTCATGCATCAACAACAACCTGATTATTCTTTGTTGAAAATCATCCACATTTGAGACCTTACAATTAGAATAAATTTGATTTCAAATCACAAAAATGTCTTTTCTTGGGATATGCTCATAATCAAAAGAACTATAAGTGCGTTTTCTCAAGATGTTGTTTTATTTGATGAATTTGGCTTTCCTTATTCACAATTATTTTTGCACAATTTATCTTCTTATATCCGACCTTTACGTCCCTTGACTATTCCATCTAATCCTATTTTTACTATACTGCCTTTGTCCTTACCTTCTACACATTTCATTGGAAACTCACGTTTTGTAGAATCTTTTGTAACTCATTCACTAACTTCGCACATCAGCCTCTTCCTTTGTCCTTTGCATAATTTATCCACATTTCTATCTCTTTCTTCCTCTATATTTTTACTAAACTGCCTTTGTCCTTACCTCCTTCACATTTCATTGGAAACTCACGTTTTGCAGAATCTTTTACAACTCACTCACTAGCTTCGCACATCAGTCTCTTCCTTCCTCTAGCATTTCTATCTTTTTAGCCTATGTTCTTCCATATTCGAGTATTGCATGTCAACTTCCTGCTGTTTAACCTATGAATACTCATAAAATGCAAACTCGATCTTAGTCTAATATTACACGATCGAAATCTTATGATGCTATTGTTACATCTTTGCCTGATCTAGTGAATAATATTCCACAAACTGTTTCTCAAGCTATGACTTGTTCTCTCTAGAAACAAGTCATGAATGAGGAATTTGCCACCTCCAAGATCTCGTGTTTCTATGAACCACCTCAAAGTGATTATCTCCAAGCTTCTGAAAATCAGACCAAATATTGAACCGAACAAGATTATGGTTTAAAGGTATATTAAGTCATCCAAAGTTTAATCGGTTTGACTGAAATATGATATATATACATATATAAAAGATTATTTATAAAGAAGAAAATTTTATTAATGATATCATGTAAAATTATTTTAAAGCTTGTTAGTTTTTTTGTTCATTTGCTTGTTAGTGTCCTTTATTTTGTGGTGTGAATCAATATGCCTGTAACTCCAAATGAAGGATTCAAATCTCCTATCCCATTCCATGTTCCTCCAATCAAGCTTTGCTGCATATTTAAATCATAGGTAGTTAGGGAATTTTGGTTAAATAAAAAATTATGAATGATGCTATCATTATACATATGTAAAAAATATGACAACAAACAAACTCACCATTGAGCAAGGATAAAGGATATGATAGAGATGAGAATGAGACTAAGGTAGCATTTATTTACTGTCACCGAGATAAAAATATAGAGATATTGAAGATACAAACTTGTTTAGTGGTGGAGACAAGAATAGGGGACAGAAAAACACGAAATTCCTGTACTTTCAAAATGTGAGGACAATAAAGATAAGATACAGAGACAAAAATTTAATATTTTTTTTCTAATAATACCCTATACATGTTTATTATTTATGTTTCCGTCTCCACTATCTTCATTGTCTTTGTATTTCGATCCCTGTCCCCTTACCAAATGCCACCTAAGGGAGGTGATGATCATGGATACCATGTAATTTACACGTTGTAGAAACTATGAATTAATATATCCAAAGGAAGCACCTATACGACATGTGATACGGATATGACACGACATAGACACACGGATATGGTGATTTTTATAAAATATAGGATACGATACGGTTAGGATACGTTTATAATAAAACATAAAAATAGTATGCTATAATGAGAAAAACCAAATCTAAGTATTATTATGGCTAAAAAATACCCTATAACTAAGAATTGACCAAAAATTTATAAAAATAAAAAATATGTACAAGTTTTTATCAATAAAAAATTAAAAATAAATGTTTGCACAATGAAGATGGAGTTTATTGTATGTTCATTGGAGTCAGAACCATGTCAGTGACATGTCAAGAACTCTCAAGATCGAGAGATGAAATTGAACAGCATAACCCTCTTTGACATGGTGTCCGAGTATTACTAAAATGTCAGTGTCACATAAGTATCTGATACGGGTGAAATAAGATTTTTGGAATATAAGTGTTTCCTAATATAAGAAATCTCAGGACTAATTTATTATTGTTAGGAATAAGGTTCAGGATCAAACGGTCCATATCTATTGTCAGATATTAATACGCCACGGGTGCTTTACTCCTTTTTTCTTTTTCATGGAACGAATCAATTATGATATATAACTAAATTTTAAAACAAATTAACCGCTCTGTCGGGGACCCGGGACCATATCCATGTTCTGGTCCCCTTTCTCTCCGCTCCTGACAGCACCTATAGGTCCGTAGTCCTCCACTTGCTTCGGAACGCGTCTGCATGCAAGATTTACACAATAGTTATTAAAGAAATATTATTTATAAAATATTATATTTATATATTTCTATTTATTATTTAATAAAACATGAATTTTATTTTATTTGGAACTCATCTCTCATTTAATAATATATAAGAGTATAAAAATATATTAATAAAATATTTAATAATATATAAATATAAATAATATTACTCTAATTATTTGATGGAGGCCACCGTCAACTTCGGCAATTTATGGACCTCATTTGTTCACACGGTACTATCTTTTTAATTATAAAGCCGTCGGTTCTGGTCCCAGGACATGTGTTATTTAACTATGGTGTCCCAGTTAAAATATAAATCATCATATTAATTCACACTTTATTTATTATTATATAAAATATTAATCCTATTTAAATAAATTTATATCTCATTTAATAATAAATGAGATATAAATATTTCATAAATATAAATAACACAATTTAAAAATTAAACTCGTGGGCTCATGGCAATTATAGAGAGCCTCTCTCTCACTGAACCACTCCAACGTACAGGTCGCCACACCAGATCATTTAAACCCCCTTGCTGCCATACACAGACAATTGCATGTTCATAAGGGCTGCAATGCAATAAAGGAGATCCAGCAAAGCAATTTAAGGGGATCAGTTGACGCAGACTGCTTTCTGTTTAAAAAACAACAAGGCGCACGATTATCGATATTATATATAAAGAAGTTGATTTTATAGATGTGTTTTGGTGTGTTAAATTGAATCGTGTTTTTCAAGTTTATTAATATAATTTTTATAGATAACATATGATTAATTTCAAAATAAATTAAAATAATTATTATTTAAAATAAATACAATTAATAATTTATTTATTCCATGATGAGAAGTATGTTTAGGACTTGTAGGTATCCATTTTTAGACTTACAAATATAAAAAACTATTAGTTGTTATAATGCCCCTATCTATAAGTTATTTACTTCCATACTTAAAAATATAAAAGTAAATTAAAATAAAAGTAATATTATCAAATAAATTAAAATATAAATAAAAATATGAATTGTTAGGTACATCAATTCATTAGTATATATAAAGCCTTCAAACATATCATAAGCAAAAATAATAACGTTATTTCTACGTAATAACAAGGCGCACCATTATACTTATAAAGTCTTCTGGCATATGGTAAGCAAAATAATAATACTATTTCTATATTTATGGGTGAATATTTTGTTATGACGTCTATTTTATTATTAGTAAATATGATACTGGTTTTTCTTAAAAGTGTTTGCTTTGGTGCTGTTAATGGCCATGCCTAAGGTTCTGTTGCTCATGTGCAAAGCTCTGCATATAAAAATTTTTAAATATTTTTAGAGAGATATAAAATATTTATTTTATTCTATTTATTAATTAATAAATTAATTATTATATTAAAATATAAAAAAATAAAAAATAATAATAACTTATAAAATTTATATTTTAATTAATAAATAAAATAAAGTGTACCTAACTATTTCTCGACCTCTACAAGACGCGCAGGTGTAGAGTTTTGCACGCCAAAGATGCTGAGTGCATTAATAGTTGGTGTTAATGTTAAACAGAGGGACTTCATCAGCTGTTGTTTTACCCCCCAGCCACCCCCTCTCCTATTCCTTCCTCTCTCCTAGCCACTTCCCCTGACACCCGTCCCCTTTCAGCTATAGAATGCCAGAACAAGAGCATTATTGAGCAACCTGGTTCAAACCAAATATGGATTGCTATGCAGTGTGACCGAATCTTAAGTTCAATTTTTTTTTTCCCCTCTTTATGGACCGGTGAAAGGACCCCAGATCCCATTTTGCACCACTGGAGTTCTTCAATTCCAGTAACCCTCGCTCCACACTGCGTCATTGTACAGAAGGAACCGAATTGGGTGCTTATGATGTCCCAATTCCACCCCCTTCTAAATGAGTTGCATGTTGCAGTAACATTCTCCATTTTCCTTTGAAGCCGTTTGTATATGAATGAGCCGTAAATAATGCAAGTGGGATCTGGAAGAAGCAAACCTAGTGAAGAGATTGAAGGGCTTGGAACCCACTTGGTGCATCAAAGACATGGTTCTGTGACCAACAACACAAGAAAAGCCTACCCTTCCCTTTGCGCATTCTTTCCGTATGCCAAAGAAATTGTGGGTTTAATTAAGATGACCTGTAAAATTTATTGTGCATCTTTCTAAATATTCCATATAAGCTCAAAAGGGTCCAAAAATTCAAAAGATAAAAAAAGCGTGGAAAGTTAAAAAAAAAAAAAAAAGAGTTTGGATTATGGTTTGGAAGAATAGATTAAAGGAGTATTATGAATGTTAAATTAAATAAGCTCCACTCCATGTGCTATCTTAATTTCCGTGAATCGCCAGTTTTGGTGCTTGTGAAAGAAAAATGGGGGAAATAGGAGAGGTGAAGAGGAAATAGTTAAGAAAGGAAAAAGGTGAGGGTAAACGGCGGAGCGTCGTGTTTGTCGTAAAAGCGTGAAGGTCGAAGTGTGAGATCATGATCTTCGTGCATCCTTTCATGTACGTTGGTCGTCTTTGTCGACGGCTAGAGAGGAGGAGGAGGAAGTGACGGCGAGGGTGTGGTCACTCTTCAAAATGGTAAACTACCAACACCTGCCCCATAAAGACCAACCCTGCGAAAAGCCAACGAGCATACCATCCTTCTTCGCCGTCTCCTACCACCCGGACGCGAACCGTCGCCGACGTCTTTTGCCGCCTCCGTCGGGGGCAAGGGCGCAGGGACCTTTCCTCTCAGTTCAAACTTGAATTTCAATTTTTTTTTTCATGATTTTCCTTTCTCAGAATATTCATTACCCAAAAATTACAAAAAGTGTAAATAACTCGTCCAATGCCTTGAGAAAATTTTGCAAGAATATTTAATAATAGGATATATTAATTTTTTTATGTGTATTTAATTTTTTAAATATTAATATAATTATATATAAATTTGTTAATATAGTATTAAATAATATATATGTCATTTGAATTGAAATAGAGTTTAAACTAATTTATTTTAATAGTTAAAATTTATAAAATAAGTTATTTAAATTTCTATTATAAATCATAAAGTGATCTATTATATATAATTTTAGACATAAAAATAAATATAATATATTTTAAAATATTTTTATTTAACTTACTTTTAATATTTTATTAATATTTTATTATTATATCATATCATATGTATAAATTTACAAATAAAAAATGAACAGATGAATTAATATATTATTATTTTTAATTTTAAAAAATTATAAAATTAATTATTTTTAAAAAATAAAATAATTTGACATAAAAATTTCAGACAGCCAAATATGCTATTCATGAAAAAAAAAAAAACCAAAGAGCTTTCTAGATTTACTTAACATATTTAAAACGTTTTTGTACGGAATATCAATGCAAATCTTAACGACTTCGTCAGAGTCATGTGCAGATTGTCATCACCGAACCAACCTGGCCCCCACTTCGTCAAGTATCATCTCCCCACTTGCCAATTTCAACAATACCACCATATATAGACATTAACCATCAACAACACTGCAGCAAACTCCCTCACCTAATTCACCCATTTATTACTTTTAATAATAATGGATGAGTATCTTCATTGATATATTTATTTTTAGATATATAAATAATATTTTTTTTCAGCAAAAAGGGGGAAAGGGCCCATTTGCGACCCGATTCAATTTTTCAGTTTCAAAATATTTTTTTTCGTGTGGTTTTAATATGTTTTTAATCTCTATAATTGTTTAAGAATATGTGTTTAACACTTACAAACATTAATTAAAAATGTTTTTTAATTTACTATAAGAAATTTTAAAATATTCTCCAGATTTGTATAAATAGACCTTAAACATTAGGATAGCACAGTAAAGACCAAAACTATTATAAAAAAAAGAAACACCAAAAGGTTAAAAAAATAAAATAAAATAAAAGTAATGTATATTTATCGAAACTAGATACATATTTAAAACTTTTTGCTCTGAATGAATTGCCGGCTCATCATCGGAGCTGTTTCGATGAGCACTCTTGTATAATTTTCATCTTATTTTTCATCTGCACTCCTCTGCTTTGATATTTTTGTAAATGTCCAATTGAAATACCTATATCATTATTATTAGATTGGCTAATATTGGACACTCATTTTAGTGGTCCAAATGCTCATTTCAGTTGTTCATTATATCCTATAATAATTATATAAGTATCTCAATTAGACATTTATTTTTTTGGTACAAATAACATGTTTGTATTCTATATTCTTAAAAAATTTATAATGTGGGATAGAAGACTCTAGACTGTATAAAAATGTAGTGTATAATCTATATTGTTAACGAGTTCTACAAATGCGTACTTCCATGTGATTTAGTAATATTTTTTAATTCTGAGTACCAATTATATTGTAATGAAACTATAATACAGCATAAATAATATAAAACGATAACATAAGATTAGAGTTGCCATCATTCATGATTCAACTATATATCTAATCTAATAATTGAAGATATTTTAAGAACTAGACACCCTCTACTTATACACACAACTAAATATTTGACATTTAAATTCAATCAATAATCTCTCTCTGTTTTGGTTTTTAAGTAATGTAATTTAGATTCATAATGTGTGGAATATCATATTGATACATATCCATTTGTCTTTTGCATGATCGATAGAATTTAAATTAAGTGGGGTTCACAGCCCCTATCAAATAATAAATAGAAGTATATCAATATGGTCCCACAATATGACAAATAACACATAATATTTCTCTTTTTTTATCTGTTCATTCTGCTTCCTCCAATTCACTACTCCATCTACTTATTTGTAAGCATCTTTTTAGGAACAAAATTTTGTTCAATATTATCCATTATTTGAGAATTTTAAGTATATTAATTATCTTTTCTCACTTTAAATTTGTCCTTGTACATATTTTCTATTGTGCACACACAAAGTTCTCATAGTAATTAATAATTATTGCAAAAATTTTTAAAACCATAATTTTGTCAATATAAACATTTTTTTTTTGTGTCCATGTTTAATGATTTCTAAATTTATGTGCTTACAGACCGTTATAACTTATAAGTGAGTGGGGGAGTATATAATTACTCGAGTTCACAGTGAGGGAGTATATAAAACTTTTTTTTACAGAGTAAAGGTTTACTTTGATCCTTGAAATTGTAAGCGTCTTTCATTTAATCGTAGAAATTTTAAAATTAACTATTTAGTTCCTGAAATTATATTTCATAGGTCATTTTAATATATAATCAAACAAATATTAGTTAACCACTACTGTTTTGCTAGCGTGAGATATTAAGCAACATGTGATATGTCACGAGTTGGATCAATATGACATGTCAGCGACATGCGGCATGACACACACATGTCACTTAACATACCATATCGACAGAACAATAATGATTGACTAACGTTTATTTGATGAAGAACTAAAGTGACCTACAAAATATATTTTCAGAGACTAAATAATAATTTTAAAATTTTAAAGACCAAAGTGAATTATCCTTACAATTCCAAAAACTAAAAACTAAAATCAGCATTTACTCAATTTTTTTTATAAGTGAATAGAAGGAGTATATAATACCACGATTTTCTCACCCTACTTATTGCTTTTAGCTTCTTTTCCTTCGCTCTGCCTCGTCACCTTTCACTCAGGATTTGTACTTCCTCCTATCTTAAATGAGTATCTAATTTTAAATGGGCATTGAAATTAAAAAAAGTAATTAATAAAATATTAATGTTAATAAATTATGAGAATAATTTATTAAATTGTCCCTTATTTCATTTTAATATAGTCCAATTTTCTCTTTTCTTTTTTATTAGTGAATTAATAATATATAATAAAATTATTTTTAAAAAATAATTAATACTACTTAAATTTTTAAAATAAATAATTATTCATCATTAACAGATGAACAATTTTGGATCAGGATTGCATTGGAAAAGAGATGAGCAAGAGAGCAAGGAGCCTAGGGTCGGAGCTGAGGCTGAACTTATCGCCGCCAAGGGCTGCAACAGCCTTATCTTCTGCTATTGTGTCACCACAAGAGTTGTCGACATCATCGTCAACATCATCGCCACTTTCTATTCGTTTGTCACAGGGCTCAAGGGTGTATTCGGAGGCTGAAGTTACAAGGGCCATGCCTCTTGTACGCTGTCTATGCTATCAGAGGTTGATCCCAAACCCTGTTGCTTGGCTTCCTTAATAACGAGGAGAGCACCAAGAAGACAAGCCACTAATGAGATCATCATGAGACATTATTAGATGTTCTTAAGCAAGCAAGCAAGTTTTGTTTTATACTATTTAAAATAAATATTCAAATTAATCACTTAGATTTATATTTGGAGCAGTTAGATTTATATTTGGAGATAAGCTAGGTTATCGGATTTTAAAAATCTCAATTCGATCCTTCACATTTTAAAAAGGAACCAATTTATTTTCTTTTTTGAAATATAAGAGACTAATTTGATATTTTAAAATCTAAAAAATTAACTTATCTTATGATATAAATTTGAGATACTAATCTAGGTATTTAATCTACTATTTATTACTTAACACATTAGGTATTATATTAAAAGATTTTTCTAATCAATTTACCTTTAAGTTGAGGAATAAAAAAACGAAAAGTTTTCAGTTAGGAAAAAGAGTTTTAATATTTTAATGCAAAAGATCCAATGAAAATTTTTCAATTTTTTTTGTTTCATTAACCAATTACTTAAGGCAATTATTAGAAAAAATCCATTAATATATAGAAAAGCGAAGAGTAGAATATAACTAGAAATTAAGCTCCGTGCATTGCATGGTTTTGTAAATAATTTCTTTTGTCGATCAAATTTAAAATAAATTCTTACAGAAAATTATTGTAATGATTAAAAATTAAATTTAATAAGAATATGTTATTACAAATTAAAAATGATAATAATATGTTGGTTTTTTCCTTTATTTATTGTGCATAATAAAATGGATCAATAATAATTACACTAGGAGGGTTCATTAAACACTTCATTATAGACTATATTTTTAATATAGTATTCATATTTCTTAGTCCTCTTAATTATAAGATATTTGGTCCTTTTTGGTGAAGTTGCTCTTAATGATACAACATATAATTATCCCTTACAAAATATTGGTTTGGGCAAATATATACTTGTTTAATTTAATAATGGGATAAATGTATTTTATCTCCCTGAATTTTAGGTCATGTGCAATATATCCCCTGACTTTTTAAAATGTGCATCGCGATATCTTGAACTTTCCAAACTATGCAAAATATCCCTCAGTATAATTTTGACAATTAATAAAGATAAGATTTATGTGCACTTAACCCCTCTAAAATTTCTAATTTGTACAACTTGACCCCATGTCCGTGAATACTATGTGTAATTAACCCCCAGATTTTTTAATTACGTGCAACCCGACACCCTGTTATAACTTAAATTTTTGGGGAGTCTTTTACACATTTTGAAAAGTTAAGGGGCGTCATAATGCATTGTTTGAAAAGTAGGGTTTTTTACACAATTTAAAAAGTTTAAAGTATCGTGATGCACGTTTTGAAACATCGGAGTTTAAATTGCATATAATCTAAAATTTAAGGGGATAAAATGTATTTAAATCCTTTAATAATTGGCAAATATTACTCTTGACAATTTAATAATTTTTATGGAGAATTATTTATTCCTTCTCAATATGAAAAGGCCCTTTTATGGGGAATTGTTTTACATAAGATTAACTATATTTCAATTGCAAAAATAATAATTCAATTAACTTGGCAAAAATTTTATAAATTTGATAAAATAAAAGTTTTATATTACTGTGACATTCTCTTATCATTATAATTAAATTAGAATTATGTTAATTTAAATTAACGCCTTTATCTAAATGTGTTCATATTGATCAATTCATCTTCCATGATAAATTAAAATATTAATGTCAGCAATTATATTTTTGATAAACTCATTATGCTTCCTCAGGTCCCTAATAGAGAAATTTATCATAATAAATTAGCATTATTCACTTGATATTTATTAATTGTGTATACATTTCATTTATTTTTTAAAAAGTACTCACTGACGCTTCTATAACACCAAAAAGAACCAATCATTCCAAAATGGAAATTGAATTTGAATGGCAATAATTGTGACAGCTTATGGTATTTATGGCTAGTCAATTTAAACCATATTAACATCAATGAAATTGAAGTGTAGCAATTTAAAAACCTTACTAAAATACACTTCAACGATATAACTTATTAATAATGGCTTTTTCTTTCCTCGTTGTGCTTCTGATTAGTCATGATTAATTGATTATATTTTTTTGATAAGCAGCAATTACTTGATTATATAATGTTAGCCTTCCGAGATCTTCTAAACTGTAAATTTGCATTAGTGAATTTTAAGAAAAAAAATAGTTTGGTTAATATGTTTTTTTTTTAACGTGTAATTTATGTAGGTTACAAACTAATGAATTTCACCCTTTTAAAAATTATTAAATTCTAGTAAAACAAATGTTCGCCGTTTGTATTACATTTTTTTTCCTTTTTTCACATGATATTAGCTTTTGTATAAGTAGTAAAGAAATTGTTATCTATAATACAATAAAACTTTAACAAAAAAGACAATTAGTTTTGGAACGAAATACTTAAGGACATGATTAAAATTTTATTATAATGAAATAAGAAACAAAATGAGATTATTAAATTGAAAAATATTTATAAACTTAAGAACATAAAATAATAATATATAATCTCAATGAAAACATTTTTAGATCAAATCAAAAATAGGAAAATATAAAATTTTAAGTACTACACTAATAAAAATTATTAATAAAATTCATAATTTTATAAATATAAAATAGAACTAAACATAATTAAAAAAGTAAATTCTAATCATTAGTGTTATATTCATTAATCTTATATTGTGGTGCTTAATTTTCATTTACTCCTAAATTATATTTTTTTATCATAGAATAAAAATAACGTAAAATCATTTAATTAAAAAATGGAATATGTATAAAACGTTTAAACTTAAAAACACAATCAAAATTAAAACATTTTAAAATTATATCAAATAGGAAATCAAACAATTTTTAAACTGTGCTATTAATGTTGTATTAATAAAAATTTTAATTTTAATTTATGAATATAAAATAGAATTAAATATAAGAATATAATTTTATTTTATTCATTTGTAAAATCTAAATTTGATCATTAGTGCTACATTAATTAGCTTTATGATGATAACTTTTTTATATTTTTAATAATGAGATTTGTGTTTACTTAATTTAGTCTGGTGTAGATCATCAAATAATATTTTTTTGAAAAAGAGGCTTTATAGTCAAATATTAATATTGTCTGAGAATTTGAATATAGGGAAATAAAATTAAAAAAAAAGCATCCCATAAAAAAGTAGTACTAACTCAAATGAGATAATATTATTTCTACAAACTTAAAAATGTTCATTATAATAATAGATTTAGTAAACCAATATTAAAAACACTAATGAAATAAAACAAAATTTCATAAGATATAACATATTTCTCAAAACTCAAATACAAAATACTCATATCTTAATTTAAATGAAAAAAATATTGGAAATGTTTTTTAAAGTTTATGATCATATTTAAACAGTGAGTTAAAATATATATTATCCAATAAATGTAATAAATAGAAAATATTCAATAAAATTAAAATGAATGGAAATTTGATTTTAATTTAACAAACTATAAATTTTATATTCTATATCCAAAAACACATAAAATTACTTATTTTATCAACTATTAAAAAATTTTATTTACCATTCATATAAGATTGATTTAATTAAAATAAAATTAAAATATATAATAATACGAAAAGTAGATTATGTTGAACAAACATTAAGTATACACATCATGTACCATGCACTCATTGGAGCAATAGAATGAAAGTCATGTCATCAAAGACTTACCGTCCCAAATAATATGCGATTTCACCCAAACCTGAAGTTTTTTGCATTGGTTAGAATCCAAAGGTTTAATCACATTCGAGATCCCAACCTTTCCAAATACAGTAATGTCAATACAACAATTCCAATGAATATAGTTCCTCCAATATAACAAAAAAGCCCTAGATCCCCACATATTTATCTCTTATTTTCTTATAGAATTCATCACTCTCCCAAGGTCTTCAAGATTTGTAAATCAGTAAAGAACTGGAAAAAAAAAAACCCTTGTTCTATGAAGGAGCTAGAGGCAATTGTCGATACCCTTGTTGCCATTGCCTTACCTTATTAGACTTTATAGTGCTGATAAAATAAATACATTATATGACTTTTATAATGAATTATAAATTATTATGATAAATGTGCAATACGTTACAAATAACTATGAATCTGCTTAATTATCATCTAATTATTATTAAATTGTAACTCCACATTTTTAAGCTTTCTTGGTATTTCACATAAGAAGAATTAGAATTGCAAGAATAAACATTCAATTGCTACCTTACAAAACATAAAGGGTAAATTGTAATAGTTTTATATATGTAAATTATAAATGCATTCCATTTTATATGTCCATTTTTTCTTTTTTCAAGTCATATATGTAACGAAATATAAACAGTAGTATATTGTGCTTAATAATCATCTAATTATTAAATTGTAAATCCATATTTTTATGCACCTTGATATATTATGCATAAGAAGAATTAGAATTGCATGAGAAAAAATACAATTAATACCTTATGAAATGCAAAATGTAACAGTCTCATATACATAAATTATAAATTGCAGTATACTTTACATGTCTATTTTTTTTGTGTGTGCGCCATAAATGCAATGCAATATAAATCAGATAATATAATGTCAAAATGGTCAATGCAAATCCCTCAAATACTGACATATCTAATTCAGGAAGATTTCATTTCCCTCCAAATAATTCTGCATTCCAAGCATTATTTGATTCCGGTTTTGAATTGTTTTTGACAATTTATAATTTATTTTCATCCCACAAGTTATTCATGATAAATTGTAGTAACATTGCCTGAGCTACAAAGTAAAAAGTCATTTTTTCTAGCCTCCTTTGCCATTGCTTCCGCAGCTTCTCTTCCACTACATCTGCCAGAATTCCTCCCTTTCTTCAGCGCGAATGACTTTGCCAAACCATTGAACATAGATGAAAAATGCTCCATTAACGTTGCAACAAGAAGTAACCGATGTCAACAGAGCTATACCGCTATGAGAGCTCAAATGCCGAGACAATATTGCTCTCAGTAGAAGGATATCTATATGAAATCGTAAAACAAAAAAAATTAGGACTCTGCCATAAGATTATTGCCACCACTGCAAGCTGTTTGAGGTTCTTCACGTTTATGTCTATGTTGTGCAGAATCTGAGCAGTGAAGATTTATTTTAAGCAATAGGTGAGAAATTCAACAGTTCCTAGGAAGAAACCGGTGTTTTTTATTGTCTTTTACACTTCCACCAGTAATATTAAAAAAAAAAAAATGAAGGGCTAAACAAGTTGGGTGGGTTGACTTAAGACAATTTCTGACTCAGAATATAATATAAGAAAAAAGCTGAACCATGAAAGCGGTTACTGAGAAAACTCATTCTTATGCTGATTTGAGCATTGAATCCAGCATTGTCAAGGGACAGGAATAGAAATTGACAAAATACACCTCATATATATGTGTGCGAAGAAAGAAAGGAAAACAAAAACTAGATCCCAGCAACACTATTCCTGAACCACTATTATCATGCCATGGGGCACCGTTTGATTCAAGCTGAAAGAAAAGAATTCATACACGCCTTCTTCATACCCTATTACTTGCACCCATTGGCTAAAAAAAACAAAAGGGGATTTAATTTAGTGGGTAGTTTAAAATTCCATCATTTAGTGGCCGTCCAACTACTCTTTAATGGCCAATGGAATTCTTGCGCTCATAATTTCAAATATGTTGTAACCCCATTAAAATAGCCTATTAGAATAGTTCATTTTTGCTTTGGAATCTAAACATCCAGAATGCAGATCAATTGACCCACAAGCCACAACTTTCGTCCACTAATACATGATACGTAGAGGTTTCAACAAATTTTAAGCGGTTCATTAATGATAATTACAAATCAAACAAGTGCCTTTTCAATTCTCAAGGATTCTCAATGATTAATGCTGGTGCATTTAACCACACCCAGTACAATGAAATTTGACAATCTCGTGCCTGATGATAATCTGGAACAATCATTAAATGAATAAACTCTTCATCTGCTTATATATATATATATATAGCATTACAGATAGGTTTGATTTCATACTTCCATTCCCTTCTCCTCAAGTAATCTCTCTTAATTCCTTTATTCCTTTGCATTATTTAGTCCTACAACATGGCTAGAAAGTATGATCTAATCAATGATTTGAATGAGAGTAATGACAACAAGTTTCGAAAAATGAAAGTGAGAGTAATTAAGTTGTGGAAAGTAACTTCCTTCAATACCAAGTTTTAACATATTCTATATAACTAAGTCATAAGTTCTCAAATATAAACATAATATAAGTCCAGGGAATCTGCCTGTGACATATGGAGCAACTAATAACTACGGGCTAAAACAAAATATGGATGACTATCAAAAAGGGTCTTTACAAAAAGGCTCACCAACTTAGACAATCGGCTACTAAGGAGTCTCGGGATTGGAACCTGGAGCTGTACCTGTATCTAGAAAATAGAGGGAAACAATGGGGTGAGTTTTGCAACTCAGTAGTAGGCATGATGTCTATAACTTACATGAGACAATATGTAATCCAAAACTAAAACAATAATAATTCTCTAGTTCACATAAATTCAACCAATTCTTTTATAATGAAAAGGAATTTTTTTTTTAAATACAACAATCATTATATAAATTAGTAGGAAATTGTCAAATTCAGGATAAACAGAAGGATTCACATTCAGACAGTCATTCCTTCGTGTGATCCTGAAACAGAATGGTCCTACTCATTCAAGTAGCCGTAGTACAAAAGGATCCACTAAGTAATCCTAGTTAAATATAGCCAAGGTGCACCAAGGCTAATGCCTACTGTCATTAGCTATATATCCTGTCAGAGATTCTCCTCAAAATATAATTAATCTATACATATCATTAAAAAGGGTCATCCCTACTATCTATAAATCATTTCTCAAATCCATATCAGAGGTCAATAACTTTCAACAATTTCAAATCTATAAAATTTAATATTTCATTATGCAATTTCCAAATCATGTCATATTGTCTCATGTGTAAATTTTCAATTAAAACATAAGCTATATGCTTACTTTCATTAAATTTGTACACATAGTCAAATAATTGTTTCTCAATTTCTAATTTACTAAAATACATTTAGAGGTAATTTAGCATAATTAAAAATAATTATAGACATATTGTTTACTCACAAACCGGTTCAAAGAACCGAAGACTAACTCCACTGATGCCACCAATTCAAGTGTTATTGCCCGATTGCTCTATCGCTCTAGGAACAAGATAACATTAATATTTGTGAGCTAACAATATCACCAATTTACATAAATTTTCTCCAAATCACTAAAATCCCCAATTTATAGGGTTCAAAAAAATACCAATATTAACCCTAAATTAACTAAAAATTTCAATAAATTAAACAAAGTATTGAGGAAGCTTATTTACCACTTGAAGAGTAGAATTGATGAAGAAATTTGCTCCAATTCCTTCTAAAAGCTCCAAGCTCTCTAATGGAGGTTAGAGAGAGAAAATGGAGGTAGAGGAGAGAGAGAATGGTGGAAGGTGATGAAGAGTTGGAGGAGGATGATGATGGAGGTGGTGGTGATATTTGTGTTTTTTTTTAAGAGAATGGAAGAAGAAGTGAATGGAGGGAGAAGAGAAAAGAAAAAGAAAGGGGAAGGAGGATAAGAAGAAGAAGAAGGAGAAAGAGAGAGTGGGTGAGGAGACGGGAAAGAAGGAAATAAAAATAGAGAGAAAACTATGGTGATCTATACCACTTAAGGTGCACGGTGGTCCTTATTCTTTTTTTTTTGTTTCCACAATCATACTAAGAGATACGCTACATATGATCATTTCATTATTGTCCAGAATACGAGACAAGTATATTATGCACATACCCTGGAAAGTGCAGGAAGGATTGGAAGATGGTCATGAAAACTTAATCCAGAAGTCAAGTTGAGGTCGAAGAACTACCTGACGATGCCTATCAAGTGAATGATCCAATTCCCTTTCAGGTAATCATTGATACGGGAACATTGCCAACTTTACGTTCTGATTCGAGCGATGTTCAGATAATTCACTCTTCTAGTAATCAATTAGTGAGTGAAAGCAACGAAAGTGATGGTAATGATGAGGAGAATGAGGAAGACGAGGAAGATGAATTTGAGGATGATGTTGAGATTGAGAATAATGAAGATAGCCATCAAATTTCAGATTAAATATGATGTGTCTAATCTCAATTTATTACATTCTTTTCATTTTAAATTAATATATTATGAATTGATTTTTCATAAATTGTTGTTTCTTTTTCAGATATGGTACCTGGGGAAGGGTGTCCCAAACAATCAAAGAATCACCCATTTCACTCAAGCATCCACTATAGCCGCTCACACCTCCACTTTTATCCTTTCCATGCTACCACCCCATGCCCATGGGGAGTGTACCATGATACCTACTCTTGGGCATGTGACCGGAGTAGTGCCTTCACCTCCACCTCCACCACCATCAGCAAATCCTGTGCCCACCCCCACACATGACTCAGAAGGGGGTGCCGAAAGCGAGGTAGTTGGTTGTTCCTCGAAGGGGCAATAAGGACATGGGTCCATAGCTGAAAATCGGATAAAGCTTATACGTGTCGATGACAAGTAAGTAAATTAATTTTTCAATTTCTTATGAATCGTGTTATAATAATTTGAACAATTTCTTGACATACAATAACATTATTTTGTACTTTTTGCTATGTAGTTGGGAGCTAAACACATCGGCCATGCACTTGGTGACACACTTCATCCAAAAATTATATGAACGGTCAATTGAGTCCTTTGACAAGCTGTTGAAGGCCGAGAAGAAGCGCTGGTTTTTTGAGTGGAAGGTTAATAAAATAATTATTATGAAATATGTGATTTACTTCAGAAAATAATGCAAGCCATGTACATCAACATTTGGGAGTGGCGGGATGAGAACCCTAGATGGATGACTCAGGCCAACTTGGACTATTTGTGGTAATACTAGAGAGATGACAAATTCAAAATGAAGTCTTTAAAGGCCAAGGAGAGCTGAGCATTGCATAAGGGTGGTTCTCTTCATTGTGATAGTTCTGTTAGTATCAAGTCTGCGCGTTACCGGATGATTTAGTCATTATTTTAAACATCTTTTAATTCCTGTTGTTAAATTTATATTTTATCATATTAATATTTTTCATGTTTTACTTGAAATGCAGGCCAATGAGCTGAATAGGCCACCCATACAGAGTGAGTTGTTCAGAAAGACTCGTACGCACAAGCTAGAGAAAACGTGGGTCAATCCTTGCTCAGAGAATGTTTGAGTATATATGTTCTGTGCACTTATTGACTATATATATATATGTATATTTAATTTATTATTTCATATATTTGACTGTCATTACTTTTATTTTTTTATAGCATACCTATGAGCAGCGCTATCACGAGGCCACGACTCAACTAAAGCAGAGGATCGCAGCTGGTGAGGACTGCCCACGGATTGATGAGGACAAGTTGTGGTAGGAGGTAGTCGGTGGTCCTTACAAGAATCGCATCTATGGCATAAGGTCATTTTATGTGAGTAGTTTATCCACTGCCTCTGTCATTGGGGCATCTACAGGCACTAGGTCCACTCTATATTGGATGATATGTAAACGCTATATGAATGGGGTTCACACCTCATCGAATAATGGATGATATGTGAATCAACATAGTATCCCTTTTATTCTAAGTATAAATAATATAACCATATTTTAACACTCCAAAAGTGGGTGTCTATATATTTGGACCTCCATTTTATAAACATTAGGGATGTACAAGGGATAAGTTGAGATTAAACTCAAATCCAGTCTATTTTTAGACTGGGTCAATTTTTGGAACTCGAACGTGACCCGATAATGACCTGACTAATAATCGGGTCAAATCGAGTCAACCCGGCTTTCAAATAAGATATGAGATTTGAACATTATACATAGTAAATCTATGAAATTTTACAAGTAATAAACAAAATTTAAAATATATTTTGTCATATATATTTCAAAACAAATCATATCAATATAAAAATAATATCAAACTATATAAAATATATTAATTGAAATGTAAAACCTTGTAATTTGTCACTAATCATTATAAAAAAAATGTCTTCAAAAGAATTATTGACTTCGGGCCTAGCCGAATAAACTTGAAGTATAACCCAAGCACGGCTCGAAAAGTGTACCAGTTCAAATTTTAAGAACCGAACTCGTCCAAATAAACACAGTTATGAATGCTACTTTTAGATTTAAAATACTACTTTCTCCATTCTTAAATAGTTGTTTAGTTATAAATGTTTATTGGAATTAAGTAAATGATTGGTAAAGTATCAATGTCAGTAAAAATTAGGAGTAGTTTATTAAATTGTCCGTGTTTCTTTTCAATATTTCAACTTCCCCTCTCCTCTTTCATTAATAAATTAATAGTATTTAATAAGAATATTATTGATAAAAAAATAATTAATACTATCTAAACTTTTAAAATGAATAATTATTTTTAAATAAAATAAATTATTGAAATGAATAATTATTTAAGAAGAGAAGGACTAACATTTTTAATAACAAAATCCCTAAACTAAAGCCTTACCTAATTCTCTTCTTGATTTTCCCATCACACGTGTTGTACGTAGAGCCTAAGCCTAGCATAAATGCATTCTGTAATCTCTCATTTGACGATCAGTTAATTAAGCAAATTCACTTCAGATTCTTCAAACTCTCTAACTTCCTTTCCTCTCCTCAAAGTCTCCCGCTTTCTCCTCTAACATGATTTGAATTTATCATGTTAGAAATTGTCACTCCTTTTTGTCTATTTTTATTCCCCTTTTTTTACTTTTTTTCTAATATTTTTAACCTACCCTTAATAAAAAATTGTGTTAACTCTTCTTTATTCTCACCTATATTTAAATTCAATATCTTATTTATCTTCATGTTCAACTATCACCACTTGGCTTTAAAAAAATAGTTCAAGCTATCAACCTTTATTTTTCGTTTGGAAACAGTTTAAATTTTGCGAAACAAATTTTCTCTAAATAAGAGTAAATTTTACATTTAAAAAAGAAAAAACTCATTTTTAGAAAACAATCAAAGTGCACAGGCTAGGATTAGCATGTCTGGTCAAGCCAAAATATGCTGGCCTTTCTTCCCCATTCACTTGTTCAAACTGTGCATTGTCTTAATATAATCTTTTCTTTTTATAAAGGATATGACTAGGAAACTTGAATATAAAAGAAGAACTTGCTCAACACACAGTCCACTATTTACAACATTATTGTAGTTAGTACTTAATATTTAACATAAAAAAATATTACTTCATTTTTTATTTAAAAAATTTTGTTAATAAAATGATAATGAAAATATTGCCACTAATGTAATATTAAATAAAAATTATGATGAGCGTGATCTATTTCAATATTACAAGCGTTATATAACAAAATTTAAATAGTTACATGAGCATTACATATTTAAATCATTTGTGAGATTTGATCAAACAAAAATATAGCAATCTCTTCGTATTATATTAGTACATGAATAATACATCAAAATTTTATAATGTTGTAACTTAAGAAAAAAAAAATCAAATAATTCACTTGAAGTTTTCATGCAATATTTGCTGCAGCAATAACACAAAAATATAGCCAAATTAAAACAATGTTAATGAGATACTTGATTAATTAATTTAATTAATTTAATTAATTTGAAAACATATGTCTAATATAGATAAGCTTATATAAATATCTAATATAAAACACTTTGGTTTAATTTGTAAAAGTTATGTATAATATAGACTTGGTTTTATTTTACTATTAATAAATTACAAATAGTTAATTTTTAAGTTTAATATTAATTAAAATATTTATTAAATATAATCTGAAATAGATAGTGACAATTAATAAGAGTTAATCCAACCTTTTGTAAAAAAAAAAAAGGTTAACACAACTTTTAATTAATTAAGGATAATTTAGGAGCATAAGAATAAAAGCATTAAAAATAGAGTGATAATAGACAAAATGGAATGGCAATAACCATTCATTTACTTTTATTCTTTTATAAAATTAATAGGATTCAATCATCACCTTATAAATATTTGTTTATAAATTAAAAATGGCTTATATTATCAATCGATGGGAGTAGTTAGTAAATTTTAATTTTATTTAATATTCTATCTCTTTTAGAATATTTGTCAACTTTAAGATAACTTTATATTTCAAAATATCTTTTAATTTCATATTTTAATAAAATATTAAATTTTTTTTCAATATTATTCCTAATTAATTTCATATGTTCAAAGTATTCCATTTAATATTAACCTTGGATATTGTGCTATATTAATTAATATGTAAAGATATATTATTAGTCTATTTACTATGTTTTATTCGATTATTATTATCATTTATTATCTTTCTTAATATTTATATTTGTCCTAAATTAATAGATATTACAAAAAAGGGAGTATTACTTGTTACCTATTCCTGCTTCTTTAACTCTAACACCTGCTAAAGAGTGTTTTTTTTTTATAATTATCTATTTATTAGCATAATGGCTTTAAGTATAGAATTTTTGAAAGAGTTGCTTTTTGTTTAAATAAGATGAAGCAAAATTACATTTGATGATAAAATTAGAAGGAAAAAAAAGGGAGCGAAAATAAAGTAACGAGGTACATGAAAGAAAATAATAGAAAGTACTATTGTAAAAATACAGTTTATTTTTGATAAAATGAGAATAAAAATTATCACTCTATATATTTTCACCAAAGGTATTTTTTCATAGAAAAATGAGTTTTGATGAACACGTATGAAAATAAAACATTTTCAATTTTGCAATTTAATTTTCATTTTCAATTGAATAAAATTGCTTTTGATATATATCCCCACAAGCATATCAACTAGTTTAAACCTCCGATCCGTTATTTTTCCCAACACATGTGGTATCATCTTCATTCTTCAATACAGCTTTCCATATCCATATCGAGCTTGATTCCTAGAATGCTCTTAGATTAATCTAAGCTGTCAAACTACCTTATCTAAAATCTTAAAGCAATAAATGCCCATTGAATTTATTTGAACTGTCGGCAGGGACCTATTTTTCTTTGGTTTGACATGTTATACATTGTTTCTCTAAAGAATTTAAACCGTCGAATAAAAATCTATAAATAATTTTATATATGTGATATAAAAATATGAATCACTGAGACACGTTATTCGAGAACTGTATAGTGAAAGCAGTAAGGTAATCGATGTTATGATATCACGGTGATCTCCACTCCATTCACCCATTTATCACACATTCAATAATAATAAAATAGGTATCCTAATAAATTCCAATTTTTGGTGTTAAAATTAACATTTTTTAGCAGATGTTGGCATGTAAACCTGCAATATATCTACATGGAAACAAAAAAGATAGCAGATGGCTTCCTACGGCTCGGCCACATGCATGCTTTCAATCTGGCCATGCATGATGAACTTTCCATCTTGTGTACGGAATGCATATGATTATGAGTTTGGAATTTAGATAGAAAGGGAGGGGAGAAAATGATTTTTACTATAGGATTTTAAAATTTTACATTATAAGTTATTTCCTCCCCTCCCTTTCCCTCCAAATAGAGTTGGAAATAAGTCGAGCCGAGCTAAACTTTAGCTTAAATAAGTCGGACCTGTATTTTCAAAATAGAACCTGCGCCTGGGCCTATTACCTAACATAGACTCTTTTTATGGCCTTAACATGACCTTCTTAAAGCTTGGTCCGGTCTGGAAGCATATAGAAAGGCGTGTTTAATTATAAAATATTTTTAAAAAATCAAAACGCCGGCCTATTCTTAAATAAGTTAAAATACTACTAAATTAATCAAAAACTATATTTTAAAATAGACTAAAAATTTTAGTTAAAATATATATTTTCAAATAGATTAAAATATTTCGATTATCATTAGATATTTAAATGATGACAATGATGATGGTAATAATAATATAAATAATAATAATAATAATATAGGTAAGCTAGTCTATTGGGCCTAAGAGGCTATTTTCATAGCCTCAACCCTGGATTGATTAGCAAAAAAGACTTTTTAAAAAGCCTTAGCCTAGTTTATTTACTAAATAGGCCAAGCCTAACTAGGCCGAAAGTAGGCTGGGCCAAAAGCCCCTGACGAGCAGCCTGACCTACTCCCACCCCTATCTCCAAATTACAAACTCACAAACATACTCTTAAGATGCTTTTCACGTGGATTGTTTTAGATTTTTTTCCTCAACATATCCACCAATGATTAATCCTTTTAAGATATGAAACTTTTCTAATGGGATAAATATTTAGATAAGAGATTTTTTTCATACACTATTAAAAATCAAACTCCAAGTAACTAGATATTTAAAAAATAGCCAATTATCTACCAATTATATTAGATCTCGTGATTATACCTTGCTTTAGATAAATGCATGTGTTAGGTCTCTTTTGATTATCTTCTTTTAAGAAATATTTGTACAGTCAAGAGTGAAAGAGTGAATGTCTTATTAGAATACTTATCCTAAATCTTTTTATAAGTTGTGATTATAATCTCTCTTCACCGTGCCCTTTCATCACATCAATAGTAAAAATTTGAATATGTAAATAACGTGGTCATTTTCTACCCTTATTTTTCTGCTTTGTATTCTTGCTGGGCTTTGAGTCCCATCACATCGGGAAATAGCCGTTCATTTCTTCAACGCTATTAAGGGAAGATATGCTATTTATGTGCCATGTCTATATAATGAATATGTATTTGTGTCAAATCTTACATGATATATAAATAATATATCAATAACATATTTTATAGAGAGTCCCAGCCTTGTTCTTGACTTTTTGCACTCAATTCAAGGCTCCTATATACAAAAACCATACTCAAAAAGATAGGTTAAACGCAACAGACTTTAATCCAATAATTATCCCAAAATCAATACAAAAGCCATCAATTCTATCAAAATCACACAATGAGGAATAACTCAATCGTAATTAATTCTTCCAATAACTCAATAAAACTCATGTAAAAAGTTAAGGTTTGGTAGCAAGATAAGTGACATAAATATCCTTTATTATCAGTCTTAACTCAAATCAACTTCTGTCAACTTCACAAGTGACATTAGGCAAGTAATAAACACATTTCAAGCTTCAAAATAAAACAATTCATGATGCTTGCACTAATAAAGTCTGTGTCACAAGATTTACAAGACCAATTCTAAATCTTTTCCTTTGCTGCAAACCATACTTTGCAAAGGACCAAGTTGAGAATGTTCCTTGTAATTCTTTTTAGCACTTCCTAACTCATAGCAAACAAGCTTAAGCACAAATAACCAAAACAGGGCTTGACAACACACTTACCAATATAAAAAGTGCATCTTGGCCAAAGTAACACAAGTAAGCATCAATATGTAAATTTTCATCTCAATACAAATTCACTTATTTTCTTCCAAGTCACTTTTATTCAATCCCCCAAACACATGGTTCCAACTATCATTTCTTAAGTTTCAAAAAGTCAATTTCATTCAACTTGACAAGACAATCTAAATTCTCAATCTCTTACCAAAGCCAAAATGTATGAGCATATCCAAAACCTTCATAAAATAATTTCTCATTTCCAAAACATATCAATTTGACTATACTCAAATGCTCCAAGTCTCAAGGTATGAAAAACAAGCCCAAAACTCCATTTACTTGTGGGATCGAAAGTCCCCTTCTTGCAAACACATTCCAAAAATCATTCTCACATTATCAAAAAATTATTTTAGCCATAAATCAACCATTCAAGTTTTAAAATACAAAAGAAGCAATCCAATTCCGAAGTCCACATCGAGACTGAAGTACATAGGTGCTTCAAAGCTCTTTAATTTGCTAAGAATTTCACACTTGTAAAAATATTAATTTAGTTAGAAATTAATCCGTCAATCGTTGAAAATATAGGGAAGTAACCCAAGACCCGTATTCCTCATAAATAAATATATATATATTAAGAAGTTTACACTTCCAAAAATATTAATTTTTGTCAGGATTCAATTATCCAAGTGTTAATCTACAAAGAAAATAACACAAATCAACTCTTAGTATCATTTAGTAATTTTAGTAAACACTTGGCATGCATTTTTCACAATTTTCATATATCAAGTTTCACACCACCAAAAGGTACATTTCCAAGTTTTAATGCATCAAAAACGAATGTATACATATATTTATGGATCAAGCACATAGATTTTACCAATTGTTAACCCAAAACTCTTCAAAAATAAGACTTTTGGTGAGCTATCTATCCATGGCCGAAAATCACATCTCTGTACACAGATTAAAATTTTCATTCCTTTGATCCAAAAACATCATTTTATTTAAGATCCAAATACTGACATAACTAAAAGCACTAAAAACAAATTCAAAATCCCTAATTTCCCCACGAAGGCCATATCATACATAGATAGTTGGGATCCCAAAATCAATCCTCGTCAACAATAAGAGCAAGGCATTAAGCATAGAGTTCAAGGAAAATTCATTTTCAAATTTATTGCCAAACAAAAACAAAGATCACATATATTCATATATAGGGGACAAAATAGCAAAGAAATCAAAGGGAAAATAAAAGCAAACCCCTACCAATGTTGAAGGACTAGAAGAAAGGATGGCCCTTGATGCTCTAAAAGTTAAGGAAGAGCAAAATCCCCTCTTCTCAACAAAGAAGTAGACACGGCCACCATACAAGGAAGAAGTGGAAGCTTGAGCTCCTGACAGTAAATGTGGGTGGTGGTTTGGGTGTTTAATAGAGGAAGTGTTGATGGATTTTGGATTTTTTATGGAGGATTAGGAATGGTGGCTAAGGTTGGAAGTGAAGGGAAGGAAGAAGAAGAAGATGGAGTGAGTAGAGCGGTGTTTGAGATGAAGAAAAATGAAAATGAATGGGTGCGGGGGAGGGTGCCACTTGGTTTCCTTTTAGTGGAGGTGGGGTTTTTGTATTATTTTATCCTAAAAGGGGTGTAAATGTCAGGGAATGAAGGTAAGTGAAGGGTAGTTCAGGGATTTTATAATAAAATAGAAATTAAAATAATACTAAGCTTAAATAAATAACAATTTTCGCAAACACTTTTATTCAAACAAATATTATTACACTATAGTGTCTTGGAATTTGAATTTTGGGATGGAATTTGAAATTTTAGATTGGAAGGAGTTCTAAATTCTTAAAATACTCTAGTTCTTAACTTCTAAAATATTTTAGCACAAAGATAACACAATCATGTAATTAAATTACTTTGAGGCTAAAAATAATTAGAAGTAATTAACTATTAATTATTTAATTAATTAAGGAAATATATTTTTAATTAGACTCAATTAATCTTAATTAACCACAATCAACAAACAAGCAAGATAAATTGAAATTCGAGATATTATATTTTACACTAGCAATGGATTAAAATTAAATTATTAGAACAATATAATGAGATATTTATCTTTTTATCATAATCTATGTTAGCTTCGAACAGGTTTATGAATTTACAGAAGAGATCTCAAATCGATATTCTTGAGTCAACTTTAAAATTGTGCCGTCATTGACATAGTAGTTATAAAATTGTTTTATTAATTAAAATCACAACAAATATTATCATGATCAACAAATTATAACTAATAAATTTCACAAATTAATGCACAAATATGTTCAATCAGTCACTCTCTATTTAATTAATCACTCCTAAATTTAAATTAAAATTCTAAAGAATAATATTAATTACATATCATTTCATTTTTGCATGTCATATTTAATAAGTATAATATATAATTTTTTAAAAATTATTATAATATATGAAATTTGCTGCATTATCCAATAATGATATCGACAATAAAAATATAATAATACATGCTATATTATACTAGTGTTGATATTTTTAAGAAAATTTAATATCATAGTTAACATATTTTCAAAGAATTTAATGTAACCCATTACACGAACAATTTTCTATATGTCATTCATAGAGAAAATTATACCCTACTATTTTCATGATCTTAACATCTATAGTAAGTTTTTGGATTTAATTTACCTTCTAATTATTAAATATTTTTCTAATCATACCTTTATATCTCTCTTCCATTAAAATTATGAATTATTATAATTATAATAATTAATGATAATAAGAAAATCTTAGCACACCTTTATTTTTTTAATCATCTTTATTGGATCTGCATTATGTGTATATTTCATTTTTAATTTGAATTATGTTATTTTAGTAGTACTTGTTATTATGGATATTTATATTTCAAATTTCAAAGTATTTTAATTTTTTTTTATTTTTCTGAAATTTATTTAATAAACCCATAAATACCCGTATGGATTTAAATCTCTGTGAGGAAAGAAGAATGAGAACCTGTGACAAGAATAGGGATAAGGATGAGAGCAGGGCGGAGGCTAGTTGAAGGGAAGGGCAGTGGCCCCCACCTAAAATTGTTAATTTCTATTATAATTTGTTCATTATTTTTAATTTACCCCAAATTTATTTTGTTAATTTTAATCAATTCTTTTATTTAACTTGATATTTAGGTATTATAATAGATAATATATTATGTAAATATGTGTATTTCTCTTGAATTTTTATTGTAAAAAATTATTTCTTTTATATATAATGATTTTTATTTAGTTTTTCAATAAGATTAAAAATTATCTTGATATATATTTGTTACATGAAATTAACTATTGAGTGTTGGCCTCCCCTAATATTATATTCTAGCTCGCCCCTAAATGAGAGGCGAAATTCTAAATGATGATGGGGTCGAGGGAAAGTTTCTAACTTCAAATCTAGAGTTTTTGAAAGTCATAAAAAAATATATATCTCCTTATCTCACTATACCATATTTAATTTTTTACAATTGAAATATTCCAACTTATCAATTCCACAATGTTTCATATTAATTTTTTTGAAAAAAAAAATAGACTTTGATTTTTCAACATTAGAATGTTTACAAATTTATTAATTCTTTTAAAAAATTAAATAATTACATCACTTTTTCTTGAAAATAATTGAGTAATTAATATACCACTCTAATAATTGAGATGATATAAATTAGGATTATATGTATTTTTACTAATTATAACATATATTTTAAAATTGATATTTTAATTTGGTAAAATGATGTACAAGGAAAGGATGTATAATTGAAATCACATAAATTAAATTCATTCACTATATTTTGTTAATTAGAAAATATATTTTTATTTTTTATAAATTAAAAATTTTAACTTATTAAAAAGATGTAAATAAGTACAGATGATTAAAAAAAAACTAGAGTGGGTATATGCAGGACGATTGCCCATATTGGAAATGAGAGTCGGGATGAGTTTTGTCTGTATAGGGACGACTAATGGAGGTGGAGTCCCCATTTATTTAACGAGACAGGAACATGAACAGTACACCTTTAGTTTTTCAATTATCAATATTAGATTTGCACTATCTATGTATTTTTAGTTTTTATTTGGTTTATGTTGCATTAATGGTATTTGTTATTATGGATATTTATGTTAGGAATTTTAAAATAGTTTTAAAATTTTTCTCTTTTTACAGTTCTTTAATTAAACCATGAATATGCGTATAGATTCAAATCCCCATAGGGAATGAGGAATGAGGACATGTGATGGTGATGAGGATGTGGATAAGAGACAAAATTCTAAACAAGGACCAAAGCATGGGACATGTCCTCTCATGGATATCAATTGTCATTCTTATAAATGGTTTATGATATAATAAAATTATTCACTTATTCTCTTTCATTATTGAATAATTTCAACTATCAAAATATGCAAAATTTTCATAAAATAGGTTTTTATTGTTAGTTATAGGTCATCTATCAATATTTTCTCAACCTTATAAGTATGATATTCAAAATAAGATATAAATTCAAATGATACATTTATATTTTTTCAATTTATTTAATTATTTAACTATTAACTTATTTTTAAAATAAACTCACGTACTCAATTTTCTATAAGATATAATTAAATAAATTATTTATCTTTGTTAATGGTCGACAAACTATTTTTACTATCACATCATGTATCGCATGGGTCAATGACTAGTTGGTAATAATAAATGTGGCTAATAAACCATTTTTATTTGTAGTATTAAGTATTTTGTCAATTAAAAATTATCAAGAAATTCTTACAAATATTTTAAACAGCCACTTCATATCAATAATACTTATTTTCTTGACAATTAAATTAGTGTTGAAAATTGTATTTTTGACTGCTAGAGTATTTTTCCAACACAGATAACCCCTAAAGTATTGGATAAAAGATTTAGAAGTACTTCAAAAGAAATATACGACAAGATAGCAAATATTTCAAAACTTAAAAAAAAATCCTTTCATAACAATTAGTGAAACTTTTCCCATCAATTTCTCCTTAAGGATGCGTTTGGTCATTAGGGAAAAATGATATAGAAGTTTTCATAAATAAATTTTATGTGTAATTTATATTTCTAGCTCATTCACGAAAATTTTTATCACATTTTTATCCTTTAATCAAACATCCAAATGTGAGGCCTCCTGAAATTTTCAATTTTCTTATGAAGTTGTTGATATATCTATGGTTGCCTCCTCTGATAAATTTTTTTGTTTTATTATAATAAAAATGAAAGAAATTGACAAGAAAATTTTACCAATGTAAAATAAAAAATATATTATTTGCACAAATAAATCAATTAGCTACTAGAAATTTGCGGGATTTTCAACAAATTGATGCACTTTTAGGTTATTAACCATTGATTATTAATTTGCACAATAGTCCATCGGTAAATGATGGAGCTACTGTGTGCCAAATGGTGTGAATAATTTTCGATAGGTTTACTGATAGATACAATAGTATTTACGAGACTGTTGGTAATTAAAGGTGGCCCACATGGCACGAGATATTTATTTTTCCTTTAAAATTAACGAGTGGTGTATCGCCAGGTGTACCAACACGTTATTAATATTTTATTTTTTATGTATCTTTTTATTTAATTACCGATAGATGTGTAAAGATTTTTTAAAAAACTTTCTGAAAGGTTTTTGAAATTTTTACACATTGGCACTCAACTTTTGGTATATTTATAAGTACTTTTATGATCTATCATTTTGAACATCTCGTATTGATAAACCAGCATACTGATCTTTATTTCTTTAACTTGATCAATGCCTTCGTACAGCATGTGCAACCTGTCCCATATTTCCTTTGCTGTATCACAAGCAAAAATTTTGTTATATTCAGCTTTACTTAGTGCACAAGTGAGTAGTTACTTAGCTTTTGAGTTCAGTTGAACTTTGGTCTTGTGTTGCTTTCTCCACCTACTTTGGGGGACTTCTCTTGCTATTGAAGGTGCATCATTTGTTCCTAGAACTTCCTCTATTGGAACATAATCTCCTTCTTATATGATCTCCCACAAGTCAAGACTTGTGTATTTTATGAACAACTCCATTCAGTTTCTCCAATAGGCATAATCCCCACCATCAAAGAATAGCGGTCTATTGATGGAGTGTCCTTCTACTATATGAATATTCTGCGTCATTTGCCCCTCGGATATTTATCCTCTACAATCATTAAAATGCTCAACCCTTTAGAGGCTAAGCTCTGATGCCATTTGTAGGTAGAAAAGTGCATGAGAAAAGGGGGTTGAATCGTGCTTCGCTTGATGTTTTGAACTTTTAAAAACTTAAACAAAATACTATCAAGCTTTAGATTTGAAGTATAGTGGAAACAATATTAGAGAGGTTTTAGAAAGTTACTTTCTGAAATATAGCATCAGTAACAGAACAATTAAAAACAAAGCTTTAAGCAAAAACAAATGAATAATCACAGAACAACAAATGTAAAAGAGATAAGGGAAAAGAAGATACTGCACAAATATTTTTATACTGTTTTGGCCAAACTATCTAAATCCAGTTCTTAACCACCATTGAGTTTCACTAAAACCTCTCTCAACCCTGGAAGAAACCTGATAGTCTTTACAATAGCCTTCCCAAGCTTTAACCTGTGACCAGTAGACAACCCCTATTGTCACAAACCAAGTAGTCATTCCCTAGTCTCTCTAAGCTAAGTTATGACCAGTAAAACACTTTTACTGTTGTGTTGCAAGTAGTCTTTAACATTCCAAGCTAAACTCACGCCGATTGCTACTGGATCGAGAATACAATGGTTTGTGTTTGGATTTGTAACTCAAACAAACCTACATACAAGTTTCCTTAAGATATACTGTGAATGACCTAGGATAACTTGAATGACTTTTTTCTAGCTATTATTCCTTGGAAGAACACATGAACAATGAAGGAATATAGAAAGAAGATCTTTATAAATAAGGAAACTGATTACAAGATATAATGAACTTTACAAGAAGATGAGGCAAGATGATGTTGAAATTTTGTGAAACTTTTGTTAGGAAAATAATATTAAAAGTAATTATATTTAAAAACTTTAAAAAGAAATTGATGGGTTTAAAAGTAATAATTTGATGTCATTGAAACATTAGGAGTTCTATGAATTCAATAATGCACTGAAATATCTTATGATGAAAACTCCTAATTTAAGAGGAGATGCTGTCAAAATTTTGTAAAACTTTTGTTAGGGAAATAATATTAAAAGTAATTGTATTAAAAAACTTTAAAAAGCAATTGGTAAGTTTAAAAGAAATAAGATCATTGCTGATGTTATGAGTATTTTCAGAGATATACAAGCCTTAGGATCCTCTGACTCTGGCAACAAGCTTTCCTAGATGTCACTCCCCTCCATTTTTGAGGGCTCCTCACCCTCCGATAGTGTAGATGACTCCGCTGGGTTCGATAATGATGATGGCATCGATAACGCTGACGACCAAGACTTTAGCTACTATTTCATTTTTATATTTCATTCATTTATCGCACTTTGTATATATTTTATTTTGATACTTTGTTTACTCATTGCATCAATTTATTTATTTTATTATTACTTTTTACTTGATATCACTTTAATTGGTAATTTAATTATTATATAAATAAATAAATAATTCAATACAATCCATAGTTTATATATATGAGCTATAAATTGCAATGACATCAACCATTTAAAAAAATATTCATTAAAATTTTATTGACCGGCAGAACCATCGATAGTTAATTATATTTTCAAATTAAATAATTTTAAAAATAAAACCATAGTAAACCCGTTGATAAAAATTAGTAAAAAATTATTATTATTTGTAATTATCCATCGATAATATTAACAATACCTGTTGGTAATATTATTTATATGACGCCCACTATAACACCTTTAATCTAATTGTACCGATTGATTTTCATTTTTATACTCGCTGGTACACCTGTTGCAAATTACCATCAGGTTTAATTACCCGTTGATAATATTCCATTGACGGCCAAAAAACCGATAGCCCCATATCTGTCGGTAAAATATTTACTCATCGATAACCCTGTCAGTATACCCACGCATTTGTTGTAGGGATTTGGCATTTGGTACAAATTTGGTTCATTTTAAGGTGAATACGTCAAACACCCTAGCATATTCATGTTACGCTAGGGGTCCTAGCGTATTCATATTGGTTTGGGATACGTGTAAGATAATTACTTTAGTTATCTAATTAATAGATATCCAGTATTAATTTTATCCTCCTAATAATTTAAAGTATGATTATGTCATTAGATGTTTTTAATTATTTTAAGATCTAATTGTAATGTATTTTGAAAATTTAAATTCCCTCTAAAGTGAAAATTTACGGTTTAAACTTGAAAAATTCAAACTCCTCCTCAAAATTTAAATTTTAAACACACTAGAATGTAATATAATTTATTTCAATTTAAGATGCATGAGAAATATTATTTTATTGATTGTTTTATAATTATTGTATTGCTTATTAATTCATGTCAATTTAGTTTTAGAAAATATATTTTGGTGTTCATTTTTTATTTTCCTATTTTCAGGATTATATTTCAGTTTGCCTGTGGTAATAGAAATAGGAACAACATAATAGAGGTGGTCAGTCAATATAGATTGATTTGAAATCTGATTCAAATCCAATATAGCATCTATGGGTGCATAAGAAATGTATTGAATCGATTCCTTTTAATGAACCGATGCTACCACAACATCAAATATATAATTCAAAGGTACCAAATAGGAAATGATACTCTGAATCATAGAACTATAATGAAATACATGATCAATTAACAATTATCAAATTTGAAAAAGAGCAGAAGAAAAGGTTCTATCCTCTTATTTTGATTTCTCGAACCGAGAGATCCTAGATTGAAAATAGGAAAAATTAGAAATTAAATGCACCTAAATCAATAAAATAACATTTCTCACCCTTCTTGAATTTAAATAAATCACATTATCTTCTAAAGTGTTGAATCTTTAAATATTGAGAAGGAATTTGAATTTTCAAGTTTAAACTTTAAGTTTTTGCTTTGGATAGAATTTAAATTTTCAAAACACATCACATTTAGATCTTAAAAAGAAATTAAAAACATCTAATGACATAACTATATCTTTAGATTACTAAGAGGCTAACATTAACCATGGGTGATTGAGTATCCATTAATTAGATAAATAAGGTGATTATTATGCACGTGTCATTTTCTTATCAAATATTTTAGGCACCTTAGCGTGTTCACAATAAACATAAATACGTTAGAGGCCCTACCATATTCATGTTTGTTTGATATATGTTAAAGTGCCTTACATATGTATTCATCTGTATATTAAAATGGACCAAATGTTCAATTGGTTTATTTGTGTAAATAATGTATTTTTTATTTTATATGGGTTAAATTTCCAATTGATAAACTCAATCTTTTAATACCCAAATGTTATTACTCACTCTTCTATTTTTCTATCTCACTTTTATTTTATTTATTTATTGTTTGTTTCTATCTAAATAGAAATACAATTCAAATATTTGAGATTAGTCCTTAGGAACCTTTTAATTAATCATATGCAAAAATATTATAATAGACAATATGTTGTACATATATATATTAGTTGAGTTTTGATTGCAGGTGGAATATGTATTTTCTTTTCTAATATGCCTCCAATTTTGTTCATGACTAAAACAATGCAAGACAAATTGATCTCTAATAAACAAAATATTTTGTGATTACTCATAATTAAAAGTACTCTAGAACAAGTTAATCTTTTCTTGGTACGTTTGTAAGTTTTGTAGGACAAATTGATCAATAATAATTTATAAAATAGTTTAAATTTATTATTAATAAAAACACAAATAAAATAAATAAGTTTAACAAAATACTAAATTAAAGATGGACTGATTTGCCCTTTCTCAAAATACTGGGCCCTTATAGAAAGACGATCTAGCTTTGCCCCTGCAAAGATACCCTAAAAATGAGAGAAAAATTTCTCTCCCAAAGAATGGGTGGAAAATTTCCCATCCAAAACCCACAAATATTATAGTTATAGATATAGAATCACACTTTTCTTTCGGGGCAAATTACATCGACCTCTCATGAGGTCCTTCATAATTACATTTATCCCATTGTAGATTTTGAAAAATCACATATCTTCCTTAATTAACTTAATATCATTACAATTACACTCTTATCATTATTTTTTTATAATAATAAAAAATTCAATTAAATTATCAAAATTATCCTCTACTCCTTATCCCTTTACTCTCCTCTACTCAAACACCTCAAATCCCAATCCTCCACCCGCTGCAACTTCTACCACGAGAACCAGTTTCACAGCAAACCTACGGTCCTTCTCCCAAACGCGTAACGTAGTGACCAGGATTCGAGTTCATAACCTGGTGAGCACAAACCAACTGGTAAATCCTCTCAACCTTGTTCCCAGGCACTGAATTACAACGGTCACCGCCTTCGAAGCTTGGCAATTCCCCAAGATCAATCTTATTATAATCAAAGTTAGATTTTGACATGTTCACAGA
Organism: Dalbergia cochinchinensis; assembly: GCA_031216125.1. Classification (NCBI taxonomy): domain Eukaryota; kingdom Viridiplantae; phylum Streptophyta; class Magnoliopsida; order Fabales; family Fabaceae; genus Dalbergia; species Dalbergia cochinchinensis. The sequence goes on from CM062372.1 coordinate 12,458,040, forward strand.
GCTCATAGCAAAAAATAAAGGGCTATAGTAGTAAGATGGGAGGAGTGAATGGATTTAATTAAAGGGAAATAATAAATGTCCACCATCATGTTTACACTATATACTTATCCTAATTAAAAGTTATAAATCAACATGTAAAATATTATAAACCTAAATGAAAAAAATTGTAAACTAATATGTAAAATTTTTTTGTATACTTGTTTATAATTTTTTGTATACTGATTTACCACTTTTAATTTGGTGTAAGTGTGTGATACAAATATAGTGATAGTTATGTATCACTTCTCTTAATTATAAAAATAGATAAACGTGGTGGAAACGTTTGGTCACGTTTTTCAACTGAGGTGGTGAGTGGTTGAATTGTGAGGTAACTGTGTGCTCTTTCATCGAAGAAAGGGATGCCATATAATCAAAGAAAAGTTAGGACATTGAACTACAGGAGAGAGCAGAGAGCGGATTATTATCATATTTAATTAAAAATAAATTATTATATTAGGATTATAATAAGATCATAATGGATCTTAAATATTTGATTAAGAATAAATTTAAAAATTAAATTTTAAATTATTATCATATAAAAATTATTTAATTAGTAATTCGTTAATAATTTAACCTTTCCATTTTCTTTAAAAAATATATATTGATTTTAAAGCTCATTTATTTTGAAAATATTTTCTTTATAATTTTTTATATTACCTTCATAATGTGAGGCTATTAATGATTTTTAATTTTATTATAGATCATAATTATATTTGATTTTATTAATAATTAATAATTAAATTATAAATTAAGTTAAAAAATCTATAGACATAAATGCTGAGAAAAGTGAGCCGTAAATCATTATATAAATGACACATGTATCCTAAAGCTCTGTATGAAATATACGTATAATAGTTTTCATGAAATAACTCTCAAATATTAAACTAGTAGATTATGGAAAATAGTTTTCTTTAAGGAAAAATTTATGTTGTATAGACATCATGTAAACATTTTAAATTAATATACTGTAGAGGAGTGTTGGCATGTATCACAATAAAAAGGTATTATACATATTTAATTTAAATATATTTACAGTAGAAAATATTTAAATACTGTCATGTAATCAAATTCTCTTATATATATGACTTTTGAAACAATAGAATAATAGTCAAATTTGTGTACCTAATGTATCAATATATCATTAAATAATTGTATAAAATAATTTTACCTAGCTTTTAAGAAACAAACAATAAATTTGAAACTTTAATAAAAATTAGGAGATTGATATAACAAATACAAATATAATATGTTTATTTCATATTAGATCAAATTATATAAAGGTTATATGGTACAACACTGAGTATGTATATTATATATTATAATTTATTTTTTATTTTTTATTATTTTTAGAGTCTATTTTTTATATATAGAGTCATTAAGTTAAATATTTCTATTTTGCATTAGCTTTGAAGTAGTAGGTGTAATTTCTTTTTTTTATACTGATGGGGGATTAAAATTTAATTATTCTATTATCTAACATACTTTTTTTTTATTTCTCAGGATATCCCCACAGCCTGCTGCTGAGACTAATAATCCCTTCGCCCATGGTAGGCACCTCTAAGGGTGAGAGAGTTGGTCCGGGATTTTTTAATTAGTTTTCCATATCCAAAGTCAGGAATCAAACCCCTGACATTTAGTCAAGAGAGGATGAGTCCTTACCACTCAACCACATCCCCGGGTTCTATTATCTAACATACTTATTGTTATATTATTAGATAATCATATTACTGTATCATAAAAAATGTAAAAGGTAATGTAATATTTAGATCTATATATATATATAATAATCAATCTTAAATATTTTAAAATTAAATTACGCAAACTAATATAATAATAATAATAACAAATTTACGCACAAATATTAAGAAGAATTTTTTCACCATATAAACAAGAGAAGCGCAAATACTATAATATTAAAAGAATATTTTGAAATATTAATAATGATGTTTTGAATCACATTGAAGTGGCAATATGCAATTAGTTTAACAGTTTAATAGTAAAAGAGACAAAAAGGTGTTTTAGGACAACTTAAAAAAATAGTTGAGTGGGAATGATAATAGTAAAAAAAAAAAAAGAGAGAGTGATAATAGACCTTGCAAAATTTAAAATGCCAAAACCTTTCTTGGAACAGCCAGAATTGCAGTCAAACCATAAGGAAGACTCCAGACTAGTAAAATAAAAAACACAGGAACACTTTGACCGGAACGCAAAAACCACGACCCAAAAAATAATAATAATGAAACGCAAAAAACCCAATTTGTAAAGACCAAGACCAACGAAGACGGCGACCCCATACGGCATATGCTTAAACTCATTGTTAGTGCAGAGCGAAAAACCAAAAACATTGCTAGTTTTGACCCCAAAAAAAAAAAAACTCTCGTTGTTTGCTAACCCCTTAAAAAAAAAATGAAACTCGTTAAATTTTGTTTGAATTTCTTAAAATCAATTAAACACACTGAACTCGTGCTAAAAGCCGGATGATACCGCAAAAGATTGAATTTTGTGATTCTTGGTATAGTCAAATTCGATTTTTTCCTTTTTTTTAAAGAGAAATAAGCTAGCCGTTACCGCACAAGATGAATCCATCTCTTAGAAGAAAATCGTCAATCATTGAGCATAGAATCATCCCTTAAATTATTTTATACAGAATTGGGATGCTATAAATCTCAGGAGCGAATATCTCCACTATCTTAACCCCCTACCATAAGATTAAGTTATTGATGTTCCTTTTTCCATTTTTCTAAGACAATGAATAGATTTTATAGAGAAAATGTAGAATCTCATTAGAAGATCTAATTTTGTAATTCAAATTCAAATTAAATCTAACTTATGGTCATAAATAAACTATAAAATTTCTCTATTTTACACTTTACCCCCTTAAATTATTTTTAGGTAAAGTATCCTTTTCAACTATAAGTCTTGTGTGTTTTCCCCAAAACTTTAAAAACGTGCAAATTAATACTAGTGCTTATGATTTGTGCAAGTTGTCTCTTCTATTAATATTTTTATCTATTATTAATAAAAATAGCACACGTTCAAAAAACTTGAGGGTATCAAATTACACACAGTTCAGAATATTACGTTACACATTATTTAAAATACAAGGGGATATAATGCATATATTTTCCATTAACAATAACTAAAAATTTAATATTTAATAAAAATGGTAAATTACACCATCAGGAAATGTCAAAAGGATAGATTTACAAGTTCTAAGGGTAAAGTACATAAAGTCTATAATTTAGAGATAAATTATAATTTTCCTTAAAATTATTTTCTTCTTGCATTGTAGGATTAATTGTTAAAAATAATCGAAATATCAAAATATTTTGTTTTCATTTTTTTTAAAAGAGTAGCTTTTGAAAAAAAGAAATATTAGGTGTACAATACAATATTTATTTACAACAAGTTTACACCTCTAATATATAGAGATATATGAAGATATGTGTATCTATATACTAGATGTATAAACTTATTATAAAGAAATGTGCAGACTAGACATTTCTCTTTGAAAAAAAAAACCATTTTGGTCATTTTAATTATTTATAAAATTTAATTTCACAATTTTTTTAAATTTAAAACAAACACATCCTATATAAAACAAAATTTGATTTTACGAGAGTTGATTATATAAAATTCAATAATATAAAAAATTTAACACTATATATGATATTATATAAAATAATATATTAAATAATATTATTACCACGATGACACAATTCAAATCATGAGTAGAAATTTATCAAAATCATCATAATGAATTTTTTTACCAACAATTTTTTGTTTCAATATTTTTTCGTAGTTTTTATCTTAACAAGATATGAGAAGCAATATATATATAATATTATTTTAATCCTGCTTCAGTCGACTAGGATTATTAAAACAACAAAATTCTTCCACTATAGTTTTAATGAAGCTATATATTTAGGACTCTAACACGAGAACTCCAGTCAAGCAAATGACCTTCTGTCAATTGATCTAGGCTCTATTCGGTATTTGTTTGTTGTGATTAATTTGTTTTATTAAATTATTGTGTTTGAATTTGTATATAAATCATGTAATTTAATTTTTTTCTTATGTTGTGTGAATAATATCTCATTATTTTTAAATAAAAAATTATTAATTATTTTAAATTTTAAATATTTAAGCAAATGAACTAGTAGCAAAAAACGACAATTGTTTTAAAGTTTCAAGGCCAGGATGATCAAACGCTAACTCTATTAATTGGGACCAAGAAACCAACTAAATGGGTTAATACCTTGCGGATTTTTATCATATCATCAAAATTTTTATCAGGCACCATCAAAATGCACTGTACATTCTCGAAATCCTCAGCTTGTACTTCCAACACTTGCGATTTTCTCTAACAACTCCATACAAGGAACAAAGATGATGGCTTATGCCGGAATAGGTCCCTTTCAATCATAATTATCAGACTTGATCTGATTATCGATTCGCTCAAGATATCAGATCACTGATTCAATCAGATTTATCTTAGGCTGCCACGTGGCACACGCGGTTCAGTTGCTGGTTCGCATGGCTCACCTCTTGGTGGGTTTGAATCGGCTGGTCCGATCCAATTTTAATAATTATGCTTCCAATCATACAAGATCCCGTTCCATACACACCGATGCCATGGGTAAGCGGAGGAATTTGAAATACATTTTTTTCAAGTTTTACGAATTCCTCATAAGAAATACTGGGAATTTTGAAATTCTTGGTGTTAATTTTCAAAAAAAAAATTTCAAGCCATATCATTTAAAATTATCTAAAAAAAATACATTACTCTCTAAAAATATTCTATCCAAGCACAACCTTAGAATCTCTTGAATGAATTACACAAATAGATTATAGTTATGGTGAATTTCACCAAATATTAAGAATGTCACTGTAATTTGCCAAAAAATTAATCAACTCATAAACATATTTCTGTTTAACTCATATGAGGTTGAGTAAACTCTTACAAAATCAAGAAACTCTAGACTTCACTTGCATTTTTACAAGTCTAAATTTACACTTGCTTTTGAATTAATTTTGCATGTAACTAATATTTGAAGACGTACTTGAGAAAAATTCCCAAACAACATTCATATTATTATGTATAATATCGAAATAGTACTTCTCTCTCTGAAGTTTTCATCCAAACTTTGTTTTCCACTCATTAGAAGTTTTAAAGTTTTCATGAAAATCTGTTCGTCATTCACATGCAAAATTTACTCATAAGCATTCGATTTAATTTATAATAAAATTTAGAAAATCAATTTGATAGGAAAATAATCAATGTAACGAAAATCAGATCGGATATCGAATTGATCAAGACGTTAATTCAAAGATTTAGATGTTCAACTATCATTGACTTGCTTGAAATAGGATGGGGTCAAGACCGAAAAAATAAAGAATGGAAAGGGCTAACTTACTAAAGTAAAATGGGTTGGAATAATTGTTTTTAAGCGAGTCCACCAAAACATTAAAAAAAATAGAAATTCTTTTAATGTTTTATTACATTTTTAAATATAACAATGAGATGATATTCTTGTAAACTAAAAAAAATTAAATTACATACTTTATTTTAGTTTGTTTCATATAATTTTTTCTTTTTTCTGATTTCTCATTGCATGTTTTTTTTCCCTCAACTTCTGATTTGGAAAAAATTTATTCTCATACTTTTTTTTATTCCTAGCTGATATAACATTTATTTTTTAGTTGTAATAATACTCTTTTTTTTTTTGTTTTCTCCTCTTTTTTATACATTGAAAATATTTTGAGACAATGAAGCGATAGATTTTTATTTTATGTTTTTGAAATATGAAATTTAGCACAATGTTGTATTATTTTGTATTTTGGGAAATATGTTGTATTATTTTAAATAGTATTATCTTTTGTTATTTCATCAAATAATTATAATTGCAAGTAAAATTTTAATAAATATTAAAACTATAATTAAATTAATAATTTCACTACTTATTTTTGGCTACATATTTATAAGTAAAAAATATTATTTAAATTATGTTCAATTGCAACGTAAAAATTTGACTGAATTGTTATCATTACTAAAATTAAGATAATATGCAAACATATTGTACATAGCTGTTATGTACTTTAAAATATATATATATACTCTTTGACAAAAATTAGAAATCATGGTAATTATGCAGCATCAGAAATATAAAATTTTATATATGCTTTCGATTGGATAGCGTATTCTAGTTGTTATATAGCTTAAAAGCTTCTGTGAAACACATAAATGATGACGTGGTCCTATAAAATTAAATAAAAGCTAGTAGTACAGGGTTAGAAAATTTAATGATGAGTCCTCACTTTTGACATCGTGCTTTTAGACGGGTGCTTTACCTAGTTTGAAGTTTAAACTAATGTGACTGCTCCCCTACATGCATTGGTCAATGACTATAATACAGTTGGCATGTGGAAGGCCCTCAACATTACACGTGTGGTTTAATGTGCTGATATTAGTGATTTGTTAACAGTGTATATATATACACTAGTTAAAGATTAATAGAGGGTAATTTAGGCCATTTGTTTTCTTATTTTTTTGAAGGAGACAGACCATGAGAGAAAGGCCTCTGGCATGGCATGAATCACTGGCAATGGACATCAAGCATTGGAGCTTCATAGTTGTGCCTTCCATGTTGAACCACCAAAAAAGTGGTCAATCTGGATGCGGATGGTAGCTTTGGTCATTCCTAAATAGCAACACTGCCATTATTGGAGTGTTCTTCCATGCTATTGCTGCATCTGCTTCCATCTCAAGGTTCTGTTCTTCATCTTGCCTCCGCCGACATCACTTTGAAGCGATTGTTGAACTTGTAGATCTGGAGGTCGAGGAAGCTTTGCTCGCAATGTATGGAATGGAGGTGGTGGAGCGAGTACGCAGTGCAGCCTTGTCGTCTCCGTTGGCATCTCCATCGCCGCCTCAAGGTTGGTTGACCGCGGTTGTGGTGGTTGAGTGGCCTGACTTTCTTTCTCTATTTCCTCTACTTTCCCCAATCTATAGCCAGTTGGGGTTTCATCTTCAATTTGATCTGCTGACACTTGATCTAGCTCTGGATTTTCTATCTATGCATGATGCTTCTGAGTTGTTGTTACTTCTTCTTCATTATAGGTTGTATCTTCATCTTCATTTGTTATTTTCTTATTGATTTGTTGCCCTGCAATTTATGGATTTGAAACTGTCATTGATGATTATTGATTTAGTTTCAAATAAGTTTTTCAAATAATGCACTTTTTTTACTTTGTTGCGATTATTGCCAACAATTACACTTCAGTAGCCATGTAATTAACCCCGTTAAAGTACCATTGACATCCAGCATGCCTATCCCCCACACTAAAATGTGTCAGCTTCCCATTGGCTGCCTCAAATGACTGCAGTGAAGGAATTGACCTTCAACTGCATGTGAGAATCCACCTTAAACTAAAGCCCAAGTATTTGACTATTTGTCCCACAAATTATCTAGTTTAAACTAAATCTAAGTATCGTATTTGACCATCTATCCCACAAATTATCTAGTTTGAAGTTTAAACTTTAAACTAAATCTACGTGTCTGTCCTATGAAAAAAGCCCTAAACCGCAATCTATAAATAACATCAAGAAGTATGATAGTTCTACCTCCAATTAATGTTGTTCCCCTTCCAATACCCATTGTCTTTGTTCACTCTCCTCATCCATATCGGCACTTTCCTCTATTACTTCCTCTCCCATCACCAATAAACCCAAGATTCTTTCTCCCTCATCAGCACCAGAACTGCATACAAGAGTCAACTTCTATGGAACAACATTCTCCTCTGGACGCAAGAACAAACCTGGTTATTATCCGACAGGTGTGGTCATCAAATCTTGAGTATGAATTTTCCCTCATTGCTGAGCTTATCAACAAATACCCTTTTGTCTCCATGGATACCGAGTTCCCTGGCTTGGTCTTCCACTCTCATGACAAAAACCGTAGCAATCTTCGGCCTGTTGAAATTATCGACTCATCAAGCGCAGTGTCAATGCACTCAACCTCATCTAGGTCGGACTCACCTTCTCCGACAAAGACGGAAACCTCCCTGACCTTGGAACAGAAGGCCGTTTCATCTGGTAGTTCAACTTCCGCGACTTCATTGTCTGGCGTGACATCCACGCGCCAGACTCCGTGGCACTCCTCCACCGCCAGGGCATCGACTGTTAGTAATATCAGAGTTAGGTACACCCCAAGTGTAATAAACACTTTCTGGATGAAGAGCGCCCAAATTTATGGAGAGACGGAAAAATGATGCACGATGAATAGTATTGCACAGTAGGACCTACACATCACTATTAACATGAATAGTACTATATAGTGGAACCGCATCACTATTACGAATAGTACTATACAATAGGACCTGCGCTACTATTTGTAAATAGTATTGTTATTATTCACACCAACAAAGTAGATCAAGAGAATTACACATCAAATTTTTAACGTGGAAAACCCTGCTGTAATTTTGAAGGAAAAACCACAGGCCAAACTCCGAAAAATACTCCACTATATTTAAAGAGTAATTACAATATAGTGTATCCCCAGCGAGACTCTCTTCTAGTACAATTAGTTGTATTACAGAGATCTAGAGAGTATATCCAAAACCCCCAGTGTATATACTCACACTACACTCTTGGAATTTTCTTATACACACTTTCTATTTTTCTGTCACTACAAGAAGCTTATACTACTTCTTTATAAAACAGCTGAGAAATGCATTCAGCTTGAGATGGATTCCTCCGTTTTAGCCTCACCTATTTATAGAGTTTTGAGAGTTACTGTGGATATTACTATGCATATGCATAGTAACTTCTCGGGAACCCTTTCACATGTGAAGTTACTGTTCCTACACAGTAACTTGCATAGTAATCTCATGATTTCGGTGGATCACAAGAAGTTACTGTTCACGTGTATAGTAACCTTACTAAAAGACAAGCCACCTTTACAATTTTCCACCTTGACTTGTATTTTGCAACAGCCTTCAACCTCTGCAAATATTGACTAAGTCCAAGTAGTACTTAAACTTATCAATCAACAATGATTTTATCATCATATCAGCTAGGTTCTCAGTTGTGACTATCTTTTGAACTGTGACAGTACCATTATTGATACTTTCTCTGATAAAATGAAGTCTAACATTAATATGCTTTATCCTTTTATGATAGACTAGGATTTTGGCCAGATGAATGACACTTTGACTATCATAATGCACAATTAGTACATGTTCTTCAAGCCAAAAATATCCAAAAGATTGTGCACCCAGATGCTCTCTTTAATAGTCTCAGTCAATGCCATATACTCAGTTTCAGTAGTTAACAATGCCACTGTGGATTGCAATGTCGCCTTCCAGCTAATAGTATATCCAAAGACTATAAAGATATAGCGTGTCAATGACATCCTTTTATCAAAATCACTTGCATAATCAGAATCTACATAACCCACAACTCTATGGTTCTTTTGACTTGCAAACACCAAACAGATATCAGTGGAACCTTTCAAGTACCGCATGATCCATTTCACAGCTTCCCAGTGTGTCTTTCCATGTTTGCTCATAAATCTGCTTACCACACTCACTGCATGTAAACTATCTGGTCTAATGCACACCATGGTATACATAAGGCTGCCAACAACACTAGAATAAGGTATACGAGACATGTGCTCCACCTCCTCCTCAGTTCTCGAACATTCTTTTGAAGATAGCTTAAAATATGTAGCTAACGAAGTGCCAACTGGTTTGGACTGATCCATATTGAAGCATTGTAGCACTTTCATAATGCAATTTTGTTGCGTCAAGCACAACCTGCCACTATTTCGCTCCTTACGAATTTCCATTCCCAGGATATTACTATGCAAATGTATAGTAACTTCTCGGGAACCCTTTCACATGTGAAGTTACTATTCCTGCACAGTAACTTGCATAGTAACCTCATGATTTCGGTGGATCACAAGAAGTTACTGTGCACATGCATAGTAACTTCACTAAAAGACAAGCCACCTTTACAATTTTGCAACAGCCTTCAACCTCTGCAAATATTGACTAAGTCCAAGTAGTACTTAAACTTATCAATCAACAATGATTTTATCATCATGTCAGCTGGGTTCTTAGTTGTGACTATCTTTTGAACTGCAATAGTACCATTATTGATACTTTCTCTGATAAAATGAAGTCTAACATTAATGTGCTTTATCCTTTTATGATAAACTAGGTTTTTGGCCAGATGAATGACACTTTGACTATTACAATGCACAATTAGTACATGTTCTTCAAGCCAAAAATATCCAAAAGACCGTGCACCCAGATGTTCTCTTTAACAGCCTCAGTCAATGCTATATACTCAGTTTCAATAGTTAACAATGCCACTATGGATTGCAATGTCACCTTCCAGCTAATAGTACATCCAAAGACTATAAAGATATAGCATGTCAATGACATCCTTTTATCCAAATCACTTGTATAATTAGAATCTACATAATCCACAACTCTGTGGTACTTTTGACCTTCAAACACCAAACAGATATCAGTGGAACCTTTCAAGTATCGCATGATCCATTTCACAGCTTCCCAGTGTGTCTTTTCAGGTTTGCTCATAAATCTGCTTACCACACTCACTGCATGTGAAATATCTGGTCTAGTGCACACCATGGTATACATAAGGCTGCCAACAACACTAGAATAAGGTATACTAGACATGTGCTCTATCTCCTCCTCAGTTCTCGAACATTCTTTTGAAGATAGCTTAAAATTTGCAGCTAACGAAGTGCCAACTGGTTTGGACTGATCCATATTGAAGCATTGTAGCACTTTCATAATGCAATTTTGTTGCGTCAAGTACAACCTGCCATTATTTCGCTCCCTACGAATCTCCATTCCCAGAATTTTTCTTGCCACACCCAAGTTTTTCATCTTGAACTCTTTTCCCAACTGAGTTTTCAGCATACTTATTTCAGCCTTGTTGTAAGCTGCAATTAGCATATCATCTACATACAACAACAGATAAATCCGCGAACCATTTGGAAGCTCCTTAGAGTAGATGCAATTATCATATTGATTTCTACTATATCCAATACCAATCATAAATGCATCAAACCTTTTGTACCACTGCCTTGGGGACCGCTTCAAGCCATATAATGACTTCTTTAACAGGCAAACATGGTTCTCCTTTCCAGGAACTATGAATCCCTTTGGTTGACTCATATAGATCTGCTCCTCTAGCTCACCATGTAAGAATGCCATCTTCACATCCAACTATTCTAGCTCCAAGTCAAACGTACTCACAATAGCCAATAGGATCCGAATAAAGCTATGCTTCACCACAGGAGAGAATACATTATGAAAGTCAATACCCTCCCTTTGAGTATAACCCTTTGCTACCAATCTCTCCTTGAACCTTGGAGGCTCAATGCCAGGAATTCCTTCTTTCCTTTTGTAAACCCATTTACAGCCAACTACTCATTTCCCCTTTGGAAGTTGTACCAGCTCCCATGTCTGATTTTTCTGAAGAGATTCAATTTCTTCATTCATTGTTATCAGCCACTGTTTCGACTTCTTACTTTCTATTGCATCATGGTAGGTACATGGTTCATCTCCAATTGCACCACCAGCCATAGCCAAGGCAAAGGCTATAGGATCTGTATCTAATGAGTCAAGTGCACAGATAGCAGAATCCAGATATCTTTTTGGTTTCTGAATTTCTCGTCTTTCTCTACCAATAACAATACATTATGGCTCTGCTTCTCTGGTTGGTTCACCATCTTTAGGTTCATGTTGTTATTCTACTTCAGGTTGAGCAATCGCTGAGGTACTTGGCTGATCTATTACATTTTTTTCTTGCTTTACCTCCCCATAGTCAATCTCCAGCTCCACCTATTTCTTAGCACCATGATCTGTCTCTGCCTCATCTAAGTTAGATTCCTTCTTTTGATTTAGCATTGCCGCCTCGTCAAAAGTGACATCTCTGCTGACAATGATTTTGGGTGAACTTACTTTCTCTGTACACTACAGTCTATAGCCTTTCACCCTTCGTGCATGCCCTAGAAATATACACCTTCTTGTCCTCGGCTCAAGTTTACTATCACTTACACAGGCATATGCAGGACAACCAAATATCTTCAAATCAAAATAGTTTACAGGTCGACCGGACCATACCTCTTGTGGAATCTTCAGATCAATAGCAGTTGATGGAGATTTGTTTACTAGGTATACAGTTATATTAATTGGCTCAACCTAAAATGATTTGGGAAGTGCTGCATTGATTCGCATGCATCTTGCACACTCTAGAAGTGTTCTGTTCATCCATTCTGCAACTCCATTTTGTTGTAGTGTTCCTGGTACAGTATGGTGCCTCACTCTACTAGCATTTCTACAAAATTTCACAAATTCTTTACTACAAAATTCTCCGCCATTATCATTTCTCAGTCTCTTGACTAATCGCTTGGTTTGTTTCACGACCATGGCCGTCCATTGCTTGAATTTGTTGAACACCTCTTCTTTTTTCTTCAAGAAATAAATCCAGACTTTCTTGGAATAATCATCGATCAGAGTAAGAAAATAGCGAGCTCTACCTAAAGAGTTGACAGGGGCTGGACCCCAAACATCTGAGTGAACATACTCTAATATCCCTTTGCTGATGTGTTTTTTAGAATTGAACTTCACCCGTTTCTACTTTCCAAATACACAATTTTCATAGAAACCAAGTTTGTAATTCTTCAGGCCCTTTAGTAAGCCTTTGCCAACAAGTATGATTATTCCTTTCTCACTCATATGACCAAGCCGCATATGCCACAATCGTGTAGCATCATCATTTCTTTCAGAGGATAGAAAAACAACAGTTTCATCGATTGTGCTTCCCAACAATAGATAGATCCTGCTCTGCAATTTTCCTTTTAACACCACCATCGAACTTTTGATCACCTTTAAGAATTTGCCCTCTCCAATGAACTTGTACCCCCGATTATCTAGGGCACTCAACGAGATCAGGTTCTAACCCAGTTTTGGAACATGCCATGATTGAAATGTCCTTTTAGTATCATCATCCAAATTGACTTGCACATCCCCTTCACTAGTAATTGGAATGATTCTATTATCTCCCACTCTAACTTTTTCCTCCCGCTTTTTATAGGATGAAAAAAAGCTTCGATTAGGTGTCATGTGAAAGGATGCGCTAGAATCCAGGATCTATTCATTTCCTGTGTCTCCTGTGAATACTATCAAGGCCGAACCAGCATCAGCATCATTATCATTAGAACTTTCAATTGTTATGTTAACAGAATCTCCTGATTTCTCCTTTCTCTCTAGGTAATTTCTTCTGATATGTCCCGTCTGGTGACAATAAAAGCACTTAACAGACTTGTGCTTTTTGGACTTTGATCTTCTCTTACTTTTACTTCCTAATCCTCTCTCTTCACTACACCCTCTCGTCACAAACAACCCAGCTATAGGACCTTCAGCACTGGGTTCGGATACTAACTTCTGTTGCTCCTTTATCATCAGTGATTCTTTGACATTTTTCACTGAGATATCACATCTACCATAAAGTATGCTATCACAGAAATTATCATAAGATGGAAGTAGCTAGTGAAATTAACTAGATCATAGCTTGATCAACATCTTCAACTTTAATTCTAGCTACTCCAACATCAGAGATCATTCTGTTGAAGTCGTCTATATACTCTTGCATTGATTTTCCTCCTGAATATTTGAACGTGTATAGCCTTTTTCTCTGATAAAGCTTGTTGGACAAGGTCTTTACAAAATATTTCTTTTTTGAAGCCTTCCATAGTGCATCAGCGGTTTTTTCTTCAATGACTTCTCGTAGAACATTGTCTGCAAGACTCAACTGTATTGTACTTTGTGCTTTGAGCATCATCTCCTCCTTCTTATCATCAGCTAATGACTTCGGCAATTGTTCTTTGCCTTCCAACGCCTTTGCAAGACCTTGCTGATTTAGCAATGCCTGCAGTTTTAGCTTCCATAGTCTAAAGTCGTTGGACCCGTCAAACTTCTCCTCTTCAAATTTTGGCACTGACATCTTGGATCTTTAGCTAGAACCTGCACTCTCCCAAAGATCACATCGCCTTCCAAAGAATGACCAAAGTTAGGATGATCCTCAAGTATTAGGGAGAAATTCTTTTCTGATGTGGAAGATCAGATTAAGCTGCAACCACAAAGCATACTAAGAATAAATCTCACCAAACCAAAAGCTCTGATACTACTTGTTTGTAATATCAGAGTTGGGTACACCCCAAGTGTAATAAATTTTCTGACGCAGCTGGCTTGACTCCAAATTTATGGAGAAATGGAAAAATGATGCACAATGAACAGTATTGCACAGTGGGACCCACACACATACTATTAATGTGAATAGTACTATTCATGGGACCCGCCGCTATTATGAATAGTACTATGCAATGGGATACGTGTCACTATTTATGAATAGTATTGTTACTATTCATACCAACAAAGTAGATCAAGAGAACTACACACTAAATTTTTAACATGGAGAATCCTCCTGTAATTTTGAGGGAAAAACCATGGGTCAAACTCTAAAATACACTCTACTATATTTAAAGAGTAAGTACAATATAGTGTATCCCTAGTGAGACTCTCTTCTACTACAATTGGTAGTATTACAGAAATCTAGAGAATATACCCAAAACCCACAGTGTATACTCACACTACACTCTTAGAATTTTTGTATACACACTCTCTATTTTTCTCTCACTACAAGAAACTTATACTATTTCTTTATAAAACAGCTAAGAAATGCATTCAGGGATGGATTCCTCTGTTGCAGCCTCGCCTGTTTATAGAGTTTTGAGAGATACTGTACTTGTTACTGTGCACATACACAGTAACTTCTCATGAATCCTTCGCATGTGAAGTTACTATTTATGTATAGTAACTTTCATAGTAATCTCGTGATTTCAGTGGATCGCAAGTGAAGTTAATGCGCACATGCACAGTAACCTTACTAAAAGACAAGCTACCTTTACATCGACTTCTTGCGCAACGCAGCCCCCGGTGTCTCATCGGCGTTGTTCGCGAAATTGGCAGCCACTTCGAGTCTGCTGTTCAATGGAGCGATGACTTGGGTAGCGTTCCACGAAGCCTACGATTTTGATTTCTTGGTGAAGATTCTGATCCTGCAGTGCCTTCCCACTCTGTTAGAGGACTTCTTGCTTGTTGTGAGAGAGTTGTTTGGGAACAAGATTTATGATGCGAAGCACGTGATGTGGTTCTGTAATGGGCTCTATGGTGGTCTGGAGCAGGTGGCTCAGACCCTCAACATCGACTGGGTTAGTGGGAAGTGCTATCAGGCCGGGTCCGATAGCTTGTTGACTATGCAAGCTTTTCACAGGATCAGAGGCATTTATTTTGCACAGGATGAGCATGAGAAACATGCTAACGTGTTGTTTAGGATATAGATTAATTAGAGATGATTAACCTGTTAATTAAAAACATCAAAGATAGTTGGGAATTCAATTAATTCTTCTTTTCTGTTAATAGTTCTTTTATTGGTGTAATTACTACTTTGATATTAAAAGGAAATTGCGGGAAATTTTGTAAGAATAGTACTTTCGATTGGTTATTTTGTTTTCTTTTGCGGTCTTTATTGTATCTTTAGATTTTTAGCCCTTAATATATCATATCAGTAGTTATCTATGTTGCATAAGTACAGGTACGGTGTCCGTACGGGATATAGATATGGGCACAAGATATGAAAATTTTTTGAATTAAAAATATAGTTGATGAGTTAGCAAAATCATAATTCAGCACGGAATTTGAATAAAAAAATTACTAGATTTAATGATGTGTTGGGTGATAAATAACATTAATAACAAAAATTTTAAACTTATTTGAAATTATAAAAATATAAATAATATAATTGTGTTCAAACTTATTCCATTGAATGAATTCAAAGTGATAAACAAATGAATCATAGATTATATTGACAGGTCTAAGAAGTCATCATTTTATTTCAATAAAATCAATTTATCAATTTTATGATTTTTATAAATCAGTTATTTATAAAATACTTTTATAAGCCATTAGTAGGACAATGAAACACACAAAAATGTAATGATAAATCTAACATAAGTCTTGTAATAATGATAGAATGTTATAGAGAACCCCATATCCTATCAAATTTTTATATAGATTATTTCTTTACATTGACTTTGTTGGAACCAATTAGTTTGTGTTTGAATTATAATTCTTATGGGAAATAATCAAATTAATTATATTGTATTTATTATATAACGGTACCTTTTTGTAGGTCAGTTTCGTTTCAACTATCTATGTATATGAAACTAAATAATTTAAAGGATAAAAAATAATTCAAATAATTATAACATCATTAAAGAATTACAATTTAAAATTACTTATTAGTTTTAAAACTGAAATGCTGTAAGTCAAATTTATGTAAAGCAATAATATCATATTTACTATTTCACTCCAACCTCCTAACGATGTATTGGGTTACCATATATATAGATTTTAAAATAGTAGACTTATAAAATGTGGTTATGGGCTATATTGAAAAGTAAATGTTTTTATCAGTTTAAACGAAGAAAAATTAAAATGTCAAGCAGCCTAATATTTCACTTTAACATGTTCTGTAGGTGGTAAATATATTAATTAAATTAAAATTTGTACATGGCGTAGAAGACTATGATAAGGTTATTTCTCCCTTTTTTTTCTTGAAATATATTTTTGGTGAAATATCAAAGGTTGTGTATAGTGAAAACTATGCTAAAAATATAGTCTATAATGAAATATTTAAGGAACTTTCTCAATATGGTTGCTCACGATCTATTTTACTGTGCACAACAAATAAATAAATTTGTCTTCTTTTCATATATAATTTTTAATCATTAAACCGTTTTCTTTAAACATTTAATTTAAGTTTAATTATCACCCAAAAAATCTTGACAAACCCACCAAAAAATCTTGACAAACCCGTGCAAACCACGGATTTAATTTCTAGTAAATGACGTGATCCGATAGAATTTAATAAAATCTAGTAATACGAGGTTAGAAAATTTAATAATGTGAGGGAGGGGGGTGCGGGAGAAAAGTAAAATTATAAGGAATTAAAATTTATATTTTTTATAAAATTTTCAATAATTGTTATCTTAACAAAATATAAAACTAATAAATATATAACACTTTACTTCGTATATATTGTACCCATTTTCTCTGATATTTTGAATATAATATAATTTGTTGTTAAATTTATATAATATGTAATGTACAATATTATTTAAAATAGTTTTCATCTACTATTTTAAAAACAAATTTCCTCACTTGCGAAGGGTGCTTTATCTAATTTAAAGAAGGATAATGTTATTTCAACACCCATATAGATATAGATGGCTATACGGGTCTATTTAGGTGTGGACGGAGTAATAGAAAAAGAATAAGTTAAAAAAAAGTAAATACTAAAATCTATATATTTTATAAAGAAAATACTTAGATGTTTAAAAATGTTAAGTATTAAAATAGCAAAGTTTTCTGCCTCAACCACGATCTATAAATAGAGTCAAGAAGAAGTATGATGCTATTCAACTCCCCGTCCCTCACTTCCTCTCCCTAAACGGCAATTAGGTTAACGATGGCTCTACCTCCTCTGAATGTTCCTCCGCTCCCAATACCTGTTGTCTTTGTTCACTCTCCCAATCCGTACCTGCACTTTCCTCCATTACTTCCTCTCCCATCACCAAGATTCCTTCTCCCTCAACAAGAGAACTCCAACACCGACAACGTTATTAAGCCCATACAAGGATCAAGGTCTATGGAACTGCATGCTCAAGAGCCAAGCAAGACGAACAAGGCCATTATCCGCCAAGTTTGGGCTTCAAATCTTGAGTATGAATTTGGGCTCATTGCCAAACTTATCGACAAATACCCTTTCATCTCCGTCGATACCGAATTCCCTGGCGTGATCTTCCACCCTCCTGACAAAAACCACCACAGTCTCCGGCCTGCCGAAAAGTACCGACTCCTCAAGCGCAATGTCGACGCACTGAACCTCATCCAGGTCGGACTCACCTTCTCCGACAAAGACGGCAACCTCCCCGACCTCGGAACAAACAAGAAACATGGTTTCGTCTGGCAGTTCAACTTCCGCGACTTCGACGTCCGGCGTGACATCCACGCACTGGACTCCGTCGCGCTGCTCCGCAGCCAGGGCATCGACTTTGCACTTAACACCGTCGCCGGAGTCCGATCAACGCGGTTTGCCGAACTGGCGGCCTTGTCAGGGCTGCTGTTCAACGACGCCGTGACTTGGGTCGCGTACCACGGCGCCTACGATTTTGGTTACCTGGTGAAGATTCTGACATGGCAGTTCCTACCGACCCAGTTGGAGGATTTCTTGCGGGTTGTGAGGGAGTTGTTTGGGAACAAGGTTTACGACGTGAAGCACGTGATACGGTTCTGTAATGGGCTCTATGGCGGTCTGGAACGGGTGGCTCAGACCCTCAACGTCGACCGGGTTGCTGGCAAGCGCCACCAGGCCGGTTCCGACAGCTTGCTTACTATGCAAGCGTTTCACAAGATCAGGGACATTTATTTTGCGCAGGATGAGCATGAGAAACATGCTAACGTGTTGTTTGGGCTGGAGATCAATTAGAGATGATGAAACTGTTTATTAAAAACATCAATGATTGTTAGGAATTCCATTAATTCTTCTTTTCTTGTTGATAACTCTTTTTTTAAACTCTAGGGTGCATTTAGCTAGTTGCGGACGTAAAGTATACGTGAATATTCACCCTCAATTATATCCCTCATGCTCTTAGAATATCAGATCGGTAATTATTTGCAGAAGAGGAGCATCCATGACTAATGACTATAAATGTTTGACAAACTAATGCTCGCACCCTCAAGTAATTCCATTTGCACCAAGCCATTGAAATAAAAAAGCTACAAGAGTAGAGCTCCGTAAACAAGTCTGAAGATCAGTTGCAACTGGTGGCAGGCCCTGCGTATGGTCCTAGTCTGTTTCAGTTCTTTCTTCCAAGTAATTCTTACCATTGTAGTGCTACCAAGTACGGCCATGCAAACTGGAATTAAAAATTTGATTTTGAATTGCAATTGTGCAAAACTAATAAAAATTAAAAATTGTTTGACTATATTGTAACATTTTCTGCCTTCAAACATGTCATCACGTATTCTTGCTACTTTATTCTGGTAACTATCTTGCTTGTCTAATCGTAATCAATTTCTGTATAGATCTTCATGATCTTTGGCTCAAACTAACTTTAGCTCTTCGTTTTCACCGCTGATCTCAAAATATTTGTCACTGACCGGCCACTTCATTCTTAAGATAACTTTAGCTCTTCGTCTTCGTTTTAACTGCTTACGATGTGGTTTGGTAAGCACATTTTCTCTCCCAATGATTTTTAAGAAGGCATCTTTCACAACACATAGGGTAATAATATTTTAATACTAAAAAAGTGGGTGTCTACTTAGATACTCACTTTATAATCACTAGATGTGATAACAGTCCCCACTTATACTTAACATCCATTATATCTCAGACATTCACTTTTTGAATATCAAAATAGCATTACTTCGTCATATATAGTGCATTCATAAGACTTTATATATGTTCATAAAATATTTCTCAAGTCAAAATGGTTTGAAGTTTCACCCTTAATGGAAGCTTGTTTACCGATTAAGTGCTGGTTAGTATGGTAATAAAATGTTATTTAAATACCTAAAAATAAGTGCTCAATTAGAACATTGATTCTATCATAATTTGATGTGATGATGACCTCCACTTTTTTTACCAATCTATCACATCCAATAATATTAACGTAGATATTTCAATTGGACACATACGTTTGAATGTTAAAATGACACTGCTAGATACAGTATGCTAGAAGGATGTATGGATGGGGAAGGTAAATCTGTAAAAATCATACGAAAGGAATCATCTATGCTTCCACTTGAACTGGATTTATTAAATGCTTGATTTGCTGAGATCCTCAATGTCAAATAAGAAGTTTTGGGCTTCTAGATAAGGTTGTAGTATATTTATTTTAGGATAAAGTACATTTACTGGCCCTCCAATTTGTCAAAATTTCACTCACCTCCTTTCTAATTGGCTAACCTACATTAATCTCCGCTAATTTATCCAATTTTAGTATGAATAACCAAAAATACCCCCACCCTCACCCTCTCTCATCCATGCTCTCATATTCTCTTTCTCCCCTGAAACTATTTCATAGTTCTTCACTAGATCTTTCTTCGATCGGTTCAATTAGATCCTTTCATTCTTCATTCGCTATCTAAAACTCATTTTGCATCTGCATTTGCTACGGTTTGTTGCCATTTTCTTGATGTAATTTTTCGTCTAGCCTGAGATAATTTAATTCCTCGCAGCTTCGCGATGTTCGTGTTTATCCTGTGCATATGAGATTGTAATTGTTGTTCTCGTGAATATGATGACGCGATGTTCTGAACCTACTCAAATTTCCGCACTTGCATTGCGGAAATCAATTGAGAAAGGATGTGCAAGAAATTCATATTTTAAGCTGGTACACCGTAGCTTGCATTTGCGTTATATTCGGTAGCATATTTCAAAATCACTGAGCATTTTAATTTGCGTTTTGCCGACAACGTTAATAATTTTGATGATTAAGTTGTAATTCATTTATTTTATTTTTGGCAAAATATACTTTTTGATCCCCTAATTTAATTTTGTTTTTCCTTTTGGTCTCCTAAATTATTTTTGTTTTTTTATTTTTGTCCCCTAACTAATTTTCGATTCTTTTTGGTCGCCTAACTTATTTTATATTTTCATTTTGGTCCCCTAACTAATATTTTGTTATTTTTTAATTTAATTTAATTTATTTTCTGTTCTTTTATCATGACACAATAAATTAAAATAAAGGAAGCTCAAAAAAAACTGAAGATATAAACGAATGATGAAACAGATATATAACAGGTTTGGTTGATGGTTTCTCAATGTTGGCATTAAATGGTTCAAGCAGGAGGCGTACCCTTGCTTTGTATCTATTGTTTAGGATATCCCAAGTATTTGAAATGTATCTCCAAAATAATTTTTGTTTGAGATACTTGACTTATGTCAATTTATTTGATACATTTTCATCCTCTTCAAAATGATCTGATGGCACAAGTCCTATACATATTCTTATTTATCAGTGTGCTTATAATTCTACAAAATCTAAGAATAATTTTCACCTTTGGGGAAGTCATTGGAGACATGGAGATTCTTTGCTATTTGCCTAAGTTTGTGCACAGGTATTCAAATCTCATTCCTGCTTTTCATGCTTGGATTTTATTATTAACTTATCAGCCTTGTTATCTTTATGTATGCCTGAAAATTGATATCAGTAGAACAACCATAAAACTAGGAGGAAGCTCTATGAATAGCCTAGACTATCCTTGAAAGCATGGTTATTCTCTTTTGCATGCAAACTATGCTCTCGTAGAGGCAACATGTGAGAGCAGTGATAAACATATTATGCTGAATTAAGAAAACGAAAGAAACTTATAAATGACAATATTTTATGGAAAGGGATAAGGTGTCAAAATATTTTCTTAACAACTATTACAAACCCTCACCTTAAGGTGTGTTTGTGAGTTACTAGGTAAAAAGAAGAGGAAGCATCAAAGGGGAAAGACAAGGGTTAGAGGGTTTATTTTGCCCTCTTTTGGGAGTTTAAAATAGATAAGAGAAAGGAAATAGAGAATTTATAATGTATTTTTATAAATTTACCATTTAGTAGAATAGTTAAAAAAACAAATATTTTTTATAATAATATTTATATTGTTTTAAAAAATATTGTATATTTTGTAGATTTAAAATTATTTCTTTTCTGAAAAATATTTTTTTCTCTTGCTATATTGTACTATATTGGCATTTGATTCAGTTTAGAGGCCATGCCTCTGGCTACATCTACGTCGTGAATCGTGATCTATTCCTCTCACTCAATGAATTTTACTATGGGAAAGAACTGAGCATATTTGTTATGGTTATCCTATATCTGTTAGGTAGTATTTGATTACTTTCTCCGTAATAGGAATATAGAGACACTGGAGACACAAACCTGTTTAGTGGTGGAGATAGGAACAGGGGACAAAAAAATTTTCTATCCTCAAGACAGAAAAACACAACTTCTGTACCTCCAAAATGTTGGGATAGTGAGGACACGATACAGAGACAAAAATTTAATATTTTTGTCTTCCAATGATACCCTTATACATATTTATTATTTATGTCTCTATTTCCACTGTCTCCATTGTCCTTGTATTTCTTGTCCCAGGATAATAAACAAATGCTACCTTAGTGCAGTTAAAGAAACATATTCATGAATAAGGGTCCACAACTCTATGCTTCGGCCCCATTCTCTCTCTAGCCCAAATATATACAAATTCATAAATGTATATTCAGGTTTGAGAAATTGTTACTGCCAAAAAGTGAGTGGGTTGAACATTTCTTGGGCTTGAATATGCATGAATTGGGCTAAATGATTAAAGGGTGGTTAAGCAAGCTAACGGTTCACAATCAAAGAAGAAAGAGGCAACAATTGATGAGCTATGTGATTGGAAGAGGCAAAAAATGTATCGTGTGAGCTAAAGTTTGAAGACCCGAGGAAATATGTGGAGAATGGGGTTGCGGTAAACGACTCAGAGCGTGAAAGGAAAGTTGATAAGCAGTTGGACATCCACATTGCTGAAAATTGTAGGACTATGCCATGATCATTGTAGACTAGATGGGATCATGGGGTAGTTGCATAAGAGAAGGGAAGAATGAGAAGACGAACACGACAAAGCACAGATACACAAAGTTAAACTTATTTTCAGTTGCTATTTTCCAGTTCTTGCCTTTAGGAGTAGTGTAGTTCATGTAACTTTTTGAACTATCAATCTATGGTTTATTGTGGTTGATGTTGTACATACCTTCTTCAATTAATAAAATTCCTATTTCTAGCTCTGTCCAAAGCTTATTGTAACTTAGTATTTGGAAAACTCAGAGCCAAAGGATAGATTCCCTTCCTTGGTGTAATCGCTTAAGTTCTTAAGGTCACATTGGAATTATTTTGTAGCTTGTTTCACTTGCATTTTGAGCTAAATAATTTCTATGGTAACATATTTTGGCATGCTCGATGGGGCTTTAAGTGGTTGTGAGTATGAAGTTCCAATCTCTGGTATTAGATTCTCTATGAAAAAAAGTTAAACTCTAGAAAAATGAGCACTCCTAGTGCAACATAGACTAATGCAAAGCATAGGAACCATATGGGTAGGGATAGTAGGATGAGCAATCCAATGAATGAGACTGGGTCGAGTATGCTAGAAATATTACTACTTCAACCCCTCATAAAAATGCTAACACCACGGTATCAACCTTGTTCATAAGGCAACAAATAAAACTAGAGGTGAATGATGTGATGTTGAATGTGTCAAAGCAGCTCCCTAATATTGTAAAGCCCATGGTATATAGAGCAATAGTTATAGCCAGCCACAGAGACCTTCACCATGAAGCCATAATGATGATGAAAACATGATATTATGTTGGAGGGCAGTATGGCCAACTCTAAGAGGGAAGCCAATTTGGCTAGAAGACCGACAAATGCCATTAGGCATTTAGGATTGCCACCTATGGGTAACAATCCTTATGGGACAACTTCCCTAGGAAATCCTGAAACTCCATGGTTTGGTCTTCTAGGAAGGGAGTAGAACATGAGAGGAGGTCCAAACACCGAGAATCAATGGGTAATGATGCTATATGTAAGACCTCAACATGGAGGACTGGGTTATTATAGGAGAATGAATTATGGTGAATGCTACTATAGGAAACAATTAGCCACTGAATATGCATATGCCATGGCTCAATAGCACGCATGATCATGGGATGTTTAGGTCGAGACCCTTGGGATTGTTTCCAAATAACTAACATCAAATCATTGATCAAGGGACGGATGGTCCTCAGTTTTCATATATGAATGCTATTGTGGAGACCATGAGGGGTACTTTGGGGTCTGGGTCACATCTACAATTATACATCAAAATATTAGAAAAGCAATGTTGGAATATTACAAAGAGAATAAAGAAAATAGAAGGAGCTATACTAGGAATTGAAGGTCAGGTGTAGATGCAGAGGTTGTTTTCCTTTTCCTTCTACTATAAGGCAAATCTCTCTAAGCATCAAACATTCTATCCATATAAATTTGAGCATCTTTGGTAAAAACCAGCACTAGTAAATGATGCCACCATTCAAGGTAATTTGGTGTTTCTATAGGCTAAGGGTTATAAACCATGAACCTGAAGCCCTCGAAAAAGCTTTTCTTCCCTTCCTTTATATTTTTCATCCACTGCAAGTCAAGAAAAGGTTTAACCCCAGAAGATGTAACACTAGAGGCTTAAGTTAGGATATCCTGCACAAAGCCAAGCTTCCATACAAAGAACTATGGATAATACAGCTTAGCAAATGTTTTGTATTTCCTAGAATTTGGCCACAAGCTATTCAAGAAATCCTGTGGCAGCTAAACAAATGGAAAGTGATCTTGGAAGAAAATAATGTCATGCCTTAAAGTTATGTTTACCCGAATCGAAAAAAGACCACACTTTCTATTTTGCTAAGGAAAGTACACTATTAAAAAAAACACTGTTATTGACGGATTTTTAACCGCTACCGACAAAAAAAATAATTTTCGACGGATTTTGACCATCGAAAATAACGTAATCAGTAATCATTATCAACAGATTTTTTCCATTGAAAGCTGTTATCGATGGAATTACCGACGAATTTTATCTGAAGAAATCCATCGGTAAAATGCTGACAAATATTGTCTAGAAATTCCTCAATTTTTATTGTTTCTGACGGATTTTTTTAGATTTCCGATGGATTTTTTTGTCGACAATCATTAAATTTCATTTTTTTTGTTTTTTTATTTTCAGTTTTTGACAAATTTTTTTCTTCAATAATTATAATTTTTTATAATTTTTGGTTTTTGTTTACCGACGGATTTTTCCATCGCTAATCATTAAATTTCTTTTTTCTTATTTTTAGTTTTTGATGGATTTTTTTCGTCGGTAATTATAATTTTTTTTTGTTTTTGTTTAATGACGGATTTTTCCGTCTGCATTATAATTTTTTTTAAAAAAATTTTGTTTATCGACGGATTTTTCTGTCGGTAATTGTAAATTTTATTTTTTTATTTGTTCATGTTATTGACGGAATAATCCGTCGGAAATCTAATTTTTGATTTTTTCATTCACTTACCGATGGAACAATCAGTCTGTAGTTAAAATTTATTTTTATGAAAATTTTACTAATTTGTGTGTTACCTGATCATTTAAAGCTAATTATAATTATATTTAATAATGAAAATTTATATAGAATCTCCAATAAATAATAAATACAGCAAATTTTACTTCAAACTACAAAATAGATAGAAGTGTCAGAAAGTATACAAACACAAATATAAAATTTCAACATATAACATAGAAAAAAAACCAATAACTAAAATCAAGAGAAGTCAGCAGCATCATCGTCAACATCACTATCACCACCACCCTCATCATCATTATTAGTGTCTGGTTGTGCGGATGAGCCTGCCTTTACCTTCTTCCACAAGGATACCATCTGCTTCTTCATCTTCTTCATCTTTAAGTCTATGGCCTTTTCCTTGTCCTCCATCTTCTTTTGCAACTCCTGATATTGGCGCTTTCTCTCTGCATCCTTTTCTTGCATACTATGAAGTTTCGCGTTAAGTAGGTGAACTTACTCGCGGACCTCATCATCTTCGGTAATGGACCCAGTGCCTGTAGATGCCACAATAATAGAAGGAGTAGATAAACTACTAGTATAAAATGACCTCATACCATAGATGCGATTCCTGTAAGGACCATCGAATACCTCTTGCCACAACTAATCCTCATCAATCAGTGGCCACTCCTCACCAGCTGCGATCCTCTCCTCCCACTGGGTTATAGCCTCCTGATAGCATTGCTCATAGGCATGTTGTAACAAAATAAAATTAAATAAACCACTATTAAATAGCGCTGAATAAATAAATTAAATATATATACAAACAATAAGTGCTCAGAACATATATACCAAGCTTTCTCTGAGCGAGGATCGACCCATGTCTTGTCTTTCTTGTGCGTGTGGGTCTTTCTGAACAACTCACTCTGTATGGGTGGCCTCTTCAGTCAGTACTCTGTGATTTGAGCGGAACACGTGAAACATTAGTAAGTGAAACACGTAAAATATTAATAAATGAAACACGTAAAGCATTAGTAAGTGAAAATATAAATTTAACAAAAGGAATTTAAAAAATGTTTAAAATAATGACTAAATCATCCGGTGACGCGTATACTCTATAGTAGCAGAACCACCACAATGAACAGATCCACCCTTTTGCGAGGCTCTGCTCGCCTTAGCCTTCAAACATTTATCTCTAAATTTCTCACTTCTCAAATATCGCCACAAATAGTCCAAGCTGGCTTGAGTCATCCACCTGGGGGTCTTGTCCCACCATTCCCGGATTTCGATGTACATGTCTTGCAGCCTATGAGCTGCCTTGGATTTGAAGAGCTTAAACATGAAATCTTCATCTTTGAGATGGATGATGAAGTGGCTATACACATGGAAGTTATAAAAAAAAGGGTAATTAAAAGCAGTTTCTAAAGTAAATCACATATTTTATTTCAATTATTTTATTTTACCTTCCAGTCAAGAAACCAGCGCCGCGTCTCCTCCTTCGTCAGCTTGCCAAAGGACTTAATCAGTCGTTCATACGATTTCTGGATGGTGTGTGTCACCTCGTGATGGTCCGTGTGTTTGGATCCCAACTGCATAGCAAATAGTGCAAAACAATGTTATTATATATCAAGAAATGGTTCAAACTATTATAAAAAGATTCATGAATTAAAAAATTAAATTACTAACCTTTTCTTGCCGAGCTGTTCAAGTTTCACCTGTTCATCCCCTATGGACCCATGTCCCGACTGCCTTATCGCGGAGCCACCAATTGCCCTGCTTTCATCACCCCCTTGTGAGTTGTGTGTGGGGGTGGGGACAGGATCTTCTGGTGATAGTAGAGGTGAAGGTACCTCTCCTGTTACATGCCCAGGAGTGGGTATCATTGCTCTTTTCTAATTGGCACGGGGTAGCGGCATGCAAGGAATAGAAGTGAAGATGTGAGTGGCATTGGTAGATGCCTAAGTGGGAGGGCTAAAATTTGGGACATGCCTCCCTTTGCCCTTGTTTTTCAATTTAGGTGCCATATATATCTGAACAAAAATGACAATGTATGAAAAACCAAATAATATGATAATTTAAAATAAGATGTAATAAGTATGAGACTAGACACATCACATTTAATATGAAATTGAGGACTATCTTTATCATTTTCAGTCTCAACATCATCCTTAAACTCATCTTCCTTAGTACCATCGCTTTCATTATGTTCACTCATTGATTGATCACTGGAAGAGTGAATTATCTCAACTTCACCTGAATCGGAATGTAAACTTGGCAATGTTCCTGTATCAATGACTACTTGAGAGAGGACTAGATCGTTCACTTGAAAAGCATCGTCAGGTAATTCTTTGACCACAACTCGACCCCTAGGTTTAGTATTCATGACCATCTTCCAATCCTTTCTGCAATTACCAAGGTATGATACATAATATACCTATTTTGCATTCTGAGCAATAATGAAAGGCTCATATGCATTGTATCTCTTAGTACGATTCACCTCAGTAATTTTATATTGATTGTGTACGCGTGTTCCATCAAGACGTCTTGGATCGTACCAATCACAACTGAATAACACTACCAATTTTTTATTTCCATCACCCACATATCCAATCTCCAGTATTTATTTGATTACTCCATACCAATCACCCTCCCCACTGCCTACATCCCCTCTGACACAAACCCTACTATTGTCTGTTGCTTTCCCTCGGCTCCATTCAAATGTATGAAATTTATATCCATTTATATAATACATTGGCCAACTGTTTACTTTGTTAGCAGGACCCCAAACCAAACTTTGTAAATAAGGACATGAAACATTATTGTTTTTATCAAACACCTACATGAATAATTGAAATTCAAACATCAACACAGAAGATGACAACTAAAACATCTGTGTAGTTTTGGATCAAATGGTTACTAGATAGTTAGGTCATATACAAATGATCTAAACCATGCTGGAAATTATTTAAGGGTGTTTCGCTCATCAACTTGTTCAAAATACCTGTAAAAATTAAACATTACAGGTAAAATAAGATATATGGGGCATCAACAATTGAAAGTGATACACTGATATCACTTACATTTTAAATGGTTGCACTTCATCGTAGTTGATTAAGATATGCAAATGCACAACATGTTTCTCTCTCTCTGATAGCCAATAGGGTTTGGATTTTCCAGCTGCACGTCCAGGCTGATTAAATATAGACAAAGTATGTTGAGCTGAACTTTCACCCCCATCGTTATTCCGACCAACCCTTGTTCATCTAGATTGAATATATGGCTCAAAGTAATAGGAACAAAAGAAAGATGTCTCCTTGGAGATATATACCTCACATATGGAACCTTCTACTTGAGCCCTATTTTTCACGGTTCTCTTAAAACTTCCAATATTTCTTTCAAAGGGATACATCCATCTGTATTGAATCGGTCCACCCACCCGTGCTTCGTATGCCAAATGTATGGGCAAGTGTTCCAAAGAATCAAAGAAACCAAGAGGAAATATTCTCTCTAATTTACATAGAATTATAGGGATGTTTCTCTCCATAATTAGGAGATCTTCTACCCTCAGAGTGGACGAGCATAGGTCTCTAAAATATTGACTCAACTCGGTCAATGGCTTTCAAATAGGGAGAGGTAATTCTATAAATGCAATAGGAAGTAAACACTCCATGAATACATGATAATCATGACTCTTCATACTAAAAAATTGTCCTTGTGCAACATTGGCGCATCTACCCAAGTTTGAGGCATAACCATTAGGCATGCTCAACTCTCACACCCACCTACGCACAAATTTTTCTGCACAGAGGCTAGTGTGTAACTCACCTTCGGCTTATATACATGGCTATCTGGCAACTTCTTTAAACTCAACTCAAGTCTCTTACAGTAATCTGCCAAATCTTTTCTTACTTTCACATTGTCCTTAGTTTTATCGGTGTCCATCACAGTGTTTATGATGTTATCACACACATTTTTTTTTTACATGCATTACATCAATACAGTGACGAACTAGATTATCCCCCAATAAGGCAGCTTCCAAAATATACTTTGCTTGGTCCAATTATGATCTATCTCATATCCTAGAAATTGTATGGAATTCCCAATTCAGTTATTTTTGGAAAGTCTCTAACTCTGCGCCAAACCTAGTTACCACTTAGTCTCACAGGAGGCTCAACACATTCAACTGTCTTTTTTTTAAACGTGTCTTTCTTACCCCTAAATTTATAATCAAGGTCCAAAAACCCCCTAATGACAGTCAAACCATGGGTTTTTTCAACCATGTTTCAATGTGAACGTCTTTGTACCTCCATGCAAATTGGACATGCCAATTTTCCCTGCGTCATCCAACCTGACAACATTCCATAGGCCAAAAAATCATTGATAGTCTACATCAATGATGCCCTCAGCAAGACATTTTGTCTTGTGGAAATATCATAAGTTTGTACGCCTGAATACCATAACTTTTTAAGCTCATCAATCAATGGTTGGAGGTAAACATCAATCTTGGCTTTGGGATTATCGGGGCCAGGGATTATACAAGTTAGAAACATGTAAAGATCTTTCATGCACATTTCAGGAAGGAGATTGTAAGGTGTAACAACCACAGGCCAACAGGAATAGGGTCTACTAAACTGATTATTCGGAGTAAATCCATCTGCACAAAGTCCCAACCTAACATTCCTAGGATCCGCTGTAAAATCAAGACAAGTTTGGTCAAAGTGTTTCCAAGCTTCACCATGGGAAGGGTAGGTCATGCACTATTATTTCTCTTATTCCAGAAGTGTCATCTCATGTGAGGTGTTAAACTCATTGAAACATACAACCTTTTTAATCTTGGAATTAGGGGCAAATAGGGCATTAAGAACATCCTTATATCTTCTATTTTCAGATCTTTTCGGTTTGAACCTAGGGCTTTCACAAAACTTGCATTGGGTTAGGTATGCATCATCTTTGTAGTACAACATGCATCCGTTCAAACAACAATTTATTTTTTCTAATTTAAGCCCGAGTTTTGAAACTAATTTCTTGGCCTGATAGAAATCATTTGGAACAGGACTAGGTTGTGAACAAATCTCACTCATCAATGTTGCCCATTGGTCAAACGAATTTTGACTTTGGTTAGCTTTTGACTTTATAGCTAACATCCTAACTGGTAAAGACAACTCCAAGTGTACACACCTTTCCCGTAGAGGGGCCTTTACAGCCTCCAATATAAAGAAAAATTTATCAGCCTTGGCATTAGGAGCCTCGATAAAAGGTTCACAATCTGCATGAATTTTAGGACCAACTGCATCATAAATCATTTCCTCATATCGTCTAGAGTTATCCTTCCAATTAATATTTCCCATGACATGCTCATCAATATCAACTCTACTTGAATTACCTCCAACATATGTATTTTCAACACTAGCGTGTTCAAAATTTTGTGTGGCAACTTCCCCATGTATAGTCCAAATCCAATATCTGTCATAAAACCATCCATATACAGGTGATACCTAATGGTGTCTCAAAACGTTTTCTACATTTGCACCTAGGACAAGGACACCTAACTTTTTCTTCATTCATAAATTGTACTGTCTGACAAGCCACCCTTACAAACTCTTCAACTCCCGTGTAAAATTCAAGTTTGATTCCCCCTCTACTGGGGTGCACCCGGTCATACATCGATAGTTTGTTTGCGAAACTCATGGTTCTTGAATATTTAATTTAATCTGAAAAATTCATTTACAGTTTTCCAAATTAAAATTTTATTTAATTATAAATATCTCTCAACAAACCATCTTCTAAAAGTAAAACTCTTTTAAGTAAATAGTCTGTACTTTTTAACTTAACAAAATTTCAATAGCACCTCCCCTGAAACTAAGACATTCCACTCTTTAAGTTAAAAAAAAGAAATTTGACAGAACCTCCCCTGAAACTAAGACATCCCCAAAAAATTAATTTCAATATATACATACATCAATCCAGTCAAACAAATTTCACAATACAATCAAACAAACATTTAAAGATCCTAAACCGTTCTAGAGCACATCCCTTTATAATATCACAATATGCATATCATGCAATCTCCACATACACAATCAATCTCCACAGCAAATAGTACAAACAATTCAGGGAAGGACCTCTACGCCCTTCCCCCTAGTCATGCGATCCCATTTTCCTATAACTCTATCTTAGAAACCATAAGTCTCTATCATAACAACAAATGTAATTAAATAAGGAGAAATGGTTACTTATATTACCTTAAAAAAGACAAGAGAATTATATGCTCTACCACAAAAATATTCCAAGCGGACTTGATGCTCTCGAACAAAATCATATCCTACAAAAGAATGATGAGATTACGAGCCAATCTACTTAAAACAAATCAATAGTTTCATGATTCACATTCGGATTTAATACCACATACACTAAGCCAAGCTCATTATTCTAAAAATGAATCTAATTTAAAAGTTTTGAAATTACACAAATCCAAACTTGGTTAAACCAAACTGCACAACTAAACAGATCTAAACTTCTTGCAACCTAAATTAATAAGAAAATATCAAACCAAACTATATCAACAAATAAACAATCCAAATTTCTTATAATGAAAATTAACAAACAAAAACCAAACTAAACCAAATATCAACAAGTAACAGAACCTAACTACACCTAAAAAAAATACACATAGTGCAACAAGGAAGACAATTATCGGAGGAGGGAGAGCATACCTTTTTCTCTAGAACAGCTGGCCGGTAAGAGGGATGCCGGGGTCAGAGAGGTCATGTCGGGTCGGGGGCTTGCCAGGGTCGTGGGGTCACGGGGTCGCGCATGGGTTGTCGGGCAGTGCGCGGGTATTGCAGAGTCGACGAAGGGTCGCGGGATTGTCGGGGGTGGCGAAGTTGCCGGGTAGGTGGCAGGGAGTTGCGCGGATCACCGAGGTCGCAGGATCAAGGGGGGCTACATGGGTTGCAGGTTTGCTGGCCGTTGAAGGTTGCCGGTAGCACGATGGGCAGTCGTCAGTCGCCAGTCGGTAGATCCGGTGGCTGTTTCCCGTTGAGAAAGAGAGAGAGATGAGAGTTTTCTTTTTAAGTTTTAAGTGATGGTTTATTTTCGACGGAAATAATCTGTCAAAATTTTTTTGGAAAAAGCGCCAATCAGTCTTTTTAATACCGATAGAATTGTTTAATTTACCGATGAAAAATCAGTCAATAACAAAAAAATTTATTTTTAAATTTTTCTGCTAAAAATTCTATCGATAATATTATTTTTAAATAAATTTATTTTACAAAAAAAATTTCGACGGAATTTGTCTGCCGGTAATATTATTTTTCAAATAAATTTATTTTGATAATTAGTTGCCAATGGAAAAATCTATCGGTGATTGTTGTCCATGTATGGCGAGGTTGGGCGCAAAATTTACCGACCGTATTTCCATCGAAAACCCATCGGTAACTGTGAAAACCAAAAAAAAAATTTTGCTTCTATTTTTCTCTATTTCCGTAGGTAAATCCATCAAAAAATATCAACGGAAAAAATTCATCGGTAACTCGCTTCTTTATAATAGTGCCATTCATTTCCATTTTTCTTCATCTCAAACACCACCCTACTCACTCCATCTTCTTCTTCTTCCTTCCCTTCACCTCCAACCTTAGCCACC
Source organism: Dalbergia cochinchinensis (assembly GCA_031216125.1). Classification (NCBI taxonomy): domain Eukaryota; kingdom Viridiplantae; phylum Streptophyta; class Magnoliopsida; order Fabales; family Fabaceae; genus Dalbergia; species Dalbergia cochinchinensis. The sequence continues at coordinate 12,490,976 of CM062372.1, forward strand.
ATTCCCAATCCTCCATAAAAATCCAAAACCCATCAACACTTCCTCTATTAAACACCCAAACTACCACCCACCTTTACGATCATGAGCTCAAGCTTCTCCTTCTTTTGCTTTTATTTTCCCTTTGATTTCTTAGCTATTTTGTGCCCTGTATATGAATCTATGTGATCTTTGTTTTTGTTGAGCAATAAATTTGAAAATGAATTTTCCTTGAACTCTATGCTTAATGTCTTGCTCTTATTGTTGATGAGGATTAATTTTGGGATCCCAACTATCTATGTATGATATGACCTTGGTAAGGAAATTAGGGATTTTGAATTTTTTTTTAGTGCTTTTATTTATGTCAATATTTGGATCTTGAATAAAAATGATGTTTTTGGATCAAAGGAATGAAAATTTGAATCTATGTGTACAGAGATGTGATTTTCGGCTATGTATAGATAGCCCACCAAAAGTCTTATTTTTGAAGAGTTTTGGGTTAACAATTTGTAAAATCTAAGTGCTTGATCTATAAATATATGTATACCTTCGTTTTTTATGCATTAAAACTTGGGAATGTACCTTTTGGTGGTGTGAAACTTTATATATGAAAATTGTGAAAAATGCATGCCAATTATTTGCTGAAATTACTAAATGATACTAAGAGTTGATTTGTGTTGTTTTCTTTGTAGATTAACACTTGGATGATTGAATCCTAGCAAAAATTAATAGTTTTGGAAGTGTAAAATTATTAATTTATATATATATATATATATATATATATATATATATATATATATATATATTATGAGGAATAAGGGTCATGGGTTACTTCTGTATATTTTCAATGATTGACGGATTGATTTCTAACTAAATTAATATTTTTACAAGCATGAAACTATTAGCAAATTAAAGAGCTTTGAAGCATCTATATATTTCGGTTTTGATGTGGACTTCAGAATTGGATTGCTTCTTTTGTATTCTAAAACTTGAATGGTCGATTCCGCAAGTAAATGGAGTTTTGGGCTTGTTTTTCATACCTTGAGACTTGGGGCATTTGAGTATAGTCAAATTGATATGTTTTGGAAATGAGAAATTATTTTATGAAGGTTTTGGATATGCTCATACATTTTGGCTTTGGTAAGAGATTAAGAATTTAGATTGTCTTGTCAAGTTGAATGAAATTGACTTTTTGAAACTTAAGAAATGATAGTTGGAACTGTGTGTTTGGAGGATTGAATAAAAGTGACTTGGAAGAGAATAAGTGAATTTGTATTGAAATGAAAATTTACATATTGATGCTTACTTGTGTTACTTTGGCCAAGATGCACTTTTTATATTGGTAAGTGTGTTGTCAAGCCCCTTTTTGGTTGTTTATGCCTAAGCTTGTTTGCTATGAGTTGGGAAGTGATGAAAGAATCACAAGGAGCATTCTCAATTTAGTCCTTTGCAAAGTATGGTTTGGAGCAAAGGAAAAAATTTAGAATTGGTCTTGTAAATCTTGTGACACAGACCTTATTGGTGAAAGCAACATGAATTGTTTTATCCTGACGCTTGAAATATGTTTATTACTTGCCTAATGTCACTTGTGAAGTTGATACTGATGATAAGGGGCATTTATACTACTCATCTTGTTACCAAACCTTAGCTTTTTATGAGTTTTATTGAGTCATTGGAAGGATTAATTAGGATTTTGATTTCTTCATTGTGTTATTTTAATAGAATTGATGGCTTTTGCATTGATTTTGGGATAATTATTGGATTAAAGCCTGTTGTGTTTAACCTATTTCTTTTAGTATGGTTTTTGTATACATGAGCCTTGAATTAAGTATAAAATGCCAAGAACAAAGCTGGGACTCTCTACATGGAACTTGTAGTAACGATCAATTTGGGAGAATTTTGGAGCTAAATAGAAGAGTTCTTGAGCACATTTGTAAAAAGCATTGTAATGAAAATCTGTATCTCTCTCTATAAGGATCGGATTGAGACAAATATAGATGTTTTAAAAAGCTCAAAAAGTCCTATAAAACTTTCATGTTAACCTCAAAACCTAGTTCTAAGAGCATATTGGAGAAAATTGAGTTGCAAGATTAAAGGTTATTGATGTTCTGATATTATCCAACTTGACCTCCAGTTAGTATTTTTGCAATATCTAGAGCTATATGTTCGGTTGAGGTGATTTTAGTGGCATTGAAAAGCTCATTAAAAGGGTTACAATTGCTATTTCTAGTACCAAGGACAAATTCGATTATGTCCGGCGCTGCAACGCTCATCAACAGCATCTGAAAAATGGCATTTATTAGTATAGCTCACTGCTGAGCATCGCAAAACAACTTATTTAATCTGTTTTTGGGCCCCACTTTGACCCATTTTAGAGAACAATATATAAGGGATTGACACAGACTTTTACCTTAGCTTTTGACTCATTTTATTCTTTCTCTACATCTCTTTCTTCTCCTTCTCTATTCTTCTCTCTCTCTTAAGGATTCCATTGGTAAATGTGCTTTGTGTTAGAGATTGAGGCAAGGATTATTGTTATTATTTTTAGGTTCTTTTATTTTCATTATTGTAATCCTCCAGAAATGGAGGAGCAGGTTTCTTTATTAGTGTAAGGGTTTTCGAATGGATTGAGATGATTTCTGAGGCCTCTTTTGATATTAAAAGCATTGATTTTCTTAATGTTCTACAGTTTCTATTTCTATAATTACTGTGGTGATTGCTATAATCTTTATTGGAATAACTAAATTGGCGATCGTCATTTAGGGAACCCTTTGGGCATAAATTGGTAGATCTATTGGTTTATGTTTGAGAGAAAATATTAGAATTAACTTTCTATTTAGTGGTTAGGTTATAGCAGTTGACTCATTAAATTAATATGATTTCTAAATAAATTGAGATCTCATTTATTAGTTATTTGTATTGGTCAAATTCTAGAGGTCGATCGATCACCAATAGAATTGCTAGTAATTTATTACTAATAGCAACCAATGGGTTTAATATTTGGTCAATGATAATTGATTTCCAATCGTAGGAATACCTTGCACTAATACCTTTTTTACCGTTACTATTATCTTGTTCCTATTAACTCTTAATTTCCATTGCTATAATTTCATTCTTTCAAACCCCAAATTTTCACAACTAAGTATTGAAACCTCTTTAAGAGATGACCTAGATTGTTTCCTTTACTACATTTTTTGTGCAACTTAGCATTGAAATAATTTCTAATTTGATGAGGTGGGCAACAACCCCCGTCAATTGACCTATGTGTTATGATGAGGTTGACAATGGACTAATTTATCTCTGATTGTTGAATTTAAAAGTGATTGAAAATTTGCCAAGAAAGTTCCACTTAAAATTTGTGTTTTTACCCGAATGCATATTTAACATGTTAATATGAGCAGGAAGCAATTTTGGAGAGTTCTGTTTACAATTGTTATGTTGCTGAAATTTCACCAAAAAATAAATAAATAAACAAAATAAAATAAAAACCTGGACTTGAAAAAGTTATGAATGTGAGTAATGATAGAATGATGTTACGATGTCCTTTGTCATGTGCATATGTATTCAAGTATGTTGTGGTGATAATTATAGATAAGATGTGAGCCTTTTGCTTCCAATTATATGAATATTCAAGCTATAGTCTTGGAATGTGAAATATGCATGCTTTATGTCTCATAACCATAGTTTTCAGAACCAGACCGGTGCTTGACTCAGTTAAGGTACTGAGTCACTAGTTGAATTGATTAAACTGGATATAATTAAATAAATATATAAAAATATATTAAAGATTAGATAAATATATTAAAATAATATAAATAATTAACAATTTAACACATTAAAAAATTACTATGCTTGTATAAATATATATAAAAGCATGTGTACAATTTATATTAATTAATACATTTAAGTTATAAAATAAATATATCTAAAATAAAAAAATGTTGTTTTTTCCTTGAAATCGCATAACCAAAGAAGAGAGTATGATCCAACCTAAAAATAGTTAAAAGCTTGTCTGAGTCCATTTAACTTTTTGGACTGCGAAGCCCACCAATTGATAGATTCCTTTTTTTTATTTTTTATTTTTGAAAAAAGATAAAAGCACATAACCCTCTTTTCAGCCCCACTGCCCCCAATATCTTTCTCTTTCTTTTCACCCATCAAAAGCAGCGCCGCTATGCCCCTTTCCCGTGCAAGTCTCTTTTTCTTCATTTCAATATTTCTCAACCCAACTCTCCCCTTCATTTCTTTCTTTCTTAACTAAACTCTCGTCTCTCTTCCTTTCACTTGCTCAACTGGATCAACCATATTTTTCCCTCGGTGCTTCTCCCGTTGCCACGAGATAGTAGCTCATCATAATTTTTATTTAATATTGGTAATATGTTCATTATCATTTTATTAATGAAAATTTTTAAATATAAAATAAAATAAAAAATGAAGTAATATTTTTTCCTATGGTAAATACTAACTATAGTAATGCTGTAAATAGTAGACTACGTGTTGAGTAAGTTCTTTTTTGATATCCAAGTTTCATAGTTATATCTTTTACAAAAATAAAAGAATATATTAAGATAGAGCACAGTTTGAACAAGTGAGTGGGGAAGAGAGGCTAGCACATTTTAGTTTGAATTGACATGCTAATCATGACCTGTGCACTTTGATTGTTTTATGGAAAAGAAGCTTTTTTTCTTTTTTTTTTAATGCTAAATTTACTCTTATTTAGAGAAAATTTATTTCGTAAAATTTAAGCTGTTTCCAAGGGAAAAAAAAACTCATAGTTGAATTCCTTTTTTTTTTAAGGGTAAGTGGTGATAGTTGAGCGTGAGAATAAATAAGATATTGAACTTAAATACAGGTGAAAATAAGCAAGAGTTAACATAACTTTTAATTAAGGGGATACGTTAGGAATATTAGAATAAAAGCAATAAAAGGAGAGTGGCTATCCACTCCCTTTTTTTTTAATATTATTAAATTTCTGAAGTTAACATAAGCAACCAAATTTCAGACCAAGGACAGAAAGGTAACCGGAACATAATTGGAAGGTACACGAAACATGACACTTTTCTAGCTGCTCTAGCTGAAAGGGAGGGATATAAATGTGCATGTACGATAATAATCCTCACACCTCAATTGTCTGTCTTGTTGGAATTTTCATCTGCAAAGAAGTCAAGAAATGAGGTGCTCTTGCACATAGGGCACTTTGGATCCTGCTCAGATAACATGACATATATTAGGCACCGAGGACACCCAACAAGAGGCATTGCCTTTGTCTGTGGGGCATTTGTGTGCTGCTCAGTTTCCTTCCTTCTTATAATTGACTGCAAAATACATGAACTCTCATAAGTCAGATCTGATGAGCAAGATATCGAAGATGATGATGAGGACACTGGCCTCTCGGCTGTTGATGAGTTTGCAGCCCCAGGTGACGGACTCCTCCACCTGTTGCTCATGTTATTGCTCCCTAGCAAAGTGATAATTTGTTATATCTTACCTAGTAAAAAGAAAAATAAAATAAAGCAACCCACGAAAATAAATCACATATATAGTGGTTTTAGAGCAGTTGAAAAGAGGGAGAAAATATATGAAGTACTATACTTTCTTAAAAACGTAAATGGAAGAATTTTGAGTGAAGATCCCAAAAAAATGGCAAAAAGTACTAGTCTCTCTAAAAGAGAAATCTTAGCTTACTGAAAACAAGAAAGGGGTATTTGCTAGAAACTTGAAGGCGATAGAAGACTAAAGGGATAGTTGAGAGGCTATATAATACACAGAAGGGTCCATTTATAACTATGAATCACAGACATTCTGACACAGGCACGGGACGCAATATGGATACAGAGACATACTAAACTTAAAAAATTAATTACAGGACATAAACATGACATACATAAAATATTTTTATTTTGTTGTATGATTTTTTTCTGGATTTTTTTTGTCATGTTTGTATAATTTTTTATCTAATTAATTCTTATTTTTTTATAATCAACTGAAGAATTTTCAAAATGAAATAACCCAATAATATAGCTCAAACTAAACAACTAGAGTTAGTTTTATGCTCATATTGGTATTAAAAAATTTTTAAAAAATAAAGACACTAACTCAGATGTGTCCATAGTATGTCCAAGCCATGTCAACATTAAATTAGAGCGTGTCTGACGTATATTCGGCGCATGTCCGAGTTTAAAAAAATTATTTTTTAATTAGACACGTATGGACGCATGTCAAATACATATCGTGTAGGTATCGATGTCCAATACGTGTCTAACACATGGATACATCACCAATTTGATGTGTCTATACTTCTTGGATTTATAATGAACTTGAAGTCGGGAGGAAAATGATAGACAAAAATTTTTACCCTCATGTACACTGTACGCCCGTACCGTTTTCCCCATCTTATTGTAATTTATTCTTTCCTTATTTTTATTTTTTTTTCAAATTCATACGCTGATTCTTACCTTATTGTGTTATCATGTTTTAGCCTCGGAATAAATTGGATCTGCCATTAAAAACAAAAAAAGTACGGCGATGTGCTTGATGCCAATAATTCAGAATGGATTGCATAAACATATAATCTCTCCGTTTTATAACTGTCACTTAAGATTTTGGCATATGAATTAAGAGATCATTAAAAATATACAAATGCACACTAAATAAAGTTGTATTGAACAAATTTCCCTTTTAAAAAAGTGTGCGATAATTATTATGAAAAATTTATGAGTGAAAGAGAGAATATGTAAAAGGATAAAAGTGAAAAAAGATAATTATACTTCCTTAAAACTCTCAAATAAAATATATTATTAAAAAAATCCTAAAAGCACAGTTATAAAAAAAATGAAAGGAGTATTGCCCAAAATCCAAATTAAATACAACCAGCAAGGCCCTATAAATCATATTTTGTTACCGTATTCAATGGGATGAAAATCACATATTCCAAATCATATCCCACTTTTCATTTTACCATTTATTCTTCACTTTGTCGAAGATGGATATTTAATAGTATTAAAAATTTTAAAATAATTATTAAATATATATTACTCATTTTTATGTGATAAAGAGTAATGGGTGAGATACTCTCCTTTTAAAATATTGGTCAATTTGAAATAAACACATATATTAAGAAAGATAATAAATGCTATTAGTGATTGAGTAAACTATATTGAATTGACTAATATATCCCTATATATTAGTTAATATAACATAATATTCAAGATTAATATTAAATAAATACTTTAAAAATATGAAATTAAATAGGGGTATTTTTGGCAGAAAAAATTAATACTTTATTAAAATATAAAATTAATAAATATTTTAAAATATAAAATATTAATTGTCTGAAAGTACGGACAAATGTCTTAAAAGGAAAGTATTAAATAAGACATGTGGGGACAATTGAGTAAAGTGTTACTTTCATTCCTGAAATTTGAAAATTAATTATTTAGTCCCTGAAATTGCATTCCGTAGGTCACGTTAGTCTCTGGTCAAACAATCATCAGTCAAACTTAACATTTTGCTGACGTGACACGTGGTATGCCACGTGTCAATGACGTGGCATGCTGACCCACGTGGCATGATGACATGGTATGATGATGTGGCATCAGATCAAAATAGGTTAGATTAGTCCCCGAAATTTTCTAAAATGTGTCAAAAAAGTCTCAAATCCTAAATTTCTCCTCTTTTAATTCATAAAATCTAAATCCTTAGTAATTCTTAAACCCACTTATTTCTCACTCATTTTCACACTTTATTTAAATAATCCAAATTTTTAAATATCCTAAATATAATTAAGAGCATGATTAGTCCAAATTTGAGACCCCCAATGTTTAACTAACACAATTAATTTGTTAGCAACTATTGGAATTATGTTAGGCTCATTTACATGTGATTACTCATTTAAATTTGTGCATCTTTAGAACTTATATGATTGATAAATTATTTTTTAGAAGTCAGATTCTTTAAAATAAAAATAAAGACCGAAGCGAAATGAACATGACAGTAGTTATATCATAAGTTATTTAAAATAAATGCAATACAAATATGAATTTAAAATTAGAGATAACATGTAGAATAGCTTACACTAATTTTTTTCATATTGGATTGACTTGCAATGTTGCAATTTTGAACAAGAGCTTCTTTAAGATCATTCAAAGAGTCTCTCTAGTAAGCTTATACGTATTTAAGATTCATCTAACTCTACTCTTATTTTTTTCAAGACACTCATATTTTTTAACTTACTTACTCAACTCTCTAACCTTCTTCGCTCACAACAATCACAATATAATTCTCAATGATTTTTCTAAATTGTTTGAGGATAAAACATTGAACTTGAATTGAATATGATATTTAATGATAACCCTCTTCTCTGATGCATAATAGCTATGACATGAAGTCATATATGTAGGTTGAGAAATGAAAAGGTGGATGGTAAAGACATTCCCCTCTTTCGTTTTTGACATGTAATCATATATGTATTTGATTTTTTTTCTTTTTTGATACTCACAGTTCATAAATATAAATTGTATAAATTAATTATGTTAGTTAAACATAAAAGGTTTCAACTTTGAACTAATCAAGCTCTTAATTATATTTAGAATATTTAAAAATTTAGATTATTTAAATAAGGTATGAAAATGAGAGAGAAATAAGTGGGTTTAAGAATTATCACAGATTTAGATTTTACAAACCAAAAAAGGAGAAATTTAGGATTTGTGACTTTTTTAACATATTTTAAAAAATTCAGGAACTATTTTAACACATTTAAAATTTTAGAGACTTTTTTGACACACTTAACGTGACACGTAAGCAAAATGTTAAGTTTGACTGACGGTTGTTTGACCAGGGACTAATGTGACCTACGGAATATAATTTCAGGGACCAAATAATTAATTTTTAAATTTCAAGGACGAAAATGACTCATGCGTGTAATTTTAAGAATGAAAGTGACACTTGGGGGGACAATCCTACTCAATGTCTCAAATTTTCTACATATAGTATACTGCAATTGGAGGTTGGAGTTATTGACGTAGGTGTGTGAATTTATATAAAGAGTTAATGTGTTCCTGCACAAAGTTCGTTTTTTCCATTAACAACCAAAATGTGTTTTTTAGCACACACGTATACATGAATTTATATATTCATTATTGATGCAGTGTTAATATATTACACCTGTATTTTGAAATACTTATCCAATTTTAAATGTGTATATAGATTAAGAAAATAATTAAAAAAATCTCAATTTTTAAAAAATTGAGGCACGTTTTATCAAATTACTCGTATAATTTATCTTTCTCTTTTTTAACTATATCTTTTTTTCACTTAGAGTCCCCATTCTATTATTCAATATGGATACAGCTGAAAAATGATAATTAATATAATTTAAATTTATTAAATGAAAAATTATTTATGTAAAAATATAAAAATATAATTTTAAGACGAGAAAAGTATTTCCAAACGAGGAAAGTAATAAATATAGTAAGAAGTAATATAATGGTGAATTCAGTAATTGAAGACACAGGAGGCTCCATGTTCCCAAGTCTAAATGGAATGCAACGATGTTTCCGAGTAGGTGGAAACCATGCGTCTAATTTGAATCAGTTTGGGATGTAATTCCCTGGTGCTTATGTTTCATTTTGTTTGAAATCGGATAGTTTGTTTGTTAAGCAGGGGTAGGATCACTCGAAAGTATAGATATCAAGAACGGTGAGTGTTGGACTTTCAGCGTGGGCTCACTTTTTTCAAATGGGATTTCACTGGGAATTAATCATAATATAAGTTTTATAATTATTTATAAAAATATGGTATTTCAATAAGTAAATATCGTCAATAGCATAGTAAAATTATAATATTTTATCAAATTTACTCTTATTTAGAGAAAATTTGTTTCGCAAAATTTAAATTGTTTCCAAACGAAAAAAAAGGGTTGATAGCTTGAACTATTTTTTTAAAGGCTAGTGATGACAGTTGAATATGAAGAAAAATAAGATATTGAATTTAGATATAGGTGAGGATAAAGAAGAGTTAACACAATTTTTTATTAAGGATAGATTAAGAATATTAGAATAAAAGTAAAAAAAAAGGGAATAAAAATAGATAAAAGGGAGTGGCAATTTCTAACATGATAAATTGAAATCATAGCGCCGTTGTATTTTCTCAGTTAACCAAATTCACAGCATTAATGGTTTCAGCATTAAAATCGCAACCACTTCTGTAATAGCCACGGTCATTTGCAGCTTGCAAACCTCTGCATCATACCATTAATAATCATCTTGATGAGACTCTGTTGGTAGTTGTGACTTGTGAGGTACGAAGCCACAGGAGAAACCGCGAGACTTTGAAGCATAGTTTTAAAACTCGGACAGGTAATGAGTCCAATCAGTGTTTCATTATCGGCCACCTGGTTTAACTCATGGGCCACTCGTTTAACAAAAGTTAAACCGAATTTATAGGAAAAAATATATAAAAATATAAAAAAATTTAAATAAAATATAATAAAATAATAACTAATTAACAATTTAACAACCTTTAAAGAGTTCAAATACAAAAATATAAATAAATGATATAAATTTCTAAATATTTTTGACATTTCACAATCATGAATCACAATTCATAAATTCAAAACATAATTATACAAGTAAACTCATGAAGTTTTACATCATAAATTCATAAATATAACAACATACATAAAGTTATTATATTTTTCTATAAATTATATTAAAATTTTTTTTAAAATTTTCAAAAAAGACATCATTTAGTAAAAAAAAAAGCAAAAAAAAAAATCGATTCAACCGATCCGGTTCAACCGGCCGAGTCGAACTGGGTCGCACCGATTTGGTGCGAGGCCGATCCAATTAGTGGCTCGGACCAATTTCATAACCGATTTATCAATTTTCTGGTTGAACCAGACGGTCCGAGTCGGTTTTTATAACTATGGATTGAAGAGAGAAAAGGAAGTCAGAGAGTTTGAAGAATCTGAAGTGAATTTGCTTAATTAACTGATCGTCAAATGAGAGATTACGGAATGTATTTATGCTAGGCTTAGGCTGTACGTACAACACGTGTGATGAGAAAATCACGAAGAGACTTAGGTAAGGCTTTAGTTTAGGGATTTTGTTATTAAAAATGTTACTTCTTCTGTTCTTAAATAAATATTTATTTCAATAATTTATTTTATTTAAAAATAATTATTTATTTTAAAAATTTAGATAGTATTAATTATTTTTTATCAATAATATTCCTATTAAATACTATTAACTTATTAGTGAAAGAGGAAAGTAGAAATTAAAGTATTGAAAAGAAACAAAGACAATTTAATAAACTACTCCTAATTTTTACTAACATTGATACTTTACCAATCATTTTCTTAATTCCAATAAATATTTATAACTGAACAATTATTTAAGGACGGAGAAAGTAGTATTTTAAATCTAAAAGTAGCATTCATAACTGTGGTTATTTGGACGAGTTTGGGTCTTAAAATTTGACTTGATACACTTTTTGGGCTGTGTTCAGGTTATACTTCAGGTTTATTAGGCCAGACTCGAAGTCAAAAATTCTTCTGAAGACATTTTTTTTTATAATGATTAGTGACAAATTACAAGATTTTACATTTTAATTAATATATTTTATATAATTTGATGTTATTTTTATATTGATATGATTTGTTTTGAAATATATATGACAGAATATATTTTAAATTTTGTTTATTACTATGAGATTTAAAAGTCGGGTTGACTCAATTTAACCCGATTATTAGTCGGGTCATTATTGGGCCGAGTTCGAGTTTTAAAAATTGACCCAATCTAAAAATAGACTGGATTTGAGTTTCATCAAACCCGGCTCAACTTATCCCTTGTACATCCCTAATGTTTATAAAATGGATGTCCAAATATATAAACACCTACTTTTGGAGTGTTAAAATATAATTATATTATTTATATTTAAAATACAAGGGATACTATGTTGATTCACATATCATCCATTATTAGATGAGGTGTGGACCTCATTCATGTAGAGTTTGCATATCATCCAATACAGAATGAAATGTTAGTCGACATGATATCTTATGTATTATAAGTATACACAATATTTTTCATTGAAAATTAAAACAACACTTTTGTTATCGTATCTGCGTTATTTTTCTTGACTAATAACTAACAGCTACTTAATTAGGTGATTTGCTACCCACATGTTACGTATCTACATAAAGAAAAATACTTATGAGTATCGGTGTGTAACCGTCTACACATAAAATAATTAGCAGTCAAGATAATATTATTTTAATACCTAAAAAATAGATGTCTCAATGGACATGAGATATTTATTTTATAATAATTAAATATGATAAATATTAAGAATGAGTGAAAATTATCATTATATTCAATAATAATAAAATAGATGTCTTATTAGGCAGGCACTTTTTAAGCATTAAAATAAATATTTTTTAAACGTTACGATTAACAACAATTTGAAGTAACGGTACCCGTAAAAAGCATGAGCAATGTACGAATTTCATTGGTTTATAATAAATCCAACAAAATGCCCAAAGATGCCATTTTAAACTTGATGGGAGCAGGGACGACCATGCTGATGATGAGTTTTACTTAAAATAATTTGAAAAATTAGGACAACTATACCATATCTCGATAAATGACTTCCGACTTCTAGAACTGTGTAAGCTGTTAAAGATGGACGTACACAAAAAACTATTGGTAAGATTTATGTTCCTTTTGAATTTTAATCTATTGGTTGGCAATTGTCAGTTGGTTATTTGACCGTCCCCGGTGAACTTCCTTCTTTTTGTCATGTACATTTGTCCAAACCAATAAAGAAATCAAAACCCAAATAGTGATTAAGAATAACCCATTTATGTAATCCACCAAATCTAAGTTCTCTTCCCATTGTCTTCTACACAGTGATTAAGCTAACACAGCCACATTTCACAAGAAGAAAGCCCAGAGAGCAAAAAGTATAAAACCTTCTCTACTTAACCAACAGAGCAAATAAAAAAAAAGAAGGTTATTCCCAAAAAGTTGTGCTAATTAATCTTCAGGGTCATGTGTCGTGTGAGCATATATAATCTTTAAGAAATTCCTAAATGCTCTTACAAAAGAAATTTTTTTTTCATATCATTCTTTATTTTACACATCAATTGGTATACACTACCGGAAAAACTGTTGTTACTGACAGATCTTACCAAAGAATTTTTTGTATTACCGACAGAAAAATTTGTTACTGGCGGATTTTGTCAACCGGTAATAAAGTCGTTGGAAAGCATTACTGACAGAAAAAATCAGTCTGAAATTTTTACCGATGGATTTTTACAAACAAATCCGCCGGTAATGAGCCTGATAAAATCGTCAGGAAATTTGTCAACAAAAATTTTTTACTGAAGAATTTTTTATTTATTACCAACAGATTTTCTATCATTAAAATTTAAAATTAATTATGTTTTTTAAAAATTTTAAAATTTACCGACGAAATATTTCGTTGGTAGTTTGTCACTTTTTTATTTTATTTTTTAATATTTTACCAATGGATTTTTTATTGGTAATTATAAATTCTAAAATTTAAAATTTTTTTTTATCGATAAATTTTCTATCAATAATATTTAATGGTTTAATTTTATTTCGTCGGTATTATTTTTAAATTTTATTTTATTTTTTATTTTATTGATCAAAAATTTGTTAGAAATATTTTAAAATTTTATTTTTTTCCTTTCTATTTTACCAATAGAAAATATATCGGTAATATTTTAGAATTTTATTTTTTCATTTTTTATTTTATCAACGGAAAATCCATCGATAAAGTGTATATTACTCGATTTTTTTTTTGTATTTTATCAACGAAAATTTCGTCAATAACTATTTTTTTAAAAAATAAATATTCAATAATTTTTATGTTACCTGATTATTTAATACCTTATTTTTTATTTAATGATAATTATAAATATATAAATATATTTAATAATAACAAATTATAAAAAATACTCAATAAATAAACACAATAAATTTAAATTTGAAATGTAAAATAAATACAAATACAACAAAGTCTATAAGCATAAACATAAATAAGTCAACATATGATAAATAAAGAAAAAACAACAACTCAAATGAGGAAAAGTTAGCAGTATCATCAGCATCACAATCGCCGCCACCACCATCAGTATCACCATTGCTACTACCACCTTCGTCGCCATCATCATCAATATCTAGTTGTGTGGAAGAGCTTGCATGTATCTCCTGGCACAATAGACATTATAGCAATTACAACATAAGAGCACCCAATGGCAGGCTATGGAGCTTGTACAGAAAAAGTACTTACAAAGCCAGAAGGGCAATATAGCTACGTGCTCTGCTTCATCAACATGTCAAGATGGATGAGAGTTGACCATGAGAAAGGTGGAGTATGGGGCAAGCTTCTTGTTGAATTTGACACCAAGATTATTGCCAAACCGGTCACTCACAGTTGGAAAGGATTACCATGATTGTAGTCCCAAAATAGTGGCCAGATCCTCGAGCATAAGAGTGAGCATGCCAAATGGGAACACAAATCCGTTGTCGGTAGAGTTCCAAAAGCCAAGAAGAGAAAAAATAAAATATAGATTACAGGGATAATATTTGGTGCTTAGCTTTACCCTATAACGTCTATTCTTTGCCCTTGGCCCTAGATACACGTTCGACCTAGGCTTCATATCCAATCGTGGTAAAAAGCGAAGCGTAGAAATCGGTTGAGCATCTAGAGATGTCGAACTAATCTATGGTGATTGGCAGCTGATTTTTCAAAGGACAAAGGAAATGTTTGGCGAGTTCCTTGTTGGAGTCAAAGTCAGGCAAAACAGGACTCAACTTGTAAGTTTGGGTATCTTTATTAAAAAGGAGATAAGCACCCATTTATAGTTAGCTGAGGTTTGAAAAGAAGGGAGAAAGAAAAGTGAAATCTTGGTGGGAGTGGAAGACAGTTGCAGAAGCACACAAAGGTTACGAAGAAGGTAAATAGTAAGGGACTTTACAAAGGTTACGAAGAAGGTAAATAGTAAGGGACTTTACTAAACATACTTTTAAAAAGCAAAGAAATGCTCATTGGAGGTTCGCCAATTTCAATGGGGTTGTCACTTCAACAACTTTTGCTAGAAGGAGGTGAGACCAACAAGCCAGATTGGCTCTCATCTCAAGGCTTGTGTTGTCACCTAAAAATGAGTGGGCTGAACATTTCTTGGGCTTGAATGTGCATGAAACTAGCTAAGTGATTAATGGACAGTTAAGCAAACTAACAAGGACCCACGGCCAAATAAGGAGGAGGCCATGGCTACGAGTCGCTTGATTGGAAGGGACGAGAAACATATAAACATGGAGCTAAATTTTGAAGACTCGAGGATATATATAGGTGGAGAGTAGGGTTGCAGTAACTGACTCAGAGAGTGAAAGGAAAATGGATTTGTTGTTGCATTGCACATCCACATTGCTAAAAATCAAGGGATAGCGGCATGATCATTGTAGATGGGATCATGGAGTAGTTACATGAAGAGGGATATGATCTGAGTTTAAGGAAGGCAGAAAAAGGCATATATAAGGAAAGAAGAATGGGAAAAAGGACACGAAAAATCACAGATACACAAAGTTAAACTTGTTTTCGTCTGCTATGTTCCAATTCTTATTTTTAGGAGTAGTATAGTTCATGTAACTCTTTTAGCTTTCAATCTCTGCTTCATTGTGGTTGATGCCAAACATACTTTCTTCAATTACTAAAATTCCTATTTCTAGGACTGTCCAAAACTTATTGTAACTTAGTATTTAGAGAATTCATAGCCAAGGGTAGATTTTTCTGCTGGTGTAATCGCTCTAGTTCTTAGGATCATATTGGAATTATTTACTACTTATTTCACTTGTATAATGAGCCTAATAATTTCTATGGTAACATAAATTAAAAAAAAATTCCAGTCCATTTCTGGATGTAATTTATAGCCAAAACAAAATAAAGTTCTGAACGCCATTTAGTAAAATCAGTATCCTTTTCCACAATATATTTAAATTTATTTTAATATTCAATTGGGTTTTCTAATAGATGTTGCCTATTGGAATGTTTTTTAACTAATCTCAGGACTAGGGTCAAGCGTATGGATCACCTTCCTTTCTCAACGAGACCAGGTTCTTTCTTGACTAATCTCTCGTTGAAGATTTTAAGAGCATGGAGAAAAGGAAAAATTGATGTTAAAAGAAAATACAATGGCGCTAAGGATTCAGCATATGATAATAGAGGGAAAAAAAAGTAGACATGAAAATCCTTTCGACAAACATCGCTACAATGATTGAAGAACAAAGATTATGCCATGCTTAACTTGTAGAGAAGATTAAGGAAAAATATGAATCACATTAAGTGTCAATTGTTTTTTCAGTCATATAATGTTTCAATTATGGAATATTTATTTTATATATTGATTTTATAACGTAATTTAGACTTTGGATTTAGATTTTAACATTCAAAAAGTAAATGTACTAAAGACTAGCCAAAGAAAATTTATCCGTTAAAAAACTAGTTATTGCAAAACTAATCATTCCAAAACTAGCTTTTACAAAACTAACCATTGCAAAACTAACCACTATAGAACTAGCCATTGTAGAACTAGTTATTGCAAAATTAATCGTTGAAAAACTAGCCATTACAAAACTAGCTATTGCAAAAATATCCGTTACATACAAAATTAGCCATCATAAAACTAGTCGTTACAAATGTAGGTTATAAATATTGACTATCATCCTCCCACATTTGCTCATAATACCTTTCCTTTTCCATCTATTACCAGTCTTAAATCTTATTTGCACTCATTGTCTCCTTTCAAAATACTTTTCACTCACAAGCACCATTGTAATATCTATTACTATTGATGGCTAGAAACTCTGATGAACTTGATAACTCGTTTGTTGATGACTTCATTGATGATATTTTGTTCAGTGATGATGACCAATCGAATGACATGTCTAGGGATTACTCGATTAAGGATTTTTAATTCAATGATCTTGATGAGCATCAACTTTAACTCATTACGAAAATCTATGGGCAAGGTTCATCCTTTTGATCCCATAGGAGGATAGACAGAGATTGTGAAGTAGGGCATATGTTAACCAAGTGGCCTCAATGAACTCAAGAGGGGGGGTGAATTGAGATCTAAATCTTTTTTTTTTTTGGATATTACACTATAATGACTTTTTCAACAAGTTTTAAAAGATAGACTTTAAAAACTTATTTAAATGGATACAAATGCAAGAGATATAAGAGTGTAATTATGTGTATGAACAAGATTAACAAGATAATGAAAAGTAAGTTTGCAATAAACTTAAAGAGATAAGGGAAGGGAGATTGCAAACTTGGTTTATACTGGTTCGGTCACATCTTATGACCTACATCCAGTTCTCTCAAACAACCCGCTTGAGAGTTCCACTAACTTCAATTCCTTTACAATCAAAGACCACTCCTACACCTTGGGATCCTTCACCTTTGTGTTTGAGTCTCTAAGAACCAAGAGATGCCCCACTCTTGTTCTATCAAGGGATGTCTCACCCTTGTACACAAACTTGAAAAAGTATTACAAGAAATCACTCTCTGAATAGAGTAGATGTTACAAATTGAGGTCCTATAAAATTTCTCAATAGTAAGACAATTTTTGGCCAAATATTGATCAAGAGGATTGAATGAAAAGAGTGATTGCTCAAATGATCTTTGTAATATGTTTTTTGTATCTTAAAATCTGTTAAACAGCGATATTTATAGAAAACAATTCATGTGGACCGTTGAGGATTAACCTCAAGAGATGTATCTCTTCAAAACACACCTTTTGGTGCATTTTTTTAAGTCTAGTAATCGATTACAATTACTGGTAATCGATTACACAGTTCAAATTTTTGAAAATAGGCAACAGTCACCTTCTGGTAATCGATTACAATTGATGTGTAATCAATTACACATGTGTAAATTTGGATTCTGGTCACATTAGCATTCTGGTAATCGATTACATAATTATTGTAATCGATTACATGTGTGAAAGATTAGGTTCTGGGCTCAAGAACAGCATTGTAATCAATTGCATTATATTGTAATTGATTACTTCAATTCCAGAACTTGAAAAACAGAAGTTTAACATACTTTAAGTCATTCATAAACCATTTTTCAAACATCTTTGAGATATTTCCTTTCAAATCAAACTTGTATTTTGAAAAATCAAAACACATTTCTTCATTAAGAACATTTGAAATGTTTCAAAACAAATTCTCCATAGATCAAAACATGATTAACTTTAAAAAGGCCAAATAAGCTTACTTAAAGAGAAACATTTTGACAAAGATAATCTAAGTCCTAACTATATTCTAACCATTTGACTTGATCATCATTTGTGCATATTCAAGGAATTTCATGTCATTTTGTTTTCATGCTTTTTGTCTTTTGCATTGCGTATTGACATCATCAAAACCTACAAAATAGCATTTACAGCATGAACTTCTTTTCAAAGACTGCTTTGCAACTAATCTAGTAAACCTTCTTGAGACATTTTGACGAAGGTTCTAAATGAGAAGACATATTTTCCTCGCATTGTTGATGTCCTCTCAAATATTGATTCATAATTCCATCAAAAGGTCATTGCTACAGCCAAGAAAGATTATCACCACTATGAAAATGCACTTCCATTGTGCGTATGTTGGCATACGATATATCAGTTGATGCCGTTCGTGATTATGTGCGGATAGGAGAAAGCAATGCAATTAAGTGCATAGAGAAGTTTGAAAAAGATGTTATTTTGGTCTTTGAGGTTGAATACTTGCAAAACCCAAACTAAAGTTATGTACAATATTTGCTATAGATGGAGAAGGACCGCAACTTCCTTAGCATGATGGGCAGCATTGACTGCATGCACTGGTAGTGAAAAAACTGCCAAGCAACATGGAAATGTATGTATATGAATTGTTATCAAGGGGTTCCAAGTATATTACTTGAACCTATGGCTTCATCTAACATTTGGACATGACATGCATTTTTTAAGGTCATCGATTTGAATAACGACATCAATGTGTTAGATTGTTCACTAGTATTTGATGAAATTCTGGAAGGCTATAGTCCAGAGGTAAATTATGTTGTAGATAGTACCAATTATATTATGAAGTGCTATATAGGAGATGATATATATCTTGCATGGCCAACATTTGCCAAAATAATCTCCCAATTGTAGGGAGATAAGCAAAAGTTGTTTCCAAAATGCCAAGAAAGACAATAAAAGGATGTGGAATGAGTATTCACAATGTTCCAAACTCGTTTCACAATTGAATAATTTAGCCCAACAAGATTTTGGAATAAGAGTAAGCTTGCTAGGATAACCAAAGGCTGCACCATGCATATTGCACAATATGATTGTGGAGGACGAGAGAGACATATATGCAGAAAACTTTGTTAACCTCCCCTCTTATGATGATGTGGATAATGGCATATCGCCGCCAAAGTTGGATGAGGAAACCACTGCTCACATGAGAGCTAGATCCAACTGAATATGCAACTACGTGATAAACAAAAATATTGATAACTACTAGTAGACTTGATGGAACATACTAGCAATTTGACACTTCCCATTAAGAAAAGTTGTTAGTAATATAATGTTTTAATCATGCAATGTTGATTGCTCCATTTCATGTTTGTAACATATTTTTTTCAACTATAGCATGTTATCGCTTGTGTAACATTTTTTAAGCATACTGAAGAGTTGTTTAGTTGGAAAAATTGTTTTGATTTTTTTTAAAAAAATTGATCTGCAATTTAATTTATTAAAAGTTAATTTTCAAATCACAATTGTTAACTACACAAAGTGTACCAATCAATGGTTGTGGTTTGATATGTTTTAAATAACTTGGGGTAGTAGGATATTTGGCTCATTCCTAGCCAGAAAAAAAATAAGAGGTAAAAATACCCTCGAATTTTAAAAAGGTGTTGGAGATACCCCATTAAATAAAGATCATTCAAAAAAATAAATTTTATATTTTTTACTAAAAAAATGAATAATACAAAATATTTATTGCAACATACTTCATAAATATAACTATTAACAAAGGGTATTTTAGTTAAAAATAAATAATAAGCAAAAAAAATGAAGAATTAATAAAAAAAATTTAAAAACAGATTAAAGTGTAGCTTATCCAATGAAGACAACTTTGCTCTCTTAAAAACTAATGAGTGTCCTCCATTTTTGGATGTGAATGTTATCCAAATCAATGTTAGCCTCGGTAATAATGGCTTTATCACCGAAGAGAAAGGAGAAAACAGTGTTTATTTCAATGTGATTTCTACTGGACCCTCTCCCTTTGGAGGGGTTTAGAACCGTCTCTAGGTGGTTCGATGAAAGCTTGCCACATGTCCATTAAAAGGGCAAGTCAACGTCTAAATGTTTTAGTAGATTAGTCCTTTTACCTTTAGAATTAACTTGGGGATTTTTCCCAAAAATAATTGAATCAAAATTCTGAATCAATGTTTCAATTTAACCCTTCTCTTCTTCCCAAGAACCCTAGCCTTCATCTTGCCGCGAAGATCTTCTCTCTGTCGACCCCAGCCACAGACCAATTGCTGGCAGCCATGATGCACTCAGCCACCACCGACCAGTTGCCGGCAGCCACTAACCACTCACCCACCGCAGAGCAGTTACCCGTGTGTTTTGGAGCTTTCCCTGGAGGAAGGTCGCCAATTTGGTAAACATTTTTCAACCATGTTTTAGTTTTTATTTCTATCATTTATTTCTAAGTTTCAAATAGCATTCCTATCCTAAGAGTGGACTTGTACTTTTGTTCATCTTTCCATTTCTTTTTAATTGTAAATTCAAATAAGGTAGAAGTGATTTATCTATTTTACTTGAGTAGTCATCTAAGTTTTGCTTAATTTTTTTCATTTTTAATTTGTTTGTGCGGCTGACCTAGAATTTGGGGATAGAAATCATATTCATTGTAATATTTTGTCTTAGCTTGTGGTATGCGGCCGCCAAACTTCGAAATTTCAGGCCATAACTATCTTGGGTCCAAGCACTTCCTTATGGATCTTCTTCAAGAGGGTGAAGGTGTAGCAGCACGTGTTCTTGAAAACCTGGGTGCTGGTCAAAGTAATATTCGCACAGAGAATGTGAAGGTGGAGTCCTCTTGGAAAGAAGAGTGGACTATACTGAAGCTTCAATTTAGAATGTTGTTTCCATTTTTTTTTTTTTGGGGACAAATCCCTAAGTTAATTCTAAAATGAAAGGACCATATGCTAAAACACTTAATAATGAGTTGGATAGCTAGTCTTGATACATGGATATTGACTTGTCTACTTAATGAATATGTGACAAATTTTTACTGGACCAACCTATAGAGGATTCAACACCCCTCCAAAGAGAGAGGGTACGTACAGTAGAAATCACCTTATTTCTTTGGAGGATTTTAGCATCTTAGGCCCACATCTATCCTCGTATGAGATTAGATACTTTTAACTAACTACTATCAATTAATTTTCACAAATGAATGCTAAATTCTAGCTTCCAGATCCATTTTTTATTGACATATCTGCATTTTCAAACTTTCACTGAATTCAACTGTGCCATTATTTGTTCATCTAACAGAAATTACTTGCTTTCAAATTGAGAATCGAAATAACGAACTTTGAGGATATAATTTTAGTTTCAAAAAAGTCACATTATGTTTTTTCTTTCGCTACTAAAATCACATTATGTTTAATTAGTATTTTTTTTAATATTTCATAAAAAACAGTGAAAATAACAAAATCTCGTTATGATTCTTTCATTTTATTTTATTTTCAATTCTATAAAAGGAAACTTATAGAAAATAAATTGAAATTTTTATACTTAAAATTGTGAACGAAAAATGAAAATAAAGATAACATTTTATCAAAACAAACCCTGGGTTTTCTTGATTCCCAATCCAAGGACGGAAGAGTTTAATTTTCTCTGCCCCCCTTTTTTGCATAAAATAACAAAAGGCTATCCACTTTAGGGGCATTTGATAGGTGGAATTTTTTTAGATTATTGGAAATGTGGCTATGATATGATCATATTTGGTACACATTAACGTTGGAAAACAAAGTCCTGAGTAACTTGCATTCTCTGGAATAAAAATTGACCTATTTTCGTTTTCACTTCCCCCATTGAACCACCTCCACCACTGGACCGCCGTCATTTTCAACACAGGACAGCAATGTTGGATCGCCGTTGTCATTACCGAGCGTTGCTACCGCCAACGCTAGACTGCCATCATCTCACCAAACCATGCTTGCCGTCATTATCGTTTTGTTAGGGATAATTTTGTTAAAAAAAAAATGCCAATGTATATTTCCTACATAAATTATTTATTGACAGGTATAATTTTTAAGATTATCAAAATTTCAGTCTCTGTACTATATATACAAGTGTGCTCAAACAATATGTCTAGCTGTATTTTGGGAGTATATTCTTGAGAACACTATTTCCGGGCAGAAATGAAAAATCGATCCACCTAGAAAACGCCCCTAATTTAGTAATATATGCCAGTCAAGTCATGCATAATACATATAACAAATTTTTTGTTTGGAAAAAGCCTGCGCTTAAATTAAACAAGTATAGACACATAATATTAAAAAACCGCTTATATACCCCTTTTTTCTAAAATGAATTCAAGCCATCAGACATCTACAAGAAGAATAGTTACGAGTGTAGTTATCAAAATAAGACAGATATATTGTATGCTTATCTGGTATCAAGTTTTAATGTTCAAATAATATAATTCTATATTAATTAACCAATCACAAAAATTAAAAGTGAATATAGAAACAAATTAAGAAAATACCAATCAAACCTTGCATTACTTCTTATAAATTATACAACCAATTTCAATTCTCGAGATCAAAGCTCTTATATATTTGTTTTTTTCTTTTTATTAACTAAACCCCAACTCCTTCACATGAACTAATCATGAGCCAGATGATGTTTTCACATGCACAGCTTCTTCGTCCCTTGTATGAATGCAACAGTTGACATGGATTAATTAATATGCTAGGCTGCTATATAGCAAGCTAGTATATTGCCAAAGTCATCACTGACTTCTCTTTCGAATGATGATGTGATTCCCCTGAGATACTGGAGATATTCCAATAGAACTAACCTTTTCAGGGAACGCCTCTTCACATATCTCATTGAAGGCCTTAACGATGACAAGGTGATGATGGGGTGCATTCAGCTGAAGAAAGCACTGAAGAAGATCTTGAAGATCGTCTTCCGATTCAATCTCCTTCTCAAAGATCATCTGGAGCATGGAGTGCCTGAAATCACGATATGGGTCCGAAGAGTCCTTCTCGACCGCCAAAGATTCCACGAGTGGGCTCTGTTTCTGTACCAGATTGTTATTGGGACTACTATTGTTCTGGTTACGGGCGGTTTCGAATTCGGAGATTGTGGTGACGGAATCTTCGTCCTCCAAGGAGAGGCCACAGTTGTGTGAAGTAGTGAAAGAAGAAGCCATGCTACTAGGGTACGTTGTGCTTTTGGGATGAATGGAGATCTTGGGTTTTGGGGTTGGTTCATGAACTTCACAGGCTTTTGTGCTGCCACAGCCACAGCTTCCGCTTGCTGTGAATACAGTTTTGAACAGGTTTTTCTTCTTGGAAGACATTAACCTGGTGAATCTTAATATTTCTCTCACACACAGAAATATATAGAATGTGTAGAGAGAGGACTAAGAGTTTGCTTTTTTTGTGTTGTTGAGAGAGTAAAAAGTACAAATTAACAAAGATGGATATGGGATGGTAGATGGTGTTGTTGGTGGGATTCCTTTTCAAATTAATGACTTTGTGTTTGAGATTTGAGAAACAGAAATTGAAAGCGGATAAAGTGAAACAATAATTAGAGTGAGTTAGAGGAGAAGGTGGGGTTGAGGGATAGGAGAGGGTCTCTTTCGGAGAAGTTTGGTGAAAGGAAAAAAAAAAGGGTTGGAGTCTTGGAGGGGGTTTTATGAGGGCATTTGACTTGACGTAGGAGTATAAGGGATTAATCATTTGATCAAATCTTGGGGAAGAAATTAGAACTAGTTGATCATGATGATATTATACTTTTGGATTTGTTTTTGATTAATGTGAATTGGTTTTCATATGATTAAAACATTTCCTTTGACAGCCGAACAACATGAAAGAGAACACTTCTAACTTTATAATAATATGTCATCCTTAATTAAGTTTATGTAATTTACAGCAAACTTCTTGGGTACTAATTAATGGGGATATTACCTTAAATAAAAAAAAATGAAAATGTTAGACATTTAGCAACTTTGTCAAAAATAATGTAACATGATTGCTAGCTTTTAGGTTAATAAGTTATTAGTGATATCATTTTATTTTATCTAATCATTATCATAATCTTTGTAAAAAATTTTGTAAATATATTTCTTTTAGATGTGTAGCATTTTTAAAAAGAAAAGTTATTTGATTGATGGAATTGGCTTCAAAGGAAGTCTATATAAAGCATTGCGTTTTCCTACATGACATCGACATACTTCAGCCAACTCGTTTTCTTTCGTTTTTTACCCTCAAAGTTTTGTCTTTTGTCTCGTGTCTGCTTTTGCGCTCGAAGATATTCTGATAAATAAATATTGTTTTAATAGCTTCAAACAACACATATGGATGGTTTCATATTGTTAATTTGAAACTATTTCAGAGAAGAATCTGCCTCCTCGATTGAAAATACGTCTATGTGACAAAACGAACCGACTTCATGACCACCAGAATTTTCATTCAAATAAATTCTTTTGGTGTATTGGCTAAAATCTGCCCCACTGATAGACGGATTAAGGCTGTATTTTTTGGTTCAATGAAAAAAAAATTGTTATAATAGCAATACTTTCTAGCACCGTAAAACGGAATAAAAAGCTATTTGCCATTTTTCAACTACTTGCTAGTCGCTGCTACGTAGTAATTGCTAGCATACTACTTTTAAAACACTATTTTATTTCTTGCCGGTTTCAAGATATTGCAACATATGTGCATAATTGTTGCTCCTTCAAGTCCTTTTCTATCACTAAAAACACAAGTCAGATACTAAAGCTTACGCTTAAAAATGGTTGATACTAAAAAATAAATAAATTTTAGTTTTGGACCTAAATTTTTTTTAGTTCAGTTCAAATATTTTTAAATGTTGAATTGACTAATAGCTAGAAGGTCGGACATTCAATCTTCCATGACCAAATAAAACTATTTGGATCAAAATCAAATAAATTTTTTTTTCATCGACCAAAATCCAATTCATTTATCTTTTATGGACTAGAAAAGTATTTAACAGCCATAAAGTTTATGAAAAAATTACACATTAATAAACAATGATTTATTTCACAGCCCATTTTTGTAATAATATAGTAAAATAGAAAAAATAATCCGATAGTTTAATTTGCAACAGGTCTCGCTTCCATGTGCTTTTCTTGGTAGAGAAAATACTAGGTCTTGCCGTCTTGTGCCTGTATTATATCCTTGAATTTTTACACGACATTAAGGTCCAACTACATTATTTGTTTTATTAGGTGTATGAACATCTCATTCTTACACTCTGCCTCAGATCTATGCGTGCCTCAGGGCTTAACTTATGCCAGCATCATACATTTAATGTATGTCTATATATCTATCTTTTTTCTTTCGATCTTGGCTACTCAGAATTTGACCTGGAAGGCAGACTAATCCGGGTTCGAGTATGGTCAGGCCCAAACGGAGGTAACTCTAGTTATAAGTGACGTTCTATTTCCATCCCTATAAGATTTGAACCCGGAAGCAGGTGATGGTTAAGGAAACACAACCCACTTATCAGCTGTACCACACTATATGGTTATATATTTATATATATTATGGGATGCTTAAGCATATAGAAGGTAAAATTACTGGATGAGAACTAAATTTCTAAATTGAAAATACCAAATTTTTTTTTCTAAATTAAATATTTGAGTTGCATTTCCAAAAAACTACTAATCCCAAAGGGTTGGTGTGTGCAGCATGGTAGAATCTTGCATCTAATGACTGGTCATAAGTTCCTCCATAAGTAATATGTGAGCATGAAGGCCTGCCCTTTTAGATTAAGACGTCATCTTCTCAGTCTAAATTTCTATTACTAAATAAAAATTTAATAAACTAATATATACAAGAACCACATTAAGCCATTAGAAATGGGCTAGTGGTGAGAGACTTGGACAGTTTGCATAAGGTCACATGCTCAAATTTTATTACCACCAATGTACCAAAAAATACAAGGGACCACATTGTTCTAGCTAGTTGGAAATCAATTTTAAACCATGCATCTGAAGCTATGGTACAACAAGGAACTAAAAAATGCGAAGCCCCACTCAACTAAGCCACCAGCAATGCGTTGCTTGTTAAGCCTTACGTTAGTACATTTAATCTGTTTTTTGTAGCAAGCCCACCAAACCCCCCATGAAGACATCATTCGCCGGGAGACTTTCATCACATTGATATTTGATCATCTCATTCTTAAACGGAGAGAACATCCTTTTTTTTTTCCTTTCTAAAACTAATATTTTAAAGGAATAGAAAATAAATTTTACTACCCATCAGTAATAATAGCTAAGAAATGTAGACCTCCATCCCTTAAGGTGAAAGAAATTGTTTCCAAGGTGACAGAAAACAATTTCTTTCAAGTTAATTGTAGGCTGATGAAGTCAATTAAGAGGTGAAGCATTATTCTTAATGAACCGTTCCTTGAAATATTAAACTAACAAAAGAAAATAAGGGTCATAGGCGACTTCTTGTATACACCTTACTTGCAAGGTGTGTTTTGCATTAATAAATGACCGACGTTTAACAATATTCATAAGTGTGGTTAAATGCAACTGTGAATGTGGCCAAAGTCATGGATCAATCAGCAATCCCCCGGCCCCTTCCCCCTCTCCCCTTAAAACTTATATATACGTGGGTCGCAGCAGGTGGTGAGAGAGTGATTTATTATGAAAATAAAATCAGTAAATATGAATCGTATAATTATATATAAATGATTAGAATTAAAATTTAATTAATAATAATTAATGCTCATATGCTTATTTAATAAAGTTATACAATTTTATAATTTAATTTTAATTATTCATATAGGATCCAATAATCAAGATTTGTTCATCTCACTCTCATAATAAACTACTCTTCCCATATAACATATATATATATATATATATATATATATATATATATATATGAAATTAAATATAAATAATAAATATAGGAAAATGATAAAGATGGGGAGGTTGGCAATTTACATATCTTCTTTTGTACCGGTGAATCACTCCTTTGATTTAATGCAACATGTTAGCTTAGGATGATTTTGTAATTTTGTTTTATGTACATTAATTGCTATGTGACTTTTTCTCTCTCCTAATTAAAGTTTATTTTTTACCATTTCTCTCTTCTAATATTTTTAATTTCCAAACTTTATAGTACATTTTTTGGGACAAACTTTATGATATTTACATATTGATTATTATACTTTTAAAAATATTATAAAATATTAATTCACACATTTTAATATTAATACGTCAGAAGCTACAAAAAAGTAAGTGTTTATAGAAAAAAAAACAATTGTGAAAAGTAAATCTGATTTCTCTATTTAATTACTTTAATTTTGGCATGTGTGAAAAAATAAGTAGAATTATTAAAATAAATAAATAATAATTTTTTATTTTTAATTACTTATATACAAATATTCAAGTAAAAGAAAATTTTAAAATAATATTTTTACAGTGGAGAATGGATATTAATTAGGTAAGAGAAAAAGTATAATAGTGATAATAAATGTGAGCAAAATAAAATTATAATACTACCCAAAATTTTAAGTTGGTTCGAGGGAGAGATGAAAGTTTTATATCTAAAATAAAATTTACAGAGGTTATTAGCAATCCCCATAAATATATACTCAAATATAATTGTATAAATATAATAAGTATAATTAAATTAAAAAATTACCTACCACACTTATTAGAGTACCAGCTGAACATTATGAATTTGATGTTTCTAGTTATTTTGCAAAGTTTAATTTCTATACATTGTCAGTTAAAATAGTCATATACTAACATCTAATTAGGTGATATCACATAAGTAAAAATGGTTGATTTTCACATCTATTATCTAAAAAAGAAACCATTTTTACTTTTGTCGTAACACCTATAATTGGATATCACTGTAGAATAATTTTATACTGACAGTGCATAGAAATTAAACTCTATTTTATATTGAATAACTTGTCCATAATCTTATAGTTACATTAAGGGTTGATGAGAGGAGAAAGTCTATATTGTACCCTTTGAATGATTATTTGATTAGTTTCGTGTGAATATTTATTGTTTTAACTCTAGTTTTGAGAGATATTTTTCAGTTATGTATATTAGGAAGAATAGTCTCAAAAATATAAGACAAAAGGTGAATTTCTTGCTATATCTCTTATTGAGAGGAAGATTATTGAAAGATTTTGACATAGATTCTATTAGTAATGAGTTTCATGATTTAAAGAAACTTTGTGCACTGTTTTGATACATATGCATAACACAAATTTTTAACCCTAAAATTTTCGTTATTAGCACCCATTATAATGTTTATCCTTTTATACATATTTGTACTTTCGGTCTTCCTTTATAGTTTCTTCTGGATTCTTCTTTGTAGTACAGGCCCCTCACCCTTTTCTTTGTGTCATATATCCATCACCATGAATCACCAACAACCCAACCCAAGTTATTCAATAGTAATTAGCGGAGACTAGATTTAGGCCAAGTTATCCAAAGGATTCCAGCAATGCTATCATCGATGACTCACTACTCGAAGTTTCTAGTTATGTGGTCAAAAGACTAGGTAGCAGTGCGGTGAAGGAGCGAAAGGACTCCAATGGAGCGAGTAAGAGTTTTCGATCCCGGCACAAACTATTAATTGAAGATGGAGGCATTGGTGGAGCAGTAATCACAGCAAAGAATGTCGAGGCAAGCATGTAAGACTGTTAAAACGGGCTTAACCTGTCGAGCCCAACCCATTTATCCACAAAAAAAAAAAACGAGTTGGGCATAAAAATTTTATGCTCGTTTAATACCAGCCCATTTACAGATGGTCCATTTAATCCGCGCACTAAATGGGCCAGCTTGGCGAGTAAACGAGTCAACCTGTTAGCTTGTTTAGTCTAAAGCATGATTGAAACATAATGTGCTTGTGACAACAAAGCATGACATTGTTACTTGTTAGCCTATTTAAATTTTTTTGAAAGCATGTCATCAAATAGTCGTGGGCTCATGGCTCACATAACGCATAAGGAAACAAAACAAGTCTTCTTCCTTTTTCACCTTGGAAGTAGGATTAGACCAAAAAAAGAAGGTTTAATTAATTCGTCAGTCCCTATAGATTCACCAAATTTTTAATTAAGTCCCTACATTTTAAAAGTTTTTAATTGGATCTCTATATTAAAAAAATTTTAATCAGGTCCCTGACGTTAACCACCGTTACAAAAAATGTGAAAGTTAATGAAATATGCTTTCCCACTCATGTGATGAGTCATCCCTGTCCTTGAACCTCTGCCAACTGCCATGAACCACTATCATCACCGCAAGATTGCCGCCACTACCTGTCTTCCTTTTTTTTCATCCACCTATCAGTATCACAAACCATAAACCTTTCCTTACATTCTTTGTTTGTGACCACTCCCCTCTATTCTCTAAAACCATGAAACCACTCTTTGTTCCCTTTCTCCATCCTCACGCCCCTCTGCCAGCACCACCACTAATCCCAAATCAACAAAGCCCCAATCCTTTCAAACTAAAATCCCTCACCCACACACAATAAGTTCTAGCCAAATCCAGTTCAAATCCAGTCAGAGATCCAATTCAATCCAAAAATATCAGGAATCAACAAACCATCACAAAAATATATCCTACAAAAGGAGAAAACAAACATATTTGAGTAACAGTCCAATGGTGAAGAGCAATGTGTATGACTAGGCAAAATCGTTGATGGAAGCAACAACGATGGAGGGAGCACCACCGAATTTGAGTAGGGATGCCATGGCAAAACACCACATATCATCGTTCACGAGCTCTTCTGGCTCTACAGCATGCAAACAACAATGAGGCTGAGGCCTCTATAGCAAGCAAAGGGGACCTTTACAGAAGTGATGCAAACAACAACAACATCCATTGTGCGTGAGAACAGAGGCTCTGTCGCTGAGGCTGGTTTGACAGATGCGAGGCTGAAGGTGGTGCAAGGGTGTTGCGCAAGGTTAATGTGTGGTAACGCGCGAGACTGAGAAGGCGGGGCTATGGGGGTAAAGGCGAGGAGTGGAGCAGCGTAAGGGTATGGGCAGCATAAGGGTATGGGGGTGAAAGTCTAAGAGAGGCTTAACGTTTCTAAGTTGGGGCTGAAGAAGAATAGAGAGGTAGGGAAGCTGGGGAAGATGGGGGCGAATGAGTTAGGGGGCTTTGTTGTTATTTTATAATATTTTAATATGTAATTTTTGTATAAACTATATTTGTGAACACCCGATTTTGTCCGGTCCGTTAAACAAAAATAAAAAATTTTGCAATTATTCGTTATAATACTTCGTCACTTTCTTTTGAAAAAAAAAAAGAAGTTTTCTGGTTATCTTTGTTTATTTCTAAAAAAAAAAAAAGAAAAAGAAGAAGAGAGAGTCCATTTCTTTTTGGTTCGTTTATACTTTGTCCCTTTGTTTTAACCTAACCGAGGCATGTTATTTGGCCACAAGGCCATGTGCATATGATCCTATTAGCTTCTGTCCAAAACCAAAATTTATAAAAAATGAAGAGATGGTGAAACGGGGTGCACATGCTCCCAGCACTCCCCTCTAGTCTCCTGGAGTTCTGCCATGTCCTGCATATCCATGAAAGGAACACAGAATGATGGGCGAGCAAGCAGGTATGTTAATTGCAATTAAAAATAACAAATGGAATGCTCACTAGCTGAAGGCGTGGGGAACAAACCTGTATGGGTGTTTCCACGTTTCAGAGAGCATGGAGTTATTATTTGATTAATCAATGTAAGCAATATAAAAGGAATGCAGTTCCAACCAAAAAGGGGGGGACACTCAGGAGAAAAACACTCAAAAAGGGGAATCGGGTATCATTCTTTCAAAAAAAAAAAAAAATGGAGACTCTGAGAGAAGTTGAAGCAAAAAAATCATAGAGCCTGGGAGATTGGAGAAATCAAAAAGGAAAAGAAAAGGGGAGGACAGCACCGTGTGGTATCTTTTCTTGGCTCTTATTATATGAATCTCATATTCTTCATCCATTCTCATATCACAAATCATGCACTCCAAACAAATATCAACAGCAAGCTAGTAAACATCCATACACCATGCCCATTTCACAACCAAAAAAACCAAAAGATTATCACAGGTGAACCATCAGCAAACATCACTTCAGTTCAAACATAAACAAAACCCAGCCAAAAAAAAACAATTGTTCTCAGTTATTTTCAGTCCAAACAGTCCATGTATATGTATATAATAAAACAAAAATGTGAGAAATAGAGGGAAGGGGGTGGCAGTACCCTCCACGGCAACCACGCCGCGAGCCTCCTTCAAATCGCAACCTTCGCTCCCGGCGCCGCCATCCTCTCCACCACCACCATCTCTCAACCCCTTCATCACCAACCACAAGCCACCGTGAAGCTGCTGGAGTAGCCACTATCGCCGTACCGCGTCTCTCCATTCCTCCGCCTTGATTCGCGAACCGCCGCCTCGTACGGAGCCGAGACCAGCCTCCGTTCTGCCTCTGGATCGGTCCCTGCCTCAAAGCCCAGCACCCCATCGCAACCCAAGCCCGCGATTGTGAATCGCCCAGCCTTCTTCGCGGCGCCGGCGGACCTGTGAGCCACCATCAACCTCGGTTTCTTCCTCCCAGCGCGCCGGTCTCCCTTTCGCATACACCCCTCCACCGCGCCACCCACAACCGCCACCGTGAGAACCGCCGCGGGGCTCGGTGTGAGCCGCGGCGGTAGCTCTCCTTCTTCCTTCCTTGGCCGGCAGCTCCTCCCAGCTCCCTTTCCCCTCCTTACCTCTCTCACTCTTTCTCTCTCTTAGTCTTCCTTCTCTCTCTTAATCTCCCATTCTCTCTGCTGTGCATTTCTGTCCGTGCAAGAATGTGTTTGTGTGAAAAAAAAAGAAAAGAACCGTGTATGTGGGTGAGTGCGTGTGAAAAAGTGTTGAGCGTGTTTGTGAGTGTATGTGTAGAGTGAAATAAATTAATTTAGGGGAGTAAAGTTAGATTAGCAAAACAAAAAATGAAATAAATAATTTCAGGTTTATTTTAATTTGAAGTTGTGTTAGAACAAATTTCTTTCCGGAATCATTTGTTTAAATTTGAGTTTTAAATGTTGGTTTGCTTGTTTCAGAATTAGTCTAGTTTTCTTCCTGAAAAAAATTTTGTTTTCTCTTGAGTAGGGAATAAATCAGATTAGAAGTTTTGCTAGCCATCTATTTGATGTTTTGGTAAGTTTTGTTTAAAATCTTAAAAATACAAAAAAATATGGTAGTTAGGACCCTTGATTTGCTTACTATATTTTGTTAGTGTTTTTTTTACTTAAATAAATAATTTTGTCTCCGCATTAATTTTACAAGTTCATAATTGAGATTTTTTTTTTTGTATATATTTTTGGTGTGTTGCTTGAATTAAGTGTGTGTTTTTGGTGTATTTATTAGTTTGATTATTTTATATGATTATGTGTTGTGTGTATAACTATGTTTTTGAATTAATTTTCTGCTTATTTTAATTCTTTTATATGTTTATGCTTTTTGGTCCAAATTAATTGTGTTTGCATTTATGAATTAACTTTGTCAATTCCTGTAAAGTTAGAATTTTGTTTTAAAAATATGAAATAAAAACAAAAAAACCTCTTTTTTTTAGTAAGAAAAAAAAACAACCCTTTTTTAAATCTTTTACACTGGTGCGATGCTCAATAATGGTGATTGAATGGAAAATGTCATCTTCGCCATTATTGAATCATAAGGATTTATTGAGTAGCCTGGTGTTAACTTGAATCCTATGCACCAGTGGATTTTCACAACTTGACAAGATTTGTTTTAATCCGCGCAATGATCAATAATGATAATTGAGTAACAAATGTTATCTTTATTGTTATTGAATCATAAGGGTTTATTGAGTAGTCAAGTATTAACCTAAATCCTGTATGAGAGTGGATTTCATTTGCTTCTTCATAAGGATCTTCTTAATCCGTGCAATGTCCAATAACGATGATTGAGTATCAGATGTTACCTTCATTGCTATTTGAATTCATTGAGTGGCCTAGTGTCAACTTGGATTCCGTGCAATAACGGATTTTGCGTATCTTGTTGCAGATTCTTTTCTTAATAATTAAAATCTATTAACAACAGAATCATTTTTTACAGAACTACGTGACTTTGAGTTCCCTATTGCACCTGGGGATACGTAGGAGCAGGTGATCCCTGTCAAGCCAAAATTAAATTTTCATAAATTGTTCATTTGATTGTAAATATTTTGCATAGTTTTTTTTCTTTATTTAAATAGGGATTTTGAAGGCTATTAATTAATTTGCACAATTTACTAAGGTACCGTCTAAGGACGGGTGTATTAGGGGTGCGTAAGATTAATTTCATACCCTTCCCTATGCATAACCGACTCCCGAACTCATAATCTGGTTTCAAAGATCATCTTTCAAAATAAATGGGTTTTTTCCAACGTTTTCCCAATTTTAATAAACTTGGTGGCGACTCCATTAATTTTCAAAAATGAAAATTCTCTTTTCTTAAATTCGCCGTCCCCGTCGCGATCCCGGTTGCGACAATATTAAAAAGGTATATTGATAAATATACTATTTTTAGCCATAGATTTCTATTCTATATATATTGAATGATTTAGATCAATGAGTTTTATGGTATACCTTACTTCATTAGATGCATCATAGCATTGCTAGAAATATTTGTGTAACGCCGGTTAATGGAAAGGACCTAATTTAAATTTTTTTTTCAGTATAGGGACGCAGTTAAAAACTTTTAAAATGTAGGAACCTAATTAAAAATTTGGTGAAACCATAGGGACTGACGGATTAATTAAACCAAAAAAGAAAAACCTAGGAATCCTTAACATGTACAACATAACAACACAACCCAACGTAGCTCCTCCATTCTCTATCAACTCTTCACTTTGTTCTTCTCTTACTTCTTAAATGTTGGGTCATCTTCCTCTAAACTATTTGCCACAAACTATTGTTGTGTTGTCGGGTCGCAAGTCATCACCGGAGGAAGCAACATGAGGGAGAGGCAAGCCAAATCATGAATTTGTAGCAGCAGAAGCCGTGATTCAACAGCTGGTGGTTGTCATGAGAGCCATTGCCACATTTTGTTAGGTTGAGCAACATTCTTTTTTAGGGGATTTTATCTATATTAATTTTCTGGATTTTATTCACTAGTTTTCTGATTTTTTAATTTCACCGAAGGAAATGAAAGATTGAAAGTTAGATTATCTTGTTAGTTTTTCTGGATTTATTTTCTGATAGTTTAGGCTTGTTTTGTGGATTCTTTTGCGATATACTCATTTTCTTTTAATTTGGATGAAATCTAAAATAAAAATAAATAAATAAATAATGGGTGGGCCAATTTGACTCGCGAGCTGACATTAAAGGAGTCGGGTCGAATAATTATGAACCGCGAGTAAATAGGCTGGCTCGTTTATGTTGTGAGCCAAAATGGGCTGGGCCTAAATGGGCAGGCCTTGCCCGTTTGACAGCCTTACAAGCATGGGCAACAATGATTTTTTGCTAAGGAGTTGGCAGGGTAAGGAGTTAGGGGGCAGTAATTCGTTGGCGGGGAGGGTAGGAGGGAGGTGCCCAGGGTGGTGACTTGGTCATGTTGAATTGCAAGAAAAAGATAATGCATGCATGGTCTTACAGAGAGAGGTTATTTGATGACCTAAGCATGTAGTGCTCCCTTGCAGCATTTGCCCGGGTAATATCAATATATTTTGCCTTTATTTAAAGGTGTCAATTTTTCTTGGATAGCCACAAGTGATCTACCACCTCAAATTTGGGCACACTCGAATAAAAGTGCATAGGATCTATATATAAGTGATTGTATAGTAAATAAAGTTAATGGGTCCCATTTATATTGTAAGTATATGTAAATATGAGTTGTTAAATTTATGTGTATGCAAGAATGTCTCCAAGGGTATATTTGGATTGGTGAAGTGCGGTGGAGCAGAACGGAGCGGAATAAAATGGAGTGAAATGAAGCGGAGTAGAATAATTACTCCGCTCTATTATTTGAGTAACTTGTGTTCTATCTCATTCCTTCTAATTTCTTTTGGAGAAGGGAATTTGTAAAGAGTTGATGGAATTGGATGGAATGAAGTTTATCTATCTTTGCTTATTTCCATCCAAATTTTACAAATTCAAATAATGGAGTAACTTAAAATCTCATTCCGTTCCACCCAACTTCATCAATCCAAATATACTCCAACAGTGTTTCAATTATATCGTGTTAATAATTATAGTTATTTAAACTTTTATTTCTGAACTCAAATAAACTATCTGTATATAATTAAGAATGCAATGATTTAAGTCACTATATAGTACCCTTTTTTTTACGTGGACTCTACTATTTGGGGCTTCATTTTAAATAAAATTTATTAGCTATACATTCATGAGAAAAAATGAAAAAAGGAAGAAAAAGAATTTTATTTTGCTATTAACTTGTGAAGCATGAATCAATCCCTAAAAAGCCCCAATGACCACTCACGATTCAAAGATGGGGATGTGTTACTTGTCCCTTTGTTAACTTGTTATTACAACACTTAATGATGAAGCACATATGGTTCGTTAGATTGAGGATGTGACTATGTTAAACTCTACAATGGCTCTTGATGACATTGTTTTGGATTGAGATTGTAAAAAAGAATAAGGCATTCGAGAATGATATAGGTTAGGGTTTGAGGATCATAACCATGGTTAATAAAGAAGACACTACTAAAAATATGCAAATACCTGCAAAATTTTCCTATGCATTTTATTCGTAGCTAATACCTGCAAATTTTGCTACAAATCTACTGTGTTGAGCAAATTGAGTGATATTTGGTTTGAGGATATGTAACCATGGTTAATAAAGAAAAGATCAAAATGTCTTCACTTTGATGAGAGATATTAATAATGTTGTAGAACTTAATGCAGTCAAATTAGCAATTTGACGCCCCACGTGTGCTTCCTTGATAAGTGTTAGAATGATGAGTTAAGTTGGACTAATGTATCTCCCATTTTGAACGTGGGCAAGAGAGTCTTTTGCAATTTCAGTTGGGGACTAAAATCAAGGTTTGGTCTTAAAATAATTTCTTCAATAATCAAATTAATAGCACATATCTTCTTGCGATTAAATTGATGTCCCACAATTGTTTCAAAAATTGACAACTACTCAGCAAGTGCATCAAATTGTTCAAGCCATATAATATTGAGAATAAGTATTGTCCCATGACGATTAACTGTCATTGTCAAGAAATAATTCACCAAGTTAATCTCTATTTTTTAGAATAATGAAAATTAGGATTGAAGGGAATTCTAAACTAAGAATTTCAAATAATGTAAAGAACAACAATGTAAAATTTTAAATATTAATTTAATCAAGAATAATTGGAATATATATTTAAAAACACTAGAGGTTCGAGGTCATCTATTTTTTTCTTAATATTAGAAGAATACTTAATTAATTACTTGAGTCAAGAATTGATAGATGACTGACAGAATTATAATTCAATGAATCCTAATTCCTTGGTAAGTCAATTCTCCTCCTTTTGCATCATGTTAATTCATTAATCATGTTTTAACAAAAGGAGGTATTAAGCATAAAAGTCAATTTACAGGTCACACAATTCCAGAATCTATTGCTAAACCTTGAGAATCATGAAGGGATTATTTCTGGAGCTAGCTCACATACAAATTTCTCAATTTATGCATAAATCCAAAACCAATTCATGAGGAGCCAACTGAAAAATTTGAAATAAAACAAAAGATGAACCTTCATAAATCACCAAACTCAACTTCAAGTTATAAAAAATTCATACACAAAACATTTAGTATTAGACTTCACCCTATCCTTAACAAAATATTTTACATAAAAGAAGACCAAAGGAAGAACATAGGACCAGGATCTAAGAGAAAACACAAGATTTTGAGTGATGATTGTTCATTATCTTCTCCTCCAGCCATCATTTGCCTCCTCTCAAAGTTTAAAAGTTTTTCTCCCTTATTTCCTAACCTCTAATTCCCCAAAAAATATGTCATTTCGGTATTTAAAAGAAAAAAATGGAAAAATTCACACCACTCGCACTAGGATGGTAGCTTTCCATCGCCTAGGCAATGACTTTCCAGTATTTGCATTTTTTAGCCCAGCACGCACCTGGTGGGGTTTAGGTTAGATGTGTGAACTAGAATTCGACGTATTCATCAAAGTTCTAGGATGAATTTTCTCTTAACTTTCCAATGCTACCAAAATCAACTTGATATGAGAACTATAACTCCAACTATGCTCAAAATATCGTAACAATGCCAGAATGTGTGATAACTTAATTGGATTCCTTATTGAATTGATTTCTTTTCACTTTAAAATACCATTAAATACCATAAATGAAAAGTATTAATTATTAAAACCATGAAAAAAAGATAAAAAAATACACAAAATTCCAACAAGAATAAAATGATTCCAAATACTATTGTCTACATTGGAATATAAATAAAATTCAATTAAAGCTGAATCAAATATCAAGATCCTCATGTTTTATACATTGTAAGTCCAAATAACTCTATTTTATAAAGTTATCATGAACCAATTTAACGTCTTACTCTTACAAAAAATAGGGAAAAGAACATGAAATTATCTTGAACTTATACTCTTTCAATCAATCTTTCCATTTTATATTTGTTAATGCAATAATAATATTACATGAAAATATATTAAATATTTATTTTACATGAAATCTAGACTATTAAGTAATTGGTTTATTTTTTAAATCTTATATATTTTCAAATAGTTGAATTAATAATTAAAAATTAAATTAAAAAAGAATAATGATATTGTAATAAAAAAATTACTAATTCGAAGAATAATGTTATAAATTAATTAATAGTCTATACTAATAATTAGAGATTATTTTACTTTTTCAACTATCTGTAATCTAACAAATTGTTAGTGGAAGGTCATCTATTAGATCATAAGTTAAAAATTTGAGGATTAATTATAAAATTTAAAATTTATGCTTAAATATTTTTTTGCTCCCTGAAAAATAAACTAATTTTGCCTAAAAATAAAATTGTTTGGTTTTGACCCTAAACATTTTTAAACTACTTAGTTTCAATCACTATTATGCATAATTGTTGGTTGTCATATAGGATTGAATAACCTAACATTCTATTAGTCGCTTTAACATTTAACATAGACAATTTATAATAGGGACTAAAACCAAACTATTTTAGAAATATTTGGATTGAAACCAAACCAAAAAAGAAATTAAAGATTAAAACCAAAATTCACATATTTCTTGGTGATAAAAATATATTTAAGGCTAAAATTTATGATGATAATGTGCAAAGGAGTGTTTTTTTGGTTTCCTAAGATATCCACGGCCAGACGCACGCAATGACTAATCTTTTCGCGTACTTTAGACTCATTTAAGGGGGTAGACACTAGCCACAGGTTTTAAAGATATTTCATTTTCAATATGAGAATCGAATCATCGACAATTGATTAAGGAATGAGAGAACCTTTACCATCTCATTCCAGCCCATGGTTATGTGCAAAGGATTATAAACTCAAAGGTAATATTTTATAGATATTTCGAGGTAGAAAATCAGAGACATTGAGAATAAAAATGTATTTGAAGAATGGGATAGAGACAAAAAATCCTAAACTTTTCTCATAGAACACTTTTTGAGTCAAAAGGCACTGGATACATGTCTTTAGGACACAAATTTAAAAATTTTTGTCAAAAATATACCTTAAAACATTTTATATTTCATCTTTCTCATTCTTAGTTTTCAATTTTTATCAAATTATACCATAATCTTTCTCATGTTTTTATCAATTATTATATCATATACACCCCTATTAAACATAGTTTTGTCTCCATCTCCCTCCAATATCCAATATCGTCTTTGTCACTACTATCTTTATTATCTCATTTTTTTGTATCTCGGGACATGTACTCAACGCAGTCCAAAGAGTTTGTAAACTCCCTTTCGAAAATAATATAAGAAACTGAAGTGCGCAAATAGGGGAGCAATAAATGGATGAAGTAATTGTAGTGCTGGTAACTGCTACATGTCCCTTCCAACACCATCAATTTCAGGCCTCATACCCTGGCAGCATCTTTTCTTGGGCTCAATTTGAGAGCCCATTGCAAAGGGATAGAGATAGAGGACTTCCCCTCTTCGTGACATGTGAACAGGCAATAGTGGATTGTGGACATTACAACTTAATCTGATATTTTGTCCAATCATTATCGTTCACTATCTTTCTCCTTTTTTTGTTGGCTCAAGTAGATATTCAATAATCTTTTCTGCTTCCAGTTTTGTTAATCAACCAACATATGCTTTTTGAGTATTAGGTAGCATAGATTCTGAGGGGACCAATAATGGCAACATCACTTTTTCTTCCATCACCTTCTTGTGCTTCTCTGTTGAGCAAGGTGGGGAAGAGCAGATTTTGCTCTCCTGCTTCATTTCAGTCATGTAAATCCCATGTGAGGGGCTTCAGAGTGAGAGCTCTTAGAGAGAAAACGGAGGAAATTAAAAGCCCATCAGAGCCATCATCTTCACCTGAGGAAGTCACAAAGAAGTATGGCCTTGAAGCTGGTTTATGGAAGGTGCCCATTTCTTTTTCCTCTCATCTAATTGATTTTGGTTTAACCAGGAGTATGTTATTGCTGTAAACTTCAAATTCCAATTGCTAGTAAAGGTACCTCTTTTATTTTGCTTGAATGCAAAGTGTGTGTTTTCCCCTTTGTTGAAGAAAGAAGCACAGTTTGAATTGAGATTGGAGAAAGTCAAAAGTATAGTGGAAGTATGTACCAAGATATGATCTGGTTGCTGAAAGTTTTCAGGGAAAGGAAACAGAAACCTGGAAAGTATAGCCTTGAAGCAGTGAGGGAAAATGATTAGTTTGGCTTGTCAAATTGAATTCTCAGCTTAAATGTTGCTTCTACCACAAAAGATGTGCCGATTGATCAAAATTTTATATTTTAAGTCATTGCCAATTAAGTTTCTGCTTATGTCTTTATCCTTCAATTGGGAGTTTTCTTTCCATTTCGTTTCCCATGTCTTGGGGAGCAAATGATGGGGCTGTGGGTATCTTCAAGGAATGTTCCATTGAGAATCAATAGTACCTTTCTATTCAATCCAAAATGAAATTCATGCCCTTTTGCAGATTTTCAGCTCAAAGGAAGATGGGAAGGATAATTCTGAAGAGAAATCAAGGGGT
Source organism: Dalbergia cochinchinensis (assembly GCA_031216125.1). Taxonomy (NCBI): domain Eukaryota; kingdom Viridiplantae; phylum Streptophyta; class Magnoliopsida; order Fabales; family Fabaceae; genus Dalbergia; species Dalbergia cochinchinensis. Next base: position 12,531,447 of record CM062372.1, read on the forward strand.
GATCAAGCCAAGGAGTTACTTGCAAAGTATGGTGGGGCATACCTGGCCACCTCCATTACTCTTTCATTGATCTCTTTCGCTCTATGTTATGCACTAATTAGTGCTGGAATTGATGTTCAAGCTTTGCTGCAGAAGGTGCAATACTTAACACCAAACCTAACATAGATTGCAACCTAATTTAATAAATTTAATTATACACATGTAATAATGTTTTTTTAACTGTACATGTAAAAATATGTTTATTTAATTAACTTGAAACTTCATCAGTTGTTAATTTATGTTATGTGCTAACAAAAGGAGCACATGACAATATAAAAGAAGTTTACACCAATATGAAAAAGGAAAATACTAAACAACTAGAAATTTTCTCCAAATGAAGTGTCATAATTATTAATCTTTAATTAAATTAGTGTTATACTATTTTATTTTATCCAATATTCATACCAAATATTCTATATATATTTTTATGGAGGTGTAGCATTCCTCGATAGGAAAACCGATTTATACATGATGAGTTTTATGTTTTCAGGTAGGAATCTCAACTGATGCGACCGGGGAGAAAGTTGGCACCTTCGCTTTGGCATATGCAGCACATAAAGCTGCTTCTCCAATTAGGTTTCCTCCCACAGTAGCTCTTACCCCAATTGTGGCTGGTTGGATTGGAAAGAAAGTTGAGAAAGATAAGTAGCTTATAGGGGTACCTTAATAGACCAAACATTTGTATTATGATACTTTTCCTTTGATAATATTACCATTTGTATCGCCAAATGAATATTTTATTTCACTCTTACGGGCATGTACATACTTTTTACTGTCCTGGACAATGAACTTCCGATTGAACATTACATTGAATAAGAAGTAATTTGAACAAACAAATCGTACGTCACTAATATCACTATAATTCAACTACATGCTTGCATTCTCCATTTCCTTCCTACTGAAATTGCAATACCTCCAATAGTTAATTACTGATTATAGTCACCAACAGGAAAAAGCGAGAAGGCAATTATTATCAGGTTCAGAAGTAACAATGAGCCGAATTGCGCGCGCTGCAACTATTGAAATGGACGGATTGAGAGCATGTTTTTATTTCTATGTGCATTCGGAAGTGTGATTTTATTACTACCCAAACATAGACATCGAGCTATGTACTCTAGAAAGCCAAGACTTACAATAATATACAAGGGTACGTTTCAGGCTTTCAGCAAAGCCGCAAGACCTTTTTTTCTTTAACTACAAGGTGGCTTGGATTATGCAAATGTTAACTGTACAATGAGCCAGTTGACTGACATCTCTGTTCCTGGGACGAACTTCGAAGGAAATGTTGAGTAAACAACTTCATGGAACCTTCAATCCAACCTCTGGTGTTATGTTGAAGGGGATACAAGGGGATGATGGCTGGATGTCATAGGTTCCCAGCGGAAAAAAAGAACACCACTTTCCCTTTAGATTCACCACATATCCTTTTGAAGCTTCAACCTCCAGTAGGATTAGATGCAGTAGTAGTCACTTCATTTACATTTGAAGGATGAGATGGGGTTGTAGTGTGCTCTCGAGTCATAGAATAATCTTCTTGAAGTGTACCCAGTTCATTCCATTCAACTCCAGCTGTAAACGTATCAACGAGGTTTCAAAACAAGAAGATCAGATTGCTATTTTCTTTTATTCAAGAAGTTGAACTCTCAACCCTTCCCCTCCTGATATACTTGTGTGTGTATTGTGAGCGCATGTGGGTGTGTGTGTGTAATATAATATATAATGAAAGGGATGCTAGGGTGTCCAGAGAGGATACATTCTGTTCTCCACATGTCTGTTATGCTAACATTGCCATCTGATAAAAGCCAATAATCCGAATCACTCTGCAAAGAGGGAAAGAAGAATGTTTTAACTGAGCTCCAAGACTTTTGCCTCTATTTCTTATCAGAAACAATGCTAAAAACTTCATGCTTACAGCAAAGAAACGTCCAATAATTTGTGTACAATTTTGAAAGATAACATCCTACAGATTTTGGAATTCTGCTGCCATAAAGTAAACTCTTCCTCACAAGTTGCAAGATATGTAATTTTTGTCTTATGGTCTGAGAATTGCTTTTTGGAAATCCACAAAACAAATATCTCAGAGATTGAAGTGACACTTACATCAACATCTGAAGGAACAATCTTCATGATCCCATTCACAAAGTCTTGCGCGGTGGTTAAATCAGAACTAGGCCCATGACCATCTTGTCCCTGCACCTCTATGTTCTTCCCTCTCTCCTCCAAGACAATTGTTGATTGCTGGTTATTATATTCTGGATTTGATGGAAACTTGGGTGCAACATCTTCGCCATTAATCTCCTCAAACTTTTCTTCAAATTGACTAGCATCTCAGAGAGAGAGAGGAGAGGTCAGTAACGTCAATTTTAATAGTCATGCATCATTGCTTAATCTGGCATTGTCATCTGACCATGCCATTGCAATTGCAAAATGACCCTTGAGGTAAATGATTGTAGAACCACCAAAGATGTAAGCATACCTAACAAGATAAACATCAATTGGGCCCATTGTGCTTCTGAGAACTATCCTGTATCTCCTCTGGGGATAATCAACAGCCTGATAGAATATGGGAAGTTTGCATTGAGAGAGATGCATGTGATACTAATAACTTATATGCAACTCTGCATGCCGTCTTAAATTACCTCATCAGGATCAGGGACTTCCAGGGTGGTGCCATGTGGAGCTTTAATTGCAATCAAGGTTTCATTCTGGCAGGAAAGGGGGAAAAAGTCTCAGTTAACATCCAAAATAAATTTATTAAAAAGGATGCAGACATAGAACCCCCATATAAAAATATTTATGAACATGCACAGATAAAGAAACAAACCTGGAAGCAGGGCAAGTTCTTTATATCCTCCTCAGTGACAAAAAGCAACCTACGATGGTGGAAATAGGTCCATCAAATAACATTATGAAGATAAATAGCTGCAAATGGCCCGAATATATATGAAGGTAAAAGTAAATATTACTTCTCATTGTTTTCATCTTCACTAAGATCCCGTAGTCTTTCTTGCATCTCCCTATAAAAATCTCAGTTAATTGATTCCAAACAAAACAATGCAATTATTCAACAAAGAAGAATCCACAAAGGCATGGCACCCAAACCTTATTTGTTCATCTAACCGGCGCTCCTCCATTGTAAGATTTTCAACTTCTGCCTGCAGGTGAGAAACAAATCAAATGTTAACAAATTAGAGAAATTAATATTATCTTTGAAGTCTTATACCTGCAAGAAATTATATAAATCTGAAGGCGATCCCAGTATGCCATTGCAAAGCTAATGACACAACTACTGAAATTCAAGACAGAAGATATGTACACTTATTTAAACCAAAATAAAACAAAACTGCTTCACAGGCCCGTCTTGCATGGAACTATTTGAAGACTAACTAGCTTTGGCATGAAAATAAGAAGGGTATATTACACTCACCTCCCCTGAAATTTGTGGAAATGCAACTCACACCCCCTCTAGTTGTTCAACCTTCACTCACAGCCCCTCTGCTTGTCAAATTTTAAGTATTTACATTACACTCACACCCCTCACTAACAGAACACCGTTAATAAACTTAAAAGAATGATATTTTTGTACTATTAACTGTTCCTAATTAATAAAATTACAAAAATACCCTTAAAAATAATAGTTTATATCACAAAAATGTCATTCTGTTAAGTTTACTAACGGTGTTTTGTGAATGGGGGGTGTAACTGTAATATAAATACTTAAAATTTGACAAGCAGATGGGGTGTGAGTGTAGGCTGGAAAACTAGAGGGGTGTGAATTATATTTCCACAGACTTCAGGAGAGGTGAGTGTAATTTACCCAAATAAGAAAGTTCTTGACAAGAAATCATATATCGACTCTATCATCAGTCAATTTATCTTCCAAGCAGTAAATTGAATCATTCCTAACCTGTAAACTAGCAAAACTATCATCAGCCTCCCCTGGTCTTGAAACATCAAGTCCCCTGACCAATCATCAAATAAGTCAGTAAAAGATTTCAACACTTTGGACAACAGATATGACAACACTGACAGACATATAGAAAGCATTCTTACTTCCACTGAATTCTGTTTTTCAGCTTCTTTTCTATAAGGCCAATCCCTTCAAGAACATTTGTTATGTCATATATTCTCCTCTTTTGCACCTGTAGACACAAAAGCACCATCAAATAATGAAACTTTACAGCAAGGATCTTAAAACCAGAAGAAAAACTATTAACCTCTAATGTGTCAGCAGCTTTATTCAGATCAAGAATACCATCCTCAGCTTGCTTGATCAAATTGATGAACTTCTTTGTCAACAGACCTGAGTTTTTAATTTTTGTTTTGAAAAAGAAAAAGATATCAAGATTATTAAAAGAATATATACATAGAAACTTCCTTTCCACCAGTAAAGCATATACGGAATTTAAGAATAATATCCTCATAAAAAAGAAGAACTAATGAAGATATGTGCAATGCTGTAATACCTAGAGAGCTGTCATAACGGCAAGGACCAGCAGGAGTGAGATTATTGACTGAAGGAGAGCCTGCCAAATTTACAGAAACAAATAGCTAAAGGCTTTTTCAAGCCAAATTTGACAGACAGGTAAAGGAAAGAGGGAAAACATAAATACAGAAGCCTACAATACAAAGTTTGGAAGATAATATTCACCAATATTTGATCCTGGGGTTTGAGGTCCAGATCTATTGCATTTTGTAAGCCTGGAGGATTTGCCACCCTTCCCTATCTTTCCAGATATCGGTGTCTGAAAAGGACTAGCAGCTGCTCCAGTGGATCCAAGATTCATCCTATCACTAGAATCAGCTTCAAAATCAGCTATGTCACTCTTCCGCTTCAATTGCTGACATGTATAAGAAAATATAATATACAGAATAAGTTAGAATTATAAGAATTACATTTTCATAAACAATTAACAATCAAGTAGCATAATCATCTGACCACATCAGAATATACATGTAGCTTCATGTCATTGTAAGAAAGCGATTGAAAAGATATATTCACTTACAATATCCACAAATCACAGCACAAACATTACCCTGTATTCGTGAGGATCTAAATAAGCCTTTAACAAAAGGGAGAAAAAAGGAGAACTTGACTGTATTTTAAAGAATTGGAAGGTCAGTCCATAAAAAATTATGTGCAATTCATTTTTGCCCATGATCATTTTCAAATATATTGTCATCACTCAATTTGAAATCCTTGATTTCAAACCTTTTTTTTCTTAGAGCCCTAGAGACAGTAGGGCAAGGCATGACACAGGCACAAAGACAAATATATACAACAACTACTTTCATCAGATAGTATGAAAGGCACGCGAACGAAATACAACATGACACCATTCAGAATCCCCAGCTGAGGAACATTTGGACAAACTGCCTCATTTGTGGTCAAATGCCCTAGGAATTTATACAGGCAAGTTCCAAAGCCAATATTGGGTTAAATAAATAATTCACCCTTAAAATACCTACACACACACAAAAGAAGTGAAGAAATGCATGTAAACTCAATGATGCTGTTCAGAAACACATCAGAGCATTCAATACAGCCCAATTGTTTCCATGCTACTTGCTACCTTCTAGTTGGGCTGACCAATCTTGCAATCACATCATGATCACAACTCTTGGATAATCATGAAGCACATCTGATCAAGCTCCTCATTGCGCTCAAGTATTAGAACCTAAAGTACATACTTCATTTGAGATATTGCATCCTATCTGTAGTAAGTGCCAATTTCTAAAATTTTATTTTTCTACAATTATCTGTCCTTTCAAGAAACCTAGACAATATTTATTACTTTAATACTTTTTTTTTAGGAATATTACTTTATTCCTTTAATACCCTTGTTTGTAGTGTGTAGGAGGGAGAAAGAGAGAGAGTTGAGAGATTAAACAGCAAAGTGTGTGTTAAGGGGGGAAAAAAAAGAGAAGATGATAAAGAGTAGTTTTGTAAACACACTTAAATTTACCTTACATTCAAGCTCATTCAGTTGTTTACTTAATCCATATGCACAAGTAAAAATGAATATTTATTAGAGAGGGGATGGAGTAATCAATTAAACTAACAACTAAAAACAACATAATCCCTAGCAAACCTTAACTTGGGGCAAATCCAAATTTTACCTCATGCACTGGTCCCTCCACGTATTTCAACTCTCCATGCACTAAATTGAAACAAAAACCCATCTTTAGTAAAACACACCAAATTACAATTCAGCTCCAGAACTAATTCGGAGACTAATTCCACCAAATTAATAACTCAGCAACTGATCTAAACCATAAATTGAACAGATCCCTATTCCTCTACAAAAATCATACAACACCAAACCAAAACCCCACTCCAAAAACTGAAAGAAAAAAAGATCACCAACCACTAGTAATTTCACAAAATTCAATACACAAAACACACGAGCAGAAACAGAAGATCACCGCAGAAAAATAGAATCGGAAGAAAAGAAAAAAGAAGAAGAAACGGAATTAGGAAATATTAATACTGACAGGAGACTTAACGACGATGGCTTCGGGTTCGTGGTCAACAACAACAGTTCGGCGGTGGTGGTGGTCGGGGGCGAAGCGGTGGTAATCTACAGCGGCGGCGGCGGCGGCGAAGGGGGGCTTCATGGAGGAGAAGGGGAGTTGGCGGCGCATGATCTGGTCCGGCGGGTTGGCGGCGGCGGCCGAGGAGGAGGATGGAGGAGCTTGAGTGGCGGACATCTCCGCGGGGCGGCGGGGAGTCGAGAGAGGGAATTGGAAGGGGGGAAATGGGGGGAGATCTGGGGGTGTTTGGGAACTGAGAAAATGAAAAAAGCGGGAGAGAGAGAGAGAGAGAGAGAGAGAGAGAGAAGAAAACGAGGGAAGGAGGGAAGGGAGAAGCGACACAAACAGGGGAGGAAGGGAGGGAATTTGGTTCGGATATTGATGTGGAGGGAACCAACCACTCATACAATAATTACAATAATTCAGTATTAAATGAAACTAAATTAATAATTATACGACTATTCGAGTTGTTTGTATCGTCATCCTTCCTGGCCAATTGATAAGTATGCATTTTTGGTGTTCAAATTATAGTTTAACTAGTTCTTTAATACGTGCGATGATGCACGGGATAATAAGTTAATTCTTTTTTTAAAAATTTAGTAAATAATAAAATTATTTGATGTTAATTTATTTAAATTAACTTATAATAGTAGATAAATATTAATGATGTTCATGATTAAAAGTAAATATTACAAATGATTAATTACATGATCCTTGTTTCAAATTTTTATCTTCATATATTTGCATTATATAATATGAATATATATCATTACTAAAGTATGTAAAGACAAGATAAAAAAATGTAATGAATGCATTATATAATATATTAAAGTAAATAAAAAATATAAAATGCATATTTATATCTGAAATTTAAATCTTTTAAAATACCTCTAAATATATAAAATTTCTACTTATATTGCAAGGTTGTCAATTGTCATTCAATATTAATATTTTCAAAACATCTCTTGATTTTACTCGTGAGACAGCAACATAAATTTGCACATGAGTAAAGAAAGATTTGGGTAAAAACAACCCAATAAATAATAAAGATTGTCCTTGACTTTTGTTAATGGTTATAGCAAAGCAGAGAATAACTAGGTATTGTCTCCTTTAAAACTTGAGAGGCATGTCTGGATCAAAAGGTATTAGATTCATCTGAGGTACGTAAATCTTTTCTCCAATTTTATTTCTGTCACTATAATTGCTCAAATGATATTGTTTTCCAATTCTTCTACTATTAACCTTGATCCATTACACGATAAACATTGATCAATGTTTCTTAATAGCATAATTGAGAGTCCTTTTTTCAAAATTAATATGTGATTTGGAATAGCATAACATTTTATCTCATTATTTATTATAATTAATATAAGATCATGACTGATATTGATTTATGAAAATTATTTATGCCTATTTTATTTTATGTAATCAATTCATATTCTCTCCTGACATCTCATTTCATTTATCAATTGTATTTAAATTAAATTAAATATAAAAAAATATAAAATATATAGAATTGCATTGAAGTATTAGATAATTAATAACCTCTAATTTTTTAGAACCTATAAATTAACAATAGTATAATAATAAATCAATAATTTAGATATGATATCATCAACATATGTTTTATAGTGTAATAATAATAAATTAAAGATGGTATATTTAAGGTTTGTATTTTTTTTTTTGAAGAAATTCAATTTTAAATAAAGAGCTTTTTGAAACTCAAAACTATTCTATTTAGTATTTTTATATTATAAAATAGATATGGCAAGAAAAAAAAAATTGTTTATGTATATACATTAGTAAACATTTGTATCGAATTTGATGGAATTTCAAAAATAAAGATTTGACAAATAAAATCATTTATCTTTTGAAAAATCAAACACAAACTTTAATTTATAAATCATTTCCTATTCCAAGCATTAGGAAATAGGAAAATGAATGGATCAGGATTATTGAGTACTACCTTTCTCTGTATATATAAAGGCGTATTATATTAGAAAGGTAATAGATTTTTTTTTATAAGTAACAAATCATGTTCAATCTAGAAATGATAAAGGTATAATACCACAATAATAATAGGCATGGGAATGAATACAAAAGCATCCAAAAAATAAAGCTCTCGATTTTGTTTTAATTTCCTTGAAATTAACATACAAAACATTTAGGGTCTGTTTGGTTTACTTTTTTCAGTTTTCAATTTTTCATATTTGTGAAGGAAAAACTGAAAAAACTAAAAGCTGAAAATTTCAGTTTTTAGGGCCTGTTTGCTTTGCCTGTTTTCAGTTTCCAATTTTCAGTTTTTCCTTTACAATCTGAAAAACTGAAAATGCAAAGCAAACAGGCCCTTAGTTTTTTCAATTTTTCCTTTACAAATTTAGAAAACTGAAAACTATTTTCAGCAAACCAAATAGGCCCTTAATAATGCTCCTAATAGTTCTCGAAATGGCATGGCAACAAGGTTTTAACTCCTTTAGTGCAAGTTGACCAAAATGGGCTGTTTGGGATTCCTATCGACAGAAATCAAATGGGATTCTTGAGTTGCTATTGGTATTGTCTTCTCCATATGATATGATAGGAATTCATATCACAGTTTTACTAAGGGTTGTTTTTGCTTTCCTTGTACATTAGCAAAATTGATTAGTTGTATTAGGGATAGGTGGTTTTGGTTATTGTTCATGTTTTGTACTCTTTACTTCCCCTCTTTAGGGTTAAGCGATCCTTTCAACTATAAAAAAAAAATATAATAGCAAAAACTCAACATAACATCAATATATAATACCATAACATGGAATATATGTAATAACATAACGTAACTTTTATTGAGATCAAAATGGACAAAGCCAACATGTCACAGATTTAGCTACGCTCAAAAGACGTACACTTATTATATAATAGTAGGAAATTAGACCTAACAGTTAACCAAAACAACTTGGTGCAAAGCAAAAATACTTCACAAGTAAAACCCAATTTAAACAAAATACTAATAAACTGGAATAGGATCGTTCTCACATACTACAAATTACAAATTTTCAAGGCCAAAAACAAATAAGTAGAAAATGAATGACAAAGAAGGAGAATTATTCCTTCTCAACTTTAACGGCCTTCATCTTTGTAGAGGACATGTCATATTCTTCAATCTTTTCAAAGTCTTCTGAACTCCTCTTTGTAGGTGTGAAGCCTGGAGAAACTATAACATCCTAATTATTAACCTCTTATGCATACGTCATAATTGGCCACTTATTAGATTTCTTACATTTTGATTTCATATGTTTAGTCATTCAAAAATACTCTTAGCGAAAAAATAGATGATATTTTTAAAAAAAAACTTAAGACAACAAGAGCCTCATCTGTTAATGCGTATTTACAACTATTACAACCTGTGAGGGAAACAACATTTCCATTATAATACGCACATAATAGAACAAACCATTAATAAATCCTAGGTAAGAGCCGGTAATAAAGCCCGGTCTCAAATACAGTCATCTATATAAGTCATAGAAATTTCAAAATAAGGAGAAACATAAATAGGGACTAATAAAGTCTTTAAGCGTGGATTAGTTCCAAAGTCCATAACTCAAGGGACTCCAGCATTCTGGTCCACTGGCTCATATGAAGACGACACAGAAAAAGAAAAGGGTTGAGAATCCAAAGGAATCTCGGTAATTAAATAAAAATAGTATCAGTGTCATCATTATCATGTCCAGTCACTTTGGTTTAATTACAAAATAAGTGAGCATGCTTTAGTTTATTTTAATTGGTTTGCAAATAAAAGCATCGAAGTGATATCCACATTTTAAGTCTTGTAAAAATTCTTGATTAACAAATAATAATCTAAAGAGCTTACCATTATTGTCATATAAATCACATAGAGAGAACTTGCATGAAAGAATAAAAGAATCAAGACATCATATTTTCTCTAGTATTTGTTTAGTAACTTTAATTCTTTTAATGTATCACCCTCTCTCATGTCACCTAAACCAACCACATCACTATCCCGAGTGATTTAACTGTCACCTAAACTCCACATCACCTATCGCCTAGGATAAGTTCAACCTAACTAGCCGTTACTAGATTTAAATGGGGAGAGAAGGGGACAACTTCTCTTAACATTAAGTTTAACTTATAGAATCTCATATTTCAACATTATGTAAGACTCTCATAATTTAGTCAAGTATGGCATACAAGTATAATAAATAGTCACAATTTATAAATGTATAACCAAGGATCATTCATTTTGGTAGCATCACAAGTAACAAGCCTTTTTAAATAATTTGGCTTGAGTTTGATGACATGAATAACTTGAAAAGCATTCTTTTTCCTTTCTATTTTCCAAATATTTGTGAAAAACCAAGACCACCTTTTCATGAGCATATGTTTTAATAATTTATTTTCAAAAATCTTAAGACTTTTAATTTTTGCTAAAAAGCCATGAAACTTCATAAAATCTACAAAACAACTTTTAACTAAATTTTTCATCCAAAACAGTTTTTTCATTATTATTTCACTTAAACACAGTTCTGCCATTGAAATTTTTAGAATTTGCATAAAAACTCTAAATCTTTTAAGAAATTATAATTTGACCTCTTAACTTTACTAAAATTATATAATGACCCAAAAACTCTTTTTTTTCTTCTTCTAATTGACTTATTTAAGAGTAGTCATTTTGGTTTTTCATTAACTTGGAAAAGTCAAATCACTTATAATTGACTTAAAATTATTAACTTTTTTATCACATTGTCTTATCATTTTTTCAATCAATCATTTGATAGACTTTTCAAAAATTGATTTTCCAAAGAAGAAAAATGTTTTAGTGAGATTTTTAAACATTTACCAAGTGATTAAAAGTGAATAGTGAAATGTTCTTTATCCAACATCTAGAAGCTCTGTAACTTAAGGCGCTCATATATAATTCAAACAATTCTATTACTCCAACTTAGGGGTTACAAACTTGAGGATTCTAGTTAGGAATGGAAGTAAGTTAGGTAGCTCAATAGGGTGGACTCAGTCTATATTTGGTCTAGTTAAGTATAGCCTATTTAGTAAACAAGTTAAATTAAGGATTTTTATAAAGCATTTCAGCTAAACAGGCTAAGCTTTAGGCAATGAAAATAGTCTATTAAGCCCAATAAGTTATTACTATTTATATTGTTATTATTAAAATTATTGTTCAAAAAACTAATGATAATAAAAATATTTTTAATCTATTTAAAAATATATGTTTCTAATTTATTTAAGAAGCCTTTTAGCCAATTTTAAAATATAATTTTTTGAAATTTTTTTGGGTCTTATCATTTGACTTATTTAAGAGTGGTCATTTTGGTTTTTTAAAACAATTTTATAATCATGTAGGTCTCTAAATAGGCTTTTTGGCTAGTCTGGCTTTCAAGAAGGCCAGACAAAGGCCATAAAAACATTTCTTTGTCAGATAATAGGTCTAGACTCAGACTACTTTTTGGGAATCCAAGCCAAGCCTAATAGGGATAACAAATGATGGTTAATAGGTAGTTATGAGGAGATCAAGTTTGTATGTATCTTGTCACTGTTAGTAGTGTTAGTTTGTGTAAGGAGCTAATCACCTTGTATGAGTTTGTATCTTCACTTATGTAAAGTTGGTATTCATTCAGTAAATCTTTCACACACTCTCTACTCTCTTATCTCTTTTCATCTCGCTTCTTCTTCTCTAACCTATGGCTCTGATATCTTTCAAGGCCTATTTAATTCAAAGTTTAATCTATTTCTATCCCAAGTCCTAGTTACTTGGGATAATGATCCCCCACATCCTGGAATAGTATCAACAAGTTGTCATATGATTTGTCCATATAACTAAGCTAATCATCAGCCTCACTTGAATATTGGAATGTCTTGTTATCTTAGGTACAGGTGAAAAGTAGGGTAGACTAGTGTTTAGACATATATATAATGAACGTGTCCTTTTATTTATTAATCAATGAAACCTTTTCAATAATAAAAAAAAATCTCAACCAATCAATTAACTGGAGTCTACAACCCGTGTGTAAGTCAATGTAGTCTCTCATACAATATATATACATATAACCTAAACATTTTGAGAGCACTAACCTTACATGGGATCGGATACCTTGGTCCATGGGAACAAATATTGGTCTCATATAAATAATTACATAATAGTCCTTTAGTGTGTTTTTAAATCAGGGTACAAGGTGTCTTAATTTGCAAATAGAGTCGGCTTGTAAATCCTCGACTTTTTTACCAAAACAAAATAAAAAAATTAATATTTCCCAATCTCCATCGGTTAAGAGATTATTTACCTGTATACACCAAGTTTTGGATTATTGTAATTCACTTCACTGTTGAACGAATTATATTAAAAAAATCGTAACACAGCTAAACGAATTACTTGATCTATCACTGACACGCAGACTGAAAAATCTAATGTGCAGCCTGAAGCAGGACTGAAGATGTTGACCGGCCAGCCACAAGAAACGGCCTACAGTCGGTCAATTTATTGGTCAAAGAGTCCTTGCAAAAGGCACATCTTTGCAGGCTTCACATCATGCAATGCAGTCAACATGATGCCACATTGCTTCTTCGTGCCACTATTGAACGAATTGCAAAGGCAATGCTTCTTCCTGCCACTGTTGAATGAATTACACAGGGGACCACTATTTAATAAAGCGGGGTCCCTTTGTTGTGGACCTCCCGTGTGTGTTGGCTTTATGTTGTCTAAGAGTTGTAGTTGGTTAAAGTGTGTTGGTTTTGAATTTACTTTGTGGAGCAAAGTGTGAGGTCCGTTTCTATGTTGAAGGCTTTATGTCATTACATGGAGCAAACTAATCTATATTGTCGGGATCAGTGTGGACATATCTTTGCAAATCTAAATGTCCAAGTAATTTTGTCTAACCTGATATTATACTTTATTTATTTTGTACAAGATAATATATTTATTTAAGTAGTCTTTTTTTTGTTTTGTTTTGGGTGTATATTATATTTTTCTATTTGAATGGTGTATTTTTTTTATTTGAATAGTCTAGTTGATTTATTTATATTTATGTAGAAATTGATTACTTGAAAAAATTTAGGAGTAAACTAATTTTTTTAGTCAATAAGTTTAATTTAGTTTATAATATAATATGTATCAAACAAGTTACTGGATAAAGTGGGGAGTAAACTAATTCTTTTTAAGTCTATAAAATTAATGTAGTTGATAATATGTATGAAATTAGTTACTTGAAATTTAGTTTAGAAATAAACTAAATTTTTTTGGTAGCGTATAAATGTAGTTTAGTTTATAATATAACACGCATGAAACTGGTCGGTGGAAATAATTTAGGAATAAAACAATTTTAGCTTATGTAATATGTACGAAATAATTTCTTGAAATTTTTTTAGGAATAAAATTTTTTTTTATAGTCTATAAATTTAATTTAGTTCATAATATGTATGAAACTAGTTAATTGATACTTAGTTTAGGAATAAACTAATTTTTTTTGTAGTCTATAAATTTAATTTTGTTTATAGCATGCATATTTAATTAAATTTGTTTAGTTTATGAATTTTTATCTATGGTAAAAAAATAAATTAAAAATTATTTATTTTTATTTGTGCAAACTAGTCGAGTACTGCGGGGTCGATCTGATTTTATGCGTGTTCAGTTGGATCCACTTATTAAGCCTTACTTGATTCCGGCTGGGTTTTGACACGCCTCACAGATCTCTTTTTATGAGTATGATAACACATTGCTTTCGGCCTTTGTGGAGTGATGGAGCCCTGAGACCCATACGTTCCACTTGCTTGGGGGAGAATGTACTATCACGTTATGGGATGTATCCCACTAACTTGGGCTTAGGGTTGATCGTGATCCGGTTAGCGGCTGCACGGGGCGATGGATTGACCATATTGGAGAGGATATGGATCATATGCGAGCAATTACTTGGGAGCGTGCCATCAGAGGATTACCGGAGGCATTATAAGAATACGCTCTTCATGGCGTGGCTTAGGAATACAGTGTACCAACTGGGTCCATAAGAGAGCGATGCCTGAATCATGCAGTCAGCACGATCATATATTTTGATGTTGAATGGAGGGGTGCTACTTGCTGATAAGTCATCAGCTGGGGTCCATGTGAGATATCTGCCATTGCTGGAGGACTTTGCATACTATGGCAACCTTAGTTGGGGTTCAGCAGTGCTATGTGTGCTATACCAGGGATTGAGCTGGGCATGTGGTATGCATACAACAGATCTCGCTGGATTTCTAAACCTTCTACAGTCTTGGATTTGGTACAAGTTGCCAAAGCTGATGCCCAAAGTAGATGCTGGTATTTCCTTTCCACTGACCATGACGTATAACAATTTTTTTTTTGTGATTTTTGGTTTTTGCGATGTTTCTTATTTGATTATTCTTATATCTTATTTAACCAAAGCAAATAACAGCTCAATAAATGTAAATATTTTCAGGTGGCGCGAATGTAGGTGTCCGTCGGACGATGCGAAGACACGAGTACAGATGTTCAGGAAGCACATTGACTTATTGACCCATGATGATGTAAGTTTATTGGTTTTCGTGTTAGTTGATGATAAGGTTGCAAATTATTATTTAAAAAATTAATGACTTGGATTCTCTACTATTGTAGTTCATATGGACTCCGTATGACAATCAGGAGGTCCTATACGTGACACCGGATTGGGTTTATAAGGAGTCACACATTTGGGCTTTTGTGACTTCCCTTTTATACTTCCCCATAGTTGAGTGGCACCAGGTAGATCGTGTGCTGAGACAGTTGGGTGCACAACAACCCATATCCAGTGAGCCATTAAACATTGATGGCTTGATCAGTAAGGATGCTCGTGGACAAGCACCTTGGTGGCCAAATCATTACGGTGTTTGGTACAATCTGTGGATGATACGACACCAGAGATGTTTGCAAATCCAGTGCTGGCCGGGCTCAGTTCAGGTTCCATCATGGGAGTACTTTGCATGGTACTGTGGGGTTGCACGTAGGATCTTGATCCCTGATGTCCTAGCACGTACATATTTGCTCGCCGACAAACCTATACATGTGCCGATGGTGTTGGTTCCTCCTATGCCCGATCACGTTCCTGATAGGCGGCGTCCCGACCGATAAGCTCATGTAGGGACTAGAGTTAGACGTTAGTAGCCATGGCAGGATATTCTGGATGATGGTGATTTTTGTGATGATGGTCATGACGGTGACAGTAGTGATGACGGTGACAGGAGTGATGACAGTGACAGAAGTGGAGGTGGTAACAGTGGCGGGATTGGTGATGGCTGCTATCACCCAGGTTGGGATGGCACTCAGCATGAGCATGGTGGTAGCACATCCTATATGGCTGAGGGTAGCACCCAGATATCATATGATTTTCACCCGGTCTTCCAGCCACAGCTTCACGTCGATGACCATACCTACGTCCTTCATCTCAGTGCTGTGTCCACTTTTCCAAAGGAATTCTCTTGACCCATTCATCAAATTCTAGGTGGAAACTCTCTAACATCCTATAATAGTGATCAAACTCTGCCTGTGTCTTCGAATAAGCAGCATTAATTAGTGCCTACTTTGCATCTTTGTCCTTGAATTCAAGTGCAAAGTTTGAAGCAATGTGTCGAATATAGCAAACATGATAGGCATGTGAAGGATGCCACCCACTACCTTTCGCATCTAAAGTAGCCTTAATAGTAGCATGCCTATCAGAAATTATCAGAATTCCCTCCTGAAGTATCACATGGCGTCGAAGATTGTTTAAGAAAAATGACCAAGCCTCTCTTGTCTCCCCCTCAACCATAGCAAATGGAATAGGCAAAAAGTTTGAATTGCCATCTTGTGCAATTGCCATGAGTAGTGTGCCCTCATATTTTCCATATAAATACGCCCATCGACTGAAACAAAACGCTTGCAGTATTGAAAAGCCTCTACACATAGGGGAAAAGTCCAAAATAAATGATGGAACATCACACAAGAACGATCAATCAAATCTCCCTCATAATAAGGTAGCATCGACAATTCAAATATTGTACCTGACATTCATCAAAATGGGATAAAAAAATTATTTAATTGACTACAATTGCCAAAAAAAAAGTATGGTCAGAAAAAATAAAAAAATAAAAGCATCTGGCATAAATGATTGCAAACCAAGTAACCACTTTGAAAGCTCACTGTACGACTCTTCCCAATTTCCGTAAATCAGACCAATGGCTTTTTGTTTTGCAAACCATGCTCTCCAGTACGAAACAGTAAATCCATACTTTTCATGCACCGAAGTTTGTAACACTCTAACAGGGAACGGTTGGGTCAGCTTCAACAATAGAAAAAATGCAAGAAGTGATCACATTAACATCCAAGTAGGGGTTGCGCTGTGAAACTCCCCTAGCCAAATAGGTGTGCTCTCCATTATACTTCCTCACTTCCCAAATTCCCTTTTTCCTTCGATATGTCACATGGATGCTCCAATTACACCCACTCTCATAATGCTTGCATTTGCCTTGATATTTTGTTTGATCTGACTCGTGGACCTTATACTCAACTCCCCTTCGGATACTATAGTTTTTAACTACAAGTAGTACAGACTCTTTATTTAGGAACAATTGCCTTTCTTGCAAAGGTTGCTCTCCAGATAACTGCACAAAATCCCCACTACTGACAATGCCCTTAAATCCTGCATCCATTGTCACATTTGTTGCTTCCATATTCAAACTTGAATAATGGCCAATCCGTTGACTTTTCGATTGCACAATAGACTGTGCCAAAAGCTGACTTTGGGTAGTAGCTATTATCTCATCATCACAAATTTCAAGTATAACCAAAATATCATAACTTTCAATGCAAACAATCAATCAATTAATTTGAATAAGAATTTAGATTATTTCATCCTCCAATTGGTTAATGAAATCATTTGCATTAATTTTAACCAAAAATTTGCACTCCTTCATAGTAAACGATTTATTCAATATTAAATATTAACATGATAGCAGAAAAATTTAATATTTAATATTTAGCATGCTAACAAAAAAAATTGTAGAATATAATAAATTAATGCACAGTTAATAATATAAGCGAGAACTAACATATTTCATCAACATTTAATAACCAATTCAGACCCAAGATAGCAATAAAACCTTAATCACAAAACTTACAAAAAAATTAAATAACAAATAACACTGAACACAAAATGTTACCGTCGTTCGACTCCTCTTCAGAACCCAGCTCATTGTAAGGCTCATACCCGACAATTGGACCGTAAAGTGGAACATCTCTACCAACATCGGCCACCAATTCCGTTAACATTGGCCCACTCATCACATTATCTGCATTTATTTCCTCATGGTTTTCATTAACCATTGTAGTTGGCATCGAAATAATTTGTGAAGACTGAGCTAAAGACAATTCATCAAATGCTTGAACAGGGGTTCTTTCCTCAAAGGGTATTTGCAACTCTTCTAAAGCTACGAATACCATGTTTAGAAAATTGGTTATGACAATCAAGCATCATCCTCAAGTCATCATCACTGTCAATACTGCAACTCTCATATCTAACTGCACCTTGACCAATCAACATAGGTAATCGGTACAACGTTTGAACTATTTCCTTATTTCTTGCACACAACTTGTGAAGAATTTTGGCATGAACCTCAGAAAGCAACATAGATGAACAAACACTGATAACTGGTGGATTTTGACAGCAAAATTGGACTCCATCTTGTGAGTTTTGGATTATCTCATAGTTATGATGTACAACCATAAAATACCTCCCTGTCATTTTTTTTAAACTCACTCTATAAAGACATCACTCTACAAAGACAAGTCAAAAAAATTTCTCACATCAGCTTCTCAGCCGGAGATCATTTGGGTTGGGTTTTATGGGCATGTTGTGAGGTAAAACATTCAGTTGTGGGACGAAATGGCTGATAAAATGGCTAATTGGTCAACGAAATATAACGTTTAATTCAGCTAATTGTCTGTCGAATTATGCCTGGCAGTTTTTGTAATTCGGCTAACTGTCAGCTGAATTATGTCAGCAGAAACATTTTACAGATGAATGTTTTATTTGTGACAGTTTCAGTTAAAATGTTTTATAGTTAAACGTTTTATTTTATCATACGTTGATCTGTAAGCTATTTTGCATTTACTACAAAAACAATGTATATAGGTAATTAACCTCTGAACCAATAGAGATCGGTAAATAAGTGTTTTATTTTATTTTTGGGAAAAAAGCCTAAATCCCCTTCTCTGCATGGTTATCCAAGCTCATCCGAACAACTCTAACTTGTCCCTCTTTCTCCATTGGCGCGGCGAACTTCTCTCCTTATATGGTTCTCTAGGTCGTCTAGGTCCTCTCCCTCCCTTTGTGGTAGTTTGATTCCACCATGGATTTTTGATTGAAAAACCAAAGGATCCATATTTTTCACCATAAAAAACATTTATTACTTTGATAACTTCAAAAGGCTAAAATATTTGAACTCAACATAGGACCTAAACTCATCTTTTGCAATACTCTTCAGATCTAAGGACTTTCAAGTGGCTATGCCAAAATGGAGTGCTCTTGGTTTGGAAACTTGAATAAAAGGAAATTTCTCCTTTTTGGCAGCTCATGATTGATAGAGGTCCAAAATTATGGAACACTCTCACCACAACACTTTTCCTGTTTTTATTTTAGAATTTTTTTTATGGAAAAAAATTGAACTTCGTTGTGTTAATAACTTCTCCTTTTTGGAGCACGTTGAGCAAAATAGCTAAGGGTTTTTGGTGATATGAAATACATTGATTTTTGTATTTTTATATTGTTGTGGACCTTTCTGGGATGATGCCACAATTGAGTAGACGGGGGTATATGGCAAGGAAAAGGATTGAAGTACATTGCGGAGGATAATCTTCTTGTTTGAAATGTCTTAGTCTATTGGTGGAAAAATAACTAGTACAAATCTGGTAGAAAATGAAGAGGGATTCATTTGCAAAATTTAGCACTACAAACACTTAAAGCATAGTTATGAGACTCGATCCGGAGATAGACACAGTCAAAGCATCAGGTCACTAGTTCAATCGGTACGTCACTGGTTCAACCGGTTGAATAGGATTTAATTAAATAAATATACAAAATTATAGTTAATGTAATTTAATATGTGTGTGTGTGTGTGTGTGTATGTATAATGATACATTAATGAATAATTAGGCACATGGCCTAGTGGTAGCCTTGCTTGCCCAGTGCATGTTAGTGTACAAGACCTTGGTTCAAGTCCCCTAGATAGTATTTTTTATCAACGCATTTAAAAAAATTAAGTATACAAATATACTATATATATAATCAATCGCATGATATATAACAAAGAGAGCATTGGCTTAGTGCTGTTGTAATGCTTGTCTTCCTTGATGGGTGGTTCAAGTCTAGACTTTCATAATTTTTGGATTGTCACGGATTTATCTTGGGCTGCCACGTGTACAAGTGCGCACAATTTAGTTGGTTGGTTGATTCGACGATTTACTTCCCAATTCAGTCGGTTTGGGTCAACGTGGTTAGAAGTAGCTAGGCCGGTTCAACCCACGTTTGACCAAGTTTGGTCAAGTCAATGACTTGGCCAGTCCCATGAGAGAATCAAACTGGACCGATGGCCAGTTCATCGGTTTCCAGTTTGAACCGGCCGGTCTGATCTGGTTTTAATAGCTATGACTTAAAGTTAATTTCATTATTAAAAGGTACAGACTAAATAACATAACGTCCATCCAATTTTAATAAACTTTGATTGAGCAATTATGAATGAATGGACTAACCCTAGTCCCCATCATGGAACGGACCAAAAAATCCTTAGCCATATTGCGTACTATAATTCAAATTATACAAAACATTGTGTTTGCCTCAAGTATTGTGAATGTGTGTTTGGTTCTGCATTTGTAGAATTGATTTTGAATATAATTGATTTTGTGGTAAATTGATTTATGTTTGGTAGTTTGATTTGAAAAGTGATTCTGATGAAAATTTGTAGAGTAAAAACCTAGAAGCAACAATTTATAACTTCTACTAGAATCAATTCTGGAGCCATAATTGACTTTTAAATTGAGTCAAAACACATTTCCAAGCATGTTGAAAAATATACACAATCACTTTTGGGATTAAAAATCGATTTTGCATGCTACCCAATGCGTAACCAAACACACTGTGAGACTACAACCAAAGTACACAATAATAGCAAGTGCACCAAACACCTCATCTAAAAGCACACCTTGGCGATATCAAATAAGTAGCCAATGAAGACACCTGATAGCCTGTTTCTCTTATGTCAGGCTTAAAGATCAATTTTAGCAAATCTGCACTGATATCTTTTGGATGTGATGAATCTTGGACATATGAATCTAAGGAAATGCTATGGTGTTGTACAGTACAACTCCTAATCACATATCCGGGGATCCCTCTTGATGCAAATCCTAAGAGAGTGGCGACATGGAAACTAGTGGTGGAAAAGATTGAAAAGCGTTTGGCTTCGTGGAAAGCTAAATTGCTTTCAAGAATAGGGAGATTGATGCTCATAAAATCTGTGCTAAATTGCCTTCCTATTTATTATTTTAGTTTATTTAGGATCCTCAAATCGATGGCAACCAAGATTATTTCTATACAGAAACGTTTTTTATGGTTCGCTAATTCCAATAGGAAATGTATACCTCTAATTTCTTGGGATGTTATTCAGAGACCGAAGTCTTTTGGTGGATTAGGTGTGGAAAATATCATTATTCAAAATGTGGCATTGCTCGCTATTCAAATGGCGATGGAGATTCTCTGATGGAGCCACACCTTTATGGAAGAGGATCATTTGCTCAACCCATGGGATGACTCAGCAATTTCAGTTGCATTCTTTGGCCCCCTTGGGCACTCCGAGTGTGTAGAGACAAATGTTGGACTTCAAATATTATGGGAATGTTGTACACCAGCTTACGATTAATGGTTTGAAGAAGAGGGTTGGAGATGGAACTACAACGGGGTTTTGGTCGGATGTATGGTTGGCAAATTTTTGCTTAAAAGATAAATTTCCCAAATTATTTTTGATATCAAATCAACAGCATTGCTTGGTATCGGAAATAGGTAGGTGGGAAAATAGAAGTTGGAGGTGGGATTTTAATGGAGGAGAGGGTTTTTGACTTGGGAGGAACCATTACTTGCCGACTTTCTTCTAACCTTAAACCAACACTGTTTGATAAAGGGTGTGAGTGGTGGGTGTTTTTGGGCATATACCTCTTCAGAAATATTTTTTGTTTCTTCTTTTTCTTTACAAGTATTCCAGGATATTGTATCTTCCTCTCCTGAATGGTTAGTTGGGAAGAAGGCATGAAAAGGCTTAGCTCCTCCTAAAGCTGAACTATTTATGTGGTTTATCCTTTAACGAAGGTTTAACACGAAGGACAGACTTCTTAGAATCAATTTTCTTATATCGATTGATTCTTCCTATTTCTTTTGTGGTGCCGTTGAGGAAACACTTGAACATCTTTTTTTCTCTCATGCCAAAGATCAGTTCATATCTAGGATTGCTGCTCTCAGTGGTGGCACATCATTTAGTGCTTACCACAAGATCCGATATTGTTCTTCGATGCGTGGCTTGGTACCCCTTTTCGGGATTTTGATAAAAAACTGTCAATCTCACTTCTGTATATAGTATGTTGGTCCATTTGGTGAATTCGTAACTATGTGGTCTTTGAACATTTCAAGTCAAATTAGGAGTTGGAGATTCAGAATATCTTACGCAAATTGAGTTTTTGGACACGTGCTTGGTGTGATAAGCTACCTTCCAACCCAGAATTTTTTATTACAAATATGGAGCAGGTTAACACTTGGAGGGGTAACGATGGTACCGATAATTAATGGGAACTCCCTTTTGGAACCAATAATGATATTGTTTTTCTCCTTTTTAACTGGTTTGTGGGAGTTGGTTATGCTATTGAGTTTGATTTTTGAGTTCATCTTTTGTTTTTCTGTGTTGCCTTCCTCACAAGTTTGGTTTTCTTTGCTATCTATGTATCGTGCGGTTTGCTAGGATGTGGTTGTGACATCTGTTGCTTTGCGAGTGCTGGAAGTCTATCATGGTGGCTATGCTATGTTGCTACAAGTGTTTTCTATCCCTGCTTCCACATGTTATTGCCTGTTAGGTGTGTTTATCTGTTCTGGCGTGTTGTTGTTGCTATTAGTGCATTTCAACATAAGGGCTTTGATAACAACATGATATGGTGATCCATGTATGCCCAAAGGAAGCTAATATTGGAGTTCTTGCTGTGAAAATAATGTGCAACCGACAGGATGCTTATGCTAATGGTCTTTGATAGCTGTGGTTGTGTTGGATTGGGAAATTAGTCATAGCTATTGTTTTGCTACATGGTTGTTTTGCTCCTTTATGATTCGAGTTTTTCTTTGTTTTAACAATTATGTATTCCTGTTTCTTGAGGTAGGATGCCATGTGTTTGTGGATTCTTGTCTATTAGACTTCTTTTGCTCCTCCATATTTGGGGTGGAGACAATATTATTTATCTAAAAAAAAAGGTAGCTAATAAAGATGAGACCAACAAAAAAAAAAAAGGCGCTTGCCCTGGTGATGTATGCTCTTCTGTAGTTCGCAGTGAAATAACTACGTAGTTCAATAAGACCATTACACTTGGAGGCATAGACCACTAGTATCTGCCCTTAACGAAAAACTTAACGAGCATGTTCATTTTTTTCTATTTTAATTTAAGTTAAAAAGCAAAACAGAAAAGGTAGAGAGCATTGAAAAAAGAACCACCACGAGTTCGACGCTCTTCCCCTTGCTCCTCCCACGTCCCAACAAACCACCACCACAACAAAGAACAAATAACCACCACAAAATCCATCCACAACTACAACTTTTTGCAAAAAGCCACAACCATAGCCATGGAACTAAGCAAAAGTAGATTTAGCCTCCCACAAGCTTCAACTCCCAATTTTGGGATTCTTTGGGTCAACAATTCTTCGGGTCAACAAACGGCAGAAGATGGGGGGCTCTGCCATTCTCACCATCAACGCTTTTAAAACGAAGCAGAAAAAAAATCATTTTTACTAAATTTTTGAGACAACGATTTAATTGGGTTTGTTTGAAAAAAAAATTAAAAATTTTGATAAGGGTTGAGAGGACAGAGCAACAGAAGATTTGGACTCACTGAGTAATAACAGGGGATGTTGTTGTGGCCGGATCCGAGAGAGCAAAGAGCGGAGGGGAGGCTTCTCGTGAGTCACTCACTTGTGCCACGATGGTTGGGGGCAACCATGGTGTGTTGTGGCCGCAATCATTCACGTGAGAGTGGTGGCCGGGTAAGGGCGCGGTGGCAAGGCAGTGAAAGAATGCTGTGGTTGGAGGAAGAAAGAGGGTCTCTCATTGTTTTGCTATCTTTGTTAATTTCATCATCAAGTCTTATGATG
Organism: Dalbergia cochinchinensis; assembly: GCA_031216125.1. NCBI lineage: Eukaryota > Viridiplantae > Streptophyta > Magnoliopsida > Fabales > Fabaceae > Dalbergia > Dalbergia cochinchinensis. Next base: position 12,555,419 of record CM062372.1, read on the forward strand.
CTAAATTAAATATCATCTCCAATGGACCCACCAAAGACACATGCGCTTTGTTGATTCCAAACACCTAAGTTCATCACCATGAAATAGTTTCTATCTTGATCACCGGAGCAAACACCAAGAGAGAGAGAGAGAGAGAGAGAGAGAGAGAGAGAGAGAGAGAGAGAGAGCATCTGAACAAGCAGCACCTCAAAATTGTGACTGGACCATACCAAAAAACAAAAACATCTTAGTCACTTAAGCCGATATATTTTACCAACGGTTTCGATCTTTCTCATGCTGACCCTTTGCACCATTCCACTGAGGCCGCAGAGAGCTATTAGCAGGAACACTCCTCCAAGCACTTGAACTACTAGAACCATGCTGAGGTATACCACGTCCCCAAACATAAGGCCTAGTCCCAGATTGTGAACCTTGGTAAGAGACATTGTTGGACACATTGGTGAAATTAGTTTGGGGTGACCGAAACTGAGCACTACCAATAGGCCTTGACACTTGACTTATCTGAGTAGGCTCTGATATTCTCAGTTGCCTAAAGCTATCCGTGTAGTTTTGGGGCCTTGTCTCTCTCACAGCAATGCCTCTACCTGCACCCCATCCAACACCAGCAGCATCTTTGTGTATGACTTCAGTAGATAAATTTGATGAGAAGCTTCTTCTATTATCTTGACCAACTGGCTTTGAGGGGAACTTTGAAGCACTACCCCAACTACTTGCACCCCTGCATTTTCATCTTGGACAGTTAAAATTTTGCAGAGGGAAAAGAAGGAAGAAAAAAAAAAATCAGATATACCTCACATAGGGACCCGGTCTCTGGCGTTCATGCCAGAGTTCTGTTTCCATAATGTCATCCTCAAAGTTTGTCTGCAGAAGATTTGGAATGTTTTCCAAGTCAAAAGAACAATTATTAACATTGTTGTCCAACTCGTGTAACTATTCTTCATCTATCTAAGCGCCTGTTGGAAGACTAAGTTGTTTGGAGTTTACATTATTCCATTTAGAAGCAACTGGGTTTATACCTTCGCTGGAAGATTAACGCCAGATAGTAAGCGCGGAACATTACAGTGACTGCCAACTGGAAGCTCGTAACCTATGCATCTGTGCCGTAAACCAACATCAAGATGATTGGAAGATGTTGAAAAAATCGGGAGGTCAGTTATAAAAATGAAAGGAATTTTATTTTCTATAGCATACAAGACTTGATCTTCTTTTTGTTCATTGTCACAGTTCTTGATCCCCGAGCAAGGCTTCTCATATCCTTCACGGCAAAGACTTAGGACACCCGAAATGCCGTCACTGTTAAGAGTACGAGAATACTTAAAAAACAAAACAAACAATAAGCTTGGAGGTACCCAGATAAATTATAAAATGTATATGTTTATACAAAAAGCTGCAAGAGATATCATTTCTGCAGCTAGACGAGTGAAGGGTAAAAAGAGAACTCAACAAAATACTAGTACTAGCTTAACCACATATCAGCATTGGCTAACCTTATGCTTGACTCCAACTTAAAAGATGGGTTTGATTGAGGTGAAAGGGAGCAAACTTTCGCTCCCAACTTGCTAGTACTTCGAACAAACAAGTTATCAATTTTGACTGAATTTCTGTTCTCTTCATTGTCCTGCAGAACAGCATAGGAGATTCATAGGAGATTCACAAAACACTGACATTCTAAAATGCTCAAAATATCTGTGTTTGAAGTACAGAGGCAGCCAAATCATTCTTACAGATAATCCTCTCTTCAGTTTCCTGGTTTCTGCCAAAAGCAATCTTTCATCTATGAATGGAAGTTTGCAAATACCCTTAACGAGACAAAATTTTTACCATCAGTATGTATATTGCACTCAATGAATAACAAAAGTCACGCTAATCACAAGAAAGGACTTGAGAAAGAACCTGCCACAAGAACCGCTTCCCCTCTATGTCAACTTCAAAATCTACAAAACCAGAAACAGTATAAGAAAAAGAAATGGTTGTCCAGACAAATAAACAATTGAAAAATAAAAGAAAAAGAAATTCTAAACCATCTTACCATGAGGATAATACTCGAATATTGGAGACTGCTCATCCAACATTAATCGTGCGTATGCATTAGGAAGAGCATGAGCACTGCCCGGGAATAAAATCAGTCAGTTTTATCACCCTCAACCAATGTTAACGAGACGCGGTACAAATAACATTTTTCTATATGAAATAATGGACCGAAGGAAAACATAAGAAACTTACCTCCTTGGGGGCAGGACACTTAAAAGTTGATCAAAAGGCAAGAATGGAACACCTTTCTCAAAATTAAATCTCACTTGAGCCATGCCTTTTAAGTCGGAAGCAAATGGACCATAATGATATGGATAAAACCTATATTGCGTGTTTGATTATCATTCACAATTTCACAGACATATAACACATGAAAATCTATTTAGACCTTTAACCACATTGGCTTACCAGGTCCACGAAGCATCCCCTGAAAAATAATATTTAAGTACCCACACCAATCCCTCTGTGTACTTCTGAACCTACAGGTTAATAGGAATCTATCATCACCACCCCTGAATATTGTTTGGTAAAAGGCACAGCTTCCCAAACAGTAAAAGAAAAATAGCAAAACCCTATAAGAATGGAGTTGAGAAAGATATAGTGAAACACTCAAGCACATACTATTTCTTTCCTTTTGGACTCAATATCAGTGTGGCCTTCCACTGAAAACTTCTCCTTATAGTATCTTTCCTTAAAGCCAACAGTTCCCAGTTTTATCTGAAATGAATACAAACAGCATTTTAAAAATAATAATAAGAACGCTTCATATCCATTGATTAGAAAACTAATCAATCAGAAAAACAACCCAATAATTAAGGGTAAAAAGTCCTTTCAAGACAAGTGTAAATACCTTGTCCATTAGGAACTCTCCACTCTTAAACATGTCTGATTTCTGTCGAATACATTGGTTTACTTGCTCTTTCAAATCTTTGGTATTCTGCAAAATCTGACAATGAGGAAAAAAAAAAAGATCATCAAACTCATTAAACTTCATATAAGATATAACACACATGGGGTCATGGAGCAAAAACTCATCAATAAAAAACAAAGACTTACTTCAGCAGAGGAATTACAAGAAACCCTTGCCTTGTCGATAACAAGAGTGCAATCAGAACTACATTCCTCGTCAAGATCTGAGTAGAAAGCTACACTATCTTGTACTTGTTTCTGGATAGGAAAAACGGACTTTGATGAGTACAATATCCGTACAATAATATAGGATATGCCCATTTATCAAATATATTTTTACTTACAGCTTCCTCATGAGCTCTAACTAGCCTTCTCAATTTCTGCTCTCTTATTTCTGATCTTTTCTTGAAAATCTTCTCTTCATACGCTCCAACCATTAGTATAAATTTTTCAACTCTCGAAAGTTTTAAAAAAGCGGCCTTTTTCTCCGCAACCTGCTTTCATATGCTCATTGAGTACTTGTAAAACTGAATGAACCCCAAAAAAAAAAAAGTTGATACAAAACAAAACAGATAGGTAAATAGATATCCACAGATATGTTGTTACCCTGCTCATGTCCACAAGATATCCTCCAATTTTATTGAACTGTTTCTTGTAAACATCCATTAATAAATCAATTGCCCCCTGACAAAATTTAGCCAAAATGAGGTATGTTAGCAAGACCAAGAGTTTATATTGAGTTATGGTATTTGTGCATAACTTGTGAAAGACACTATTTCGACTCACAAATCATTCATCATTAGATGAGATGTAAACTCAATTTAAATAGGACTCACATCTCATCTAATAGTAGATGGAGTGTGAGTTGCCACAATATCGAACACAAATTATGTACAAATAACATTTTAAGTTAATATTTTATATTCATAACAAAAGTTTGATAAAACCTCGTGAATTTCCAATGATGGCATATGGGGTAGAAAATCATTTCCAGCAAAAAAGCACATGAAGATGAAATCATCAATTATCCGCTCAAAATCTATGCTGTCATTTTTGGGCGGATCTACTACAATCATGTCAAGTTCAAGATACTCCCTCAATAACCAAATGTGCAAAAACTGCATACAGTAACATTAATATGATTCATGAAATCAACAGCAAAGATGTATAATGTAAACCAGTCAGTTATTAACTTATTATACCTTAAATGGCTTAAGTTCAACTTGAGGCTGCTCCTGAATAAGGACATCATGTACATTACTAGAATGTGAGAAACTAATTTTGGATACAAAAATGATTAAACTCAATATACTTCAAACCGGTACACTACATTGATACTTTAAACAAAAACTACAGTTCACTCTCTAAAAGACTTATGTTTTAACACTTAATTCTTAAAAGATCAATTACATGCGATTGAGTCTAAAAAAATTTAAAATTATAATACTTCGATCTTCAAAAAATCAATCACATACATTATAGTCTTACAAAAATTTGTTGTTGTAACACTTCAGTCCAAAGAAAAATGGTAACAATTGACTAAAGTGTTACAATGCAAATTTTTGGAGAACTCAAGTTAATGTAATTGATCTTTTTAAGGATGTTAAAATACTTCAAAGACCAAACTGCAGTTTTACTCTTTACTTTAATCGTCGAACTACTACCATATATTGTTTCCACCTAGAACTACTCTGAATGATAATTATTAATTAAGTAGCCCAAATTATGATATGTAGTCAAATCAAATGTTTCATTATATAGTTCAGCATTTTGAAATAAATAATATTAACCTCTCTTAATATTGAAAAATGTGGCTCGTGCGTTGAAAGCGCAAGCATTATTAGATCGGCGTCCTGCAATCAAAAATCAAAGGCCGAGCTGATATATATATATATATATATAAAAGAATCCATATGCACACTTTCAAAACAACGATTTTAAATTTTTAATAGTGAATTCATACCGAGCCATATAAACAGTGTCTTGTATTTGGATCATATTCAGGGAGACTTCGCTGTCTCCGAATGTAGGACATAATTTTATGCTCTCCTTCACCGGGAACATTAGCATCGGATAGAATTACCTAAGTATCATCAATCAATAATTAAATTAATGGAGGCAATACTCAGTTTGGCACTAAAAAATAATAATCATGGTAGCAATATGTAAAATTAAGCACTAATTATTAGCATATATTATTAATTTTCCAAGGGCGAGTTAAATTATATGGTTTAGCTAGCTAAGACGTGTGTTTTACATATCACACCATGATATCCCTCCATAACGAATCACAAGCTATCCTTGAAGAGATGTAGCTTTGAAGTGCCTTTGAGAGTTCATGCATGAACTCTGTTCCCGGTGTTATTATATTGGAATCTGACACTTCAGATTCTTGTTTAGGAAGAATTTGTTTGCCTTCCCTTTCAAATTGCTTCCTTAACCTGTCTTCTTCAACATCCTATATAATTACAAAAACAAAATTAATTCAACTAATAACAATAAACCATTAAAAGTGATAAGGAATAATGATGAGAGAGGGAATCAAATTAAAGAGCAGACCTTTACTTTATTTTTTTAACCTTTACCTTTTTTTTTTGACGGGACAAACCTTTACTTTTAATATTCGTTATTGCTTGACTTTAGAAATTCTATTTTAGAAGTTGATTACTTACAAAAAAAAAATACAAAGTTAAAAATTTTATACAAAACACAAAATATGAAGGAATGAAAAATGAATTTCCTGAAACGAGAGACTATTATTACTCGCGCAAATAAATAGCAAAAGAAGGGTTATTACTTGCAGGAAAATTTTAAATAAAAACAATTCATTATGCTAAAGAAATTAATAAAAAAATAGAAAAAGAAGAAAATAACCCACACGTATTTCGTTGTCCTTTGCTGTTCGGAAACGCCTTGCTCTTTGCTGGTTCATTTTAGCCCGTGGAGCTACTCCATCTATGCATGCAAGAGAAAAACAGAACCTTAGCTTCTTTGTTGAAACTATCCAATAAAAGACAGAAGCGAAGATATTGAAGTACTAGTTTCCCTGGTCAATTTAGAAAACATTAGCATATGCACTATGCACGTGAGTTTGGATTGGAGACGAACAAGAGACTGACAAAAGGAAACAAAAGATCAGCTTATAGCATAAAAATTTAAATTATTATACCACAAACCCTTTCTTCCCCTCTTCTTCATGCCAAAATCTAAACTCACTGAAATACCCTAACCCCATAACATCAAGACACAAGAACACAATTTCAATATGACGCTTTATAATATTAACCATCAAGTAATCAAGTAAAGTAAAAGTGCGTGCACTGACAGCACAAGTCATTAAAAGTTTAGCAGTTTCAGTATCTCACCAATGGCCATGTACAAGAGCTTGCGAGGCCTAACAATACTGACAAGCCGATCAATGTAGCTAAAGATATTCATGAAAACATCTTCGAAGGTTGTCGGCGTTGAACTCTGGAAATCGACAATAGATAGTTAGTGACATGCACGGTTCAAAACTTTACCAACTAACATATTACATGTACAACATGATCATGTTATAAGAATAAAAGAAGAAGAAAAAATTAAATGGAGCATGCAAGCGAGAGAGTGACAAACGTTGTGATCATCATCTGGATGAAAACATGGGTGGATAATCCCATTCATGTCAAGGTACAAATTATCAAACTCTATCCCATTTGGGTTTGGGATCATGGTGGTGTCCACATCTTCGATAGCTCTTACCACCACCTTCGGATATTTGTTTACTAGCCAGCTGTAAAATGAGGGTACACCCATTTGCTATGTGATTGATTAGCTTGTAAATTCTAAAGACTCAAAACTATTCTCCGTTGAGCTTAACCAGATGCAGAAGAAAAAGCTAGCTTTATATATACTTGGTGTGAACACCCGATTTTTGTTCAATCTTTTTAACAATAAAACCCAACAGTTTACACTTAATTTACCTTTATTATAGTTTCATTGAATATTTCTTTTGAAAAATAAAAAAGATTTGCTATTTTGTTTTGTATTTGTATAATAAAAAAATAAAATAAAATAAAAAATAAAAAGGGTGAAAGGAGACAGAGGACCTTCACGGGTTCCTCTTCCTTGTGGGTTTGGTCTCCAAGGCTCACAGGAGAGCCTGGGGAGATGAAAAAACAGAAAAAATAAAAAAGGATGCAATGATAGTGTTTTTGACTTTTTAGATCTCTTTCGGTGAAGGTGAGATATATTAACACAGGATATGGATATAGAGGAGGAGCAATACAAATTTTTTTAAGGAAGCAATCTGCAAAAAACAGAGTTTCAAACATAGAAGCAGATACCACACAACCCAGTGCAACAAGGTAACATAACATCATCATTTGTTTAAAAAAAAAAAACTTGAAAAAGAAAAGCAACACAAAGGGAGGCCGCGGCTCCTCCCTCCACCGCCGCGGCCTCCCCTTCTTCCTCTATCTTCCATAATCCTCCCCTTCCTGCAACTCATCAACCTCAACATAGCCACCCTCTCCAGCACCATTGTCTCGAATCATCACCAACCACCGCCACCATCACATCATCAACTCCTGAAGCCTCCATGAACCCGCGGCCATTCTTCCATCTCCAGCACCATCAGGGACCTTCATCATCTTCAACCTTCCACCTTCAACCTCTCTCCAGCATCATCATGTTTTCCTGCCCCTCCGTGGACCACCGCCACTGGTCCCTTCATCTTCGGCCCCCATCAACATCACCTTCAAACCGCCATGTTCCCGCTCTCCCTTCGCGCGGCCTCCCTCCTCCTCTTCTTCTTCAGATCGGCCTCCTCTCGTCCTTCTTCTATCGCGTTTCCCTTACATAGCCACCATGCCACACCCACCATCGAACCTCCATCTCCTTAGCTGCGCTACAGCCACGCCTTTTATGCCCTCAACCGTGAAACATCGGCCCGCTTCGAGCCACCCCTCCACCCTTCTCGGCCTCTTCGCAGATCTCCATCACCATCCACACATGGCTAACCACCTCCTTGGCCACCGACAGCACCCCTGTACTGCGTAAGCTCGGATCTGCTTTCTAACAACCACCGCGAGCTCCATCCACCTCCTACCACACGGCCAAACAACCATCGCTGCCACCGCCATGACACTCCCCTCCTCTCCATGGCCGCGTGACCACCTTCCCGTGGCGTGACTTGAGTCCCAGTGCGCAACCTCCCTCCTCTGTCCGTGAAGACCGCCACCACTCTTTCCCCTCACTCACGACCTTCTAGCCACCCCTCCACTCTTTTGTTCATTTTTTGCGAATGCGTGTACTTGAGAAGAAGAGAGGAAAATGTGTGTGTGAGTTGTGCCTGTGAGTGAGAGATCGAGAAAGAGAGGGTTGGATCTGTGTGTGTGTGTGTTTGTGTGTGCTGGATGAGAGAGAGAGAGTTTCCCTTTCCTTTGTTTTTTTGTATGGTGTATACGTACGTGAATGAGTGAGAGAGTGATTTCCTTTTTTTATTTTTATTATTTTATTTGTTTTATTTTATTTTAGTATATGGGTAGTGTGTATAGGTATGGGATAAACAAGTGTATGTGGGTATGGGTGAATTAGGAATATTAAGGGTTTTATTTTATATTTATTTATATATATTTAAGGTTGATATTATCATAGATTTGCTTGGTTTGAGATTTGATTGTCTAATTAGTGTTTTTTTTTTTTCTTTGGGTTTGATTTAGTTTAGGCCAGAATAAAAGTTTTTTTTTTATTTTGAATTTGTAATAAATATTTCGATATTTGATAAAAAATAAAAATTTGTAACATATTTCCTTTTTTATTTGAATGAAATTAGGTAAATTAATTGCAAAAAGGAAAGAAACAAAAATAAGTGGTTCAATTTAATTTAATTTAATTTCATTTTATTATTCTGGGTGAATTTAATGTTAACGTTCCTGTTAATTGGAAAAGAATGAAAAATAAAATTAGGATCTTTCTTTAGTTAAATTATTTTAAGTGTTTTACTTAAATTAATAATGTCTATATTTATAGTTTAATTATTTTAGGGTTATAGATTTTGCTTAATTTCTATTGCGTAACTTTTTTAGTTTAATTATTTTATGTGTTTATGCATTTTATTTAGGTTAATTATATAATAGTATTCATAAATGTTTGGTGTGTCTTGCTTCAATTAAGAGTGTTTGTGTTTTATTTTTAGTTTAATTATTTTTCGTGTTTATGTGTTTTGAATAAAATTAATTGTGTAATTTTATTTTATTAAACTTAACTGTTTTATGTATTTATGCATTATGTTTAATTAATTTATGTTTTTTTTGGATAATTTGATTTTTAGTTTAATGATCCTGTGTTTACGTTTTTTAGTCTAATTGCTTTATATTTCATATGTTTTATTTAGATTAATTGTTTTTGTGTTTATAGATAAGTTTTACTTTTTAGTTCAATATAATATATACTTTTTGCTCAAAAATTTACTTAGTTTTTAATAAATTGAACTAAGCTGAGCATGACGGCTTATTAATCATATGTCTGGAATATTTTAGTTGTGACAACTTGATATTCAAGGTCTCTTTCAAAAATAGAGTTAATTTGACCATGACGGTTTGTTAACTTTATGTTTTAGAATATTTTAGCTATAACAGCTTAATATTCTAAAATTATCTTAAAAATTAACTTTTCATCATGTAGTTTATTTGTAAATAATTGTCCTAATATGTTTCTATGTTAGTCATGTATTCCGTTTCATTTATAAATTTCTTTTTTCTTAAATTTTATTTCAAAATACTTTATTTAGCTCTTGTTATTATAGATAAAGAGTTAATTTATCCGTGACGGCTTGTTAACTCGATATTTCGGTCATTTGAGTTGTGACAATTTCAATGACTCGAAAATTCTCTCAAAAATATTTGTTTTTCTTTTATGTTCTTTATAAAAAAATAAAAAATCAATTTTCTCCTTTTCTCTTATTTGTAAATATTTGTAATTTATATGCTTATTTTCGATTTAAACTTGCTCATTTGTTTTAATTGTCTCGAAATAGAAAATGAATGTTTGAAAAAGGTTATTTATTTAATTTGCACAGTTAATTAAAGGTACCGTCTAAGGACGGGTGTACTAGGGTGTGTGGGATTAAATTCCTGCCCTTCCCTATACATAACCGACTCCCGAACTCAAACTGGTTTCAAAGACTATTCTCTAAAAAATGGGTTTTTCCAACGTTTTCCCAATTTTAAATAAACTTGGTGGCGACTCCAATATTTTCAACATAAAAAATTCTTTTTTAGTCCCGTCGCGATCCCGGTTGCGACAGATGGCGACTCCACTGGGGATTTCCAAGAGAGTCAGGCCTATTTTAATTAGTTGTGCAAATTAAATATAGCCTTTTGATGTTTGTTTTTAGTTTACTTTATCTAATATTTTCTTTCTTTGTGTTTTGTCTCTTTACAGAGTCTTTATGTTTCGCGTGTTTATTTATAGTGACGGCTTTATTTGTTAAAACCTTAGGATAGATGACTGTTAATTGGGTTCTGTACGTGTTTGTTTGAGTTGTTTTTGCAGGTATTAGTCATGGGTAGTCTTAGGATTTCAGGTTTGTATGCTCTCTTCACACACAACACTTACACAATAATCACACGAGTGAGGCCCTATACCCGGGTCTGAGTGTAACTTGAGATAGGAAAGAGATTGTGTAGCGATAGCCATTTTGGATGTTCATCCTGTTTGGTTATCGCGAAAATCTCATCTAGAGCGTGATTCTTTCAGGAATGCCCTACATCTAGCGGTTCACCTGTTGTTGTGGGCAACGTTCTGAAATGAATCTTAACTCTAGAGGCCGTAGAACTTTGAGAATATAGACCCACCCAGTGAAAGTGTTCACAAGGTAGAACGACCATAGGACCATAGAATTAACCTCCAGAATTTACCTCACATAGGACACAAAGAGAGCGTGCATTTTCCTTAACTCCTTTCTTTGTACATAATTTCCTATCTTTGTTCTTTGTGCATAATTTCTGTTCATTTCCTAAATTGTTTACTATTCCTTCTTTCATTTAAATCAAATTCTTCTTTCTATTATGGCAAGTTTGTTAGAAGGTTGAATTGAAATCTTATTGTGAGTATCTTTGTAAAATGGAAACGAATATGAGACCAAACAGTCAAGAAGGTGAAAAGTTGAAAAGAACTTTGCGTCTTAAAGCCAGGACATCTGACACAAAAAGCCTGAGATCTTTGGGTCAACTGCTGAGGTTACCACAACGCCTGTCTCTCACTAGAAAATATGGAAAGATCTTGAATCTCTTAGAAGTGGAAGAGCAAGAAGAAGCAATTACAGCACTGGCACAGTACTATGATCCTCCGCTCCGATGTTTCACTTTTCAAGACTTCCAGTTAGCACCGACCATTGAAGAATTTGAGAAGATCCTGGGGTTACCACTAGAAAGAGAAAAACCTTATCACTACCAAGGCCATTATCCTTCTTTACAAACCCTATCAACCGTCCTAAGGGTAGGCGTAAAGAATCTGCATGAAGCACAGAAGTGTAGAAATGGGACTTACGGATTCTCAAGGGATTATCTCGAAGAGCATATGCGCGGGTTAGCTCACGTTCAAGATTGGGATACATTCATAGATGTCTTGGCCCTCACCATCTACGGCCTTTGTCTTGTTTAGAACATTGAAGGCCTTGTAGACTTTGCGGCTATTGACGTATTCCTTGCTCGCAAGTTCCATAGCCATAATCCTATTCCAGCCCTCCTGGCAGATGTTTATTGTACTCTGAACTTTTGCCATGAGAGAAATGGTAAGAGAATTTTGTGCTGTTTACCAATGCTATATGTGTGGGCTACTTCGCACGTATTCCAAAGGAATTACAAGGCGCCTTGTCCGATTGAAGACCTATGAATGCATAACATCAAGAAGAAGAATGGACAAGAGTGGGCTCAAGACCTGGCCAAATTGGATGAAAGGATGATACGATGGTATCCTTGGAGGGAGGATGGTCAAACTCTAATTTATCAGTGCGGAAGCTTTCCAAATGTACCTCTCATGGGTACCCGAGGATGCATAAACTACAATCCTGTCTTGGTATTACGCTTGATTAGGTATCCCATGATGGGACCTCCTTACAAGCTGCAGTTACTCCATTCGTCTCATATTATCAAGACTCCAAAGACATTGACCTATTCCAGAAGATCCGGTCCGTTTGGAACAAGGTTGTCAAGAAGGGAAAGGAACTGGGAGTTAGAAGTTGTGCTGTGAAAGAAAGTTATCATCAATGGGTGAAAAATAGGGCTCAAAAGATCAAACTGCCCTTCAAAGTCATAACTATTACTCCTCTGGACAATGTATCAACCTGGGGTTTCCATGAAAATGAAGAAATCAAGAAAGTGAAGGAGAAACTAGACAAGGTTGAACAAGAAAAGGTGCAAATAGAAGGTGAGTTAAAAAGTGTTCGCCATAACTACACGACGTTAAAACGAGAAAGCACCGAAAAGGATCAAGCTCTAGAAGGAACAAGCAAGAAGCTGAAGATGGGGCATGAACACATGATGAAGACTAAGGAATGCCTCAAAGTAGCCAACAAAGAGCTAGGACTCCGGAGACAGGAGCGTGATAAAGCATTAGCCGAAAATCAACAGCTGAAAGATCTACTTCGAAAGGCCAAAATTGCTGAAGAAACTGCGCTAAGAGGTGAAGAACAAATGAAACAACAAATGGAAGAATTGAACAATGAATACCAAAGGAAGATTGAAGAGCTAAGTCAACACATGAATGATGAGATCATGGAATATCAAGTTGCCTTTGGAAGAAGAAAAGGAAAGAGTTGCAAGTTTGGATTCTGAAATACAACATCAGAACCACATTATTCATGAGCTGAAGGCTCGCTTCTCAAACTTGGCAGGATTAGCTAATGCGGCCATCGAAGATGTTCCAAGATACTTAGGATTGGCCGAGCAAGGAATAACCCCTTTCAAGACCCCAATCGAGATTTGTAATTTTGTTGACTACTGTAAAGACTTGATTGGGAGAATGAAACAAATAATTCTTTGAGAGATCTTTGAGAATGGCAGTTATGGCTTTATGATGTATTGTCTTTTGTTGTTTTGGGAATGAATGTAAAAAAGGATGATGGGTACAATACCCCTTTATGAATGAAAAATCTCTGTTTCTCTGTATTGTGTTGGTCTCATAGCAATGTCCATGACTTAGTACTTTTGAGCGAGGCGTTACGAGGCAGTTATCATCAAAGATACTCATATCAAGATTCGGTTCAACTGATGATTTCTAACAAATAGCTATGTTTTTATTTTTGTCTTTGACTTTTCACTAAAGTTTTGTTTTTATTAGGTAAAACTTCGTCACAATTGGGCGCCCAAGGAAAACCAATACCGATCAAACTCAAATTCACAATACCAGAGCCCGGACCAAAATGGCTGGAGGGAATGGTGACGCAGAAAGGGGTATCCCAATCACAACTACTTCTGAAGGAGGAAGAAATCTGAGCAATGAAGTTGACGCGGTGAGAGGAAAACTGAATGAACTGTCAAATAACCAAGGAAGATTGGAGGATATGATGCGGGCCATACAAGAATCACTTAACCTATTGGGAGCTCATTCAGCGAATGTGCAACCAAAGACCACGACACTGGGTATGCAGTGGTGCAGAGTGCGACTCTAAACGTCCTTTGTAGGGATGAATGATATGGGTGAAATCCCGAATAACCTCCATGGGCAACCACCGCCCACGATACCATTGGTAATCCCTATTGGAGAAGGTTATCGTTCCTTGGAAAATGTGCAAACTCATGAACATGGGCATGTTACCCCTGTCTGGGAGCAACCTCGTGTGGTCTTCCAGAGGCAACCATCCTCCTCAGAAAATAGTCGTGCAGAGGCAGAAAAAGGAAAGTTCAAAGAGGAATGGATGGAGAAGATTCAAGAGCAAATTCGGGCTATTCAAGGACCTAGCCCCTATGGGTATGTGGAGGTTGAACAACTCTGTCCTTCTACTGATGTAGTAATCCCTAGGGACTTTAAGGTTCCTGACTTCTCAAAGTATGATGGGACGGGTAATCCTCTTTTTCACTTGAAGAGTTATTGTACTAAGATGGCGATATGGTCAAAGGATGAAAAATTTCTCATCAACTTCTTCCATGAAAGCCTGATTGGACCTGCTCTGGAGTGGTACATTCAATTAGACCACTCAAAGATTTCTAGCTGGAGAGAATTGGCAGATCTGTTCATGAGCCAATACAAGTTCAATCTTGAAGTGGCACCTACACGAGAGCAATTAAGCTCTATGCAGAAGAAGAAGGATGAATCATTCAAGCAATATGCTCAAAGGTGGAGAGCCTTGGCTGCTCAGGTTCAACCGCCACTCATCCCGACTGAAATGTGTTCTTACTTCTTGGGAACCTTGGGATCCCCTTATATCGGGCAATGGCGAGGCGACATACAAAGACTTCTCTGAGTTGATAACTGCTGGAGAAAGAATTGAAAGCTTAGCAAAAGCCGGCAAGCTTCCCATGAGCAGTGAAGACACTAGGAAAAGTTTCCCACCCAGAAAGAAGGAGACAAATGTGAATTATGTGCATGGTCAGCAATCCTTCGTCCCACGATACACATTAACCCGACCACGATCATACCAAACCCCTATCCCTCATTACCCACCATACCAAACCATACCAACCGCGAACACTGTTCCATATTCCCAACCCCAAGTTAACAACCTCCACATAAGACCATACCAACCAATCCGCCCAACATACACTCCAGCAACTCGACCAAATTTCCAAAACCAAAACCGTAATCGATTCCCCAACTTCCCACCATTCCCAAAGCTATCTATTTCGAATACTGACTTGTTTCAAAAGTTAGTCGATGCTCATCTGATCTCGGCATATCCTGTACACCCGTTGGAACCACCATACCCAGCCTGGTACAACCCGAACCTGACCTGTAAATACCATATGGACATAGCAGGCCACTCCATTGAGGATTGCGAAGGTTTCAAGACAGCAGTAAGAAGATTAATTGCTTGTGGGAGACTAGACCTTCAAGAAGACTGCAAGCCGGATATTGTTAATAACCCGATCCCAAAACACGAAGGAGGAAGTCGTGTGAATGCCTTGGAGGTGGAAGAACCTCTGATTAAGAAAGTTTTGAGTCTCCGAACTCCTATGGAGAAAGTATTTGGTGGATTGAAGGAGGCTGGTTATGACATCACAACACCTGCATCTATGGTAAAGGAGGGAGAGAAATATGATCTGAAATCAAGTTGTGCATATCATTGTGGAGGTCTTGGACACGATATCGAACATTGTTGGGATTTTAAAGCTCGAGTACAAGAATTACTCGACCTAGGTGTGATTCAAGCAAAAGAGAGGTCGAATCTTCCAGAAGAGGTGAATGTGATCGATCGCTTCGTACTCCGCGTCCCTCCACTGAATCGAGCTCCGAAACCAGAGAAAGTGGTGATCACCGTGAAGAAACCAACACCATTCAGTTATGAGAATACACATCTTTGTCCCTTGGAATTATGAAACTAATATGAAGACAAATGGAGACATAGGGGAAACTTCGAAAGCCCAAATGATAGCAGAGGTAAAAGGGATAACAAGAAGTGGAAGAATTTACGGACCCGGAGAGTTGGAAAAGGGAAAGTTTGTCGAGGAAGAGAATGTGGGAAGGGGTTTTGGTGCAGATAGAAAAGAAAGAGAAGAAAATGAAGAAGAGGAGTTCCTGAAGATCATGAAACAAAGTGAGTACGACATACTGGAGCAATTGAAAAAGACTCCTGCTAGAATCTCCCTGTTGTCACTGATTTTGTCATCTGAATCTCATCAAAAGGCAGTGCTAAAGGTCTTGAAGGATGCTTATGTGAAACCGGATGTCTCACTGGAGAATATGGTGAACATGGTGGATCCGGTAAAGCGTGTTAATATGATCACTTTCTCAAATGAAGAGATTGTATCACAGGCCAACCCACGAGCACTATATATAACCCTCAAATGCAAAGGCTATATAGTGCCTAAGGTTCTCATTGACGGAGGGTCAGGATTAAATGTCTTGCCAGCATCAACTTTGAGCTACTTGTCAATGGGCAAAGACGACATCTCACCACAAATGATGATCGTAAGAGCTTTTGATGGAGCGAAGAAAAACATCCTAGGGGAAATAATGCTACCATTGGAAATCGGCCCGAGCCAATTTGAGGTCTTATTCCAAGTGATGGAGATTGAGTCTGATTACAATATGCTGCTGGGAAGACCATGGATTAACAATGTTGGTGCTGTTCCTTCAACCTTGCATCAAAAGGTCAAATACATTGAAAATGATTCAGTCATTACAATCCATGGAGAGAAGGAAATCATTGTATCTAAACCTGTCTCACTTCCATATGTTGAAAATGTTGAGCTAGTAGAAAGCAGTTTATGGCACAGTATGGAGGTAGTAGGACTGAAGCAAGAACAGAATGAGTTCCCAAGGCAAGACGTCAATCAGGTAGTGGCTCAAATCATGACCAAAAGTGGTTATCTGCACGGCAAAGGACTGGGATTACGGTTGCAAGGTATCAAGACACCTCTACCTATCTCAGGGAAGCCTAACCGATTTGGTTTAGGATATGAGGCGTCATTGGAGGAGCAGATCAAGACCATGGCTCTTGAGCAAAAGAAACCAAAAGAGAAGATGAAGCAGATCCCTCATCTGAAAGAGACCTTTCCTTATCCGACTGAAGTGATTATGGTTGAAGAAGGATGTGTCCCTAGCTGTTGTCCAACCATCAATATGGTGGATGTTGAGAAGCCTGAAGAACGCAACAATGCTTATGCTGTCAACCACGATATGATGCTGATGAATTGGGAAGCCGAACCAGTGATTGATGTTATTACTTCAAAGTAATCATGTGGGATTGTATTAATTGTATTTGCTTTTATGTATGCTACTTTGAGACATCATTTGAATAAACTTGCATGTTCATCCAGCAATTTTTCTCTTTTCCATCTGCTATTCTTTTCTTTATCATTATCTCCTCGAACCATTAATTTGTGCCCTTTTATTCGTGTTTTACCCATTATTTGTCTTGGCATTCCAACCCCCATAAATGCTTTCCAGGGACCTAAATGCTATGAATATTTTGCCACGGGAAAGGGATTTTGAAGGTCAATCAATTGATTCTCTTACTGCACTTGATTGCGATAGCTATGAATCTGAAGAAGATAAAGAAACTGTTGAGAGATTTTCAGGGTTACTAGACCACATGGATAAAGGATTTGACTTAGACAATGAGGTGATCGAAGTAATTAACATGGGCACCGAAGAAGAGAGGAAAGAGCTGAAAATAGTGGAGAATCCTGAGCGAACAGAAATGATCGCCTTGTTCGAAGAATATCTGGATATTTTTGCATGGTCTTATCATGATATGCCAGGATTGGATCCGGAGATTGCTTCACACAAGATCCCTTTGTACTCAGAAGCTGAGCCGAAAAAGCAAAAGTTGAGGAGAATGCGGCCCGACATGTCGCTAAAGATAAAAGAAGAGGTGACTAAACAGCTAGAGGCCGGGTTTCTAGAGGTGTCAAGACACACAGATTGGGTGGCCAACATCGTGCCTGTGCCTAAAAAGGATGGGAAGGTTAGGATGTGTGTTGATTATCGGGATCTGAATAAAGCTAGCCCGAAAGATGATTTTCCACTCCCTCACATTGATGTCCTTGTTGATAATACGGCCAGGAATCACCGATTTTCATTCATGGATGGATACTCCGGGTATAATCAGATTCTCATGGATGTTCATGACAAAGGAAAAACTACGTTCATAACTTCGTGGGGAACATTTTGCTACACGGTCATGCCGTTCGGGTTGAAGAATGCCGGTGCCACTTACCAACGTGCTATGGTTGCACTGTTCCATGACATGATGTACAAAGAAATTGAAGTATATGTAGATGACATGGTCGCTAAGTCCAAAGAGGGAGAAAGCCATGTAGTAGTCTTGCGAAAGCTGTTTGAAAGGCTCAGAAAATACAAGTTACGACTGAACCCGAATAAATGCATCTTTGGAGCTTCCACGGGGAAATTACTTGGGTTCATTGTCAGCAGAGAAGGGATAAAGGTGGATCCGGATAAGGTGAAGGCTATACAAGAAATGCCAGCCCCCCGAACTGAAAAGGAAGTAAGAAGTTTTCTTGGGAGGCTCAACTACATTGCTAGATTCATTGCAAATTTGACTAGTACTTGTGAACCTATATTCAAATTGCTGCGGAAACATCAACCTGGAGAATGGAATGAGGAATGCCAAGAGGCCTTCGATAAAATAAAGACTTATCTAATGAAACCTCCAGTTCTGATTCCTCCTACGCCAGGCCGTCCTTTATCAGATCTTACAGTGTTACCTACTTCACTCGGGGCAATGTTGGGGCAATATGATGAATCCGGAAAGAAAGAGCAGGCCATTTATTACCTGAGCAAGAAGTTTAATGAATGCGAATCTCGCTATTTGGCAATTAAAAGGACTTGTTGTGCATTAGTATGGGCTTCTAAGAGGTTGAGGCAGTACATGTTATACTACACAACTTGGCTGATTTCTCGAATGGATCCGTTAAAGTATATATTTGATAGTCCTCATGTGTCACTGAGAATGTCAAAATGGCAAGTGATGCTGTCTGAATTTGATATCAAATATGTCACTCAAAAGTCCATCAAAGGAAGTGCAATCGCGGATCATCTAGCTGAAATTCCTCTGGAGGGTGTACAACCCACTACGCTTGAATTCCCTGATGATGAAGTGTTGGCACTAGAAAGAGAAGATGAGGAAGAGGAGAATGTGTGGAAGATGTATTTTGATGGAGCAGCCAATATGAATGGATGTGGAATAGGAGCTGTAGTAGTCTCACCAGCTAGGAAGCAGTATCCAGTTTCTATCAAATTAGACTTTGAATGTACCAACAACATGGCAGAATATGAAGCATGTGCAAATGGTTTGCAAGTTGCGATTGACTTGGGAATCAAAGAACTAAAGGTCTTTGGAGACTCTGCGCTCATAATCTATCAAGTTAATGGAGAATGGCGCACAAAGGATCCGAAATTGGTACCTTATCAGAAGCATTTGTCTCAGTTAATTGAGCGCTTTGATGACATATCATTCTCTCATTTAACTCGGGACAAGAACCGGCTTATGGATGCTTTAGCGACTTTGGCCGTGATGACTAACTTGAAGGTCCATGCTAATGTCCAACCCATCCATGTAGAAGTGCAAAGTGAACCAATTTATTGTGGCAATGTGGAGATTGAGCCAGATGGCCAACCATGATATCATGATATCAAACAGTACATTCAAAGAGGAGAATACCCAGCAGGTGCAAATGAGGTGGATAAGAAGACAATTCGAAGACTAGCCATGGCTTTCTTCCTGAATGGTGAAGTTCTCTACAAGAGGAACTATGACACGACTCTCCTCAGATGTGTAGATGCTCATGAAGCTCGAATAATCATGATTGAAGTTCATGAAGGGATCTGTGGAACTCATGCCAATGGACATATGATGGCTCGCAAAATCTTAAGAACCGGTTATTACTGGTCCACTATGGAGAATGACTGTATCAGTTATGTTCGGAAGTGCGACAAATGCCAAATATATGCAGATCGAGTCAATGCTCCCCCAGTTCAGTTGCACAACATGGTGTCTCCTTGGCCTTTCTCGATGTGGGGCATGGATGTTATCGGTCCGATTAACCCTAAAGCATCTAATGGTCATCGTTTCATCTTGGTGGCGATAGATTATTTCACTAAATGGGTGGAAGCTGTTTCATATGCTAATATCACACACAAGGTGTTTCTCGATTCATCAAAAAGGACATCATCTGCAGATATGGAATTCCGTAAAGGATCATTACAGCATAATGCTCCTAACGTCAATGGTGCCCAAGTTGAGTAGTTCTTTGAGACTTTCAAGATCAAGCATCACAACTCATCTCCTTATAGACCTCAAATGAATGGTGCGGTTGAAGCTGCAAATAAAAATATCAAGAAAATCATCGCCAAAATGGTTGTGAACTACAGAGATTGGCATGAAATGCTGCCGTATGCTCTGCATGCGTATCGTACCAACATACGATCATGCACAGGGGCAACTCCTTTTTCATTGGTATATGGAATGGAAGCCGTATCTCCTATAGAGGTTGAAATCCCTTCGCTCAGAGTTTTAATGGAGGCCGAAATGAAGAATCTGAATGGGTGAAAGCTCGATATGAGCAATTGAACATGATCGAAGAGAAGAGACTTACAGCCATTTGCCACGGCCAGTTGTATCAAAGCAGAATGGCTAAGGCTTTTAATAAGAAAGTCCGCCCTAGAGATTTTCAGTCAGGAGATTTGGTTCTGAAGAAAATTCTTCCTAATCAAGAGGACACGCGGGGAAAGTGGGCTCCAAGTTATGAAGGTCCTTACATTGTTAAGCATGCATTCTCAGGAGGAGCGTTGATTTTGCAAAACATGGAGGGACGAGAACTGCCTAAACCAATCAACAGTGATGCAGTTAAAAGATTTTATGCCTGAAGAGATGCTTAAAAAGCCCGTTAGGTCGAAAATTCGAAAGAGCGACCTAAGCAAAAGTTAGGGCAAAGCAGAAAGAAAAAGCCCGTTAGGTCGAAGATTCGAAAGAGCGACCTAAGCAAAAGTTAGGGCAAAACAAAGGGAAAAGCCTGTTAGGTTGAAAACTCGAAAGAGCGACCTAAGCAAAAGTTAGGGCAAAACAAAGGGAAAAGCCTGTTAGGTTGAAAACTCGAAAAAGCGACCTAAGCAAAAATTAGGGCAAAACAGCAAAACAAAAGAGCTCGCAAGGTTGAAAACTCAAAAGAGCGGCCTAGGCAAAAGTTAGAGCATAAAAGATAAGCATCTTCGCTGGCAACTGAAACTGGGGCAAATTTTTGATAGTCCAAATAATCCAATGAGATAAGGGTTGAAACTGGGGCAATTTTAAAAGGAGTTTGAAGACATGTCATCAGATATCATGGCTACGGCTTTCAACTTGCTTTAAGAAGTCAATTGATTGAGCTACCAAGAACCTAAACTGGGGCAAAAATTTTGTGTCTCCCAAAATTTTATCTTTCGCATTTCTGTTATTCAAAGCATTTTGTCATCTAATACACCAAACAATGAAATGCCCATTCAGTTGATCCCTCTACCTTCCCATTAAATGCATGTTTATTCATAATGTCTCAAGTAGGATAAATTTAAGCTTCAATTACGCAATCTACAATGTTTACAGCAATACATCAATGATTAGCATTAATTCAGAAATTTCAGCTAAGCTTGACAGAAAAGTAATCATCCTTCTGAAAAAGGAAATGGGAGAAGAATAAAATGAGCAAGGTCACAGAAGAAAGGAAAGCCTTTATTGTGCCAAAAGGTCCAATGCTAAGGTTATGAGTTTGATCGGTTAAAGTTTTCCTCAAGGTTTGCTCGATTGGGTTACTGTTAGTTTTAATATTGTGTAAACTGAAGATGGATAATTCAAGGCTTTGTGCATATGATTTGAAAAAAAGAGACTGTTTCTTTTTCAAATTCACATTTTCAGCTGGCTTTAGTTGCCAATTTACCTTTTCAAGTAGGCCTCAGTTGCTAATTTACATTTTCAGTAGGCCTCAGATGCCAATTTATGTTTTCAGTCGGCCTCAGATGCCAATTTACATTTTCAGTCGGCCTCAGATGCCAATTTTGCATTTCAAGTCGGCCTCAGTTGCCAATTTTACATTTTCAGTCGGCCTCAGCTACCATTTTTACATTTCAGTCGGCCTCAGTTGCCGTTTTACGTTTTTAGTCGGCCTCAGATGCCAATTTATGTTTTCATCGGCCTCGGATGCCAATTTACATTTTGATCGGCCTCGGATGCCAATTTTGCATTTGATCGGCCTCAGTTGCCGTTTTACGTTTTTAGTCGGCCTCAGCTGCCATTTTTACATTTCAGTCGGCCTCAGTTGCCGTTTTACATTTTTAGTCGGCCTCAGATGCCAATTTATGTTTTCAGTCGGCCTCAGATGCCAATTTACATTTTCAGTCGGCCTCAGATGCCAATTTTGCATTTCAAGTCGGCCTCAGTTGCCAATTTTACATTTTCAGTCGGCCTCAGCTGCCATTTTTACATTTCAGTCGGCCTCAGTTGCCGTTTTACGTTTTCAGTCGGCCTCAGATGCCAATTTACGTTTTCAGCTGGCCTCAGTTGCCAATTTTACATTTTCAGTCGGCCTCAGATGCCAATTTACATTTCTGTCGGCCTCAGATGCCAATTTACATTTCTGTCGGCCTCAGCTGCCAGTTTACGTTTTCAATCAGCCTCAGTTGCCAATTTAATTTCCAATTAACCTTAGATTGCCATTTTATATTTCCAGTCAACCCCTTGTTGGTTTTTAAGTTCCGGTCAGCACCGTCTCTTTAGATTATTGCTGACTTGTGCATTTGTATTTGACTTTCTCATATGTGTATGTTATTTTGTCATTTAGATTTAGATTGTTTATATTTCAAGCATTTGTCGAACAAAATCAATGTTCATGTCTTTATTCATTCCTCATGAAGAAAATATAAAACTTAAGTTTTTAATATTCTTTCATAAGAAATGAATAAAGAGGGGCAACTGTGAACACCCGATTTTTGTTCAATCTTTTTAACAATAAAACCCAACAGTTTACACTTAATTTACCTTTATTATAGTTTCATTGAATATTTCTTTTGAAAAATAAAAAAGATTTGCTATTTTGTTTTGTATTTGTATAATAAAAAAATAAAATAAAATAAAAAATAAAAAGGGTGAAAGGAGACAGAGGACCTTCACGGGTTCCTCTTCCTTGTGGGTTTGGTCTCCAAGGCTCACAGGAGAGCCTGGGGAGATGAAAAAACAGAAAAAATAAAAAAGGATGCAATGATAGTGTTTTTGACTTTTTAGATCTCTTTCGGTGAAGGTGAGATATATTAACACAGGATATGGATATAGAGGAGGAGCAATACAAATTTTTTTAAGGAAGCAATCTGCAAAAAACAGAGTTTCAAACATAGAAGCAGATACCACACAACCCAGTGCAACAAGGTAACATAACATCATCATTTGTTTAAAAAAAAAAAAAAACTTGAAAAAGAAAAGCAACACAAAGGGAGGCCGCGGCTCCTCCCTCCACCGCCGCGGCCTCCCCTTCTTCCTCTATCTTGCATAATCCTCCCCTTCCTGCAACTCATCAACCTCAACATAGCCACCCTCTCCAGCACCATTGTCTCGGATCATCACCAACCACCGCCACCATCACATCATCAACTCCTGAAGCCTCCATGAACCCGCGGCCATTCTTCCATCTCCAGCACCATCAGGGACCTTCATCATCTTCAACCTTCCACCTTCAACCTCTCTCTCCAGCATCATCATGTTTCTGACTCCTCCGTGGCCCCCCGCCACTGGTCCCTTCATCTTCAGCCCCCATCAACATCACCTTCAAACCGCCATGTTCCCGCTCTCCCTTCGCGCGGCCTCCCTCCTCCTCTTCTTCTTCAGATCGGCCTCCTCTCGTCCTTCTTCTATCGCGTTTCCCTTACATAGCCACCATGCCACACCCACCATCGAACCTCCATCTCCTTAGCCGCGCTACAGCCACGCCTTTTATCCCCTCAACCGTGAAACATCAGCCCCGCTTCGAGCCACCCCTCCACCCTTCTCGGCCTCTTCGCAGATCTCCATCACCATCCACACATGGCTAACCACCTCCTTGGCCACCGACAAAGACTCTGCATCAAGCGTAAGCTCGGATCTGCTTTCTAACAACCACCGCGAGCTCCATCCACCTCCCACCACACGGCCAAACAACCATCGCTGCCACCGCCATGACACTCCCCTCCTCTCCATGGCCGCGTGACCACCTTCCCCGGCCGCGTGACTTCCGTCCCCAGCTGCGCAACCTCCCTCCTCTGTCCGCGAAGACCGCCGCCACTCTTTCCCCTCACTCACGACCTTCTAGCCACCCCTCCACTCTTTTGTTCATTTTTTGCGAATGCGTGTACTTGAGAAGAAGAGAGAGGAAAATGTGTGTGTGAGTTGTGCCTGTGAGTGAGAGATCGAGAAAGAGAGGGTTGGATCTGTGTGTGTGTGTGTGTGTGTGTTTGTGTGTGCTGGATGAGAGAGAGAGAGTTTCCCTTTCCTTTGTTTTTTTGTATGGTGTATACGTACGTGAATGAGTGAGAGAGTGATTTCCTTTTTTTATTTTTATTATTTTATTTGTTTTATTTTATTTTAGTATATGGGTAGTGTGTATAGGTATGGGATAAACAAGTGTATGTGGGTATGGGTGAATTAGGAATATTAAGGGTTTTATTTTATATTTATTTATATATATTTAAGGTTGATATTATCATAGATTTGCTTGGTTTGAGATTTGATTGTCTAATTAGTGTTTTTTTTTTTCTTTGGGTTTGATTTAGTTTAGGCCAGAATAAAAGTTTTTTTTTATTTTGAATTTGTAATAAATATTTCGATATTTGATAAAAAATAAAAATTTGTAACATATTTTCCTTTTTTATTTGAATGAAATTAGGTAAATTAATTGCAAAAAGGAAAGAAACAAAAATAAGTGGTTCAATTTAATTTAATTTAATTTCATTTTATTATTCTGGGTGAATTTAATGTTAACGTTCCTGTTAATTGGAAAAGAATGAAAAATAAAATTAGGATCTTTCTTTAGTTAAATTATTTTAAGTGTTTTACTTAAATTAATAATGTCTATATTTATAGTTTAATTATTTTAGGGTTATAGATTTTGCTTAATTTCTATTACGTAACTTTTTTAGTTTAATTATTTTATGTGTTTATGCATTTTATTTAGGTTAATTATATAATAGTATTCATAAATGTTTGGTGTGTCTTGCTTCAATTAAGAGTGTTTGTGTTTTATTTTTTAGTTTAATTATTTTTCGTGTTTATGTGTTTTGAATAAAATTAATTGTGTAATTTTATTTTATTCGACTTAACTGTTTTATGTATTTATGCATTATGTTTAATTAATTTATGTTTTTTTTTTTGGATAATTTGATTTTTAGTTTAATGATCCTGTGTTTACGTTTTTTAGTCTAATTGCTTTATATTTCATATGTTTTATTTAGATTAATTGTTTTTGTGTTTATAGATAAGTTTTACTTTTTAGTTCAATATAATATATACTTTTTGCTCAAAAATTTACTTAGTTTTTTTTAATAAATTGAACTAACTGAGCCGCGACGGCTTGTTAATCATATGTCCTGGAATATTTTAGTTGTGACAACTTGATATTCAAGGCCTCTTTTCAAAAATAGAGTTAATTTGACTTGACGGTTTGTTAACTTTATGTTTTAGAATATTTTAGCTATAACAGCTTAATATTCTAAAATTATCTTAAAAATTAACTTTTCATCATGTAGTTTATTTGTAAATAATTGTCCTAATATGTTTCTATGTTAGTCATGTATTCCGTTTCATTTATAAATTTCTTTTTTCTTAAATTTTATTTCAAAATACTTTATTTAGCTCTTGTTATTATAGATAAAGAGTTAATTTATCTCATGAACATTAGCTCGATATTTCGGTCATTTGAGTTGTGATACCAATGACTCGAAAATTCTCTCAAAAATATTTGTTTTTCTTTTATGTTCTTTATAAAAAAATAAAAAATCAATTTTCTCCTTTTCTCTTATTTGTAAATATTTGTAATTTATATGCTTATTTTCGATTTAAACTTGCTCATTTGTTTTAATTGTCTCGAAATAGAAAATGAATGTTTGAAAAAGGTTATTTATTTAATTTGCACAGTTAATTAAAGGTACCGTCTAAGGACGGGTGTACTAGGGTGCGTGGGATTAAATTCCTGCCCTTTCCTATACATAACCGACTCCCGAACTCAAACTGGTTTCAAAGACTATTCTCTAAAAAATGGGTTTTTCCAACGTTTTCCCAATTTTAAATAAACTTGGTGGCGACTCCAATATTTTCAACATAAAAAATTCTTTTTCGCCGTCCCCGTCGCGATCCCGGTTGCGACACTTGGGAAGGAGGAGAAGCCTTGTAGCACCCAACCGTAGAGTACATGAGAAAAAGAAAAAATATTATTTATATTTCATTCATTATTAAATTGAATATGAATCTCGTTTAAATGAAGTTTACATTTCATCCAATTATAAATAAGATATAATTTAGTATGATATCTCATATATGATAAGTACAAATAATATAACTTTAAAAGAAAATTATTGGGAAATAACTAAATAAAATGAAAAATCCAAGAGTCGTCATAATTGTTGACACAGTTTGCGAAGAGCCTTAATTAAGGACTTGTCATGCTTAACTAAGATCGATGCTGATAAATATCGAGCTGGATGTTTGGGTTTTCAGTCGTAGTTGCATCGGAGAGGGCAAAAATTCTAGTAAGAGCAAAAATTTATAAATCAATATTTAATATGTGTTTTCTTTTTTGTAGTAAAATATGTTTCCTAGTTTAATTGAATAGTTTAATTAGATATAGATTGATTATAATTTAATAAAAATTAAATTTTTATTTAACTATGGTCAAGTTTGATGATATTTTTTTATCTTGAAAATCACCCTTTTACTCTAAAAAAATAATTTATCATATATTTGAATAATATTTTTAAAAAATAATAAGAACCTAAAAAAAATCAATTTTAGATTTCTCATATAAGCTAAAAAAATAATTTTGAAAAAATAAATCAATTTTTAATTTATTTGATTATATATAAAATATAAATTTCATAATATTATTTTTCAAAATCTAAAATAAATCCACCATATATTTCTTCAGAATTTAACTTTTATGCCTTCAATTATCTTATAAGAATATTTTGTTTGTGTCGTCTGTATCCAAAGCAATGTAAAAACTTTTGATTATTATGAAAAATAATTTTACAACTACATTCAAGGATAAAAAGAAATTGCGCTTCTAGTTTTGCTTTTGCTCTTGAAGAATAACAAAATTAAACTTCTTTAAAAAAACTTAACCAAACTAGCCGCTAATCTCTGTTAATGGATAACAATGTTCTTTTTGATATACAAGACTTGTTTGGATAATTACTTATTTAGGTATTTATATAAAAGTTAATTCTAAGAAGTAATTTATGAATTAGTTATTTTATATTTAAATATGTAAAAATAAAATATTTATTTTAAGTGTTTCAAAAGATACTTTCTGATAAATCAAGTATTTTAATTTCTCAAAAAACTCAAAAAGTAACGTTTTAGGAAATGATAAACAGTATAGGCACAGAGGACAAAAAGTTAAAATGTTACGTTTCACTCTCAAAAAATTAAAAAAAGAGTCACAAGGTATTCGAATATATACCCATAATAAGATTGATAATTCATTTTTGAAAAATATTATACAATTGGAAAAATAATGTCAAAATTTTATACGAAGGCCATTGAATTAAATGAAGAGATATGACTTATTTATTATCTAAGAGTTAATAAGAACTATGTCACATCATTCTAACAATTGAAAAATTTAAGTAAAATTTTAGCTATTTAGAATTTTTCTTAACTTTTTAAAAATTTTATCATTTTTAGTTAAATTATTTTTACTATATTAATACTGAAGATTTGCTTTTGATAAATTACAAGTATAAAATATTTTTACATTGATATCTAGTCATATATTACAAAATAAGCTAACATGGTTTATTTTTACACTAGCTACTACTATTTAAAAAGTCATTCTATTATTTAATAATTTACTTTTATAATTATTATTTCTATGTAATTAATTTTTTGTAATACAATTTGGCGGTTGGCATTTATAGTTTCTAGCATGAGTTGTTATTTGTACTAGGACACCCAAACCAACTCAGGCCATCATTAGATGAGATATAAATTTCATTTAATTAAAATCCATATCTTATTTAATAATGAATAAAATATAAGTCGACACGATATCCTATTTCTATAAGTATAAATAATATTTTTCCTCTAACATTAATGCCCCTGCAATGCATGCCTCAAGCTTTACGAAGTTCTCAACCATGTTAAAAATAATGTTATTATTTTAAGAGTTTATCTAGTTAAGAAATTAGAAACAGAAAGTTTTGTATTGGGAACATATGTTGTTATGTTTTCGATGTATAAGACTCATAAAAAACTTTTGAATCTTATTTTCTCTAATATTCTTAATTAGTGCTCTAAGAATACTAGTTAGCAAAACTCTTATTTTGATATCTAAAAGTGACTATCATATTAACGGTGTGTTTGTATTATATTTTGACAAAAGTGATCCTTAAATTTTATATTTGATTAAAAAAATTTAAAATAGATTTTTTTCAGATTCTTTTTTTTTTAAGTTATTCAAATATACCAAATATATTTTTAGTTAAAAAAAGTGATTTTGAGCTTGAAAAAAACTTAACAATGCACTTTGAAACACCTAATTTTTCATCATTGTATGGGATGGATTAAGGGGGTGAGTGGGGATTAGTATCACATCCAATAATAATAAAATTGATATTTTAATATAACACTCATTTTTGGGTATTGATATAATATTGTTCGAGATGAGGGTTTGGCTGAAAATGCAGTCTTTTTTTTTCCAAGCCATGAAATGTTTTTGCAAGGTAATTGGATTGTATTCAATAATAATAAACTAATATTAAAGTTTACTTAGTGTTATATATTTTATTTTCATTAAAAATTTATTTTATTATTAAATAGAGTAAAAACATTTAGTAATTCATTACATGGATTGCCAATAGGAAGATTGGTGACCGTAGAATGCAGTTGAAATGAAAAGCTTGTGCCATTTTATACGGTATTTCATTTGGTGTTTTTTTTTTACTTAAATAATTGCTCGAAAAACAATTTTAATCTTCAGTTATCCTTGTACAAGGTAAAAAAATTACTACGGAGGATCACAATCGTTGCTGAGGAAGAATACAAATTGCAATCCCAAAGAGGAGCCACAATAATGATTGGAAACTCCCAAAATCTAGAAAAAAAGTAAAGAGAGGAAGAGACAAAGTAGATAGAGAAAGTGTTTGATGACAAAAATAAAAGTAATGAGCCAAAAATGTCTACAATATTTAACCTATTTCTATTTATAATGTAGCAAAAATAATATAAAAATGGGTTCAACAGGGTTAAATTGTGTTGTATTGACACTGGCACGTAAGTGTTCGATTGTTGGGCAGTCAATTAAAAAAATCATATGACTGGTGCCCTCTTTGTCCACTGCCAAGGTAGTCATAGACTGCTAAGGTGGTTTTTGCTCCAAATTCTCCCGTGCCTTTCTCTGCCAACCACTGGGCAATCCTTGACTGCCGAGGCGGTCAATAGCATTCCTGAATCCCTTTTTCCACTCTAATAATGCAACAACCTGAAAATTTCTGTTATAAAACCACATTCACGCAAAGGGATTAAAAGCATAAATTACTTTTAAAATATAATTATTCACTAAAAATGTTGCTGAGTATTCTTCTATAAATGATTCAAAAAGGAAGAGAGATTATTATAGTAGTTCCGTGTTCCCGAAATCCACCTTATCCAGAGTGATAGGTAATATCTATCTTGCACTCTACTTCGTTACTGTGGTAACACATTTGCTAATAATCTTTTCTTATTACCTTGAAGAATTGTGTATGTCGTCTCCAAAAGACGATTTTGCAAAAGAAAAGGAAGCAACAAGTATACATCACATTGTGCTTTCTCAATAAAAATCGAAAAAGAGAAAAGGGTGATGAAAACTTTTGAAGACCAAGTTTGATTTTCTGCCATGGAATCTTGATGACACAGACCATCTTTTCTAATAAGGAGCTTGGTTCACTTTTCAACCCTTTGATTGGTTTATTCCTTGATTATAATTTACGGTTTGTTCTTCCCAAAGAGCATTCAACTTACTTTTTATGTGTTATCATTCACACCCTTTGTTTTGTGAGGAAGAAAGACAGAAAAATAAAAAACATAGATAGAGAAACACGGTGTCGCTACGCACACGGTGAAGGACAGCCTCAGCATCCGTCTTCCATGCGCTGCTTTCATAAGGACCGCCCGAACTTCGATGCCAGTTCACCTCGCAACGCCGCCCTAACTTCATGGCTTCCACCAGCGTCCACTCTAGTATGAGCAAAAAAACAGTGATGCACGACAATAATGCCAAGAAGAAGAAGGAGAAACGAAAGGCTAGGGCTGAAAGTTGAAACATTGGACATCTGACTCTAGCATAGAAATTCAAACTCTGAGATCATAACCTCACAAGAAATTTATCCCTTATATTGGAGGCTCCATATTTTCATTACAACCCTTCACAACTTATGTTTGCAATTTAATTTAGACTTACTGCACAGACAATCTAAGATTATATTGAGCTTGGATGCTTGAAGCTTGTTCCATATGATATGATAGAAGGTGATTCACTTCATGAAGAATAGAACTTGGAGTTCATACACTCGTTCCGAAATCTAAAACATCAATCAACCTCATAAACTCGACATTCAACTATGCATAGTCAGATATCTAGTTAGGCGCTATGTTACGAACTATGCCCAGCCCAATTTCAAATGGGTTGGACACTAGTTTTTAAGGCTCAAGTAGTTAAGGGAATCTCAAATAAGAGCACACGCCATGAAAATAGGAACTTAAATACTTCATTCACTCTTCTATATCTGTATAAATAACCATCTTCGCAAAAGATCAAGGGAGTAAGCATAAATTCTTTATTTTTTTTAAATCACTTGAGCACTCCCTGACCATTGGAGTCCTTAAAGATACACTCTACCCATTTGAAGCAAGGAAGATCATCGTGTTTCTGATATCCACCTTATCTAGAGTGATTACCAAGTAACATCTATCCTTAACTCTACTTCATCATAATTAGATTTAGCTCATACTAGTTTTACAATAGTGAAGTGTGTGTTTGGGAACACATAAAACAACTTTTTCTTTTAAAAAAAATTGTGTTGATAAAATTAGTTTTATTTGGATAATGAATGAAAACAAATTATTAAAAAAAATAATAGTTTTAAATTGAAAAACAACTTATAATGATGAATAACTTTTTAAAACTTTTGATTATAAGAAGAAGCTAATTATTTTTTAATCATAATATTTTTATAATGTTAACCAAATATTAAATCGTTATATAACATTTATTATTGAATAAAAATATTAACCATATTTTAATTTTTAAATTATTATATTTTTGTTTTCCATTTCATAATTTTATTTTTTTAGTTTAATTTCAATATACTAACGATATAAAATTAGTTTACATTATCATCTAATAAAAAGTTGATAATATGCCAAGTCATGGTGGTTACTAGATATATAGTTGTTATAGTAGGTAATTTACCTAGCATAATTTCATATTTTCTTGAATTTCTATTAGTTAACAGTCTAAGATTATTTTACGCTGTCATTATATAAAACTTAAACTCTTTATTTTAATTCACTATTATTATTGCTATTATATTTCTACATTTTGGGCTCAAGGCCCATGTTATGGAAATCAACTTATCTTTGATTTTGTTGTAAAATTAACATGTTGTTTTATCGTTATAACATTGACTTATCCAGCATGTATAATGGATGATAAAAATAGAAGGAAAAGAAAATTACAACACTGTATATATATTCAAGTCTCGGCCCAACCAAATAAGCTTCACCCAATCGTCCAAACTCGATTAGTGCATAGTTGACGTAATAGGGCAACGACTAAGGCAAGTGACTGTAGAAAATAGAACTCTATCATAAAGTCCCCGGCCCAACAAAGCTATTATCCAAAGGAAATGAAGTTTTTGGTGTAGGCAATATATGTGCGTTTGTTGACAAAAAAAGAAAACTATACATGTGTTTGTTTGAATGAATCTTTGGCATAAAATGATTATTTATATGTATTATATGTGAAATGCTGTATTACTTAATATATAATATATATCTTCTATGTATTAATATATAATTAAAGAAATAGAAATGAAATGCTATTTGAAGACATACATTGGTATCCAAATCACTTGTTCTCTCTCCTTGTTCTCTCTCCCCATCGGATGAGTATACATCCAAAGAAAGAAATTCTTGAAATAAGGTGAGTGCACCCCTCCTCCCTCCCCTAGACCCAAAAAACTGTGTTTAATAATAATAATAGGAGGAATAGAGGGATATTCATCATTCCCGAACAGTCCTTTTGTAGTGCAGTTCATCTAACCAGTATTTCCCCGCTTCAATTTACAGCTTGCATGGCATGACGTTAGCCAGCGGTGTCAATCTTTCTGTTCTGCCTGCTTTTTGTTTCATCTTGTAAGTGTTGGATCTAGCAGTGGCCACTGGATGGAGGATGAATACGCGGAGACTCTGAATCTCTAATCACATCAAAACAAAAGAGCCAAAAGCTGCAAGCATATGACACTAGAACATATTTTTACTTTACTCTGCCAGTCATGTGGTGCACCACGACACTTCCTTCACATTTCATCATCATGAGGTCGCTGGCACGGGTTGGATGTTCACAAAAAATCAAATCCAATCATGACATGTCTTGCTTTATATATAGGATGTACAAAATTGGCGGCAAATGTAAATGATGAGCTTCCCATGCATAATTTTGACATTTACAAGTAAAGTACTATATTGACTCACAGTGAGTTCTTTTAAAATATGATGTATATTTTATTTAATAATAAATAAAATATGAATTAATATAATATTTTATAAATTATAAATATAAATAACTTAATTTTATAATTTTATATCTAAAATTCATCATAAAAATCTCACTCAATTTTTTCCCTTCTACAAACAAACCCCTTGCATTAATATTCTCAACTACCACTGCTATGTTTGGATGCCATCACTTTTGCAGTTGCCATGCTAAAAAGTGGTTTGGGAAAAAGTGACGTCATTTGTTTTGAATTTTTCTTTTAGAAAAACTATCTTACTTTGGTGAAAGTGATTTTAATGAAAATAAAAAATATTAATTTTTTATCTCACATTAATTTTTCTAAAATCATTTTTTAATATCATTCTCAAATTTTTTTAATATTAATTATTTTAAAAGTAAATCTACTAAAACCTAAAACAAACAGACCCTACATGATTTGTCTTTCTCTAATATGCACCATATTATATAAATAACATATTTTACCGTGTGTTTAGAAAATCGGTAACACACTTTAATATTAATTTTTGAAGTGTAAAATCAATTTTGTCCATTTTTTATCTTGTGTGGTTTTTCTTTTCCTGTAGAGTATAATCTCAAAATTAAATTAATTTTGGATTCAAAATCAACTCTAGTAAAAGTGAAAATTTACTATTTTTAGGATTTTATGCTTTTAATCTTTGTTAAAATCATTTTTCAGATCAAATTGTCAAACATAAAATCATTTTAGCTCAATATCAATTCTAACAAAATCAATTTTAAGAAAATTAATTCTATCTAGAATCAGGGTGTGTTTGTATGGGATTTTGAAACCTCAAAATCACTTTATTCACAAAAAATTATTTTTTATATATTTGGATAATTTTTTTAAAAATAATCAAAATTTTTAAAATAATTAGTTTTCAGTTTTCTCGATACGTTGTATATAAAAATTGAAGTTTCATCATCACTTTTTTTAAAATCGAAAACAAACGCACCCTCAATTCTACAAATACAAAAGCAGACACACTCATTCTTATAACTGATTAAGAGTTTAGTGATTATAAAATACAAGGACATTTGGTAGACACAATATTTTAATATCTTCAAAAGTGTGATTATGAGAATGTAAGATTCTAGTATTGTGATACCTCAGGTACACGTGTCAGTGGACAAGTTCCGTGTAGCCTTAGGGTCCCTCGAGACCTACCCATGCTGTCGGGTTCTAGATTTCGCTAAGTCTGGATTCTACACCTCCTTGGAGGGCTATATGTTACAGTCACTTTCTTGGGATCAAAAGTCCCGGTAATTGTTCCCAATGGCAAAACAAGTTAAAGAGTGATTTTTAACGAATTTTATGAAGCCTCCAAACATTTCATTTTTAGCCCATAAGTTTAGAAAATCGTAAAGTTTATCGGATTTGAACTAAAACCCAAAATTTGGATTTTGATTGGTTGGGATTTTGATTTTTATGATATTTTATTTAAATCCAAAAGGGGGTATTTCCTTATTTACATTTATATTTTAAAGTTAATGGAGAGTAAAATAAATGAGGGCATTAACTTAAAATTAAAGTCCAGAACCGCTATAGCAGTCACAGTTAGTGGCAGTATGGTTTTGGGCATTTTGGGGACCACTATAGCGGTCATGGTGGCAGCAGCAACATGTTTTTGGCCCCTGGGGACCGCTATAGCGGTCGTAAGTGAATGGTTCGGGGAGGCAAGACCGCTATAGCGGTGTCAGCAGTATAGCAACAGTGCAAAACGCGGCGTTTCACGTAAATGAGCCCCCATCCCTTTTTAAACACCTCAAGCTCGGGATTTTGGGGATGGAAACCAAAACCCTTCATCTCCAAATGTTCTCCAACCCTTCCTCTCTCAATCTATCATCAATCATTCTCCTTCCATGATCAAATGTGAGTTTTGTTGTTGGTTTATGTTAGTTTCCTTTGTGTTCTTCCTTCCTCTTGTTATGGGTCATTGTTTTCTCCATTGTTGTCAAGTGGGGGTGGTCACCCAATGTTGTTAGAGCTAGACTAGAGTTGTTTAAAGATTAGCGGAGACTAATCTTGAGTCTATATTGCTCTATGGCAGTTGTTGATGCCATTCCATGCTTCGGAAGTCAAGTTGGTGGTACCCACATACTTCCGGCTCCAAACGGTGAGTGGGTTCAAACTGATGGCCTTACTTTAAGTATTATGAGTATGTTTATGCATGATATTTGTTATATATGAGAATTTAGGGATGAATGTATGACTATATAGACGATTTTGTAAGTATGGCAAGTCAGAGAAAGAGCATGATTTTCAAGAGCATGAATTATGTAATTTAGAAAACCATGGGACCTTGATTGATTATAAAATGCTATGAAAAAGGTTTTATACATATTTATGAAGAGATTTCTTGCAAGAGCATATGATGTAACAAGTTGACATTTTATCAAATATGTTTTAAGAGTTTATGATAACCTTATGATTCAATACTAGAGACTTTGAATTATGATTTCAGAGTAACAGTTAAAATATTTTGGCAAATATATCAAATAGAGATGCTATGTTATAACGTTAGAGAATTTACGATTTGAACCTTTCCATTTTAATCTATGTTATTAGAGTTATTAATTTATAAAGGAAGTTATCCTGAGAAAAGAGACTTTTAGAAAATCCAGTTTTGAGATATTCCAAAAGTATGGAATTCAGTATAATTCGCAGTGACTGCCAGATACATATTCTGTGAGCTTGAAATTGGAATGCCTGCAAGCGGGTGATCCCTTGGGCATTATTTCACAGTCAACATTATGCTAAAGTTAGATTGCTAGATTTATATGAGCCCAGAGCTTTTCGAGTTTCAAGAGTTTTCATATTTAAACGGTTTTATAAAGAGCTAGAGAATAAATATGATTGTGTCCAGAGACTTTATGAATTATCTCGATAATTTCAAGAAATAGAGTATTTATGTATGAAATAGTTCGATACACATATTGGAGTATATAACAGAAATTTAGAGAAAATAATATGTTTATTGAATTGGAGACTAGACGGTAGCTATAGAGAAACAGACAGTGAGTTAACGGCTGAACCCCGATCGTTAACTTTGGTACCAAGTTATCCCGAGAAGACAATCTCATAGAGCAGAGAATGAAACCTATTTAGGTGTCCGTATTAGATCCCTGATGGATTATAGAGCATAACATTTTCGGTTCTTGAAGAACCATAGAGTAGAGATTATTATTTCTCTAGTAGAGTACTGTTGTTTATGTTTTCAGAGAGTATTAACGATTTTTAGAGATTATTGATGTTGTAAGAGAATATTTGACTTAAGAGATATTATACATATGAGAAATGATTTTCTTCTTGAAGTAAGAATGTAGAGATGTTTTTCTATGAATTTATGAATATAGAGATATATTTTCTATTAGATTATATATAAGAATATCAAATGGTTTGTAACGGATTATGGTTTTAGAGATGTTTGTTTATGAATTCATGGCATGGAAAGTGTTTTCCCGAGAGTAGCTATGTTATGTAAATATTAGAAACGTTTTTTTCCAGTGCATGTATATATATATATATATATATGTATGTATGTATGGTTGTTGTTGTTCCATGTGGGTGATGAGTGGGGGCTCACTCACTGAGTCCATTAACTCACCCCTCTCCCTTCCTCCTCATAGTTGCAGGTGCAGACGTTGCTCAGCTTATAGTTTGGCAGACGTTGCCGTTCTCAATGGTGAGTCTTACTTTGAAGTAAGGCCTAGTTAGAGTCTTGTTAGAGTAGAGTGCTCCAGTAGATGTGCAGGCAGGATCCGACCTATGTATTATTTTTAAATTATGTATTTGGTTTCAGTATTTGAAAAGTTATGTTTCTGTTTTCAATTCATAAGTGAGGGTTTGAAATTTGTAGAATTTAATTAGAGTTTATGTAATAAACTAGAGATTTACTTATGATTCAGTTCACACGTTGAATGGATTTTCAGAGTATGATTAAGAGGTTTTCAAAGCTTCATATATTAAGTAATTCAGTTTTATAATTTCATATATACAGTTTGTACAGAGTTTTAGAGAAAGTTATGATTCAAAATGAAAAGTATATTATTTTATGAATATAGACAGACTCAGCGGTTATGAGGCTTACGTGGGAATGAGGATTTCCCATGTGCTGGTCACGGACTCAGGTCGGGTCGTGACAAGTATTTACTACACATTTTTTTGAAAAAATATTTTCAGATAAGCTAGATATTCTCAAAAATAAAAATTGACTAATTTTCATTCTCACTTATCATATTGGAATAGAATGTTTCTGTAAAAGTAAAAACATCAAATTATCCTAAGGCCTAAACCACCATAATTGTCATTGGGCTAGCGCTGCCATTATTACACCACCACCGTACCGCAATTGCCATTAGAGCACCGTTATCGTCGTCACTGGACCATTGTCAATGCCAGATCACTATCGCCAATATTGGGCCACCATTGACATCGGAGCATCATTGTTGACACCAAATCACTACAGTTAGTTACCATACCAATGCCACCGATCATCGGACCACCATAATTGTCAAGTTCAGTAGCATTTGGTGTACTTTTGGTAGAATACCAATGAAGAGAAAATCAGATCGAACCAACCGGTTTGTCCGGAAACCGGTCACTTGGCCGGTCCAATTAAGTTAAAAAAATCAGGGGAAGTCAAAACCGATCAAGAATACGAAAAACTCGCGAACTGGACCGGTCTAACCTGTTTTTTTTTGTTCAAAAACTTAAATATTGGTATCTTATTGGTATCTTATTGCAGTCATAGAGAAACATAAAAAAAATGGAATCAAAGTAGGATACTAACAAAAATTGTTAGGTTGTTATTCTTCTATCTCCGTTATTCGCAGATTGCTCACCATGAAATTCACTGGTTACTAATAAATGTTGTTTTCAAATACTTTGTGACCATGTTGTGAGACTGAGACTAAAGAAATTTTATATGAATTATGTTTATTTTTATAAACCTGTGAATATTTTTTTATTGATTATGTTAATGTTAACGATTTAATATTTATATTCTAATTAATCATATGTATATATTTATATATATATTTTTTATTACATTCCGGTTGAATCCCAATTGAACCGGTTGGACCTCTAAACCTCTGAATCGGTACCTTAACCAATTCGATACGCGATCTGATTTTCTCTTCCTTGCAAAATACTCAAAATCCTTGGAATGCCAATATCAACCAAACACATAAATGATTTATTTTAATGTATAATTTATAAAATTCTTGAGATTTCAGTCTATGTACCAAACAAGTCTAAATGCCTTGCATGCCAATGTGATTTCCGGAAATGCTATTTCCGAAAATGAAAAATATATATCTTTCTTCCACATGTCCCATACAGGAATGCTAACGTTCAAGCATGCTTTATTTGCACAAAAATATCCATATTGTCATTTATATATACTCAATTCAAAGTGATTTCTAGTTTTGTAATTAGCAACTTCATTAATTAAGGAAATTATTTTTCTCTCTCTTACAATCACTAACATGTTAATTTCTTCCTCATTTTTCCTACTTCTCATTACCTAAATTTCTTTTCTAATAAGATAATTATTACTTAAATAATTTTTTAAAAAACAAATAATTCTATCTTGTCAATTTCAACATAATAAAACATTTTCATCTTGTCAAAAATTTTAAATTTAATAGCATTTTATTACTGCTATTTTTTTCAAACGAAAATAGAAATTACTTTATTGATCAAAATGAAGAATAAAGAAAGGTCCCAGCGGACAACAATATTCAAGCAAAAAGAAAAAAAAGGGCACTCTTCCAGACAACCTCGATGCTGGAGAGAATATATCTTGAGGCTAAGTTTCTTTATTCTCAAAGACCTTATTATTTCTTGCAATCCATATCCTCCATAGAAGAAATGCAACCATTGAGGTGGTCCACTTAGCTCTAGGGTCTTGTTTAAGTTCTGAAACTAGCTCCTTCCACCATTGCCAAAGTGAACTCTGTTTCTGCATTCTCTGATCCAAACTTCTTCTGAATGAGGGCAAGATAGAAAGCAGTGGAAAACTGATTCTGAAAGCCACCAAACATCGCTGGCATTGATTATTAATGTGGGTGATCTGAGGTTTGATCTTCTCCCTTACTGGCACTCCTCCTTGCAATAATTTCCATATGAACACCTTTATCTTCCGTTAGGCAATGAATGGACTAGACTGATTTCCATCTTTCCTTGTTTGAACATTTGGTCAAGAGTACATGTGAGCCATACCCTGCACCAAAGGTGTTTGAAGAATTGTCTCAGCCACCTCTCCTGTGAAACTCTCCTTGATTAGACAATGTTCGTTCCACTGCCCTTCCTCATTAAGTAACTAGCGTACTAGCATCAAATCGTGGTTCAAGCACTCTGATCCTTCAACAATGGAAGGGTAAGAATTAGAAAACCATGGATCCTTGAGAATACTCACTTCATTTCCATCCCCAGCTTGCCATTTCGCTCTTTTTTCGATGACTTTTCTGCCCTCCGATAAGGTCCTCCGAGCCCAAGATGGATTATTGCCCACTTGAGCATTCATAAATGATGTATATGTGAAATATCTGCTTTTGTAGACTTTATGAAGCAGAGGATGCTCCTTTGTAATTGGTCTCCAACCTTGTTTGCCAAGCATAGCCATATTGAAAGCTTTAAGGTTTTTGAACCCCATTCCTCCTCCTGATTTCGGTCTACATAAAGTATGCCACTCAATCCACTGTATTTTCTTTTATTGCTGTTTTTGTCCCCACCAGAATTACATTATTATCCAGTGCAATTCATATTAGAGAGTTTCTAGCAATTTGAAGCAAGCAAGAGTATATAGGGGAAGTGATGATCCGATTGCCTTAATGAGTATTCCCCTTCCACTTGTGGACAATAGAGATCTCTTCCAATGATGTAGCTTTTTTGTCAGTTTGTCTTTGATAAAATTAAAAGTAACCTTCTTTGTTCTGTGAATGATGGCAGGAAGTCCCAGGTACTTGTCTTGGGAGCCTATATGTTGCACAGAGTACACCTGCCAAGTGGATTCTGAGATGCTAAGAAGTATTCCTACTGAAGGAGACTGATGACTTATTCGGGTTTATTTCCTATCCGCTCATCTTACTATATTGCTGCACAACGGTCATTAAGTTGCCACAACTTTTCTCATTAGCATTGCAAAACAGTATAGAATCATTAACAAAAAAAAAAGATGGCTAATTGATGGGCATCTACTATTTATTTTCGAGCCATGAATCAATCTATTTTGTTCTCCTTTGTGGAGCAGATAGTAGGGGTGTTCATAACCCATCCCGACCCACCAACTTGGCCCGGATCGAAATTCATTGGTACAGGTCCGGGTCTTGAAATTTAACCCGGTATATTTTTTGGGTTGGGTTCGGGTCATATATCGGGTTGGCCCGACCTGGCTCGAAGTCAAATAACTCTTTAAGAGATATATATTTTTATAATAATTTATAGAAGTTATAAGATTTTAAAGTTCAATTAATATATTTTACATAGCTTGATGTTATTTCTACATCGATATGATTTATTTTGAAACCTATATTGTAAAATATTTCTAAATTTTTGTTTCTTTTTTGTGAAATTTTATAATTTTATTATGTACAATATTCAAATTCTTTTATATCGTTCAAATGTCGAATTGACTTGGTATGACCCGGGATTTAGTTAGATAATTATCGAGTAGGGTTCAGGTTTAAAAAATTGACCCTGTTTAAAAGTTGGGCCGGGTTTAGATTTTGTTCAACTTAGCCCAACCTATTCCTTGTACACTCCTAGTAGATAGGACAAGTCTTCGGCACAAATCAAGAAAAGATACAGTGATAGAGGGTCACCTCGATGCAAACCTCTATTTGGTTTAAGAAGCCATAGAGTTGACCTTTCACAATAACAGAATATGAAACAATAGATAGACATTCTTGGAGCCATTTAATCCATTTGCTACAAAAACCAAGGTTGTCAGGAGCACGTGCAAGAACGTAGGATTGCACGCTCCTACGAACCTAGAAGGCTTTGTCGTGCTCGTTCTTGCTATCAAGCACAGTTTTGGTCGTCGACGGCAGAGCACTGTGCAAGAACATAGGAGTCTAGGAGCGGCCGCTCCTTGCGTGCTGAGCGCTCCTACATTGGCCCAAAATTTTGGAGCTCGAGCCGGCCCAAATCTCTTTTAAAGACACCCTAATGTACCTATGTACATCATTCCCTCCATAGATCTCTCTCACTCGATCTCTGTCAGTCACTCTACCACTTGCTTTGTGTTGATCACCACTGCCGATGTCTCATCATCGCCGCCTTTGACCTTGCGTCACCAATCGCGCAGTCTTCCGCCCCCATCTTCTCTGTCAGTGTCAAGATTGGGCTCTTCTTCTTCTTCATCTTCTGCTTCAAATCTTCTTCTTCTGCTGCTTCGAGTCTTCTTCTTCATGGGTGGTGGCTGAGTCTATGAGCGGTGGTGGCTAGTGAGTGTTTTGCTTTTGTTGCTCCTCTCTACCTCTCACACAGTCACGCCTTCTCTGTCGATTAATGTCGCTTCGTCATCGTGTTGTGATCGCATCGCCGTTGCGCCGTCGTCTGCATGTCTCTGTCCTCTTCGCCCAACCTCAGTCCGCAACACAACACCTCCATGCTCCTCAACTTCGCTGTTTCTGCTTCTCTCATCTTGCATGTTGGCATCCATTTTGCTTCTTACTATCCATTTTTCTTTTTTTGTTTGTTTTGGTAGTGACTTTTTTTTTTCAGTCATCTTCGAAGGGGTGGTTGGGTTTTTTAAAGTGTGGGTGGGGTTTCTTTTAGTGATATTAATGATTAGGTTTTTTTTTTTGGTTATGAGGGATATGGATTGGGTTTGTTTTAATTGCAAGTGTAGTTGGGCTTTTATTTTTTGGTGTGGTTGAGTGCTAAAAATGGGGCTTACTTGTAATATTTTTGTTTGTTTGTTAGGTGTTATTTGAGTTAAAAAAAATGTTATCACGTGGGTTATGACTTTATGTATTTTTAATTGAAATATTGCTATGTCAATAATGACTGATTTCACTTATTTGTGTTATTATATGTATATATATTTTTGTATGAACGTAATCTTACATTCTGGTAGGAGTTTACGCTCCGTGTCATGCTCCTACGTTTTGCGCTTTTGTTCCCCCTTCCCGCTCCTACGTAGGAGCTCGCTCTTGACAACCTTGACAAAAACCCAATTTCTCCATTACAAACCACACAAAGCTCCACTCCACCCTATCATAAGCCTTATTCATGTCAAAGCTTTAAGGCTAAATCATTTGATCCAAACCTCTTATTCTTGAGGAAATGCATGCATTTATCATATAGACCGCTAACTAGACACTTATATATCTGTCTAGACACTTATATATTACTAAAAAGAGAGGACAAATTGGACCTTATAATCTAAATAAAAGAGTCATCAATGCTAAACACGTTAGCATTTTCCCTAAAGTATATATGATCATACTTAATTATCATATGGGTTGTCTTAAAAATTTGAAACAATCGTGCTTTGATTATCATATGGATACTACAAGAAATTTGACTTAAAATAATACTTATTTTTAGAAACACATGAAAAGTTTTTTATTTTTTGTATATATAGGCAATATTATTGTAAAATATATTGTATAAAAGATGTTGCCAGCTCTGATTAAAAGTATTACTTTAGACAACTGGTCACATTTATTATAGCAACTCTACAAAAAATAATGCGTTAGTTTAAAAAATATAGGCTTTATTTAAAAATATTGTCTTACACAATTGACCTCTCTTACTATAGTAATTATATAAAAAATGATGTTTTAACTTAAAAATAATATACCGTTTGCAATATCAAAGATAACACATTTAAAAAATAAAAGAAAGTAATGCCTGTGTAAACTATAGGCAACACTTTTCACATGTTATCAAAATAAAAGTCGCTGAAGATATAAATTTCTTGAAGTGAGAGTAACTGATCTTAAATTTTCGAAACTTGAATGTCACTCCAGGTAAAAAATTTATACGGGTAGGAGAGAATTCTCCAAGCAACTTATTACTGCAACCCTGCCTGTGATCCCAATAATACAAACACAGCACATCATGGAGGCACTGGAATTATTACCCAATATGTATGACAACTTCATACGTAACTAGTTGTACAACTTCATTTAGTTGCCACTTGTTTGCCAGCAACATCAACAGTGCTGAATTAAATTCGTGTATTCACTGTATTGCTGCCAACACTTGTATATTTTGAAGCACCTATAACAACAACCTATGAATTCACTATTAAAAATATATATTAGAATAAAATGTACTTAACCATTCTGAGGTACGGTGAAATAACGCTCCATCTCATTTTTCTAATTAACTTTCACTTGATGATCTTAGTCTACCCGTTTCTCAGTATCCTTTTTGGCATAAGAACGAATGATGATATCTAGGGATGTTCATGGGCAGGCTGAGGAGACAAACAAGATCCGAATCGATTAAAATATTACGGATTGGGTTGGATTGGTTCGGGTCAGGTTTCCGGATTTTACTTCAAAAGATAAAATAAATGGATGTAGAACCATTAACTGAAAGATGATTCTAGAATACCTCTATTGATAAAAAGAAAATAATTTTTAAATTACAAAAATGGTCCACGCATCTCGTAGATCATTCTAGATAAAAACTAAGCTCCAGCATATACTCATATACT
Organism: Dalbergia cochinchinensis; assembly: GCA_031216125.1. NCBI lineage: Eukaryota > Viridiplantae > Streptophyta > Magnoliopsida > Fabales > Fabaceae > Dalbergia > Dalbergia cochinchinensis. Next base: position 12,598,686 of record CM062372.1, read on the forward strand.
CTTGTTTCATTTTTTTTCTTTGGATAAAATACTCTAGCTAGTTTCATTAAGCTCTATATATATACTTGTAAATCATAATAACTCATATAACTTTTGCGTATATTAAAAGGAATGTAATATATATGTTCAAAATGAATAGTAATAAGAGCGGCCATATAATTACATTTTTATGATATTCAATTTTTGTGAAATTTGACACATATAATATTTGTGATAAATTGTAATTTAACTATCGAATTGAAAGGAAAAAAAAAACAGTATGTGAAAAGTTACTCAGTGAGTATTTATACGTTATGTGCATGGTTACTAGTGACAAAGACTTGAATTGAGTTGGTTGTTGTCTTGTTGACGGATCAAAGTCGCAAGAGAGAATAAATATGGAAGGAGGCAAGACAAGTGATGCGGAAACGACCCCATCACATTGACATGAAAGACAATGAATTGCTTCAATTAAAGTTCTAACTTCCTCCTTCGCACCAATGACCAAATGAAGTGACTGGGAGTTGGTGGAACGATTTAATCTTCCTTTTCCCTTTAGAATATGCTGAAACTTACTTTTCATAAAGTTGCAGGTAAAAAGAAACCACCATGCATTTGATTATGCCTATCTTAACGGATGACTTGTGGTACTCTTTAAACAATTACCTCTGCCATTTACTTCTTGCCGTGTGATCCAAAAAAAGAAGTCACATCTCATTAAGTTAAAAAAAAAGGGAAAATAGATCAAGACTAAGATGTGTTTTTATATTCTTTATATGTTGATTTAATTGTAGTCACAAAGTATTCTTAATAAATTCCATATCTTACCATAATTTTTTTTACACAAAGTTTAATTTACTTTGTCAACGTAATCACATGTTGCAACGATGCAACTTGCCATCCGAGATCTAAAATGATATTCATTGTTCATAGTATGCGCATATATTAGCACATGCGTGCACACACTTTGATTGAAGTGTTTAGCTAACAGTTAATCGCTTTCTATATTCAGACTAATTTGAGAGAAATCAAAGATGGAAACGATCAGAGGAGCAGCAGGCACAACAATCAAATCACGGAGACACAAGTCATCGTGTAAAATTTAAATTCAAGGTTACGGAATGCGATCAATGTTGATGCGTGCTGTGTGAACAGAGGACATGATCCAAAAGCTATGGGAGCATTAATGAAAGTAGATACTTCCTCCATCAATTTGTATCTATCTTTCGAAAAATCAATAAAATTTTGGTAGATTAAAAACTAAATATATCTAGATACATTTGTCAATTTTGAGCTTTTCTATATAAATAAAAATTTGATATATTAAAAATTTGATAGATTTAGATATAATTTATATTTAAATATATTGAATTTTTGATATACTAAAATTTTATTAATTTCTATAAATAATTAAAAATTGATGGAGAGAGTAATATTATAATAAAACTACAAGGGGACAATTAGATATGTCAGAGAAAACTGGCACGTGTTTCAACTTTTCAGTTAAATCCTATTCGCATCGGAGGATCCAATGCGTGCTTCCACGAGAAAACCTTGGTCAACAACATGGATGACCTATGCCAAGTCTCCATGGAATTCAATCCATATCAATCTCCATTTTGTTACACAAGGATGAATTATTTCATTTACGATTGGGAGACATGCATGTGAATTCACATCACAAAGTAACCTCAAAGATTGGAAATTTGTAGGTAGAAATAAGAAAATTCTGGAAACGAAAAACAAAAACAAGAAGAAAAGAAATCTTATCAAACTTAAAATCAAGCCCCAACACTAAACCGGATATAATCACCAGCATTAATAGAACAACCGAAGTTCAAGTGTTCATTCATCCCCGCGAGGCCGCGACCCCATTTCATTTTCGGATTTAAGGATTACTATTTTAACATATAAAAATAGGTGTGTAATTGAGATATTTATTTTATTATTATGAGACATAATGATGGTCTTTATTTTTTTTTTATCAATTTATCATATCCAATGATAATAAAATGGGTATCCCAACTGGACATTCACTTTTAAGTGTTAAAATAATATTTATTTTTGATATATATGAAAAGCTCATCCATATAATTAGGATATCCATTACATACCACACTATTTCAATTCCCATAAAATTATAAAACAAAGTTGGTCCTGACAACAATTTAAAACTAAAATCATTAATAGCGAAAATCATGCAAATTATTGTACAAGTGCAACAAAGTCGAAACAAATTGTCATACTTTTAAATTGTCATAATTTCTTAAATAAAAAATTGGATAAATAAATTAACATCATTCATTTATCCAACTAGAATAAACATACACATCAAGTTATTTTGAGAAATAAATGCAAACAACATTTCTGATTCTCCCGTATTTTTCTTATATTATGTATTATTTATTTTAAAACTTAAGGAAAATTTAATCCTGTATTCCTAAAAAAAAAAAATACAATATACTAAGTTACTAAGAAAGACCAGAAAAATAATTAAAAAGTAAATAAAAACATTTGGGAGCAAGCTGCAAGGTGGACGTACAGGAATTACGAATTAGAGCTAACAATCTCCTACCAAACAAAACCAAATCGATCCCACACTTTTTTCTGCTCATCACTAAACATCAACACTGCATCCTTGCAAGAGCTGAAACTTCACCGCAGGAGCCACAACCGCAATCCCGCCGCCCTGGTCACCGGCGGCGGCGACCTTTATATATGCCGGACAGTCCACATGCAAATGGTACCTCCCGGAGATCCAAGTACCCACCTTCCACTTCACCCTGCCGTTGACCTTGACGTTGACCATAACCACGCCGTCATCCCGGTCCTGCTGCAATGAGCTCAGCGCAAACGGCGACACCGGCACGGCGGTGCCGCAAAGAAAAGGCGACCAGACGGTGAAGTCTTCGTGACCCTGGTAGGTTGCCGGAAGCGCGGTGGCTAGCGTGACCTGTGAAAACGAGAAATGGACACAACAGTTGTAACTAACTGAAACAGAATCTAACAAGTCTAACTAATTCCGTTATAACTAACTAACAAAATTAACGCATAGATATATATTCTAATGATGGTAAGTGAGGGGTTAACCATCTTTAAATCAATAGCTGTTATTGTGTGTAGGTTCCATCAAATTAAATGGTGTGTGTGTATATATATATAAGGGTGTGGTTAACTATTGATTACTTTCTCCCTTTGCAATTATCCTCAGTTTAAAGTAAACTACCTGTTGGCCGCGGTAGGAGGCATAGGCGTCAAGGGAGTTGTAGTAGATGCCGATGCGGGAGTTGGGGTTGTGTGATGAGAGGGTGATTTGCATGGTGATGGTGAGGGTGTTGGGGGTGGTCGAGGAGAGGTTGAAGGCGTAGAGGGTGGCGTCTTGGAGGGTGAATTTTGGCTTCGTGGGCCGGAGGATGGCCCATATGAGGAATATTACGAGGAGGACGACGAAGATGAAGGCGCCGACGCCGAAGAGGATGCGGCGGAGGAGCTTGCGCCGCTCGTCGTGGTGGTCGCACTTGCAGGACATGGTGGGGTGTGATGTATGTGTAGTTTGGCTCTCAACTATACGTGTGTGAGTCTAATCAGTTTATGTGTGTCGTGAATGGTTTGGTATATATGCAAAGGCTAACTAATATGCATATGTATGTGTCTGTGATTTTGCTTGTAATGTACTCACCAAATAAGAGAATGTTTTCCAGCAGAAAGTATGTATATATAGACAGGGCAAAAATTGGGCCTTGACTCTGTGTGTACTCCTTCATAAGAACGGACGTATTTAATTACTACCTCATAAGTGATAAGAGCTTAATTACACACTATAGAAAAATGATACAGAAAGTTTATACATTTGTTACGTTCTAAATACTGAGTTACCGCTATCCAAGTATGTTTAGTGCACGTTATTTTGTAATAAATTACTCAACGTAATAACTTATACCATGTCAGTTAATTGTTTTGGCTCGTTAACTGTAAGCGTGGAGGAGGTGCCAAAAGTGGGAGTTTCTACCCCATTCCTGATAGCGATCAACGATCGGAAAATTATGAATTAAATATTGTGTGAACCAATAATTACATAAGTTAATGAATTCACTTTCCTTGAATTGATAATGTAAAACAATTTTACATAATCAATTAATAGAGTTTTATCAAATTGACAAATAACAGAAAATAACTCATTGTCGGTAGTCACCTCTCATGATTTGTCATTTAGTAAAATTCTATTTGTCCATAAGAATGCATAGAAATTAAGCTTGTAACTTATTACTGATAAATTAAGACCAAATTACTAATTCGAAATTAAACTGTATATTGTAAATGAGAAATTAAACTATATATGTATTTGGATTTGATTTTAATTCGTTGACAGCATAAAGTCTTTTTATACAGTCATCTAATCATGTATTATTATATAAGTAAATATGATTAACTTTTATCCTTATTACTTGAAAAATTATACAGAGATTTGATTGAATGATGATTTTTTATACAGTTATTAGTTCATTATAATTAAACTCAGTATATTATTGATGAAAAATTTACTCATTAATAATAATAAGTGACCTTTAATTTGTTTTCAATGAAAAGTAATTTGTTTAGAGTTAAGGCCTACAGAGGTAATCACGCTCTACGGTGCAATTATTTGTATTTAAATTGGTATTAGTGAGAAATTAAATTCAATTTTACAATGAGATTAAAATCAAGTTTTGGCTGGAAAAATGGAAAATGACTTTTTGGGACTTTGGGTGGTGGAAAATAGGGAAGGCTGTACACTGGTACTCTAACCTTATCTTTAAGGTGAATGTGAAATCAATGGTTTCCATATATATGAAGGTGAAAACGGTGGAGGGACAATTGAGGGTAACTATATTTTAATGTCCATATAGACGTAGATACTCATATAGATCCATGTAAATGTAAAAGGAGTAATAGAAATAGAATAAATTAGAAAAAAAAAGTAATGATAGGATCCATAAATTTTATACGTAGAATATTTAGATATTTAAGAATATTAAATATTGGAATAGTAAAATTGCTCAAATAATAACTTGAAAAGTATCACGCTGGAAATGAAACTTATGATCGGTCACCACCAACCACCACTATGGTTAATTTTGTTGAGGGGCATTATTTTTGTTTATTAAATTTCACTTTAGTAGCTCAGATTTATAATGAAAGATAAATTATTAGTTCCTTAAATTTAAAAATATTATATTAGTCTCTTACATTTACATATACAGTCAAATTAGTCTCTTCATTAAACTATTATCTGAACTATTAACAGAAATATCCATGTTTTATGATAATTTATTTATGTGTACTATCAATTTTTATAGTGAGTCTAACTTGCTTCACTCATCTATTCTACACAGAATAAATGACAATGTAAAGTTAAAATCTTTTTTCTAAGTAAAGAGGTATGAGGAGAGAGAAGATGAAGAAAAAGATCTAAATGACTTCGATTAGAGGAGCGAAATGAGTTAGGACCACCATAAAAATTAACAGTACACGTAAATAAGTTAATAGTATATATAAGTAAGCTGGCAAAACAAAGCTCAGATAATAATTTTATAGAGTAACTAACTTGTTCTTATTTATGAAATTTAAGGATCTAAGAGATTAATAATTTATCTCTCACTATGAATACGAGGAATTAAGACCGTGTTTTAGGGATTTTTGTTTGCACTTTTAAGAACTGGATCAAATCTGATCTTGGGTTCGGTGATCGATCCCATATAAACTCATATGTAGCTCAAATCAGTCAAATTATAATTTTTTAGTTCAAATTATATATGTGATGTATTTACATCTGAACATTAATTTATTCTCAGTCCTTGTCTCTGGTATATGATTTAATTAACCAATTGATGGTTTTTATTCATAAATTAGCTTGCTTATATATGTTGACTAATACAAGTATACTCTCAGATATTTGGGGAGCAGACAAGGGTGCTTGACTTTGGAAAAGACTGGGCTTGATGCATATATATATATATATATATATATATATATATATACACACACACTAGATGATCTATATCTAGACAAAATCCATTAATTTAACATAATAATAAAGATTAAAGACTGAATCCAGTACGTTGCCCTTGCAAAGGTTGACCTAACCACCACGTGAAACGCAAAGAGACACTCCCCATGGAGTGTTTGTAAAATGGCAACTGGCTAGCATTGGATCCAGGGCATAGATGGTAGAGGCTAATGTTGCATCAGGCATTTGTCACTAAACCCAAAAGTTATATAACTTTATCCAGCAGCATTATCAAAAAATTCAAAATTTTTACAAAATTCCCAACTAGTGGAGTCTCAAAAAGATAGAAATATATAGTATTATTTTCATAAATAAAGAAACTATTTTCAAAATTTGATCTTATGACCTTCAGCTTACTAAATAGTGATCTTACCGATGCATCGGACCTCATCCTCTAGGTTCATCTCAGATAATGCAGACGATAATTTTGTGAGACAAGTATAATCAGCATTTGTTCTGTTTAAAGCCCTCCAATCATAGCCTTTCAAAGGACCAATTATCAAGTCGGTTCACTCCCACAGTGAAACTGCCAAAGAAGCCAGAAAATCATATAAATTATTTTTTCAACATTTCATACTTTCTTTTTAATCCTGCCTTACTTTGCCTAAAAGGGGTTATTAATTAGCAAAATAAGCCCAGCGGCTGAGTGCCTCCACATTAAAGAAAAGAGATGTTTACATGTGGCGTACTACCAAGGAAAAATTCACATTAATAAAAAATTGTAATTGACCTTGACCCTCAATAATGTTTTTCCTTTTCGCTTTCATTGGAAAGAAAATATATAACACCTAAGTCAAAATCAACTGATGTTGGCCAAAATCTCAGGTCATAGTCTAGAACAATTGAAATTTTTGGGCAAGCACAATATTAAGACTTTATATTTACGCGTATTTATAACAAAATTGGGACCATTAATTTTATTTAACGTAAATTAACTTAATTATAAAATTTACCAATTTTATAGTGAGCTTATGTAAAAATGATCCGGTAAACTCGTGTTAACCTATTTTCTTACCTCTGTTGGGAAGTGAACCCACTGTACATATACTTTTCAACTAATTTATGCAACGTACCAATCCTAATGTCGAGAAAGGATTATCTGATCTATTGTGTAAATTCTAAATGACATGTCTTACATTTTTTATTTTTGGGGTAAACATGACATGTCTTACTTATATGTACATTATCGCTATTGATCAAATCATTTTTTGAGAAGTGTATAATTTGCTTATGATAGAGATACTCCTCAGTAATTAACCTTCATGGCAATTTCTTCAACACAGGATGAATGAAACCCAATATTGTTTTTTGTTTGATTATATATTGGATGTACAGGAACCACAAATTCTAACATCAGATTTGGTCCCCTAAAAAATTGATTAGTTAGAGGTAGAATAGAAATCATAACTCATCCTAGATTGAAAATGGTGGTTGGAAGTGTGCGAAAACAACACCACAACTTTGTCCAAAATTTGCCTTGTCTTTCAAGGTAGAAGAAATGTACGCCGTTTGGGATTTTTCCCAATCTCTGTGCTTTGATGATATTGCCTACTATATAGACTTAGAAGTTTCAACTCATGTTGTCAAACTGGTATCTTGAAAATTAAAAGATTAGGCCTTTTTGCCCCACACAAGCTAAGGATATGCCTCGAGTGGGGTTTTAAATTCTCATGAGATTTTGCATCTTTCCTATTTTCATTTCTTCTTCAGTTACATGCATTGAATCTTCTGAATGTACAAAAGTGCAAGTAGAATTTTCTTGGAACCTACACTTTGTATATCCTATATATCAAGGTGGCACCATCTACTATTCTCTTCAGAAAAATGATTCAAAATTAGAGGGAAACGGACAAAATACAAAAGCGATGTAGGAATAAAGCAATAGGCAGTCACATGATATCACACTCATGTATGAGATTCCAATACTGCCCAAAAAATCATAATTAAATTAGAGGAAAAGTAGATGATAAAAAGGAAGGTAAAGAATCAATTCAATTTCAATCCAAAGCCAGGCCATTCAAGACCATGATGAAACTGACTATTTTCTCATGCGATTTGTAAGCTGATTTCATTTCTTTCCAATTTCTGGGATATGAAACTATCATTGAGGCTGTTTGGCATTGAATAAAAGACGAGGTGAAAAATTCATAAAAAGAAAAATGAGGTGAAAAATTTCATCTACGAGCCCATCCATACATCCCATTTTTAACTTCATGCAAAACACACCATAAGAAATAATTAGTGGCCTGGTAATAGAAGGGAATAACAGAAAGGAAATCAAAGTTCAATTCCTTCTAGCAGAATCTATTGTATTTTTTTTAAAGACAATATTTTACCACAAAACAAACATGATATTACGTATTTATATATAATATTAGAGTAGGGATCTATTCATTCTAAGAGAAAGTCTTAATATACTTATTTTATCTAATAACTTTTTTCGGACATAAAATCATATAAACTCAATAATTGAATTTAAAGTTCTTATCAAATAGATCGAGTCTATAAAATTTTATTAAATTTAAAAATGATTTGATAGTTTATCATTTCATTTCATTTTAATAGATAATATATTTTTAAAAATATAAGTAAATATCAATTATTAGATTACATGTCTATTATTGTCTAATTTTTCTAAAATTGGACATGTTTTAATCATTAATATAATATAACAAAGATTAATAGTTGAATTGATTAAATTCAATATAGATGAAAAATTATTGAATAGAATAAATATATAAGACATACTCCTAAAGTAAACAAGTTCCCACTCATAATATTGTTTCAGAAATACTTAAAGATGGTTCCAGATCAAAAAATCAAAGAAATATTTTTTCCTTGTGCTAAAAAAGAGAAATAGTTAAAGATGGTTAATTGCACATCCTATCAAAAAGAGAGAAATAACATAGAACAAGAACGAGTAATGAAGCCGATGGGTTGGACCAAACTTGGACAAGTAAATAAGAACAATAGGTGTGCCCAACTCTTATGTATCAGACCCCACACTATCTAGTAGAGTGCAGCCCAGCCCAATTCCAAATTGGGTTCTAGTCCCCTATATTGAGGACCAAAACGAAAAATAGGTTTGACAGAAAAAAAAAAATCCCATTAATGTAAAAATCCTTTTGTGCTATATGATTAAGGCATAATATTTATTCTGTTTTATTTATTAACTAAAATATTAATTTTATAAATTATTATTATCTCTTATTTTTTTTTTATTTTTAATATAATAATTAATATATTAATTGATAAATAAAATAGAATAAATATTATGTCTTATTGCAACTAAGAATATCTCTTTCATATGGTACCCATTCATTCATTCTCCCTATTCCCTATCATTGTTTCGTTCTATGCTAAAATCACACGCATATTGAGCTTATGTGGCTCGCACATCAGCTTGATTGCTCGAAGCCCCCTTAGCTTGTTAGCTAGATTAGTTGGTATTTAGTTATCAAACTAATCCTTCATCATGTGATCTGTTATGTACATAGCCTTGGTAGTTAAAGTTAGTTACTCTGTTATTTCTTCTTATAGCTAGTGAGTTACTCTGTTATTTCTTCTTGTAGCTAGCTTGCTCTATGATGTTTACAAGCAATTGATGTACGTTGTATCGGTGGATTCAGTACAATTCTACTCAATCCAATTTTCGCTCCTCCAAATTCTTGTAAGAGTATGATATATGTAAAGAAAAATATTGTACATCATTCTTACAACATAGATAATAAAATAAATAAGATGGTGGGTCCATTTTCGATTACTTATTTTTTTGAACCCATCATCTTATTTGTTTTATTATCTATGTTATAAGAACGATGTAAAATATTATTGTGAACATATCATTATTCTTCTTGTAATAATAGAATTGAAGAAAAAGGACCATGATTGATGAAAGAATGAAGCTCTCTGTCAACCGAACCTTACATTTTTTTCATTGTTAGTTGTAGTTTTGTACACATTATGAATTCAAGTATATTTTAAATACACTGAACATGGCTTTATTCCCACCCAACGAGTGTATCTAGAATATATATATATATATATATACACACACACACAAAATTTAGTGAACCGTGCGTTCTAGCTTGGCGATGAATTAGGTTCCTAATCAATTTTAAGTGCTGATAATGGACGGACACATTAAATAGCGAATGAAAGTATAGCTGATGTTTTGGCCAAGGCAACAATTTGCGTCTGGGGCTATCTCACTTGTCTATGAAAATATAAAAATATTATTTCAATACCTTAAAATTGAATGTTCAATTAGAATACTCATTCTATCATAATTAAATGTGATGATAATCTCAAATTTTTTCAATCATTTATCACATCTAAAAATAATAAAGTGGGTATTCTAATTAGACACTTATTTTTAAATGTTAAAATAACAATCGGGACAATAATAGGATAGCTTGCACATAATTGAATTTTTCACAATTTAATATCTTAAGGTGGAGGAGCTCTTATGTTTCAATATAATAAAACCCCTTTTCCATCTAGCTTTGGAATTTGGACCAAAAACCAAAAACACTTGAAGAAATAAAGGCTACAAAAAATATGCATATTAAGTCCACTAGCATAAAGAGTTGAAGCTCAACAACACATACAGTCTGACATTGATGAAGTAATAACGGGCAAATTTACATACAAGAAGAAAATGAAACCATGGCAAAACGAAGTCGAATTTACATGGCCTATTAAGGCACTGAAAGATGAAAAAAAGAAAAGAAAAGAAAAGAATCAAGTTTCAAGAAGAAAACTCGGAGGAGCAAAAGAATTGCTCAACGAGGAGGGGAACTGCAAGAGCAGTTACAAGAAGGAAGATCAACATCACAGAGAGGAAAAGCCTAACCTTATAGGCCACATCGCTGTAAACATCACAAGATGCAAGAAAAGACTGAACAACCGTTGCAGCAGTTCCTGATGAAGAACAAAGCTCAACCTTCACCTCTCCACAATGGCCCTGAAGCTTGTCCCACATCGCTGGCCATATTGGCTGCGTGTACCTGGCACTTGCACTGAACCACAAGTCCAAGTACACATACCCACAAGATGTTCCATGAGCCTCCACAGCACCATTTTCCACACCCCATTCATCAACCTTCACAGAAACATTTCGGAACTTGGCCTCTATTGCGGTCTTGGAGGGTTCATTTTGCTGCTGGAAAGAGCCATGGAGAGAGAAACTCGAGAGCCTTTCTTGGTGGTGGAAGAGTGAGACATGGAGTGAGTCATAGTAGATGGTGCTTCCCACAGGGTTTGAGCCGTCAACTACAAGTCCAACATCGAAATTTGCCGTGACGTGATTCTCACCCGTGACGTTTATAACCGAAGATGAAGTTGAGTAGAGGGTGAAAGTTGGGGTGAGGGGAAAGAAGAACAAGGCAATGGAACAGGTTACGACCAAGATCAACCATTCCCCAAGAATTGCAAAGAAAGCATTTGCAGCAGCTTTGGCACGGTTCATCAATGTGGAGTCATCCCCATCAAGGGGATCGTAGGCGTAGAGAGGGTGTTCCTCATTCTTGTGTTGATGGTCCATGGTTGAAAGAAAAGACTTGGTGCAAGAATGAGAAGAGTGGTTGTTTAACAAAACACAGAAAGTGGTTTTTCTCTCTATAGGATTGAATTGACCAAGAACCTTAATTGATCAATAATGAGATCATGTTAAGAGATGAGTTGAGAAATAAAAAGAGAGTAAGAAATAAATGGCGAAAAAGGGAAACAATGAAATATAATAATGTGCAATTTATAGAGATGAAAGGACCATCTCTTACCAGAGTTGATGCAAAGGGGAGTTAGTTCTGAGGTGAGTTTCGACAAAAACAAACTTACCGTGAACGCCTCATATATGTGGCAAAAAGTTGGGGGTAAAAACAATTATCTTTAAGATTTAAATTATAATTGTGATTAAAATTTATTAACAATGGTGTATCCATGCACCAATCCATTGTAATGCACTAGAGAGACTTCGCTCATTCTAACCTTTCTCTCCATCGTTGGCCCACTAGTTACTCCCTTGTTGTAAAACTTGTAGAGGTTCAAGCCTTCGAGGTGTTAGATCCGTGGCCATTCTTGATCGTAATCATCATCACTGTCAAAGCCACCGCGTCGGCCACCTCTTGTCATGGAGTGGCCTTGAGGCTGTTGCGGCTGAGGGAGTACCACTTACCAGAGGTGGTGGTGGATGTTGGTGGAGTTAGCCACGGGGCCGCCGGAGGACTTTGTCAAGAGTTGTGTTATATGTACAATTTTTATTCAACTCATCTAAATTCAAGGGGAGGAAACAACACATCTATTTAATACTAATCTATTTGATACTAAAAGATGAATATTCCCAAGTTTTGGATCTGCCAATTGTCACTTAGTAAGAACAATTTTTGACCAAAAAACAGAAAAACCAGCTCAATTTTTTCCCCTCCAAATTTTTTGCCAAGTGTCGAATGTATAGATGCAATGATGGAAATAAATGAATACATATACACAGCTGAGGAAAGGTAACAAACTTCCTTGATAAGCAAGGCAACAAATCATTAACTAAGGTTACAATTACTGTGGTTGTAACTAATTTCTAGTAAAGTCTAATAAAAGCACTAGATAGCATGCCGGAGAATCACTGAGAAAGCCATTGCACAAGCTTCTCACTCATTTTCCATTAGAATGATATTTGGTGTATAATAAAATTGTTCAACAAACGCACACCACACATTTTATCATCATTGGATGTAATGAGTGAGTGAAATGAGCAGGGACTACACATCATATTTAATAGTGATAAGATGTGTAGTGTGCATTTGTTATGTAATTTTGTTATACACCAAATATCACCCTTTCCATTATAGCTTTAAAAAATTTGCATCACTTGATGCATTAATTGAATAAAAAAATAGACTAAAACTCTAGTTTAGTTTGTCCAAGTTATAGCAGGGAACAAATTAATCCTTCAGATTTGGAAAGTCTCATATAATTCCTTAAATTTCAGAAATGGAAACAAGTTAGTCCTTCTGTCAAATTACCATATGACCCGTTAATGAAAATATCCATGTGTCTTGTTAACTTATGTGTACTGTTAATTTTCACGATAAATTCAACTTACCTCAGTCCTCTAAATGAGATCGTTTATACGTTCTTCTTCATCTTTTCTCTCACCATAACTCTCGAGTTAGAAGAAAGATTATAACTATAAGTTGTCTTTTCTTTTGTAGAGATCAAAAGGTTTCTAAAGTTCTTACTTGTCTTTGCTATCATAAGAAAGGTTTCAGGAATTCTTGTATTTTTCCTCCCTAAAGACATGAATAGTACAATACTCTCCCCACATGAGGCTGTAGGCTGGGGAACATGTCCTTAGGCAGCCTATGAACGAACTGCCTTACCCTTTCAGTCTCTGATTGTAGTAGGCCTGATGCCGCTTGGGATAGACAAGTGAACCTCTCATTATACTCAGCCATGGATATGCTTGGAATCATCTAAAGCCTCAAAAACTCCTTCAACATCTGAGCTTGCCAGCTCTCCGACAAGAATCTCTTCAAGAAGGCTGCTCGGGACTCTTTCTAGGTGGGAGGCTCTAAGTCGCCACGTCTTTGGAGGAACTCTTCAGACCAAATACCTACCTGGCTTCCATCTGCAAGCCGACCAACTCCGTGGCTCTCTTAGAAGTATAGTGGATGACTTGCATGATCTTCTCTACCTCGCAGAGGAACTCGTGCAGATCCTCTGTCGCTAGACTCTCGTGAAAGGTGGGCGGGCCCATTCTCCTAAACTGCTCTAATATCGAATCATTAGGATCTTTAGCTGGTGCCTGAACTACAGGATGGGCTGGCTGTGTCTCTGCCTCAGCCTGTCTATCCAGAACTCTGGGGAAAGTGACCAAAGCCTACTCTAGAACTCTGAGGCGGGCATATGAGCTAGATAAGCCTCTACTACGGTGGTGATGTGAAGATGGGTGTCGTGGAGGAGGCATACCGAATCCAGGGAACATAAACATTTCGGATAAGATACTGATCATAAAAGAAGGGACAAAACTCTCCCTCTAAACCTAGACATAATTGACCATCCTAAAGGCCTCAAGTAACACTCCGTTAATGCAAATGGATACACCTAATATGAACACGATGCTACTTGTAGACATTTGCTCCAATGACATGCAAAGAAGCCTATGGCTCTGATACCACTTTGTCACAACCCGATTTGGGAACGTGACCGACACATGAGGAGTCCTATCCTTACGTAAACCTCACGATCATTGCGTTATACTATATGCATATTTTAAATTGAAAATCCATTTTAAACTCATAAATCAACTTACATACTTTTGTAAAGGAAATCCCTTTCTAAGTATAATAACTTGTAAATCTCCAAATCATGGCCATAATAATTTCTGGTTAAATCATAAATAATCATTTTCCCATAAATCATACTAAAACTGTGGCTATGATACAAACCAAATTGAGTTGTTTTTTTACACAAGAACCATGAATGCTATATAATTTTAAATATAAAAAGAATACTAAATCTTGGTAAATCAAAATATAATTATATGCATGGCTCAAGACTCTGCCCGCACTATCATTGAAGCACTCTACAAAAGATAATTACTTCACACCGAGGTGAAACTTACCCAAATTGAGGATATGCGGCTGCTAAGGGAGTAGAAGTGGACAATCCAATGCAGTTATTCTATCTGTGGAGGAAGAGAAAAAAAGGTGTGAGTTTTTTAAAACTCAGTCAGTGGATCATCACCCATAACCATACATGGGACATGAAAATGATACATGATAATAATGCAGCATTTATAAATCACTTCTTTTATATTTGCATAATAGCTACAAAATCATAGTTTGTTGGAAACATGGAAAACATGTTATTTCTCAACAATTACAGAAAAAAATAGACTATCCATCAACTGTAAGGGGCAGTCCCTGGTAAATAAGAGCCCCTAACTAAATAAGATCTTAACGGTCGCTGGCGAACCGTGTCCCTGGTGGACTTATCTAAATCAAGAATAACTTGCCCCTGGTGGGCACGTTGTATAACAAGATTAACGATTTAACTGTTGTTAACTCATCACTCTGTTCCTCTTAGTAATTCCTTGTCTAAAATCATACTGGAACTTGAAAATCGGATTCTAAACATTCTAAGTTTAACCATTCTAGTTTCTCATAAAATAAAACATAACATTTCCTCTTTAACCAAAACTAATTCTTCTCATAGTAATTCAAGTCCAAACCAAAGCATAAATCATATAATAGCAATTACATATCAAGTTTAGTCCCATGCATTTTCGCTAAACATATAGATTTTCATACTAAGCTTCAAAATACATTTTCTAGTCCTTGCAAAAAGACACACGCACACACAAATATATATATATATATATATATATATATATATATATATATATATATATATAGATTCATGTCCAAATTCAAGAATAAATTCTCTAAGCGTTTTATAATTATTAAACAAAGAAGATAGATCCATACAGAGAGAGAGGTGGAACCTGCATAGTTATGGGTGACGTCAACGGTGCCCTTGAAGGTAGGGCTGAGGAAGATCCCAATGATGCCAGCGGTAGCAGCATAGTAGTGCGACACTGTGTTCCTCCCTTGCTTCCTTTCCCTGCTTCAATATAATTCAATACGAAAATGAAAATGCTATCTGAAAACACAGAAGCTGAAGCTGTAAGTGAAGGTGAAGAAATAGGGATTCAAAGCTTGAAATGGAGAAATCAACAGCATAGAAAAAGGTGGTTGTCCTCATCGATTTGTTCTTGTCAATGTAACAAATGGAATCGAATGAAAGAAAATTGGGATTAGGGTTCGAAGAAATTGGGATTGGTGTTCGTGAATCATTCGTAAGATTACATAGAGAGATGTGATTCTCGTGTGTGTGTGTTTGTATGAGAGAGAGATGTATGGTGTGATTATTTTTGAAATTGACTAAAACTAATAAGGGTAAAATGATATTTTTAGTTTATATCTCACTAAAAACCCCTTAGAATGAGAGAATTCAAAATGGGAGTGAATGGAAGATTAGGGAGGGTTTTAAAAATTCTTTAAACCTCCTTCTTCAATTAACAAAACTTACAAACACAATATAATCCTTGAAAGCATTTCCCTTCCTTTCTGTCCCCCCTAAATCCATCTCACAAACAGACCCTTAGGGCTGATCCACCAATAGATGTGTTTCTTTAACCAACACCTCGAGCTGCATCCTTTTTTGAAAACTGATATGTGTAATTAGTGAAAGGCATGCTAGTTTTGCAAGTGGCACTTTGAAGGATTATGCACCCCAAGGCTATTAATTTTTTGCAGCAGCATACGCTTCATAGTTGGGGTTCTTGTGAATCTGCTTGGGTTTGGAATGGGAGTGAGTCCACGAAATTAAATATGCTTCAGCTTCTAGATATAGGTGGTTCGCTAAAAAGACTGTAAGTGCTAGTGTTGCTCCCTGGTTATGGATGTTGCATTTGCAGGTTCTAGAAAAATATAAAATTTTGATCCAGCATATGTGTCATGTAGCCTTGTCCACAGCAGTGTTTAGGTACCATAGGAATATGGTAACTTCCCCTTTTTGCCCTCACTATTCGAAATCTAAAGAAGGTATTCTCCACTGTGTTCGTGACTGTTGCTTTTCCAAGCAGGTTTGGGTCTCGCTTGGCTTTGGTCTATATAGTACCTTTTTCCTAGACTAGCTTCAAAGATGGCTTCATCCCTGCCTATATATTTCTTTCAACCTAGTGTTTGCTGTGAATCTTTGGTGGATATAGCACTGGAGGAATAACCATATCTTCTCCAACACGGTCTGGAGTTAGTCTACTGCCATTGCTATAATCTTGGGCTCTACTAATGATATCTACTGCACTTGTTGGCATGACAAGGATGGTAGTATTATGCCACCTTGTGAAGTAGTTTGGGGAAAGCCTTGTATGAATAAAATTAAGGTTGCCACATAGGGTAGTCATTGTGGGTTAGGTCCAAACTGTAGAGCTGGGATTGATGGCTTGCTCAGGGATCATGGAGCAAGATGGATCAAGGGGTATTTGGGTTTTATGGGTCAAGCTATGGTCTTCCAGACTGAGTTGAGTGCCATCAGATTTGGTCTTAAGGAGGCATGTGAGAAAGGGTATCGTACGGTTTGGTATGGGACTGATCGTCAACATACAGCTAAACTCATCAGGGAGGGTACTTGGGATAAGCACCAAGTGTGTGTAACTGCTTTAGTGAATATTGCTTCCTTAATATAAATTGGCAAGAATTGGAGTGTTCGTACTACTCATGGGGTCCCTGAGATCAACGTGCGTTGATTTTTTGGTGAGACTTGGAAGTTCAAATGATGACAATCTCAAGCGTTTCCAATCGCCTCTCCCATTACCACTCTGCCTCGGCTGCAAGTGATGTTGTAGAAAGGGTATTTTCGTGTGGATAGCTCTATATTGTGGGTTTTTTTTTTGTTTTTTATACCTTCTTATTAACCTAAAAAAAAAGACAATATAAAGAATTTTTACACTAACATTAACAAAGTAAATGTGGAATTAGTTGACTAGACATTATGGGGTCTAAAGGTTGGTTTGGATTATCTTCTCGAAAATGAAATTTTTATAAAAAATAATACTATTTTGATATTCAAAGAGTGAATGTACTATTTATCATCATTTGATGAGTTTGTTGAGTTGAGTGGATAGGAACCACAAGCTTATCTAATGATAGTAAAGTGAATGTCAAATAGGATATCCCAATTTTTAGATGATAAAATGTCATTTTCACGCACACAAAAAAATATCATTTTCATTTTATAGAATTAATATTTTTAAAATAAGATATTTTAAAAAAACAAAAACTATTTTATGTTTGCATTATTTTCAAGAAGGTGAAAATTACGGGATTGTTTGGAATTATTTTTGTTTTTGTGTTTTTGAAAACTATTTTGGGTAGCAATTAATTAAACCAACTAATTACAAATGTGTCATCGTATTCTTTCTTGTTTTAAAAAATAAAATTCTAAAAATATCTTTCAACTATTTTCTAATTTTTGCTTTTAAAACACAAATTTTTTTTTATTTTTAAAGTCAATCTAAAAAGAATAATTAACTAAACTAGCTTTTTTTTTTTACATTTTCTTGTTTTTAAAAACTGAAAATTATTCTGCAAAACACTTTTTAAATAGCGCCTACAGCTTGTGAAAGATTTTTTTTTTGGTATTTTTTCCAGTTACTTTCCTTTTATTGAAATATTTCACACAAACATGTATATATATATTAAAAAGATATTTTTTAATCAAAGTACTGACACAGAAACAAACACTAATTCACCTTAAAAGTTAATTCAAGGAGAAAAGGTTAGTCAAATAATTATAAAGATTATCTAGACTATAAATCTTGTAGAATAGGACTTTTTTTTCCCAAAGATATTTACTTTATTGGTGAAATAAAAACATCAAGTCCAAATGGACACAAGCAAAGAAATTGAAATGGGCTAACACCCAAGGTCACCTTAATCAAGTGGGAAAGGAGACTGAACATAATTTCTTAGGGAGAGGGAAGTAAAGAAGTTACCTGAAGCTCATCTAATAGCTTTGTTGATTGCTGTATAGTGTCATTTGTTGAGAGCTCCAGATTCTCATAAACTTTCTTATTTCTCGTTTCCAAATGTTCCAGCAAGAGATAGCTATTAAGCTTGCTATTCTTTTGCTATTGTTCTGGGTTTCGATTGCTTTCATTGTTTGCAACCACCAATCTCCGAAGTGGTGATGCTCATGATTTCCACTTACATGATCAAGATGGAGTGATGTCCAGACTTCAGGTGCTTGATTGCAAGTGAGAAGACAATGTATTGTTGATTCTGAGGTTGAGTTACATCTTGGGCATATGTTATCAATGGAGTGGATTTCCTTCTTAACTACTTGTTTGACTTGAACTCCTTCATGAGCTGTTTTCCATATAAAAGCCTTTATTTTGTGAGGCACTTTCAGCATCTAGATGCTTCTCCAAAGGGCTTTGATTCTCATGTGAATCGAGTAAGCTTCTATGTATGGGTGAAAAAAATTGTAATCCATGTGATAAACTAAAGCAACAAAATAAGTACCCCTGTTATTCAATTTCCAGTATGGATGGTCTTTTCTAACAATTCGGGTGATGCTAAGGATTACATTTGCTACTTCTATTGGAAATTTCTCTCTGACTAGTTACTTGTTCCATGTCTTGTTTAGTAAAAGTAGACTAGAAGATGCTGTCATCATAAGCTACTTGTAGAATGCATAATGCCTATGGACAAAAGGTCCAAACTGTTTTCAGTGCAGTAGAAAACATGCAAAGTGTGGCTTAATTTTACAAGCCTTTTGTCAAATCAAAGTGGACAAAAAATTGTCTAAGCTTCTTTTCAGTGCTTTCACATATTTTGAACGCGAAATTGTCAAGATTGGATGCTCAAAACAGGTAGGTGGCACTGAAATGAATAGTAAATCGGGTTGAAATTTTGGCACCTGAAGCTATATAAATAGACCAATATTCTGCAGTACTTACATCAGCATCAGATCAATAACAAAGAAACAAAAATCATCTCCTCATTTTGTAATAGAGAAAAATTATTTGTTCCATATAAATTTTTCTCTTTTGTGAGTTGAAAATATACACCAATAAGATAAATACTGTGAGGTATTTTGGGTGTATTTGGGATTTGGGTTGAGTAGAATGTGTCTACCTTTTGTATCTCCATCATATTTCGATAGTGAAATATTTGATTGTCGCCTTTGCCCGTAGACGTAGGCTTTAAGCTAAACCACTTAAATTCCTGGTGTTATTTATTTTACACTTCTATATATTTATTTTATATTATTCTATTTTTGCCTTTTGGGCTGCTATTTCATAACAAACTGATATCAGAGCTCTTATAGAGTTTTGGACTAATTTGTTTAAAATGTCTACTGCAAAATTTGATATTTAGCAATTTTATGGGCTCGTTAATTTTAGAATATGGAAGGTCCGTATGATGACTGTTCTTGTAAAGCAAGGTATAAAAGTTGCACTTTCTGGAAAGAGACTTGAGACAATAAAGGAACCTGAATGGAATTATGTTGATTGAAAGGCTCTTTCTATTATTCAATTATGCATTATAGATGATGTGTTGCAGGAGGTCCTTTTAGAGAAAATAACAGAGTCACAGTGGACCAAGTTAGAGTTATTATACATGACTAAGATGGTGGCTAACTATCTTAGTATTTTGCAATGTCTGTACATGTTTCGTATGGCAGAAAGGATATCAATCCAGTTTCATATATTCTCGTATGCCAACATGCTGATATCCTTCACAAATCTTCTATAGAAGCTTGCCAACCCATGGAAGCTCCTAACCTCACTCACAGTTTTGGTAGTTGGCCCATCTCTAATGGCCTTAACTTTCTCTTCATCAACCTATATTCCTTTAGAACTTATGACAAAATGAAGAAAAACCACTTGATTAGTGCAAAAAGGACACTTTTCCAAGTTAGCATATAGTTTCTCCTTTCTAAGGACATGCAAGACAGATGTGAGATGTGGAACATGCTCATCAAAACTCTTGGTGCATTAGCCTCAAGATATGGTTCATAAGTCTCATAAAAGTGCTTAGTGCATTAGTTGATCCAAAAGGCATTACCAGCCATTTATACAATCATATTTAGTTTTGAAGGTAGTGTTCCATTCATCTTCTTCCCCTATCCAATTTGATGGTACCCACTTTTCAAATCAATTTTAGAAAAGAAGCAAGCACCATGCAATTTATCGAGCAAATCATCAAGTCCAGGGATAATATGTCTATACCAAATTGTGATGTTGTTGATTGCTCTACATCAGTACACATCCTCCATGATTCATCCTTTTTAGGCACTAAGATTACGAGTACAACACAAGGACTTAAGCTCTCTCTAATCCATCCTTTTTGCAACAACTCCTCAACTTGATTTTGTATCTCCTTTTTTCTTGAGGATTGCACCTATAAGCTGACCTATTGGGTAGAGAAGCACTAGAAATGAGGTCTATTTGGTGTTCTATCCCCTTCATTAGTGGCAAACCATGAGGCACTTTCTTGGGAAACACATCCTCGAAGTCCTGCAAATTAACAACAACATCACTAGGCAAGGAGTTAGCATTAGATTCCAAGTAAGTATCCTTGCACAAAAGAAGAAATATAGGTTGCGTTGTAAGTTAAGCTCTCTTCACATCACTTCCTCTTGCAAACAAATTTTCTATTTCTCTCTTTTTCTTTTCCTTATTCCCTATTTTCTTTTCTTCCCCCCATTTCTTTTGAGTTTTGTCCTCAAAATCAAGTATTTTCTTTTTCACACACTTTTTTTCTTTTTGTAGTTCTTACTCTTCTTTTTCTCTTTTCTCTTTCATTTTTATTTGATCCTCACAAACTTTCCTAGGTGACAATGGAACAAGTGTAACTTTGTGAGAATTGTGAACAAAAGAGAACTTATTGGAGAATCCATCATGGTGAACTCGCCTATCAAACTGCCAAGGCCTTCCAAGAAGAATGTGGCTTGCCTCCATTGGTACAATATCACATGGAAATTGATCTTCATATTTGCCAATGGAGAAATTAATCAACACCTTTTGATTCACCACCAATTCACCACTATTACTTAGCCATTGGAGCTTATATGGTTTCGAATGTGGTGTAGTCTTTAGGTTGAGTTTGGTGACCAACCTAGTACTTGCCACATTGGTGTAACTCCCATTCATTGATGATCATAGAGCATGTTTTGCCTTGAATAAGGCAGTAGGTATGAAAAATATTTTCTTTTTGGTTCTCCTCATGCTCCTAATAACCTCCTAACCACCAAGAGATCTCCATCTTGTGCATAGGCTGCACCATCATTTTCTTCATCACTTGAAGAAGAGGAATGAGAAGAAATTTCTTCACTAGAGATACTCCCATTATCCTTCACCACCATAGTCTTCTTATTTGGGCATTCAGATGCAATATGTCCTTTTTCCAAACACCTAAAGCACTTGATATCCCTACTCTTAGAAGTAAAGGAAGAAGTAGTAGGAATAGGCTTCTTAGTGCTGGCTACCTCCTTAGAATTAGAAGAAGAACCCTCCTTCTTTAGCTTGTCCTTCCAACTTAAAAGAGTAGTTTGAAGAAGATGGTTTCTTAATAGTACCATTTTTCTTTAATTGCTACTCTACTTTCATTTCTTGATGAACTAAGTCTTCAAGCTCCACATAATGTTGTAACTCCATAATGTCTCCAATATCTCGGTTTAGGCCATGGAGAAACCGAGCCATGGTTGCTTCCCTATCCTCCACAATATTGGCCCTAATCACAACTACCTCCATCTCCTTATAATACTCATCCACACTCCTACTTCCTTGGATGAGTCTTTGCAATTTGTTATGCAATTCCCTATGGTATTAAGAAGGCACAACTCTCCTTCTCATCAAAGTCTTCATTTCTTCCGAAGTGTTGATAGGATGCTGTCCATGTCTTCTTCTTTCTTTTTGCACTTGATCCCACTAAATTAAGGCATAATCGGTGAACTCAAGGGCAGCCACCTTCACTTTTTTTGCATCATTATAATTATGGCATGAGAAGATTTGTTTTATTTTCATCTTCCACTTAAAGTATATTTCGGGATCATTTCTCCCTTGGAAGGAAGGTACCTTGACTTTCACACCTCTTAGATCATCATCACATCTATGGTCTCTACTTTTCTGTCATGTCTTTTTCCCCCTTCACGCCTCCTTCTATCTCTTAGGGAATCATATAATAGGTCACTTTCTTGATGAGATTGTTCACGATTAGAATTATCCCCATGGTTGGAAACTCTTCCTTCTTCAAGTCGGTCCATCCTTTCATATAAAACTTCGAGCTGTCTTTGAAGTATTCTCTCAAAGTGTTGAGTCAGTGCCTCCATTTGAAGCCTATTAAGACCTTGCCTTGGGGAATAAGATGATTCTTCCCTACTCATGCTTACAACAAAAAGACGATGACAATGAAAATTATCATTGAAATGTTAGAAGGACCTCACCACTCTACTCATGTGTTTGCACTCTTAAATTTTATCCACTCGTGTTTTGCCCGTAGATAGGCTTTTATGTAATGTTCACTCTTGTCTTTTACCGCTCAACTTCCTTTATGAGCTCTTAAGAAAATAACCTTATCAATGATTTTTCTCAAGACAGCAAGTAGACAATCAAGTGAACAAGAAAATATTAATAGAATAAGAGAGATAAGCGAATAGAAATAGGAAATTCAACAAAGATCAAAAGCAAAGAAAGGAATATCTTTGAACTCAGATTTCACAAAGAAAGACTGCTGAGTCCTTTAAAATCACTAACCCTTTTTTTTTTAATCTGCCTAGCGATTTCCTTTTGTTTTTTTGTGAATCTGCCCAGAAATTTTCTCTTTTTTTTTTTAAAATTGGTAAGGAAAAACACAGACTTGAATATCAAGGAGCCAAAGCTCTAGATACCAAATGATGAGAAGGTGAGTGATAAGTCATGAAGGTTTGATCGCCACAAGTTGCCTTCATAAGATTAAGTTTAGTTCTTTGCCCAAGAACTCAAAGGGAAGCTCTCACAATAGAGAAAACTCAGATTTCATTCAATTTCAACTTGTATTTGCAATACAAGAGTTCTCTTATTTATAAGCTTAGTGGAGGCTGAAACATTAAACCTTCACTATACTTCCTACTAGGACTCCACTATGAATTCTGCACCACCATCATGCATTTATGCATGTTATATTTATTTTCCACTAGTACAGCCATAAGAGTCCACTAATCCTTAGTAACTTCCAAAAGACACAAAAAACTCACTTTAGACAAATCACTCCAAAAATATATACGAAAATACAAAGAAAAATAATAAAATCTAGACTTTTTTTTTTATAAGGCCCAATTTTCTTAACCTATTAAATAGGTCATTTATAGCCCATGATCACATCTTTGATCATGCAGATTGTGCCTTTACAATTATGTCTTCATGTTGGCTCAATTTCACTTTCAAGTTGAAGGAATGTGATCCATTTAGTTGCTGCCTCCATTGTGCATTGACCTTCATTTTCCTTGAGCTCTATTATTAAACCTCCTAGAGCTTGCTTCATTCTCTTAGTCTTGGACCTTGTCATGGGTCCTCCAATTCCCTTTAATGCGTCTTCCTCCTTGGCTTTGTCTTGCAAGTTTGTAGCCCTTCCTTGGTTCACATCACTAACTGTCTCGGTGTTCAGTACGTCTACACATGTTCCACATGACAGGAGGGACATCAATCCAATTTCACATAGTTGAGTTCATTTCACTTGTCACAGATTTGAAAAATATGAACGAAACAGTTTCAAGTAAGCAACAGGCAATGATGTTGTTTTGTTCCTTACCTCCTTCTTACAAGCACTTTTATGAAATGCTCATATATGGTTGTGAAAGCCTCAAAATTGATGATTTTAAATTCATACTTTTAAGTTGTGATAAAATAGAGCATGATACTGGCAGTCATGATAATACTACTTTTAGCTTGGTTGCCAGAAGGAGATCAAAGGAAATGGGATCGAGAGGTAGCAAAGGAAGGTCTAAATCTAAATCTAGACATCGTAAAGGGACTTGTTGATATTGCAAGAAGGAAGGGCACTGGAGAGCAGAATATCCGAGGCTCAAAGACAAAAAAGACAAAGATTCAAATGATGCAACAAGTATACCTGAAAGTACTAATAATGTTCTCACAGTACAACTAATTCAATTGATGATACTTGGATACTTGATTCTGGTTGTTCCTATCACATGTGTTGGAACTTAGATTGATTTACAACTTACCAGTCAATTGATGGTGGCGTTGTCCTTATGGTTGTCCTAATGGGAAATGATATACCTTGTAAGGTTTTTGGCATTTGAACAATCCAAATCAAGATGCATGATAGAGTTGTGAGAACATTGGCTAATGTTTAGTACATACCAAACTTGAAGAAAAATCCTATATCCTTAGGTGTCTTCAATTCTTAAGGTTATAAGTATTCTGCTGAAGGTGAAGTTTTAAAAATCTCTAAGGATACTTTTGTTATGATAAAAGGCAAGTTGATCAATGGTCTTTACTTACTTCAAGGAAGTACAATTATTGGCACCGCCTCAATATCATCATCATCTGGTTCTGATTCAAAAACTATTCATTTGTGGCATATTCATCTAGGGCATATGAGTGAAATTGGAGTGTCAATTTTGAGTAAGCGTGGCTTGCTAGGTAATCACAAAATTGGAAAGCTTGACTTTTATGAATATTATGCCTATGGGAAGCAGACCAGAGTCAAGTTTAGCACTACTATCGATGGGACTAAGGGCATAGTAGATCACATCCATTCTAACTTATAGGGCCCTACACCTGTTCTGTCAAAAGGTGATGCTAGATACCTATTGACATTCATTGATCATTTCTAGAGGAAGGTATGAGTTTATTTTTCAAAACACAAGAATGATATGTTCTATACTTTCAAGAAATGGAAAGCGCTTGTTAAGAACCAGACTGGCAAGAAGATCAAGCACATTCGAACAGATAATGGTTTGGAGTTTTGTGAAGGTCAGTTCAATGAGTTCTGTAAAACTGAAGTTATAGTAAGACATCATATTGTGTGAAAGACTCCGCAACAAAATGGAGTAGCAGAATGTATGAATAGAACTTTTTTGGAGAGGGCTTGCTATATGCTCTCTAATGTTAGTTTGTCTAAAGAATTTTAGGCTGAAGCTATCAATATGGCTTACTATTTGGTGAATCGGTCTCCGTCAACTGCAATCAATTTGAAGACTCTTATTGAGATATGGTCCGGTGCTCCTGCTAATTATTCAAATCTGAAAATTTTTGGTTGTTTTGCATCTACTCATATTGATGATGGAAAGCTTAAGCGAATGGCACTAAAATGCATATTTCTTGGATATCAAACTAAGGTGAAAGGTTATGGATTATGGTGTACAGAACCTAAGTCATCCAAATTCATAATCAGCAGAGATGTCAAGTTCAATGAATTATCAATACTTCATCCAAAAAAAAAGGTTGGCGATGCTGCAAAAAACCAAGATGCTAGCCAGTAGGTGGAGTTTAAAGCTGAACCACCAAAGCAAATGCAAGAAGATGCTTCTGATCAGCCCATTCAAGAAGAAGAATAAGATACGGTTGATGTTATAGATGCACGACAACATTTATAGCATTAGAGCCTTACTAGAGATAGAGAAAAGAGGCAAATAAAACCAACATAAGGGTATGGTCTTGCAAATATAGTCTCTTTTGCATTATCGGTGGCAGATGATGTGGAATCAGAGATCCTAGAACATACTATAAGGCTATCTCAAGTAAAGAGTCTGCATAATATATTACTATGATGAGTGAAAAGATGGAGTTTCTTCATAAGAACTAGACTTGGGAGTTGGTGAAACTACCTAAAGGACATAAAATTATTGGCTGCAAATGGATCTTCAAGGAAAAGGAAGGATCCCCTGGAGTTGAACCGGCTTGTTATAAAGCATGTTTAGTGGCAAAAGATTTTATCCAAAGGGAAGGAATAGATTTCAATGAAGTATCCTCTCCTGTTGTAAGACATAGTTCCATTCGGATGTTACTTGCTATGGTTGCACTGTTTGACTTAGAGCTTGAATAGCACCAATGTCAAGACAGCCTTTCTTCATGGTAAACTTGAAGAACAGATCTACTTGTAGTAACCATAAGGTTTTATTGTTCAAGGCAAAGATGATCATGTTTATCTCTTAAAGAAGTCATTATATGGCTTAAAGCAATCTCCTCGCAAGTAGTATAAGAGATTTTGCACTTTCATGTTAGGTTATGGTTACTCAATGAGTGACTATGACTGTTGTGTTTACCACAGGAAATTCTCAGATGGCTCTTTTGTTTAATTGTTACTCTATGTTGATGACATACTCATTGCTGCTAAGAGTATGTCCGAGATCAAGAAGCTAAAAAAGTAACTCAATGGTGAATTTAAAATGAAAGACTTGGGTACAGCTAAGAAGATTTTGGGCATGGAAATTCATAGGGATCGGAGTGCCAGCAAATTATATTTATCTCAAAAGAAATATATTGAGAAAGTTCTTAAACACTTTAGAATGCAAAATGCAAAGCGTGTGAGCACTCCTTGGCAGCCCATTTCAGATTATCAGCCACACATTCACCATAGTCCATTGAAGATGAGGAACAGATGTCACACGTTCCTTACGCTAGTGCAGTTGGAAGCATAATGCATGCTATGGTATGCACTCGATTAGATATTTCACATGCTGTTAATGTTGTTAGCAGGTATATGAGACACCTTGGCAAGATACATTGGCAGGCAGTTAAATGGATACTTCGATATCTTTGAGTTACTGTGGATGTTGGCTTAGTATATGACAAGAGTTCTAACACTGGTTGTAGTGTTATTGGTTACATTGACTCTGATTATGCTGGAGATATTGACAAAAGAAGATCTTTGGCAGGATATGTCTTCATGCTCTCGGGTAGTGCAATTAGTTGAAAAGAAACTTTATAGTCTACTATTACATTATCAACTACAGGAGTCGAATACATGGAAGCAACTGAAGTAATGAAGGAAGCCATTTAGCTCTGAAGTTTGGTAAGCAATTTGGGCTTGGTGCAAAATGTTACAACTATCTATTGTGATAGTCAAAGTGCCATACATTTGACCAAAAATCAAATGTCATAAGAGAACCAAACATATTGACATCAGATATCATTTCATTCGGGAAATTATTACTCAAGGTTGAAATGAAGAAGATTGGTACTTCAAATAATCCAGTAGATATATTGACGAAGTCAATAATAGTTGTCAAGTTCAAGCATAGCTTGGACTTAGTTGGTACTCGCAATATGTGATATGCCCGTATAGGCACATTGGAGAAGGTGACTTCAGAAATTTGAAGCTTGATAAAATTCAAGCCAATGTAGAGATTTGTAGAATACATAATGCCTATGGACAAAAACTCCAGACTGTTTTTGGTGTAGTAGAAAACATGCAAAGTATGACTTGACTTTTAAAAGCCTTTTGTCAAATTAAAGTGGACGAAAAAGTTGTCCAAGCTTCTTTTCGATGCTTTCACATTTTTTCAAAGAGAAACAGTCAAGTTTGGATGGTCAAAGCAGGTAGGTGGCACCGAAATGAATAGTAAATAAGGTTGAAATTTTGGCACCTGAAGCCCTATAAATAGAGCAACATTTTGCAATACTTCCATCAACATCAGATCAACAACGGAGAAACAAAAATCATCTCCTCATTTTGTAATAGAGTAGAATTATTTATTCCATATAAATTCTTCTCTTTCGTAAGTTGAAAGTATACACCAGTGAGATAAATACTGTAAGATATTCTGGGTGTATTTGGGATTTAGGTTAAATGAAGTGTGTCCACCTTTTATATCTCTATCATGTTTTTATAGTGAAATATTTAGTTGTCATCTTTATCCATAGACGTAGGCTTTAAGACAAACCATATAAATTTTTGATATCATTTATTTTACGCTTTCACATATTTATTTTGTGCTACTTTATTTCTCCTTTTTGGGTCCGCTATTTCACAACAGTGCTTCTCTTAGCATAGTAAAAGGATAGTTTTGAGGAATCCAACGGTCCTGGAATACTTTTATTCTAGTTCCATCTCTAACTTTCCAGCATAGGCCTTTCTCGAGCACTTTTCTCCCCTCAATCAAACTTCGCCAAGCCTATGAAGGATTCGATCCAACCTCAGCAGATATAAATTTCCCGTACTTGAAATATTTTCCTTTAAATACTTTATAAAACAAAGACAATGAGGAAGAACAGAGCCACCAACATTGTTTAGCTAACAATGCGAGGTTCATTGCTCACAGGTCTTTCAAGCCAAGGTCCCTTTCACTTTTGCATCTGCTCATCTTGTCCTAATTGATCCAAGCTCGTTTCCTCTCAGTTCCTCTCTGTCCCTAGCAGAAGCTTGCCATTATTCGATGAAGATCAGTCAATAATGTTTCAGGCAGCTTAAAGCACGCTAAAGAATAGATTGGAATGGCTTCACCAATTGCTTTCAGCAGAACCTGTCTACCATCTGACGAAAGTAAACTTGCTAGCTTATCTCCCACTTTTTCCTTAATACAAGCAAATGTTGCTTTTTTAGACCGCTATACCATATAAGGTTCTTGGTCAGAGATTCTTAGTTACAGTAATATTTATTCTTGTAGACAACGGTACTAATAAAAGTAAAACAAGTATTCATGATATATATATATATATATATATATATATATATATATGATGGACAATTCAAATAAGATCACTGATTTATTGTAAGACTATTAGCAATAAATTTTAACCATCCGATCTTACATAAATGGTCAATATCAAAACATAAAATTATATAATTTTTTAAGTGATCATTTGAGTATTAATTTTCATTAATTAAATTTCAATCCTAATCATCTATGCATAGTTATATGCCCCAGACTTGCAAAGGTGGGTGGTGATAGCCCTCTTCTTTATTAACTAGTGTATCGAGGGTTTGATCGCTACCCTGGAAATGATATAATTTTAAAATTCATGACTAATATCTATCCCTTAAATGGATCTCACAGTATACAGTAGAATTACTCACTACATTTACAGTAATACTATGAAAAGACCATAAAAATACAGAGTGAATTTATTGTCCCATAACTCCAAGTGTAATAAATATCTTTGTCGAGGGGACAAGATGTGAGATGTGAAAGGAAAAAAAAATAAAATAAAATCTAGTATTATACATTTAGAAAAATATTTATGAATCTTATAAAAATCATAATAATATTTATGGATCTTATAAAAATTATAATAATTGTTTGATGAAATAAAGTGTTATAATTTAACCACTTATTTATCTAAAAATTAATAATTATATAATATTATTTTAAATATAAAATTCTACAAAATTTTTAGTTTTCTAGCATTTTTAAAAAAACACTAGAATCAGATCCACGTAAATGTTATAGAGAATAATTAGGATTTTTAATTTGCAATTGACTAGTTCCAAGGCTAGAAGAGATTGAGACGAGGGGGTGTGTGTGATTCTGACATCAACCCCTCGGTAGCTCAGCCTTCTTTGTTGAATGTCTTAGGGTATGTTTGTAAATTTAAATTTTAAAGAAAAATGAAGGATTTGTAATATAAAATTATATTATAAATTTTTTTCTCCCTTTCAAAATCTAAACTCACAAACATACTTTTAGATTTAAAATGCAAGAGCCAATGACTTGCCTCAACACTAGCATAAATCTGGCATGAATAGTAATTTGCTTCCATTAAAGTTGGTCATTCAGTACACCAAAAAAAAAAAGAGAGAGAGAGAGATAGTTGGTCATTCAAATTAACGCGGGGGCAAGAGTTATGTAGTTTGAGGGTTGTTTTATAATCTCGTTCTGCCACTCATCATTTGTGTTTGTTTAATTCAATATGCATGTTTCTATATTAATTTCTCATCTATATACATGAAAAATTAATATAGAGAGAATTGAAAGGCTATAACTGCAAAAATCTTGTTCATAATTAGGGAATTGGCAATTTTCATGATGGACCTACCACACTTTTCGTGGCATTGTTTCTCCCCGGCAAGTTGCAGTTTGCAACATAATTCGTTTTCTTTTCTACTTTTTTAATGAAACCAAAAGGTCATACAAGTCATTTGCAAGTATACGCAACAGCCAAAATAAATTAATTTCTTTTTTTCAAAAGTGAAGATTTCTTTTGTCGTGTTTTTTTTTGGTCAAATATCTTCATCATTTTTTTTTTATCTTTTGTCAAATATTTTCATTATGTTCAGCTAGCAGGAAACTTCAAGGATCAACACACTCTCCACAACTCGAATAGAAAGGTAACAATATATTAAATATTGAGTTTAATTTTGATATATTAATATTATCGTCCAATCAAAATTTTTATTTGTGTCACTTTTGATATAGTTGTATAAATTTAAACTGTCAGTATATAAAAATTAAAATCATAAATATTTAACAAACAGATTTTATACTATTACACCTAAGGCAAACAACTTTTCTTCCGTGTTAAAGATTAAGAAAACAAAGAAAATCTAAATTAAAAGCAATGCCCTCTCTAAATTTTACCATTATAGCTAATACAATCTAAAATATCATACGACAAACATATCATTGTAAGTGTAACAGTAAATCAAATTAAATATTAAGAAAAACAAAAATAGTAAATAAAAATAATTTTGTTGTCAAAAGTTTTGCTAGAATAATGTTATTTTTAAGGGAAAGGAACGTAAAATCACATAAATTTTTACCCCCTTGTCTAACCGCCAGCACAAACTATTAGTAATTTAGTAATTTTTTTTGGCACAAGAATCTACTTACGCATAAGTTTGAGGACTAATTAGAAAGATTTTAAAGTTTATAAATGATATAAAGTTCGAAGGATTTGTATATTCCTTTCCGTGATTTTTGACGATTTCTCGCAATATTTTTTTGTCTGATCTAGCATATATAACTCTAACTTATATATAATATCACCATATGATTCATTGTATTCTACTTTTTGGGCCCACATAATATTTTTCTAGCCCCCAATGCTGAATGTAGAAAAGGATATTTTATTTAAAATTTTCAGTTGGAAAGTAAGAATAAAGTTAAAAATTATCTAAATAAGATTATGTGTATGAAATTTATTTAAGTTAACTTTTTACTGTTATACAAAGAAACTCATTTAGGTCAATTTTTACTTTTCAACTAAACACACCTAATATCTCACCATTAATTTTTTTATTGTTGTGTGTCTTATTTGAATCTCACTCCCTCAACCAATGGCGAAAGATCACACATGAAAATCAGCTTCACATGAGCACGTCATTCCCATCTATTCTTCCTTCACTTGTTGTTCATCTTCTTCTCAGTCAACCTCAAATTTGCAGATGGCAGTCCTTCCCTATCCCCAAAAGCTTGCCAGTGTCTTTTGGAGAGAAGAACCCCACATCCAGATCCCCACAATAAACAGCCAAGAACTTCTCCCTGCTTGGCAAGACTCCAGCTTCAAATCTAGCTCTAGCCACCATCTTCACATCAAAGTTCACCACCCCTTTGTTCCACTCCCTAACCAGCTCCTCAGGCACCACCTTGTGTACCTTAGGTGAGTCCCTCACAACCAAGCCAACCTTCAGAGTCTTGCTGGCCATCTTCTCAAGGTACACGGGATCTTGCACTGCAGCCACTGAGAGATCAACCTTACCATAGAACACCATCACATTGAAACGGTCAAGCACCACTTCAATTCTCTTGTTGGGGTTCCTTATGATGAGTTCCACTTCATACTTGCCTCTGAGCTGTGTGTTAGAGACACTGAAGTTGGACACAGAGACTGACATGACTCGAAAATCGGGTTCATGCATGTCCATGAAAAGCCAAGCTATGCTGATGACTCCCATCGAAAGAACAAAGATGAGGACCACTGTCAAAGACAGTTTCCGGACACAGGCGCTACCGGGGGACCTTCTTGTCCCGTCACTGCTGGTAGAAGGGCGCTCCATGTTCATCGGTGTTTGGATTTCGGAAGAAGGGTGTATTGTACTCATTGATGATGCTAAAAGAGTAGTCAAGTTCAGCTTTGGCCAAGTGCTGTTTAGCTGTCCTTAGTAACAGCAATAGACATGTCTTGTTCTGAGGGTGAATGTGATGAATGGTCATATGAAGAAAGGGAATGATGATTGTGGTTGAAGAAAAGGAAACGTAGATTTATAACTATTACAAAAGCGCGTAGAGGCACAGGTTCCACGATGCTTCTAGGAACCAAACAGGAATAAATTGGGAAACTAAGGGGAAGTGTAAGCTAGAGTTGAAAGTAATGACATGCCATAGTTGGGGACTACACGTTAATATTATAGTGATAAAGACAAAAAAAAAAAAAAGTCCATAACCGATCAATCTCAGAAGGACACATGTCAAAATGGGTAATAACATATATATGAAGACCAATTATCTTCATACTGAAAATTATAGTATTTGACAAAGCATCGTTTATCATGTTGCTAATTAAAGCGTGGTTTCTGTTTGTGTCTCATTAGTACGTACACGCTTTCATGTCCTTTCTTTGCTCCATCTAATCATATAGCAACTTCTTGGTGTTTTAACTATTTAGGAAAGAACTTTAACTTACAAATCAAATCAATTCATTTCCATTTTTTTATGATTCCAAATACTACCTAAAGGTGGCACATTACTCTTTAATAACTATGCTGGGGCATATAATGTCCATGCAATTGGTAGTAAGGTGATGTTATTAATTTGTATGGTCACTATTTACAACAGCATACAAGTGCTGAAAGAATTACAACTATGAAAGAAGCAGCAATAAAGCCTGTTTTTGTTCTCTTAAAAGTTAAAAAATTCAAGTGGAACTTGAATAGCTGTGAACTATTTAAAGCAATTTTAAACATCAAATACAAGCAAACTTATCATGTGTGAATGAAGATATCTCATGGACAGCGGCCCCCACTTTCCTCAGACATCATTCCTTTAAGACTTTTGGCTAACCAAATGGCTGTCTCCCTTGGGGAGACCTTGTCTTTCCCAAAGGGCTTCAGAACAACTTGAAGTTCCTCCAGTCTATTTTGCTGCAGCAATTCTGCTGACAGTTCTAAGAGCTCTTCAAGCGCCTCGGCTCTCTGCCTGAAAGATTTCACATCCAATGTTTCCTTTGCCGGTGGGGGCGGTTTGTCTTCAGTCGCGGGAGTGTTATATTTACTTAAATCGACGGAATCAGATTCTGAAACCAAAGAAAAAGGGTTACTCACATCTTGTTCCTTAAGAGCACGATGATCAGAAATGCTTGATTTCAAGCTTGAAGCATCAGAGAAACTTGGTGACTTAAGGGTAGGAGGAGTCGTAATGTTTATTGTTTCCAACTGATCGGAAGTATTTGGTTTCATGCTTGCAGGTTCAGAGCAACTTGAAGATTTAAGGGCCAAAGGGGGGCTCACGTTTCTTGTCTCTAAATCATCCCTCACAACGTTGATGAACTTACCAACATCTAAATTTTGAACCCCCATCTCCACAGATTCCTTTAGTGTCTGCTCAATCCCAACGCGATAACTGCTATGGCGTATAACATGGATGACATCATCAAAGGCCGTTGGAAGATGACCAACATCTGGCCTTTCTGGCGCTGGATTCTGCATGGCAATTCCTTTCTCTTGCAGAGCATTATGACTTGATGTTTTAGCAGTGGTTGCCGATGGAACAGTTTCAGCCAGGCGCTCCCTCACTGTGAATTTGTCGTCACCAGGTGACTTGCACTCAAGTTCTGGCTGGCTAACTATATCAGACCTATGATCAGGCTCGCTTACTGGAACAACTTCACAGATAGACATTTCTCCAGAACTTTGGGGTGGACGTTCGTGAGGCTTGATTAAAGTCATTTCCTTAGAAATATCGAGATGATCTTCGACTTGTTCTGTGGCTTCAGCAGGAGGGTCTACAGGCCTCTTATCACACCCAGAGGCAGCAGAGATATTAGTATGATTGATGGGAAGACAATTTTTCGGAGCAAAAATAACCTTATGATCTTCAACAGGATGATCAAGAGCCAACCTTGAACCCGCTTTCTCATTGCTACTAGCAGTATTCTGAAAATTAGGTGTAAACTCACAGGTTTTGTTGGACACTGTTTCGACCTTCTTACAATGTGAACAGGTTGCAGGGGGGCTGCTGTCCTGACCTGATTCCACACCTACACTGCGGGTTACACACTCGTTATCAGGAAGTATCTGTTCTCTCATGTCAATAAAAGTTGTTGCATCATCAGAAAGTTCACATCCTGGAATAGAGACTGAAGACGAGGCAGAATTGCTGCTGTCTGTTTGCATTCCTTTGGAGCTTCTTCCAAAAGCCTTCTGACGCTCTCTCATAAGCTGTCTAGAAATATGTGGTACATTGCCATTGGTCAACTGACAATGGCTCATTTCAGGCTCCTGAGCTATTCTGTTTGGAGCCAGCTTCCCAATATTACTTGCGGCATTTGGAACGTCAGGACCAGTAGCCCGCATTCGTGCTGGAAATGACGGTCGTCTAAGTAAGCTAGGGGGTGTCCTTTGCAACAGCTTGGCTCCATCTCCTTCTACTTGTTTGAGAAGACCAGATGGTGGAGTCAAATCGTGTCTGGGTTTAGCTTTTGGTGAAGATTCTGTCATCAGCAACTGCCAGCATGTATAAATGATATAGCGGAAATAAATTTCATTGTTAAGAGGAAATCTTTAAAATATAGCTAGAAGGAGAGTAGATAACTTCAAATGTTATTGTACCTGGTGCTTTGAAGGATGTGATCCTTGTATTCGTTTTGCAGAATCAGGGGATACCTTTGCATGTGCAACAGCTGGTAAGTCTAAATTTGGCGTCAAACCAGGAGCCGCAAAATTAGGTTTGGGCAATTTGGATGATATATCTGTGTTTATTTTCTGTGTTGATACACCACCAGCCTTTATGCGATTGCCTCTCATCGGAGAAGTTGCTTCTCTAACTTTTCCCTCTTTTAATGCCATCATTATATTTCTAATTGTTTTTGGCTGCTTAGATTCTATATTAGAGCAGTGTTCATTATGAGATGGTTTCATCACCTCTTGCTCACCTGTCTTGGCATCATGTTTTGCCTCACTAGCATCATCAATTGATGCTAGATCAGTCTCGGTGCCTTTATTATCACACTCCGGCACTGCTATTGCAATGTGTCTCTCATGTGACATCAAACTATTTTTGTCACTGCCTGAACTACTACTGTTTTGACTTTCAGCCATACTTTTTCGAGAATAATTGACAGAAGAGATTGGTTTCTCAGGAGAACAGGATGTCGGAGGACTGAAAGATGGGCGATATTGCTCCACGCAAGGTTGCAAATAAGGATGCTTTAACACCTCAGATGCCTGTCAAAAATTTAAGTGAGAATGTTTAGGATCAGCAAAGGCAGTAAACCATTTTCACATTGGAAATGAATTTATTCTCAAGCTAGGCTTACTGTTGGCCGATGCTCAGGACTTTTTCTAAGCATGCCCTTTATCAGTGTTTTCCTGTAGGTACACAAGTCAACAAATTTAGATTTTCAGCACAACAAGAAAGAACAAGAAGAACCAGCAAGCAAACAAATATTTTTCAATCTCTGATGCAAGACAGCTTTGAACTTTTCCTAATGCCAATGCAAGCCTTCAGCTTTCCCTGACATTGAACTACTTGGTCCTTTCTATATGAAATAGCAGGGCAGCTTTAAGCTACACGTGACTTCAAGTGCAGTTTTATCAGAGTTATGGTAGATCGACAATTCATATTCATTAACAATTACTAGAAACTAAGGGCATTCTTGAGTAGAAACGAATTCGGAAATGTGCAATAAAATGCAGTGTATAAGAATCAAGAAGGCTCTTAAGCGCATTCACACAGAAAACACAAGCATATGCATGCATACCGGCAACTATATCTTCCTGTTATAAGCCTAAGTTCATCAGGAAGGAGAATAACAAAGGATATTAATATTAACACAATCAGATAGAAACTTACAAGGAAGGGGAATAACAAGGAGGCAAAGGACCAATAGAAGAACGGTTTATCTTGCTTATCAAGCCTGCCATATCCTAAAACGTGATTTACCATGCCATTGATAAATCCAAGGAAAAACCCATGGTGAGATACCTCCACATGCATAAATATCTATACAACAGTGTCAAAAATCATATGAAACATAAAAGGCATACATCATCCAGCAACTATAATTAACAAAGTTCAAGAAAAATATCAGGAAACTAAATGTCAGATATTACCACTCTAAAACCAGCAGTTTAAACTATTTGCAAAACAACCTTAAATTTATAACTACAGCACAAATATGGGGATAGCAACACTAAAATATAGGCCACAATGGTGATTGGGTAGGTGGTAGATTTGAGAACTCCCAAAGTTTTGTCGGCAATCTCATTCTTCAATTATACAATTTTATTTGTTTCTTTTTTGTTTTTTCTGTTTCTTTACTTCTAATCATCATTTGTACAAAATGATACCCTACATTACCCTAATGCAAAAAGAGTAACTCTGCTAGTTTTGACGCAGAAATGAGGTATGAATTTCATACCTAACTTGAGAATTTACATTAAATGAATTTCCTAAACATTGAAGCTTATAACAGAGTAATAAAAAAAAAAATCAGAGGAAATCTTACAAAAGCTTTAAAAGCAGGGCGATGAGCAGCCATCTCATATACACAGCACCCTGAACAACACAAAAAAGTGCATTTTAGCTATAGAAAACCCAAATCTGCAAGTACCAGATACTTGTCTCTTAAAATTTATACCTAGTGACCAAATATCAGATTTGAATCCATAAGGAATATCTGCAAGCAGTTCAGGACACATGTAATTGGGAGTTCCTACCACCTGCATAGAAACATTTACTACAATGACTAATTGCACTTCGGGTGACTATGTACTTTTAAATAAATATGATGCTAATCATAAGGTCTAAAAAGATAGTAGCAATGTCATATCAAATTTATACAAGTTGAACATTATTAAAACAGAGTTTATCCTCACAAATATGAGAAAACAATAAACAAGTTTCCTTCAGCAAGGTCTTCCAGCTGAATACTTAAAATAATAACAGAAGTCATAAAACTTGAAAAAAATCTAGTTCTAAGTCCTCATAAATGACAAAAAAGAAAAATGAAATAATGCATTTCAAGTCTAGTATCTTTATGGATTGTTCCCCAAAAATAAATAGGCAAGTACCTCCACTTGTCCAGGTTTGATCCAATTTTGATTCAAGCAGGTTTATGTTTTACTTGGAACATATATTAGTAACTTTTTTTTTATTGTTGAAAAAAATACAATTAAGCCGAATTCTTTTCAGTAACCATGAGTCCATGACATATTTTCTGTTTGAGAGTTGAGTGTAGACATTAGCTATAACAAAGAAACGAGCGGTATAGATGAAACTAGGATGGTTTGAACTAAACATAATTAAAACAATTATTAGTCCTTAGCTTGGCAACAATGCCAAGGAAAAAACTTAGTAACGACTAACAACACTGAAGCTTCCAGTTTTCATTAACAGATAAAGTATAGGGAAGGAAAATTAGGATAGATGCTCGAATGGACTAAGCATGATTATGTTTGAATTAGAATAGGTGTTTAATGCCTTCTAAGTACATGTCCACAAAAGGGCAAGAAAGAGAGGTATGATTTAAAGATGAAAATGTCTACACTTATCAGCAATGGTGTTAGCATGCAAGATTCCTCAATGCCATGGAAACCAGAAAGTACAAAGTTTAGTATGAATCCTCACACCTTTTAAACAAATAGGTTGTTGAATTTAAAGAAGACAAAGAAGAAAGCAGTTCTCTATCTCAAACATACCGATGAAGCCAAATCATCTGCTTTTAGAGTCTTAGCAAGCCCAAAATCCCCTACATGTCAGGAAAATACAGACAAATTCAGGAGGAAGACTTAAAAATCTATCATCTATGTATGCAAAGACAGTGGATGAACTCACCCAGGCGAACATCCTGATCTTTGGTAAGAAAGATGTTGGAACACTGTCAGCAGAATCAACAAGACCAGATTTAACATATTTCACATGGAAGACAAGAAACGTAGACCGTAAGTATTATAGTTTGTTTCATAAAATTATACCTTCAGGTCGCGATGTAAAACAAAATTTGAATGCAGGTACTCTACTGCCAACAGTAATTGGGTGAACCATTTGCAGAGTTTCTGAGCAATTTCAACAACTTCAATGTGAGCCACAACAAAATTTTAAACATCAATACTTGGAAAACAATATACCACACAGAGAATACCTCCTCAGGAAAGTAAGCACCATTTGATTTTTTCATCAATTCAGCCCTGTCAAAGATTTGACGAGAAAACAAGTACAGTAAATTAAGCAGTTGGACACATAAAATTTGTGAACTTTTACATGAAACTGCAAGATCATAGGTATAATCATAGTAGACTCACATGTCTCCTCCTTCACAGTATCCAGTGACAATACAGACATAGCAACCCTGCAACAAAAATAGAATCTGTTAGCTGAAAATAGAAAAGGTACAATACGATCCTTTTAGTTTAGAATAGAGAGTGCAATACTGTCACAACTAACAGTTTGTTGAAGGGAGACAAGACTATGATCACATCCTACAGAAATTCATAGGGTCTCTTACCTTCTCAACCCATGCCTCCTTGAATTCCACAATGTAAGGATGCTGGATTCTGGCAATAAGAGCCATCTAAAAATTCAATAATTAAAAAGAAAAGGATCAAATCTCCACAAAAGCACAAAAGCAGATTCAAGGTAAATGAATCAAAATCAACAAGAAGGGACACAAAAACACCAAACTCACCTCTTGATGAGCAGATCTCCTGCATCTTTCAGTCTGCCTTGCAAGCCTGATTTTCTTCAACACATATCTGCAACCCCATCAAAAAACAAAAACCTTCTGTCGTAAATTTTCATTTTTTTGAACAACCCCATCAACCAAATGCAGAAAGAAAAAACATGATGATCATAACATTACTTCTTCTTCTCAGCCTTGTGGAGAACAAGAATAGCAGCTCCAAAAGCTCCTCTTCCGATCTGCTCCATGATCTCATACTGATCCATCCTAGACTCCATTTCTCTCGATCCACCAAAACACCCAATTCCTCAAAACCCAAAACTCCAAAATCCCCCCAAAAAGGTTAACAAAAAGAAAAAAATAAAGAAAAACAATTCAACTCCCAAAAAAAACAAATTGCAGATATTGCTATGCAACACCCAAAGAAGCCAATTTCACACCATCTCCTTCCCACTCCTATCCTCACTTTTTAGCATCAAAATGAAACCATCTTCCTTGTTCTACATTGCTCCCTCAACAACAGATTTTAGAAATCATCTGAGACAAGAACACCATGTGGGTTTTTTCTCATCCTTCTCTGCAATGTGCAGCACCTACTGCTATGGCTTCATTCACTCAACTGACCCACCTCAGAAGTAGCATCTCAATAATAATGACAATTATAATTATAATAACAATGGTAGTGACAATTATAATAACATGGCCATGATGATTTTTTAGCTGAATTTGCAATGGAGAAGGTCGAAAGTTTCAGTCTTTTTTTTGTTGCCAAGTTGAAGATACAATACAAGCCACAGAAAAGGGTATATTGAAGCACTCTTCCTTTCTCTCTCTAAATTCAGCCGTGCGACGATGGTTTAGAGAGAGAAAGAGAGGAGAAGAAGGAAGAGGAGTGTTTATGGGAGTGCTTGCGTATTAGCCGACAGTCACAGCTGGTCTAACAAGTTTACGAGCTTTCATTTTTAGTCGTTTATTATTCCAATTCGTTAAAAAAAAAAAAATTTAATTACATTATTTTTGGCCTAGTTCCTCTTTTATAGAAGTTCTCAATCCATTCTTTCTAGACGTGATAAATTATGAATAAGTCTTGCAAAAGTTCAAGATGTTAGTCGGAATGAGTTGTGTTATTTCTACGATTAAAAGATGTTTATTGACACACCCCAATCTAATAGTAAAAAACAAGGCCATGTCTTGGGTGCTGGGAACTGCAACACACGAAAAATTATGAGCAAAATTTTAAGGAATTTTTCTTCGGTATGCTGTGACAAAAAGTCAGTGGGATTCTTTGATAAAAGAGTGTATATTAAATAAAATTAATGAGATTCATATATTTAAAATAATATATTAGACTGTATGCA
Organism: Dalbergia cochinchinensis; assembly: GCA_031216125.1. NCBI lineage: Eukaryota > Viridiplantae > Streptophyta > Magnoliopsida > Fabales > Fabaceae > Dalbergia > Dalbergia cochinchinensis. Next base: position 12,639,415 of record CM062372.1, read on the forward strand.
AGAAATTCTTGCACCACACACCCCAAACATCTAATGAATAGTTTGTTGAATTTAATATAAATTGGGATAAAATTGATCCAAGTTAATTAATGGTTCATGAAAATTCTATAGGGATAAAAGACATTTAATTCAATATCGGTAGAGTATGCCTGATATATTCTCTCATGCAAATGCTTTCTTTTAGACTGAAAGCACAAGGATCGAATTTTAGATTTATTGGTTTTTATAACTTTAATATTATGTCATAAATCATATATATTCAATTATTTAATATTTTAACAATTTAATTAGAATATACTGACAATAAATAAATTTTACACATTCATCCAATTATGTAATGGCACATCAGTAAATATGATTACTTTCAACCCCTATTACTTGAAAAGCCATATAAAATAAGAGATGTGATTATATGACAGTGTAAAACTCTCTTACTCTATCAGTGCATCAAAATTAAATCTATACTTTAAATAGAAATACATAATCATTTTATATTTAATATAAATATAGTAATTTTATCGCATATGATCAAGGGCCAAGGGTAGTGACCGTGTGATGCTTTATCTAATAATGGAGGGTAGAAATAAAGTTTTATGTTTCTCAATTCTTTTTGCATCTTGTTCCTTAAGATTTCATTAATGGCGATGATAAGGAGACATGGAGAGTGTCACCTTCGTGGGAGAAATATAAGTCGTCTATTGCCATAACGATCGATAGACACACATCAAGTATTACTAGTAACAGTTATTAGCGGTTTGAAATTCTAGTGTCTGTGCCTTAATTGGCATTGGAAATTCATGAAGTTAACAAGAAATTATTGGAACTCTATTTAATGGATGTTGCGATTTGTGAACGAAGGCATTTAAGATATATCAGTGGATTGATAGTAACTCCACATCCTATAAATTTAATTTATAAGATTTTGTTAACATAGTATCTTAAAATTGTCAAAGATTTTAAAATAAAAATTTTTATAGAAAAGGAAAACTTAAGTTTTCAATATATTGAAGTGTATCAATTAGAAATTTTAAAACTTTTTCATTTTTGACTCTTAACACACTTTTGTTTCATTAACCAGTGTCCTTAAAGTATTTGTTAACCAAATATATATATATATATATATATTAATAAAATTTGAATCTATAATTTTATACAAATCATTAAAATATCTTATTATTAGTCTATTCTTAACGGCTTATTACTATAAATTCCAAAAATAAATTTTTGTTTATATTTTCTAAAAATAAACTAAAATTAATAGGGAGATAAAAATGTGTTAGTGATTTATGACGGGTATTGAATAATGTTATGAAGTGGAGGTTATTGGATGGTGTTGTTTATAATACTATCCATTTTTTCATTTGTTTATATTTGATTATGTATATATGTTACTATAAATATGTACATGGAATTGAAAAAAAAATGCTTTCATATAATTTGTAAAGACAAAAAATGATTGTAAGGACAATATCTTTTATAAAACGAAAATGGTTGATAGTCAAATTTTATTGATAGAAAATAAATGTCAAAATAATCTGACATAACAATTGGTAATATTTAGATGAGGAAATGAATCTTAATTATCATTATATTTGGTACAATTACAATTGTGCATTTTGTCAAAAATTTTGGTTACATATATCATGCTGACTATGTAGCATTACAGTTTATACAATAGTATGGGAAAAATGTAATTTATCCCCTAAATTATATAGGTCATATACATATTATTTCACAATCTTAAAAAGATGCAAATGGACCTTAAACTTTTTGAAATGTTCATTTTAACCCTTTTGTTAAATTTCTGTCTATTGTTAACATAAAAAAATATATGGACTATATATATCCTTGAATGGAATCCAATACCCCAAACTTAAAAACAAGTGCAACTCAACACACTAAAATTAAATTTCTTGAGATCGTATGCTATTTTTGTTAATTGTATTTCAAAAATTTATTTGCATTTAGTCCACATAATCTCTCATTCTTTTAAGGTTATGAGTGGGAGAATAAAAATGGCAGGAGTATCAATAAGTGGGGAGGAAGGCTAAACTTAAATGATCATTATTTAAAAGTAATTTTAGGGAAAAGATCAGTATGGCTAGTAAGGGATAACAACCTCTTATAATGAAACCATTAGTTAGTTACTTTTACTTGTCTCCTATAGCTTGAAACTACCACTTTTATAAGTAGGCTCTCCCACATCAATAACAACTTAACTTTCATTTTGTCATTTGTTTGGTTTACTGTTATGGTATTAGTTTGACTAGTGCGCCCCCGCTCCTATTATCTCTTTCCTCTTCCCTTTCTTCTTCCTTAATTCACACTGACCTCTAAAACGCACAACAATGGTGAAAAGACCTTCACTTTTGCAAACATGCAAGACCCAACCAACTCGTTCTACCCAACCAACTCGTTATATCTTCATCCCAATGAAACTCCTTCATTTCAACTTGTCACAACTCATTTTGAATAGAAAAATTTTCATCCCTAGCAAAGGAGCATGAAGATAAGTCTCCTTACCAAGAACAAATTGGGTTTGTCAATGTCTCCATCAAGGAACTCGCTATCTCTGATTCAGTTCATCCTTTCTAGGAGCAATGCAATGCCATCATTTTGGCATGCCTGAACCGTGCAATTTCCCTTACCATCGCTCAATCCCTTCTCTGGATCGAAAACGCATATCCTCTAGTGTGAACTAGAAGAAAGGTACTCCTAACAAGATATGTTTCAAATTGCAAAAATCTTCAAGAAGACATCTTCACCTTCAAGCAAGGTAATCCCTTTATTACCATGTACTTCACTAGCTTGAGGCTCTTCTAGATGAATTGGATGTTTTTCTCCTCGTTCCTTTTTGTGTCTACATTGCCAATTGTACTTGTGACGCTTTAAATAAAGTTCATGAACAAAGAAATATGTTCCATGTCATATGCTTCTTGAAAGGTCTTAATGACCAATTCTCAAGAGTACGATCCAACATGATGCTTATGTCTCCTCTCCCCAAACTAAAAAGTCTTTGCAATGGTAGCCTAGCAAGAAAGGCAGTCCTCCAATGGACATCATGATTTTGTTGCTAGATCTTATTCCACAGCCTAGAACTACCCTAACTAGTCCTTTTAGGCAAGGCCAAAAGAAACAATGCACTCATTATAGTCAGTTAGGACACACCATTGACACATGCTTCATGAAGAGTGGAACGCCCCGTGGATACAAATTCAAAAACTCTACTCATGGAAGTCAAAGAACCACAAATCAAGTCTCTACTAATCACTGTGGCCTTTTTGAATTCCTTACACCAATCGAAAGGCCAAAATTGGACTTACTGTTGAAAAGTACAATAGCCTCTTAAATCTGTTGCTACCCTCTAGTAATATTGCTTCCAACACAAACACCACTAATGAACAAATTAACATGGCATCTACAAATCCTAGCACTGATCTGTCTTTACACAATGGTAACTACCTCAAATTCCTTTGAATTTGAGATAGTGGTAACTACTGTTCAAACTTCTAACAACCATCCAAATAACATAATCAGGTATCCTATATCATCTATTGTTTCCTATAATTCCCTCTTACAAAAGCACGGGTCTTTCATCTTAAACAACTCCTTAACAACTGAACTGAAGAGCTACCCTCAAGCAACCAAATATGAGTGTTGGCAAGTAGCCATGAAGGCAAAAGTTGAAGTTTTTTTGACCCTCCAAATTAGGAAGGAGGGTCAAGGATGAATGCAACTTTCAAATAAGGCTATATATGACATAGTCTCTTTTACTCTACTCATCACCTTTCTCTTTCATTCCATTATTAGTCACTCATTTCCATCATCTAGAAAACTCCTAAACATAGCCTAAAACAAAATAGTTGAATTTCAGTAAGATAAGATGGACTTATGTTGGCACTTCAAGTCTGATGAATATTCGCATGAGATGATGTTAGATATACTAATACTTTTTTATGTGTCTTTATTTACCACATAGGTTAGGATTTGAAAGGAGATAATTCATGGCATGCATACTTATAAATTAGTCATTTTTTTCCAATTATTTCATACAAGTATTATATTATTCTATGAAATAAATATAATCGTGTCTAAATGTAAATAATTATCCAGTCTAGACATGATGTGGCAATAATAAGATACATGAAAGTATTTTAATATTTCTTTAATACTTCTATTTGTTAGTTTTTTATTGAAATTCTGTTGGAAAAGAAGTCCCACTATGATAACCGATATATACGTGGCAGCGAATAAGTTTCGTACTGCCTCAGGGTCTCCTGGGACCCACCCGTGTTGCTGAGAAGGCCCCAGGATGCTTGGAGGACCCTTAGTGCAGCTGATGTGGTGAACTGTCATCGCTATAGCGGTCACAGTAGGGTGGCTGTGGCTTTTTGGCATCCAGGGGACCGCTATAACGATCATAAGAGTATGACAGCAGCGTGTTTTGTCCTCTGGGGACTGCTATAGTGGTCATAAGTGACACGGCCGAGGGGGAGTTACGAGGGCAGGACCGCTATAACAGTGTCAGAAGTTCAGAGACAGTGCAAAATGCGTCGTTTTGCATAAGTGAGACACCCCAACCCTTTTTAAACATCCCAACTCGAGATTTCACCCTAAAACCGAGCCCTACCTCTCTCCAACTCTATTCCTCTCCTCCCCAATCAATCTAGCTCCAATTTTTCTTCCTCCCAAGAGATCAAAGGTAAGATTTATGGGCTTTTGTTGCTCCTTCCCTTCCCATTTCATATCTTGGTATATCTTGGTGATTGGGTTGTTATTTGTCTCCATTGTTGTTAAGTGGGGGTACTCCCCCAATGTTGTTAGGATTATGTTCGAGTAATCTAGAGATTGTTGGAGACTAATTTTGTATTTTGGGGCTCCAATGGCAGACATTGGTGCCCTTTCTCCTCCTTGGAGTCCCCGTGGTGTTGGTACTTCACTGTCTATCCCTTCAGGTGAGTGGGTTTGTGCTTATGGCCTTAGTTTGGTCATTACATTATTATTTTCTAACATTACGAAGTATTTAGAGGACTTAAAATGGATTCTTGTGCGATATTGCTTCATGAAAAATATATATTTCACTAGAATAAGCTTCGTTGAACTTATGCATAAAAATATGATTTTAGAAATGCATGGGACCATATTTATTTCATAAAAAGCTTTGTATGATTAAATTCGTAAATTGATTTGATTATGAATAAATGAGATTTGCGATGATTAATGTAACACCCTAATAGACCCGGACTCTATTAGCTGTTACCTATATTCTTTAATCAATTTTATTTTTAAATTAATGATAAGAAGATAGGGCTAATTTTTTTTTATACAAATCTACTTTTTAAAAATTCAAATGTGAATGATATGTGTAGCCATAGTTAAGATTTAATATAATTTCTAACATTGAAGTTTCTTGAGCAAAGATAATATCATTGTTACCAACATGAGTTTACATAGTAGCACCTACACGAGTAAATACATTACTGGCTTTTGATACATCTCATAAAATAGTACGTAGAAGAAAATCTGATACGAATAGCAAGTGGAAAAGTAAAAATCTCTAGCATAGATTACTACAGAGGTGGTGGTAGTGGTTCTTAACCTATCGGATGTCTGTCGAGGCTAGGCTAGTAGTGGTCTTTCTCCCTAGCTCCCAGGACTCAGTGCATCTTTTACTCCTGGAAGCGAGACTTCCCCGCTTCTCGAATAGTTGGGATCCATCGATGTCTGGTGGTGACAACGGAAACATACATAGGAGTGAGAAATCTTTGGATTTCTCAAGAGGAATTTCAACTTGGTATCGATCGTGTCATCATTGTCACTCCAGCTACCTCGGGTTTGTTTACAAAGTGATGGGCGGAGTAAGGTTCATTTATCAAGATTTTTAAGTAAGCGTGATTAGCCGAGGTAGAGTTACTTTAAACTATTCTTATTAGCGAGTCACACATATCTAACCAACTCATCAATTACAAGTCAACACATCACTTAATGATTTCATGCATCCTTTTTGTAATCATACAAGCATTTCTACTAGTAGTATTCATGCATGACACTTTATCCTCTTTTTATTGACATGTCTCATAATTACTCGATGATACATCGTGCCTTTAGACCACCCTAAAGGGGTAATGAGCTCATCTAGTGGACCGTCGCTATAACCTTTTGGTTTTAAGTTCAAGTGATCTCAACGGTTTAGGGGAGTTAAACCGTGAGCTTAGCTCAAGTCCACTTTTCAGACTATCATTGCTACTTTTTCAGGCTTTACTTTTATTCTCATTGAGTGAAAAATAATCATGCAATCATAAATAAATCATGGTACAATCAATCATCCATTCTTATCATTTCATAACTCCATCAATATATATTCATAATACTATATATCAGCTTGGATATCATAGAAACATTTCATACACAATCTTATATCAAATAGTAGACATTTCATACTAAGTCTCATGGTAAAAATAGTATTCATGTTAAGCGGTATTTAGCTGGGATAGACTTATATAAGATCTTATATAGATTCCTTAGTCTTCTTTGTACACTTAATTTTTAGTAATACATTAATGCACTTTAAATATTATTAAATATTCTTTACATATTTTAAAGCTCCCCTATGACTTTTATATATATATATTTCCTCTTGAAGATTATTACTACTTAAATATTTAAGTTTTCTTGCAAGACTTGAATCTTCTATTTCAATTTCTAACATCTTTTAGAGAAAAATTTGTACCTCTCTATATACTTGTTATCTCGGCTAGAAAAGGTAGTTTTAGATTCCTAATTCATTAAGTTTTAGTGTAATTCAACCAGTAATCCGTCAGGGAGGGTTCCCGGGAAAGAGGTGGGTCACTGATGGATACGCTTAAATCTAAGTCTTCCTTCATGCCAGAAGCAGTTCCAAACTATACTCTCATAGCACAATGTCCTTAAAATTTATTTCTCATTCTATATTTACGTGGTGCAAAGCATTATGTATAATATACATATATGTGTTTCTCTATGTGTTAGCTTTCCTAAGGAGTTGAAATCAGTCCATTTGGATTTTTATATAGTGAGTTACACTTATTTTACTACTGCAAGGTCATATGTAGAGTTTCACTTTAGCTTTGAAAATTTATATCTTGGGCTAGAGAACTCCGTTTTGGGTGATTCTTTTTGGAGAGTCTTCTATAATGAGTCTAGTTTATGATAAAAATGTTTTTATTTCGGGATATTTCATATTTTATGATCATTACATTCCAAAGTGCCTGCTACCAGAATCAACCAGAAATTCCAGCACCTACCATTTTTATGTCTTTAGTAATTTTTATTAAAAAATCAAGTTTCACATACTATCTTTTTATGTTATATTTGAGTATGATAACATCATAGAAGTGCTAATAACATAATAGAATATATTGTGCTATCTAAAAATATATTTTACAAATAATCATTCAAAACTTTTGACAATAACTCAAGGTTGAGGCATTCTATCCATGGTTAGAAGCCAATAATGATTGAACAAATAAAGAAGAAACTCCTACCTCTTATGTAGGGTCTAAAAAAGAGTCATTCTCTTCTTTCTTGAGCTTATGCAAGAGTCCTTGGAGTGGATGACCCTCCTTGAATCTTGACTCTAAAACTTGAGTGCTTAAGAAAATATTTCTCACCAGAGTTAAAGATTGTAACTCTTATGAGAGCTAGTGAAGGTTTGAGTTTAGAATTTAAGTGTTTAAATAAGGTTTAGAGGATTAAGAGAAATCTTTGAAGAGGAGAACATAAGAAGAATGGTAGAAAAAAAATAAGAAAGAAAGAGCACTTAGGGAGTTTCTAAGGCTTGGAAACTAGTAAAAGTGTATGTATTTTATAAGAGCTAGAGAATGTATCTCTTGCAAAGCATGGTAAGGCCTCTTTGTGTTTTGGAAATGTAAGGAATGGAAAAGAGTTTGAAGAGTATTTATAGTGGAAGGATCAAGACAAGAAACATTTAGAGAATTAATTCTTGGAGCATGATTTATGGAAACATGTTGGCCAAACTTTGGATGAAAACACTCCATGTTTTATGCAAACATGTTGGCTTAATTTTGGTATGAAAATGCTCCATGTTTTATGCAAACATGTTCCATGTTTTATGCAAACATGTTCCATGTTTTATGCAAAAATGTTGTTAGTGGAAAATTTCTAACCTTTAATGTATGTATGCATCATAGATTTACATCATGTGATCTTATGCTTTAATAAGTATTTTTAATTTTTTTTTTAGCATGAGATTATCTATGTGCATGTATGTGATTAAGAATGGGTATGATGTATGTGATTGAATTATTGTATTGTCATCTTAATTCAATGGCTTAGATTCATTCTTGCCTAAAGGCAAATCTAGGGATTTGTGCAATGGCATTGTTGTAATTGGCATTGTAGTAATTTCTTTAACTAAGACAAGGATACTTTTGTAATTATACAATGACAATGGTATTCTTGTAATTCTATTTACAGAGTAAGGGTATCTTTGTCATTTACTAATAAAGCAATGGTAGTTTGGTAATTTCCTTTACATAGCAAGGGTATTTTCGTTATTTCTATTAAATGATGACATTTTTGTAATTCTTTGCATTTTTCTCTAGAAATACTTGAATATTCTAATAATATTTGTTATGTTTCATAAAGCTGGTCCAGGTTCTCTTGGTTTTTGCCCTATTTTATCTAATTGCTAATTAGCATTAATCGATATTTATCTTATTTATGAATTTAGGGATGTTACAATTTACAGGTTGAGATCCAAGAATTTACAATTGCTAGTAATGAGAAGTGTTGAGCTAGAAACATAGAACTCCCCTTTTTGATTTCAGAGGTTTTAGTATAGAGAGAGTTACTAAGAGGAACAGAACTGTAAGTTAACGGCAGTTGTTCCGTTAACCTTGGTATACCAAGGCCCGCTAGGGGCAAGTTATCCTTGAGTTAGATCTGTCTACCAGGGATACGGTTCGTCAGGGACCGAAGAAATCACGTTAGCTAGGGGCTTTGTCCGCCAGGGACTTAGCACCCTCCCTATAATTGATGAATACTCTGTTCCCTTACGTAATTCCTGAGATTTTAAGGATTATAATTAATATGTAAAGTAAACAGAACTGTTTATAAATGTTGCATTTTACCGTTATTCATTTATTATGTTTTTCTGTCTCATGTACGGTTATAAGTGAGGATCTACTCACTGAGTTTTAATTTCAAAACTCACTCTTCTCTTCTTCATTTTTCCATAGATACAGACGTAGCTCAAGATCTTCTTTTCCCACCTCCTCAGTAGTAGTATTTCTTCAGTTTGGGGTAAGCTTTACAATGGCGTGAAGCCATATTATTTTGTTTATGATAGATGTGCTCCAATGATGTGACGGGCAGGATCCCGGACCATATATAGTTTATTTTACATTTTGTTCATACCATGATTCTTTTGTATTTAATTGTATATCACTTCTAGTTATTTTGTATTTGAGCAACTCAGTTGAAAAGTATTTTACAGCTACAGTTACTCAGTTTAATTATGAAAAGGATGTTTATTTCTAAATTAGCAAGGTTTATGAGTTAAATTGACATATGATTAAATCATGTTTTATAGACAAAGTGAACATATAGTACGGTATCGAGATCACGAGGCTTACGTGGGGATTGGACTTCCCACGTGCCGGTCACGATCCTAGTCGGGTCGTGACACCCATATTGCTAAGAATTAGGATGGAAGGGAATTGCCAAGGTTATATATATGGGCCTAAGTTCTCCATTTCAATTTGCACCAGTCAGAAACACTTTAAACTTGTATCTAATTTTTCTTCCTCTATACTCTTGTTTTAGAGTATTGTGAGGTGTAGTTCAAATATTTACTTTGGAGAGTGGGTATACTGGGGTGTGGGTATTTAAGAGAAAAGTCTGTGTGTTGTAATAATTTTCACATAGTGAGATTCTCTGGTTGTCTTTTGACAGCGATCGTGATTTTTCTTCGATTTTGGAGTTTTCCACGTTAAATTCTTGTATTGTGATTGTATTCCTATTTTATTTCTCTATTTGAAGTGGTTCTCAAGGAGGGGAAGCAGCTTATTTTCCCAACAATTGGTAACAAAGCTTTGGTTCGGTGGGATTTATTCTTAGTATGATCTGCGGTTGCAGTTTAGTCTAATTTTCCACATCAGAAAAGAATTTCTCCCTGGTGCTTAAGGATCGTCATTGGTTGTTGTTGCTGGACGGTAATGGGATACTGTGAGAGTGTGGTATGATTTGGAAAGACTTGGTATTTAAGCTTGTCCATTGTGACCCACCTTTCTTTGCTGGGAACCCTCCTGGTGCACGGTTTACAGTTGATTTACACTATTCCAGTATACAGTTGTAACAATGTCAAGTTTTTCAAGTGCTGTGAAGTATGACATAGAGAAATTTGATGGAAAAATCAATTTTGGCCTGTGTCAGATACAAGTCAAGGATGTATTGATATAATTAGGTTTGCACAAAGCGTTGAAAGGAAAGATCGCTGATATGGATAATAAAAACTGTGAGGAACTAGATTTGAGAGTAAATGCGATTCATCTATGTTTGGCTAAGAATGTTCTTGCAAATGTGCAAGGAATATCAAAAGCTAAGGAACTTTGGGAGAAACTCAAAGGGTTATACCAGACAAAGGGCATCTCAAATCGGTTGTTCTTGAAGGAGCAATTTCATAATCTACACGTGGATGATAGCATGAAAGTCTCCAACCATCTTAGTACCATCAATGGTATTGTCTCTGAATTAGAGACAATTAGAATAAAGATTGATGATGAAAATAAGGCACTAAGGTTATATTGTCTCTTCCATCTTTCTATGAGCATATCAAGCTTGCGTTGATGTATGGGAAGGAAACTCTGAATTTTGAAGAAATTGCCAGTAAAATCATTGCAGAGAAAAGAAGAATGAAAAATGAGGGTAGCAGTTCTTCTAATTCATTGTTTGTAGCTAAAAGTGACATTTATGGGAAAAAGAATCGTGTAAGGAGTGTGACATACTGGAAATGCAAAAAGCCTGGGCATGTAAAGAAAAATTATCCAAGCAGCGCGGTGTTGGAAAAAGGTTCTCAATCTGATGCTTTCAACATTGCTCTCCTAGAGGGAGAGGATGGTATTTACTAGAAGGTGAAAAGTGTATCCTCATGACATTACCGCACTGCCATGGAAAAGGATAAGATATTGCTAGCAAATCCATAATTACACACAGGCATTGATTGGCGTTGAGATGCAGGGTGTGTGGTGGGAGTTATGTCAATGGCTGAGGAACTTCCAAGAAAAATCAATGTGGAAGTTGCACCATAACTTTTCAGCAAGGTTTTGACATGTGCCAAGGTAAAATTCTTGGAGTTGTTCTATTCCAAGTGAGCATATTTTTTACGGTGAAGTATGATAGCTCTTTGGACTATAATTACCGGTATAGATAATGACAGCAGGCGATTGTCAGTGTTGCAACAGAAGAGGAATCTGTGTTTATTTCAATTAAGGTGGAAATTGTTAGTTTTTTTTTATTGAAATTGTGTTGGGAAAGATGTCCTACATTGCTAAGAATTGGGATGGAAGGGGATTGTCAAGGCTATTTGTAAGCTTAATTTCTCCATTTCAATTTGCACCAGTCAGAAACACTTTAAGTTTGTATCTAATTTTTCTTCCTTTGTACTCTTGTTTTAGAGTGTTGTGAAGTGTAGTTCAAATATTTGTTTTGGAGAGTTTGGGTGTACTAGGGTTTGAGTATTTAAGAAAGAAATCTGTGTGTTGTAATAATTTTTACATAGTGAGATTCTTTGGTTGTCTTTTGACAGCAACTGTGGTTTTTCTCCAATTTTAGAGTTTTCCATGTTAAATTCTTGTATTGTAGTTGTGTTTATATTTTATTTCTCTGTTTAAGGTAGTTCTCAAGGAAGGAAAGTGGCTTATTTTCCCAACACTATTGATGTTATTACTACTGCATAAAAATATTTGAATGAGAGTATATCCTCATTTACTTGAAATGTGTTATGATACAATGTTTATAGCAATTGCAAACCATTCCACTTTAAAACTACAGTTAGAAATCACAACAAAAATGCTTTGAAAAGCAAATCATAAAGAATGATTTGATGGTGTTAAGATTGACCAACAACTGAATAATTTCCTGCACGATCTTTGGACTGACTAAGGAGGCGAACATGCGCCCCCACAATATGGTGGAAAGACAAACGAACACCAATCTTACCCAAAAGGAAGGAATACCTTGATGGAGATAATGGTTTGGTAGGCAGATTAAATAAGCAAGTCGATGACTAGTTGGCACATACGAGAGACACAAAGCCCCTTGTTAGCAACAAGATCACAAACAAAATGATGGTCAATAGCAAAATGCAGCTTCATCCTTATTTGAAATACTGGATTTGCACATAGTTAAGTTGCACCCGGTAGTGCTAGGTGGATAGTGGAGCCAGACAATGGGGCAGAGGATATTTTGTACACATTATCATCATTCCTTCTATGCAATAAATCACCCCATGCTCCAATCCTTGGCCTGAAAGGTGCAATTTAAGCATTTATAAGGAATGATTTGTTGCTCTTAAGATTGACCAGCAGCAGCTAGATTACTTCCTAACATGATCTTTTGATTGGCTAAGGAGGCCAACACTGAACAACTAACGAGTGCATAGATCCGTAGGTGGGAGTTTTTCTAACTTAAAGAGAGATAGTTTTTGGTACATAATCAGATATGTTAAATTCAAATGTTAGGAGAGTTTTACACTATTTTCAATCAATCAAATCTCATATTTTTTTTATGACTTTTAAATAGTGGGATGTGAAAATTAATAATATATATCCATGTAACATTCTATGATTAAATGACTTTGTAAAACTTTTTAATATTATCAGTGTATTAAATTAAATTAGTTTTAGATATATAAAAAATGTTTAGGTGTTCTAAAACAAGATATAGTATTTATTCTGTTTTATTCATTAAGCAGTACTATCTCTAATAAAAAATTACATGTAATTATAAAGATACACGGGAAAAAGAAGAAGAAGAAGAAAGAGTTGCTGCCGTTGTGTAATTCTCACCAACATTTGCTAATTGAAAATAAATGAAAGCGATCGCTGGAGACAGTGATCACCCTTTTTTCTAATGCCTGAAGCCCTGAACCAATCACAATATATGCAACACTTGGATGATATAATAACTTAGCTCCTAAGATCAGAACACGTAATTCCTCCTCTCTCTTTTTTTTTTTTTATTAAACCTGTAATTCCTCTGCACCCATCCAATTAGAAAAGAAAAGTGATTCGCCCAAATTTGTATGTTATATACTATTATTTTTGGTTCACTCTTAGTTTTTATTTTTTTTAATTTTAAATTTAACACATCATTTAGCAAAATATATTTTTTCGGAGTATTTTGGCAGTGTACAATATTGTGATCGTTAATTAATCTCATTTGGTCAAAGCATTGACTGAAATTCTTCACAAGATGGTGCCAACTAATTCTGATTCGATTTCTTTCTCACTGAGTTTTTTTAATTCTAATCCACTCCCGTTATTTGAGTTATACCCATAATCATCATAGTTTCATGTACTATTCTTTTATATATAAATAATTAATCTAATATTTTATTTAATGCATCTTATTCAATAATTAAGGAGTGACTTTTTTTCAAACTTGTTCTTTTGAATAATAAATAAACAGATATAAGAAGTATCATTTTTGGAAGAGAGTAATTATATTTTATAATGACTAATATAGTAGAAATATATATATGGACCAACATTTTCTGTGTATAAAGCAATGTTACTCGCTGTACATTTATATTAAAGTGCTCATAGCGCCCTCTTAAAGAAAGTGCTCACCTGATGAGATTTTTTTTTTCCCTTAACTTGAAGTTAATTAATTACATAAATGGGTGTAATGTATATTTATTCATATATTTATATAATTTATCTTAATATCTATTCCATATTATGAAAGTTATCCTTGAAATTAGGGTTGTAAATAGATCATACCAACTCTATGAATTTGATGAATACAAACTAATCTGATAAGCAAAGTGTTCAAAATTGTGAATTAGATTTGGAGATGACAAATATTTTTATATCTCTTTCAAATGTCTTCAATTTATAATGTATTTGTGTTGTTTAATGTTTTGAATTTGAAATTATTATGATACTAGAATAGTGTTGTTTGGTTACTCTTGTGTGGTAACGTGACATTCAAAAACTTCAAGTTTGAACACTGTGATATCATAATTATGTTATTTGTGCTCTATATTCTAAGCTTGTAGCCTATATATGGATATTAGAATACGATATTAGCATATGAAAGTTGTCACATAAAATTTTGATATTTTACAACTTGCATTGTTTTTATTGAATTTTTTTTGGCAAGAATTAAAAAAAATATATCTAATGATCCAATTTGAATCAAGCCAAATTTGATTAGATCGATTTGGTTCAAATTTTGTAAAAAAAATAAAATAAAATCATGAGATATTATATTATGTTTGGTGTAACTTTGTATAAGATATTATATTTTTATTCTATAATATTATCATTTATTTACAACTAATTCTAATATTATAAGTAAATATATTAAATAAAATAAGAAAATTTTCTGAATTATTTTAATATAGTTTTCAAATATCATATTTATATAAATATTTATTATTTTAATAAATCATATAAATATGAAATATAATATTTTATATATTTTAATATTTTCCATTATAAATTATAATTATTTAAATTTAAATTTAGAAATAAATATAGAGCCAAAATAATTTTATTATCAATCCTTAATTTTATATATTACATATTATTTATTACTTATTTGTATATTTTACTAGTTAATAATTTACAATATATATTTTATTTAAAATATTTATTTATTATTTTATCTAATTTATTATTTGTCAATTATAATTATTTTTATTTTTATTATATATAACTAAATTAATATGATATATTATTTTTTATGATATTTATTTTTTATATGAAATATTTTTTAAGAATTATTTTTATTTATATAATATTTAAATATTATTACTTATTTAAAAATTATTTTATTTTAACAAAATATTAAAAATAAAAGTGATTTTATACATTAAAAATTAATCAAACGTAATTCAACCTCTCCTACTTAATTAAGTTATATAATATTTTAATATATAAGAGGATTATAATAAATAAATTTACACAATATATTATTTATATCAAACAAATAATAATACTTTATATTAACTCATTATATTATGTCTAATATAATATACTAAACACGGTATCAAAACATCGATCTCTTATAAGTGTAGGTTACTAATTATGCCTCAGATTTTCATTGAGTATTAAAGATTATTACCACCAGCCCTTCTTGGTGACGCTAAGACGCACTAACTTAATAATTGAGTAAAGAAAAGTTGCAACAAATTCTAGGCACACTTTTATCCAGGCATGGTGATTTTTTTTTTACACAGTTCATAATAAGCACAATGCAAACAATGGAATTAACGCGAATTGCCCCACG
Organism: Dalbergia cochinchinensis; assembly: GCA_031216125.1. Lineage (NCBI taxonomy): Eukaryota > Viridiplantae > Streptophyta > Magnoliopsida > Fabales > Fabaceae > Dalbergia > Dalbergia cochinchinensis. The sequence goes on from CM062372.1 coordinate 12,654,931, forward strand.
TCCACTTTTGGACCACCACCATTTGCACAAAACCCCATAAGAGTTGACATCAAAAAGCAATTATTGGCGTATGATATACCCCCAACAAATAGTGAAATATTTCTTCATTTTATATTAATAATTATTTTTGAAAAATTATATAATTTTAATATATTAAAAAATTAATAGATCTAATTATAATTTGTAGGTTGATCCATTAATTTTTCTGTTTTAAAAGTATATGATTTCTCAAGAATGACTCCTATTAAGAAATTGAGGGGTTACTGACATCCAAATACAAGCAAACAATCCCTGAATTGAATAAGAGTTGCAACCTGTGCCATGGTTTCAGTGCCTTGTTTCACTCCTATCACCATGTGCTTGTTCCTCCTCTCTAAGGTTATGCCTTAATGGGATTTATTTTCTGTGCCATTTTCCCCAGGTTGTCACGCGCACAATCAGTGCCAATGCCCCCCCTTGGCCATGGGGCCCTGTTCCCTCCTCCTCCTCCACTCCCTTGAGAAAAGTTTTGGATATTTTTACTATAAGAAGAATAATTATCTTATATATCATTAAGATTTAAAAATTAGGTAGGGGTTTGTCCGCTAGGTCTATCTTCCACTCATACATCATCATGATTTTATTGGATCTACCTTTTATACCTGCTCATGCACATTTTAATTTTTGTCAAATATTTGACTCTTATACCCATTACTTTAAATAGGTGGATGCTTATATATATATATATATATAATTGGATGTTCATGTAAAAATTTTTACACTGATAATATATAATAAAATTAATATCTAGATAATAATATTTATGCTATTTTAATGTAATTAAAAGTCATAGTGAATAATAGCTATTTAGTCACTCCATATGAATAGTGAGATAAATAAAATCTTGCCATCACCAATAATATTTTTTGTAAGCAAGTATTATATAAGTAGCAATATTGGGCTTGTCATATTTATTATTTTAGTTTTTCTATTGAACATTCATTATTTTAGTTATAGCTAGGTATTGCAATATTTATATTATTACTACTATTTCTACAATTATTATCATAATAAGAAAAGGAGAAAGTGGGAAATTTCTGGGTGCCATTCAAGGTTGGTCGAAAGTTGATGATCACGAGGGAAGTGAGAATAAGATGTGTGCCGTCATTTTCAGTGCCATCTTTGATTAATGTGTTGATTTGACAGCACCATATCAACTAACGATTCTCTAATGACTCCGAACCTTGAACAGTTATCGTAGCCTAATTATGCACTAAACAAATTTGACATTAATTAGTTTACCTATAATAGCCAATACATATGTTAGTTAGGCAGTCTTAAATCCGACTTCGTCCCAAAGATTAGTTGTCATTTCCTATAATTAAAGTCTACAATTAACATTAATCTCTTGTTTAATCTTTGCCAACGCCTTTCCTTTCTTCTGTTCTTTTCGCTTAAGACAATGACAAACAGCCCATCTGACCTGTGGCGACTTCCCTTGCAAATGTGTATTATTAGCACATGTCCTGTACGTTAAAAAATTGAAAACCCATTATGGTAGTCTTCGACATATATAGAGGGCGGAACGTGTATAATTTTTCTTTTGTTTCGTCAGACAACGTCGTGTATCATTAAAATGATAAATTCTTAAAATTTATTGCCCCTCAATTTTTCCCTGTATAAATTACAATTTTGAGAGATCATATTATTACGCTTGACTTCATTTATTTTTAAAATAGACCGTCCCCTCCTTTATAAAATTAAGATAGCTATAGATGTTAATTTTCATAAAATATAATATATTCACTTATAATAATATAAAATATTGATATGTATATATAATTTTTGAATTTTTATTATATTGAGAAAATAAATGATTAATAGTAGAAATAATTGACAGCAATAATCATATGTAATTTTTTATAAAAGTAAAAATTATGTATTCTCTCAACTATCTATTTTGGAATATTAATGTATATTTTAATAACATCACAAAATTTTTTTGTTATCTTCTCCATGATTTCTCTTTATATACAAAATTAATAAATAATTTTTTTTGGTAGGGTAAATAATTTCTTTTATATACATTAGTTTTTCTAGAATAAACAACTAAAAAATATGGAAATTTTATTTTTAAAAAAATATTACAAAATATTTTTAATACTAATAGTTTATTTTCTTAACATGCCAAATTTTTAAGAATTAAGATAAATACATTCATATATAAATATCAACATTTTTGTATTATTATGAGTCACGTATATTTTAATGTGTAAAAAAATCTCAATATATATATATATATATACACCTTAATATTTTAAATTATTATAAGTCACATATATTATAATTTATAAAAATCGTTGTTCAAATTATAGAGCAATTTCATTATCTATCTTTTCATTTACGAGCTAGCAAAACCCTATACGTGAAGTGGGTAACTCCTCCAACTACTAACCAAAACTTTGCTAGTTTTACATCTAACCTTGGACATAGGTAACTCGTTAAGGTATTGATGGGTTGCATTTATGCATCTCTTACCTCTATAACTCTAGGCATATTACTTCATTTTGAATACTAAAATGATTGACTTTTGGTTGATTTAGGTTTAGTCCTCATTATGTATCATTGAGTAAAATTATGGTTAAATGCGCTATTTTAATGAGCAAATATGTTTTGAAGCTTGTAAAGATTTCTCATGTTGGTGTATGAATACCATAGATGTGCATGAAGCTTGAAGCAGTGTTCAATTTGAAAGAATTTGGGTTACTAAATAGAATTCTAGAGCTTATTTATTTGGGAATATTTACAATAAGTATTGCAATGAAAAATTTGTATATCTCTCTATAGAGATCAGATTGAGACAAATAAAGATATTTTAAAATGCTCAAAAAGTCCTTTACATCTCTCTTGATGAAAATTGAGTTGTGAGATTAAAGGTTAATATTGTCCACCTTGATCTCTAGTTTATATTTTGCCAATATCTAAAGCTATAGATGTCTAACTGAGATGATTCTTGTGGCATTATGTTAGAAAATTTATTCAAAAGGCTACAACTTCTATTTCTAGATCTAAGAGTTAATTCATATGTTTGGGAGCTCAAAATAGCCTTGGATGTGTGTGGAGCATTGTTGTGCGAGTACTAGACTATTATAGTGGTTACCAAAGAGCAAAAATGACTCAAAAAGTGGTCCTAAACCATTATAGCAGTCCCCCACGATAGCATCAGTTCATAAAACAACGTTTTTTTATTATTTTGGGGCTAGTTTTTGACACTATGATTATATTTTACAAAAACTCACTTAGCCTAAGTTAATAGGGATCTTCCACACTTATTTTAGGGCTACTTCCACTCTCCCTCTTCATCCTCTATTCTCTCTCTAGTTAGATTTTGAGAGCTTTCAATCCTTGTTTCTACTCTCGTCATACTCTTCATTACATTGATTGTGATCCTCTACCTATGGCGGAATAATTTTCTTTATCTTACTCAAGGGTAACTGAGATTGAGAATTGTGCTTGAGATTCTAATTTTTAATGCAATTTGTGGTTGGTGTTTCTTTCCCTCTTGTTTATCTATCTTTAATATCGATTGTGAGTTATTACAATTGTGTTTTTGAGAACTATTTAATTGTGTTTATTCACGTTGTGAGTTGTATGCATAATTAGGATTCTATTGGTATATTTGGTTAGTTAATTAAATTATATCTATATGGTAAGGGATTGAAATTAACTCCATTAGGAAATTAGTTTGCTATCATTAGTAATTAAATTGACATAGGCTCATAAAATTATGATTATGAATTACTAGTACATGTGTTAGTCAAATCCTTAGTGGAAATGTAATTGTGTGACTATTAAGTAGAATTACTGTGTAATTATATAATTAATGAAAGTAACCACCCCACGAATTAATTCTTTGAACCAATGATTGAACACTTGTTAATTTGAAGGACTCTTTGTGTATATAATTATTTTAATATAATTTTCTCTTTTAATTTATATTCTTGCACCAATTTTAAACAACCTCAATTTTCTCAATTAACTAGAAACACTTTCATGTTAGACAACTAGAGTTTTACCATAAGTACATTTTTTGTGCAATTCAACATTTATTATATAATTAATTTGTTATAGATATTGCCAATCTATATCAAATTTTAATGTCATTGTCGGGAAATTAGTGCTAATTAATTTTTATAAACATTTTTTATTTTATCTGTGTGTAACGTAATGCAGAGGAAAAGTCAAAAGTGCCAAAATACTCAGATGAGTTACGTTAAGTCCTTATTCATGAACCCATCGTCTAATCCAGCGGAGAAAAAGAAGTACCTTTCACGTTCTTTTACCTACTCAAATAATGTAGTTATTCTAATAGTTTTTTTCAATTAAAAATTTACTGAAAAAATAAATTTTCGAATTCTGGTTATTAATTCCGATCTTGCTGCGCTGCTACACAGGATAAAATCAAGTTTAGAAACTGATACATATTCATCCGAACCATTCCCACGAATTTCAACAACATGCATGGATAACGTGTGACAATGGCATCCTGTAGTAACACTACATTTAACAAATTGATGACCATATTTTTGAAGGGAGACCAAAAATATTAAAACACGTGACAAGGAGGGGGGTGCGACAATAATATAGAAGTATCAAGCTGAAAATAACAACACACAGGACAAGCTTGCAGCGAAGAAATGTACATGCACATGTTAGTGTTGCATCTAAGCTAATTATGAAACTAGCTGAAAATGGTAGCACAGAAATGTTTGGGTCCCTTTGACACATGGGCTTCCAATGTGCTTATGATACATGAAGTTTTGTGAATATGAAACTAGTACTGAGTTTCGGCCATATTGTACAATCAATAATTTTGGATTTTGGAATGTGTTACTTATTCATTTATTAGGTGGTAAAATCATTTTTTGCTGTGATATCAAGTATGTTTTACTGGTTAGGTGTTACATACTTCATGTTTCAATGTGTTAAAGAATATAAAATTATTCGAAAGTATTTTATTAAGAGATTGGAGCGCATGTAATAATATATTCACAAAACGCCAGTTTGTCCTGATAATAAGTAGGTCAAGTGGTTAATCAAAGTGGGAAAGTTCTCCTCTTGCGTGATATAATGGGTGTGTTTGGATGTGATTCTAGGAGCTCATAATCACTTTTTTTTTGCCTAAAAAACTTACTTTTTTGTATATTTAGATAATTTTTTAAAAATAATTAGAATATAGAAAAAATAAATTTTTAGTTTTTTGGTAGAAGTTAAAAAGAATAGCTTTCGAAAAAAATCAATTTTCAACTTTTTTAATTATATATAAAATTTAAATTTTATAATAACTTTTTTCAAATCTGAAATAAACACACCCCATATTCACAAACTCAAGCCGTTAATTAGAGAGACTTCATTTCTATTAACACTAGTGGGTAAGACTTGGCATACTTTTACTTGCAATAATTTTTTGTATAATATAATTTTTTCAAACGTCTAACGGTTAAATTATAACTACATATCGTATTAATTCTTTTTGCCAAATTTTAAAATAATTAGATATATATAAAAATGTGATCAAATAGTTTTATTTACACACATAAAAAAATTCATTATGTTCATTTAGAGGTATATAAATTGTTATAGATTGATATATTGTCATAGATTAATATAAAATTTTATAAATATATATGATCTACAATATATGAACTTTCAATTCAATAGTAGGTTTTGCCAACAAAAAAAATCTTCAATAAAAAGTTATCGAATGTGTTAGATATGTATTAATATTTATATATATATGTGTGTGTGTAATTTAATTTAATTTTGATGTATTAATTATGTAAAATAGTTTGCATTGTCATTTATTAAATTATTCTATTTGTATAAATTTTGAAGGAGATATTACATTACATGATACATTGAAAATATAAACTTGTTTTACATATGAAAAATACATCAATATTATATGATCGAAATTCGATGACATTAGCGTAAATTTGATTTGTTCTTATATATATGTTAATAAATCGTTTTTTGTATAAGATAGAAACTATTTCACAAAGTTAGCCGGTAACATACATGCATGCATTCTATATTAATATAAGCAAATACACTTCATATATATGTACATATTTATTACACTGAAAAGCACACCCAAACCCAACTTCTGCCGTTTTATATAAAACTTTGCCTTCGATCTACGTTAGATTTTGTGATGAATCCATATATTTTAGTCCATCATAAATTTTCTATTTATTAATTATTAAATCAAATTATTTATAGTAAAATAAAATATTAATTTAATAATTAATAATAAAAAATTCATAATAAAACCAAACATATAAACTTCACCTCATAATTTATCATTGGTCTAAAGATAGGATGGAAGTTCGTGGACCAAAAGCAAAGAAGACGAGAGTTTACCATCTTAAAAGCGATATACCCTGTCCATTCTGATGTAACAATAATGGCTTTGCTGCATCATTCTTAATTTTTCTGCTTCCTTTTTTTTTTTTTTTATTGCTTTCACGTGTCATACCTGTCATCTTGAGAGGCACCTTTTTGTTTTTTGCTTTTTGTCCCTTTTGCTGTTAATGCTCTTTCACTTCACTGTGTGGCCATTTTTTCTCCCTATGTTTTAAGGGAGACAGGTGGATATGGCAAAGGGTTGAACCCATATTATCTGTCCTCCATGGACTATGTATATTTCTCAACAAATTTAATTAGTTGTCAGAAGGTTAACTTCCTTTATAAGAATAAATGCACATGCAGATTGAGTTTTTATATCACAAAAACACACTTTTAGTTTCCATCCAATACTTTTACTTTTTATTTTTCCAAAAAAAAAAAAACCTAATCTGACAAGATAAACTTGATGCGAAGTGCAAGCATTCAATATTTACCTTCTTAGAAATTATAATAACATAAAGGTACTGTCACAAATACAATATCATCGGACAATGAGATTTAGCTTTTTCCTCTAATGGCATGGCAGTAGATTCGGTTTCTGCCAAAATTTTGGAGCATCAGATTTTGTGAGATTAAAAAACTCATCCACCTAAATATCCATGCATAAATATGTAATCTGTTCATACATTATTGTAACTTATGTTATTAAAGAGTTTAAATAATATTATAATACATTTTCCACATTTTAAAAATTTATAATGTACTTTTTCAAGATTTAACAAATGTTATAATTGATTATTTTGTAATATTGTAGAAAAATGGTATAATTTGCTTTTGTCGGCAACGTTTTTCAAACAATACCTCTTTTTTTGGGTTCGTGAAAACAATGTGCATAATGCAGTGTATAGTGTTAAGGTTTTGGGTCGGAACGCCACTAGCCCACTAGGGAGTATCCTTAGGCGTTGGATGTCCACCTTATCATCCATGACCCAAAAATAATTGGGTCGAGTTTAAATTGGAGCCCAACACCAAAGGGCCAAGCTCTGGAAAACACCAATTAAGTTTGGTCTTTGGTTAACAAAATTCGGAAGATATGACCCCCACCAAAAAGAAGAAATAAAAATCAAAATTTACGACAAGAAGTCTAAAATTCTTCTGGGTTTCATGTCTGGTGTCTTGTCACTTGTAGTTTGCTGCTTTAAGCTTTTCGAGATAAGTTTGAACCCCTCTCGACTTTAACCTCAAGAAAAATTTCTTTATTATTATTATTAGTGTTTTTGGGTCAGGTTTTTATGGTTTTGGGTGTTGGGTTTTTTTTTTGCCCGGGGGGTGGGGGTGGGTTGTGGTTTTGGGTGTTGGGTTTGTTGGGGTTTTTATTCCCATGTGCACATCTTGCAAAGACTTTGCCATACCTTATAAGCTGGCCTCACAATGCATTCTTTATTATTCTCCAATGAGTCTATTTAAAATCGTGTGACTTGCTTTTATTTACTGATACACACCTGCAACTAACTGTAATAGCTCTAGCCCAATTAGGTGGGCCTCTTATGTGTTGTGGCTTCCCCAATTTACGGATGGGAAATGTTTTCAGTACAGGACAAGTCTACAGCGTTCTTCGACCAAACAAAAAAAATTTATAAGTTACAATATTCTTATACCATGCACTTGAAGTGGGTGTAGGTGGGGGTATAAGTAGGTTAAGTCTCCCGTCAAGGCTTTCAGCCTAACCTACATTGGGCTTCGTATGGCCTAGCCTACTTAATAAACAAGTTAAATTTAAGTTTTTCAAAAAGTTTTTTTAGTTAAACATGCCAGGCTCCAGGTAATAAAAAGTAGTCTATTAGGCCTAATAAACTGACCTACTTATATTATTATTATTATTATTATTATTTAAAAATATAATGATAATGAAAACATTTTAATCTATTTAAAAATATACTTTTAAATTTAATTAATAAGCCTTTAGTCAATTTAAAAATAACTTTTATATATATAGAAGTCATTTAATTTATTTAAGAGTTAAATGTTTCAGTCTTTTAAAAAAATATTGGATAAATACATTGACTTTCCCCGAATTTGTAAAATAATTACATTGATCTCCTTTCTATCACATAATGAACAATACATTTAAGGAAGGTTGGTGTTATCCGGACAAAGAAAATGGAGCTGGGGTAAATTTCACTAAACCTCAGGAGAGGTAAGTATAACTTGGCTAAAAGTTTTATAATCAAAGAGGCCTTCAAATAGGTTTGCGGGCCAGACTAGACTTTTAACAAGGCCAAGCTAAGACCATGAAAAGGCCTATGTCAAGTAACAAGCCCGGACTCAGGCTATCTTTAAGCAACACATGCCAGATCTATTTAAGTGAAAGCCTAACCTAGCATATTTCCACCCCTAACAATAAGACAAATAAAATTGTGGGGCACGTAGGGAAAGGGAAATGATTACACCACAATGTTATTTGTCTTCTTATGAATAATGTAACATTTCTCTTTAAGGATTTCAATCGATCGGGACAAGGATAAAGAGTAGGTTTCTCACTCTCACCCCATGTTTCCTGATTTTTCTCCATCCTCATTTCCATTCTCCATATCTACAAAAATTCTCCTCCATCCCCAATCTTCATAGATCCTCATCTCCCACAGGAATCTATAGAAATCTAAAAATATTTAAAAGATAAAATTTTACAAATAGTTCATCATAACACTTAACAATAAGGTTGATTATTCTAGACTTAGGCTCTAATTAGTATTACATCATTATAATTTATAACACTAATTTCTCAAATTTTAAATCAATATATTCAATTCTACAACATAAATTTTTTAACATAGTACAAGATCTTCACAAAATTGTTGAATGCCCTCAGGGTTGGGATATCCATGGGACTAGGGACAATTTCCATCCATACCCCTATACTAATCGCAAGGAGACTTTTATCCCCATCACCACCTCTGTGGGGGAAAACTATGATATCCAATAAGTCTCTAAAAAATTAAATTATTTATGTCACATTAGTTCCTCAAATTTTTTGACATTAAATAAATTTCTAAAATTCAAAATGTGTTATCACTTGGATAAATTTATTTTGAACCAAAAATAAATTATTCAAATTGTAATTGTAAATATATACAAACATTTAGTCATTAAATAAAAGAGTCGTAATTGTAAACACCCAATTTTGTTTGGTTGGGTTTTGAAAAACTTAGAAAAATATTGTAATCAACAAGAATTACCAAAAGAGAAAGGTATATTTTATTAATAAAAAAATATAAATGAGAATAAAAAGTTAAGATAAAAAATTGTAAACACAATATATTGGTTGAGTACACAAAACTAATTATTTAAAAAAGAGTGAATATCCAAATTGATCCTAAAAGAATAATGCATGACAAATTGATCCCTCAAGTAAAGGAAAATATTTCGTTGTTCTTCATAATTAAAATATCAGACAAATTAGTTCGTTCTTAGTATTTCAATGGATTTATTTGTTTGTCTTATTTGAATTTTTATTAAGGATGATTTAAAATTATTTTACACATCGTCAAGGATCAATCTGTCCTAAATTTCGTCAAAAATATTGATGATGGCTTGTGATATGTCAGGTCCACTTGTCTCTAGATAAGTCTAGTATGACCTTAGGATCCCCTGTAACCCATCTATATTGCTGAAAAGGCCTCAGATACATGAAAAAATAAAAAAAATATAGAATTATAATTTTTGTGATCACTATAGCAGTGATTGGTGCAACTGCACCATTGTTGGGTCTCTGAGTGAGTGCTATAGCGATGGTGGCTATGGGGGGTCGTTATGGACCGCTATAGCAGTCAGATAGTTCTATAGGTGGTGGTCTTTTCTCTGCAACCGCTATAGCAGTGCTCGCGATACCAGGACATGCCTAAATGACACAATTTCATTAAAATACTCCCATAATATATAGATCCATCCCTAAGCTCGAGAAACACACCCTAGCCAGAGCCCAACATCCTTTACACCATTCCTTCACATATCTCTTCTGTTCTTCCTCCTCCCCAAGCTTTCGATAAGTGATTTTCGTGGTTTTTACTAGTTTTCTTCTCTTTCCACCAAGTTTATAGGGAGTTGTCAGGCATAATTTTTTCACAATGTTCTTCTTCATTGTCTTTCTGAATTTAATGCTTAGTAAATTTATCAGTCGTTTATGGTTTCTATATGCTCTTTGACAGTTACTGAGGTCATTACTGCTCGCCAGAGTCAAGTTGGCATTGGAAGTACACTCTCAACTACCAACTATGAGTGAGTTTAAGCCCACGACCATACTTTTGGTAATTACTAGCACTTTCTAGCATTATGTAAATTGTTTATGAAATTCAAGAATTGATTTATGCTAAATATATGCTTTTACGGATCATGCCAATTTAAGAAAAATTATTGTTTTTCACAGTTATTATGAAAGTGTTATTTTTGAAAGCTCATGAGACCATACTTGTTGTTTGTTTGCTTTAGAACTATCTTTTTCTCATATTAGAAAATGTATGAAACCCCGATTTAGTATGAACAACTTGAATATTAGGTTATCATGAATGTTAGTCTTGTTTTAACCAGTAATTAGTGCGAAACAGAACAATGAGTTAATGACTGCAAGGTCATTAATTTTGGTAATAAGTGGTCTACCAAAGGACTAGCTCAACCCCAGTTATAAAAAAGAACCCAATGAGGTGTTCGTATTATGGTACCTAGATAGTTGTCATTCAATTTCAGTTATCAGCTTAGTACATTTAATTTATTCAATTCAACTCTTGTTTCTTCATTAGTCACTATTTATGAATTTAGTTAAAATATTATTTTTAGTACCATGATGTACTTAGATATTAAAATATTTTATGTTAGTTGCATGTATACTTATATATTATCTTGTTGTTGTCCTATGTGGGTTGTAAGTAGAGATCTGCTCATTGTGTTTTGATGAACTCACCTCTCTTTTTCCTCCCCTACAGATATAGTTACAGGCTTAGTTGCACCATAGGATCCATCTCAATAGTGTTGTAACTTCTTTTGGTGAGCTTCACTTTGAAGTGAAACTTAACATAGGTTTATGTTAGCTTTAGTAGTGCACTAATAATCATATAGGCAGGATCCTGAACATGTAAGGTCTATGTTTACTTATTTTTTACCTTTAGATATTTTATTAATTCTGTCCGGTCACGACCCATATTGGTATAATTTAGTTTAATATTTAGGATTTATGTTTTGGAAAATACTACAAGATTATGATTTTTAGTTGAAATTGAATTATTTGAAACTAAATTATAATAATTATTTGATGTTTAAATTAAACTTTGGAATGCAAATATATTATTTTATGCATGCTAGTCAGTTGCGTTATCAGAGACTTCCATGGAGACCTAATCCCTCACGTGCCGATCATGCTTTAAAGTCGGGCCGTGACATCGACTAACTTGTCCTATATTATTAATTATGTTGGATTGGAAAATATTTTTTATTCTTAAATGATCAATTTATCTGGCATTATTTTTTTAATGACTAAATAACAGACTCTAAAAAATAGGATGAAATCTTTAAAAAGTTAAAATACTATAGAAATAGAAATGATTACAAAAACCGAAAAATATTGCAAAACATTAAAAAAGAATAGACAACTTTATTAAGTCAGCAACCATATGAATTTTAAAGGATGTTACACTGCATGAGGCAAGACTAGCGATGACAATGGGGCTGAGGTGGGGAGTAGTCCCTCACACTTGGCCCCACTCCTCCAGGATTTCCCATCCCATCCTTATTCCTTGTGTTGGGGTAAGGGTGGTGGTTAGTGGCTAGGAATTCCCCTATCCCCATTCCTTACGGTCCCCATCGCTCCACTGAGGATCCAATTATATCCTCAAACAATGAAATTTAAAAAGTCCAACGTTAACAATCATTAATAAAACACTAATAAGATATTTAGTTTGAGTTTTCAGTTTTCATTTTCAGTTTTTTAGAATTTATGAAGGAAAAACTGAAAATCCTGAAAATTGGAATTTGTAATTTTCAAAATTTTCAGTTTTTCCTTAATAAATTCTGAAAAACAAAAAATCAAAACTGGAAATTGAAAACTTAAATCAAACAGATCCTAAATATCTTCATAATTTTCCCGATTGAGCTTGAGTTTCACTTATACTTCCATACAAAAAAATACATAAAATAATTATGTCATAAAAAATGCAGCTATATGAAATCTGATATAAAAATATACTCTTACCTCAACATTATTATCGTCAATATGCTCAAATATTTTAAGACATTGAGCTTTTATTTTTAAAATTACCAATATATCTTCGGGACCAATTTCGCCATGAGGTAGGAGCATAAAGTAGTGTTATTTTGACTTATATTTTATGGGACGGCGTGTAAACACATTCTTATTAATATTTGGATTAGATATGGATTCCACTTAATTTGGGTTTTATATCCCATCTAATAATAAATATAAATGTGTCGATACAGTATTCCGTAAAATATAAGTTAAAATCACATTTCTCAGGGCCAAAATCTCATTCTCATCCCCAAAGTTTCTTGTGGGGCTTTCACCCTCGTTTACTCCATCCTCACGGGGTAAAAAACCACCATATCTGATTCCGTATCCACGGATATCCCCTTTGCCGTCCTAAGGAAAAGGCAGCCACTCTACATATTGGAAAATGAGGCACCCCGAAGACCACCAACTTGTTGCTCTCCTCCATGCATGAAAATAACACAACGGGGTGGACACACGCATAACAAGTCCGTAAATAAAATCATGATTCATGAGGTTGATATCACATTTTTATAATAATAGTTAGATATAAAAATTTGATTACAAAATTTTATTCACTGTAAAGACATATAAAAATTTAATTGAAAATTTCATTAAAAAATTGATGACGTTATAAAAATTTAATTAAAAATTTGGTGAAATTATAAGGAGACGTAAATTAATTAAACTCCATTCTTCCATGGCTCAATCAAAGACTATTTTATTTTTATAAGTCATGTTTTTCTATTTTTTAATTTAAATCAATATTAATATCCAATCTTTTTTCCGTTTCGTTTTAATCTTTTCTTATTGTTCTATCGTGGTTTTAATTGCGACAATAATATAATAGTAATAAATATTAAATTTAAATAGTTCATATGGCACATGAATAAGTTAATTAACTAATAAATTTTTAAATTTATTAATAATGTAAGCTTTTCTTAACTAAATGTGTGTAATCAACAGTAAATCAAGTATGCTTAATGACTACGATTGAGCCTAAAGTCTAGTGATTTTAATTGTCTCCTACACCTTTGAATGGATGATCATATGTTCAACTTCTATGTTCAACTTTTATCTCCTGCTATCCCATATAAAAACTTCTTAGCCATAATGTTTTTATTAAAAAAAAAACACTTAATATCTCAAGATGTAATTAACAATAAATGAATTAGCATTTAAATCAACTAAAGTATTATCCATGAGGAGTCAGCGTCATTTTTTTTTGGCGTGTTTATAGAAAAATATTTGCATATATTCCATAATTTTTAGAATATTTACCTATTTTTAAATAATTTTATATTTTAAAATATTTATTAATTTTTTATTTTAATAAAATATTTTTTTTATTCTTTCAATACTATTTTTAATTAATTTCACATTTTAAAGTATTTTATTTATTATTATTGTTGGATATTGTGCTGTATTAATTAACATCTAGAAATATGTTACTCTATTAATTATATTTTGCTCTATTATTAATATTAATTATTATATTTTTTAATATTTATATTTAATTAAAATTGGTAGATATTTTGAAAGAAAATGGATAATTAATTTAATTTGCTGAAAAAAAATTTAAAAAGTGCTCGTTTGTTTTACTTTCCAGTTGTCCTGCCGGCTATTCCACCATCACTTGTCTAATTTCATCTCGTTTAAATAAACACTATTATTTTAATAATAAATAATTTAATTTCAACAAATCTAAGCTAAAATTTTTATGTTATCAGTTAATTATACGTTTTACGTATTAAACTTTCAGCATAAGATCAAAGTTAAATACATAATTAAACAATAGTTCAATATCTATACTAACAGTACAATACAATAACATTTTTAATTCACTTTTTTTGTTTAAATCTTGTACTATTGGATTAGAAAACAATAAAGAGCAATTTATTATTTAAATTTATTTCTTAAAATAATATAGAATAAAATATACTTAATTTCCTTGAGGTTTCAAGAAATGATACTCCTCATTAATTTATTAAATCTGCACTCCATTTATGTAAATGACTTATTTATGACTTTATGTCAAAGTAACTGATGTATAAGTTATTGAATTTAATTTCAATGCATTGAGAGCATAAAAGGTTTTTATATAATCATTCAATCATATATTATTAGCCGTGACAATTGATTCTCTTAAAAGTTATATGAAATTTTTTTTTTGATTGGATGTAATGTAAAAGTGTTTTACGCTGCATCAAATTAAAGTTAAACTCTAAGTTATTTTATATTTAGATAAAGGGTTTTTTACAGCATTGCTTAATGGTTTTAAAAGAGATAAATTTGTAAATTTTTTAAGTGGATCCACATTTTGAAAATTTAAAAAACACATTTTTTATTGCAAAATCTACCTCTTTTGAATCCTTCATTAGTGCTCTTAGGGTGCATTGGTTAGAAAACTCTTAGACAAACAGTAAGGAAAGTATTTGTTTTAAGTGTGTTAAAAAATATTTTTTTGAAAAGGTAGATCTTTTAACCTTCTAAAAAGCCACTAAAAATAATTTTTTAAGAGGTAATAAATTATATTATCAAATAGAATAAATATGACTTTCGACTTTTAGAAAGTAAAAAAAGTCATAATCACTTTTATCCAAATTAAACCTAAATGTGTGTTTGACATGCTCTATTAGGATGGTAGAAAGCTCATACTACACATTATTATTTTTTTTTTTGTAAATAATGAATAATTAATCAAATAAAAGGAAACTAAATTAGACTTGATTAATTTCTAATGTACAAGATCTTTTGCATGATTAGATTTTTCTTTATAGATTATTAAAAAATAATTAATATTAAAAATTATACAAACAATTAGGAATAATTATTTTGTTTAAAAAATAAGGACTTTAATTTTATTAATATAAAAATTTTGTATGCTGTCGTGCAACAAAATATTTTCATTTGCGTGAGTTTTCAAAGTAATAGATATAGTGAAAAACTTGTTTACATTTTCATTGTAGAAAAAATAAATTGACAAAAAAGATGGTGCTTTCACTTATTCTCTCTAATAATTAATAGAGTTTTACAAGCTAGGACGGGCAATAATTATAAATACCCAAAAAAAAAAACTTTTGAATTGCTGTAATGGATGATATGTATTGAAAATTAAAAAAACTCATCTCTTCAAGTATAGAAATTTTCTCTTTTACTTCTTTAACTATTGGTCTTAAAACAAGGGTCAGCAAAATCCTATTCTTTTTTATTTGTAATATAAGTCAATTAAGATTATATATAAGAAATAATGTGATGGTTGGATTTCATTAATCTTTTTAAAAATTAAAAATAAAAGATAAAAATATTATTTATTTTTTGTTATAAAATATCTTTCTATTTAATAATCAATATTAAAATGACTTTATTTTATATCGGATGAAAAATTAAAAAACAACTAAGAATATATTTATGAGATTTTAAAAGGAAAGAAAAGAGAAGGGGGGCGGACTCAGTATAAAATTGTATTACAGATCCGCTCCCTTACTCGGTGGATAAAAACATATCCTTATAGTATGCGGAGGGAGTAATTAATATCTTTGTCGAGAATAATGGCGAATACTTGGACAGCGTTTCTAGAATCAGAAAATCTATATTTATATGGTAATGAGAATTGGCAGCTTCAGTAGGAAATGCGATATCTGTGATCGAAGTTAGGGAGCAAAGCAAAGAATCGAAATGGAAAAGCAAAGTGGCGATGATCGGAAGAGAGTGGCGATCATAGGAGGGGGTGTCGCCGGTTCCCTCCTTGCTAAATCCCTCCAATTCATTGCCCATGTCACCCTCATTGATCCGTAAATTCGTTCTCTTCTTTTCTCTTTCATTAATTTCCCTTACTTCCAATTTCTTTTCTTTTTTTTTTTCTTAATTTATGTTTGCCCCTGTTTAATTATGCTTCAGCTGAATTTTTTTTTCCATTCAAATTTTAGCTAATTGCAAGACAATTGGGTTTTTATTTTTTATTTTTGGCATCATCGTGAGTTAATGTTAAGAAAACGTTTAATGTATGGAGGGCATTTTCTACCCTTGTGTAGTTCTGTAACCATTGTCCCTTTGTGGAACTTCCGAGATTTTCAAGTTTGGATTTTGAGATTTTTTTTTTTTAATGGGGAGAAGTGTGTTTTTGGACATGTTTGTCATTTGATGTTGTGCTGTGTTGATGATTGAAGTGGTGTGCGTTAGAGGGAAAGTTGAGGTAGCCTTCGTCATGTAAAAAATGGTAGAATCTCGCCTTTTGTGTATTGGGCTTTGGGCATGTGTGGAGAAGGCTTGTAGATGCCATGCAAGGAAAGTAGACCAGATGGAGGGTAGTTCTATAGTTAGAGGTAGTGGAAGGCCTAGAAAATCAATAAGTGATACTATTAAAAGAGATCTAGATGATAATGGCTGGCTAGATGTGAGCATTATGTATGACAGAACAATATGGCGTTATATGATCTATGTAGCTAATGCCACACAGTGGGGCAAGGTTTGGTTGTTGTTGATTGAAGTTGTGTACATACAATGCATGATACTGCATTGATGGTTGAAGGGTTGGGCTTGTCATGTGCATCGTTGTTGTTGTTGTTTTGCTACTGATTGAGTGTAATGGAATTGAATCCAGGAAGGAGTATTTTGAGATTCCATGGGCAAGCTTGAGGGCAATGGTTGAGCCGACCTTTGCAGAGAGGACGTTGATCAACCATAGAGATTACCTAACCAATGGAAACATTGTTGTATCAAGTGCTGTCAATGTGACTGAAACCGAAGTTTTGACTGCAGATGGCAATCGGTTTTCGTATGACTATCTTGTTATTGCCACTGGCCATGCACATCCTGTACCTAAATCTAGGACTGAAAGACTTAATCAGTACAAAGCAGGTAAATTTGAACATGTATCTTTATCAAGAAATTGTAAATTTAAACTGATGCAGAATATGTAGACAAGAAGCTGAGCTTACATCTATATGACAAAGACTGCATTTCTTTGTTAAAGATATTATAATTACTAAGCTAATCATTTTTTGAGTAGGCTTAATCATTGCAAGTGGCTGCAAGGCTTTTATTGCATGACATCAAATGAAGAATTATATGGCTTAAGCATTCATTGAAAAAAAATAAAAATAAAAAAAAAAGAAAAAAGGAGCATGGAACTCTTGTACACGATTATTTTGTATTATTATTTTCTGGATTCAACCTTATGATGCATTGATATTGCGCATTTTGTGATATGTTTTGTGAATGTTCTTGTAGAATAAGTTCAACCATGCGATGAATTGACATAGACAGTGCTTGATTTAGAAGTTCCTATTCTCTGGCAGAAAATGAAAAAATAAAATCTGCTCATTCCATTCTGATTGTTGGAGGAGGTCCCACTGGTGTTGAACTTGCTGCTGAGATTGCTGTTGATTTTCCAGATAGGAAGCTTACACTAGTGCATAAAGGAGTGAGGCTGATGGAATTCATAGGGGCAAAAGCTGCTGATAAGACTCTCAAATGGTTGAAATCAAAGAATGTTGAGGTGAAACTAGAGCAATCAGTTGATTTGAACTCTGCCACAGAAGGACACAAGATATATCAAACTTCACATGGAGAGACCATTGAGGCAGATTGCCACTTTTTATGCACAGGGAGACCACTTGCTACAGCATGGCTTAAGGAAACTGTGTTAAAAGATGATTTGGATGCTCAGGGAAGGATTAAGGTAGATGAACATCTGAGAGTCAGGGGTCGGAACAACATTTTTGCAATTGGAGATATTACAGATATTCCAGTAAGTGCTTACCATAAGTAACTTTTCTTTGAATTTTCAAGATTGTATAATTTTAAATCCATGCTGTATGACAAACTCAACAAGTAACTTAGTCAAACAGTTCCCTTCACTTACCTAGATTTTGGCCAGAGTTGAAGTTCTTCTTACAAGTAATGGAAATATTGATGTACAATGATTGAGAATATTTCTTGTACTAATTTTCCCCATGTCTATTTGTGATATTTGCCTCATTGCTTTTTAGTATCCCAATCTCTCTCTTTCTAGGACAGTTGAATGAAGGTTTTTAATAGGATCCCACAGCAAATAAGAGGTAAAGAAGCATAAGAAACACTGAGAATGTGTATTTCTGTGAATGGTAAAGGAATTAGCAAAAACAAAGATAAGAGAGTGCTGAACACTAAGTAGCTCACTTCCTCCAAAGCCAAATAACAAAGTTACTAATTGGCTACCCTAATTTCCTACCCACAATTAAATAAATACCCTCATAACAGAAAACTCGTATACTACCCCCTAAATCTTTCACTCTCTCTCAAAATTGTTATCTTTCTCACTATGGACCCCACTTGAATCCTTTTCAGTTGCTGAATTAGTCTTAGCTGATCCTCTAATGCCCTTAAATTTCTTCCTCTTATAAACTGTCAAAGTTCTAGAAGACTTATTCCTATCAATACCCCCTTCTTGGACTACCACCTTGTCCCCAAGGTGGAATTGAGGGAAATGTAACTGAATGTCAGCTACCAATTCCCATGTATTTTCGAACTCCGGCAAGTCTTTCCATCGAACCAGCACTTCTTCTTCCCCTTGGTCATTAACATGAGTTGCTATTATTTCAGCTGGTTCAATCTTTGGCTCCCACTCCTCAGTGCGGCCTTGAGGCAAAGGCTGGCACTGCACATCCGAGCTTAAACATTTTTTTAGCAATGAGACATGAAAAATTGGATGTACTAAGGATCCCTCAGGGAGGAGTAACTTGTAGGCAACCTTTCCTACCCTTTCATTGATCTCAAAGGGACCATAAAATCGGGGATTTAACTTCTGGTTAACACGCTTGGCTAAGGAGTTCAGTCTGCATGGTTGAATCTTCAAGTATACCTTGTCTCCCACCTCATATTCTGCCTCTCTCCTTTTCTGATTTGCTTGTGCTTTCATCCTTGCCTAAGCCTTATTTAAATTCCACTTCAATTCATCCAAAATGGAATTCCTCTTAGCCAGTAACTAGTTGATCTCTTCAACTGACGAGGGTGACACATCTCCCCTAATTACTGCCGGTGGTTCCCTTCCATAAAGAATTTTGAAGGGGGAAGTATTGGCAACAGAATGGAAGATGGTGTTAAACCACAACTTAGTCCAAGATAGCCATTTGCTCCATTGCTTCGGCTTAGTACTGGAAAGACACCTAAGATAGGTTTGTAAACACCTATTTACAACCTTTGTTTGTCCATCCATTTGCGGATGATAAGCTGAACTATACTTCAGTTTGGTTCCTACTTGTTTGAACAATTTTTCCTAGAAGAAACTCATGAATACCTTGTCTCTGTCAATCATTATAGAGGAGGGAAATCCATGCAATCATACAACTTCCTTAATATAGAGACTTGCTACCTCTTTGGCTGAATAAGGGTGGCTTAATCCTAAAAAATGGACGTACTTAGAAAGTCTATCCACAACTACTAAGATAGTGTCTTTACCTTGGTTTTTTGGGAGCCCCCCTATGAAGTCCATGGAAGTGTCTTCCCATACCTTAGAAGGAATTGGCAGGGGTTGGAGGAGGCCAGCTGGGGATAAAGTCTGGTATTTATTTCTGTTGCAAACTTCACACTCTTGAACATATTTCTGAATTTTTTGCCTCATGCCTTCCTACCAAACTAACCCCGAGATTCGCTTGTATGTTCTGAAAAACCCGGAGTGCCCTCCTAAAACTAAATCATGAAATTCTTGGAAAATTATTGGAATTTGATGTGAATTCCTAGGAATGACCACTTGCCCTTTTTAGTATTGTCTCCCACTTTTTATTTCATACCCATCATGCATCTCTGTCCCTCGAATAAGGCCTAGTAATATGCCTTTTAACTTCTCATCAGCCTAGATCTCATCTTCCAGTGCTTCTTAGTTCTGAAATGTTACTGAAGAAATGGCAGCAAAGTTGGTTTTGCGGGATAGTGCATCAATGGCCCCATTTTCCTTGCCAGCTTTGTACCTGATTTCAAAATCGAAACCCAACAACTTGGTGATCTACTTTTGCTGCCCTTCACTCATTATTTGTTGATCTACCAGGAACTTCAAACTCTTCTGATCTGAATGTATAACAAACCTCCTACACAAGAGGTAATGCCTTCATTATTGCATAGCTAGGACTATTGCCATGAATTCCCTCTCATTTACTGACTTCTGTTTGGCTCTCTTTGACAGCTTTTGACTTAGGAAAGCTATCGGTCTGCCTTCCTGCATCAAAACTACTCCCAATCCCTTGCCTGATGCATCCGTTTCAACCGCAAAAATCTTCTCGAAGTCAAGAATTGCTAGAACTGGAAGAATGGTCATAGCTTCCTTTAAGCGGTTAAACGCCCCTTGTGCTTCTGTATTCCACTTGAAACAGTCACCCTTGAGGAGCTGAGTTAAAGGCTGACACTTTTTCCATATCCCCGAACAAACCTTCTGTAGTAACTTGTGATCCCCAGAAATCCCCTTAGCCCTTTCAGATCACGAGGGACAGGCCAAGCTAACATAGCTTCAATTTTTCTTGTATTCGCTGCCACTCCTTTCCCGGAAATCACGTGCCCCAAATACTCTATCTCCAGTTGTGCGAAAGAGCACTTTTTCCGGTTAATATATAGCCGGTGCTGTTGCAACAATTCCAGCACCTTCACCAAATGTTCTCTATGCTCCGCTCGTTTCTGCTATAAATTAGGATGTTGTCAAAGAATACTAAGGCAAACTTCCTCAAATATGGTTTCAGAACAGTATTCATAAGTGCCTGGAAAGTAGAAGGGGCGTTGGTTAGCCCGAACGGCATAACCAGGAACTCATATGTCCCTCATGTGTACGAAAAGCTATTTTTTCCACGTCACACTCTTTCATTCTGATTTGGTGATAGCCCGACTTTAGGTTTAGCTTTGAGAAAAGATTTGCCCCTCCTAATTCATCCAATAACTCGTCTATAATAGGAATTGGGAATTTGTCGAGAATGGTTACCTTATTTAAGGCACAATAGTCCACTCAAAAATGCGATCCTCTATCCTTCTTGCGTACTAGAATAACTGGGCTAGAATACGAACTTGTGCTGGTTTTGATCATTCCTTATGACAACATTTCACTGATGATTTTCTCAATTTCATTCTTCTAAAAGTATGGATACCTGTAGGGTCCGATGTTGGGTATGTTTGCTCCCTCTTTCGGATTAATAGAATGATCATGAGCGCGTTGAGAAGGTAGTCCTTCTGGGAGGTGACATATATCATTATATTGCTTGAGCAACTCTTTAATGTCTTCAGATATTATTTCTGCCGAGCTTCCCTATTGTTTAGACTCCCCCACTGTTTTTTGCATACATGGGGTGACATAATAGCCCTCTCCATCAGCCTTCAACGCCTTCAGTGTGGTTTGCCATGAGGCACGGGATGTCCCTAGTGCTGGGTCGCACTGGATACTCCTCCAATCTTCCCCCATTTTCCATTGAAGACATGATTTCTGGAAGTTAGCCCTTATGTCTCCCAAACTAGAAATCCATCCATACCCCAGATTTCGCCCGTACCCACGTCCACTGTGAACGATATATCTCTTGTTGGTAGCTGGAGTTGAGAAATTAAGGGGGCTGAGATAAAATATGCTTAAGCTCCGGTGTCTACCAAGATGGTGATCTCAGAATCCCCAACATTTTCTTGGACCTTGAACAACTGGTTGCAGGTTGTGAAACCTTGCAAGCTGTTAAGGGTGAGATGAAGTGACTTCATTGGGAGTTTGGGTTCCAGGTCTTCCTT
Source organism: Dalbergia cochinchinensis (assembly GCA_031216125.1). NCBI lineage: Eukaryota > Viridiplantae > Streptophyta > Magnoliopsida > Fabales > Fabaceae > Dalbergia > Dalbergia cochinchinensis. Next base: position 12,677,318 of record CM062372.1, read on the forward strand.
GTCAGTATCAGCATCCGCCTCTGGGTCTTCCTCATTCTCCGAGTCTTCCACCAAAGCAAGATGGTAGTTCAGGAGTTTACACACATGCCCACGATCCCAACGCTCTCCACATTTAAAGCACGTCCCCTTGCGACTGCGATCTTGGAGCTCTTCCTGGGAGAGACGCCGCGCTCCGCCTTTGCTCGTGTTCTCCAAGTGCTTTGTAGGTACATTTGATGAAGGAATGCTGCCTGTGTTGCTTTTGGAAGGTGTTAGAGGAGCCTTGTATGTGTTCGGGTTTTTGTTGTGGCCCGACTAATGTTCAGAGGGTCCAGTGCCATCGCCTCTTCGCTTTGTTTCTTTCCTCAAGCATAAGGGCTTTGTCTTTACTTCAGCTAATGAGCCCAATTCCAAACTCTTGATTTCAGCCCGTAATCCTCCTTGCAGCCCATTAACAAAAATCCCTCTCAAGATTTCCCGGCCCACATGGCGCATGGGCCTCGAAATCCTTTCAAAGTCTTCAATGTAGTCTAACACCGTCCCTGTTTGATGCAATTGAAGTAACGGGCCGTATGGGTCTTTGATCACCCCTGGTTGAAAACAGAGAGTGATGGCATTGCGGAACCCCCTTCATGATGGAAACTGAGTTTGCTCCTCCCACAGTTGGTACCAGTATAGCGCCTTCCTCTCTACAGCTAACATCACGACTTCAAATTTCTCTTCGGCTTCAATATCATTGATGCGAAAGTAACGCTCGATTTTTACGATCCAACCTAATACATCTTCACCCGCGAATATTGGAACCTCCATGCGCTGATCACGAGCACGACGTCAGGGGGGAGTGTCGAAGTCGTCATTGTGGTACCAGTTGGGCCACGGCGGTCGCTCCCAATGGTGAGGATGGCCAACGAGGGACTAGGGGGAGCGCCCATCATCGCGGTCTTTAGACCTCGAGTTACGGCGCTCACTGCGAGGTGGAGAAAAGGTGTGGTGTCTCCCTTGGTCCCCTCTAGGAACCCCATTCCAGCGGTCATCCACGTCCACACGGGGTGATGGCCGTCGTGGTGGTGGTGACCGGCCATGCTAGCGTTGGTGTCGTTCGTCCTTCATCTCCAGCAATTCTATCACTCGATCCAATTTCGTTCTTAGCTCAGCAAATTGATCCTCCATATCTGCAGCGTTCGTGATAAAAGAGGCCCACACAGCTCCCAAGTCGAGAGCTCAGATACCAATTAATAGGATCCCACAGCAAAAAAGAGCTAAAGAAGCATAAGAAACAAAGACAAGAGAGTGCTGAGCACTAAGTAGCTCTCACTCACTCCAAAACCAAATAACAAAGTTACTAACTGACTACCCTAATTTCTTACCCACAATTAAATAAATACCCTTATAATAAAAAACTCGAATACTACTCCTTAAATCTCTCACTCTCTCTCAAAACTGTTATCTCTCTTACTAGGGACCCCACTTGAATCCTTTTCGGTTGCTGAATTAGTCTTAGCTGATCCTCTAATGCCCTTAAATTTCTTCCTCTTATAAACCTTCAAAGTTCCAGAAGACTTATTCCTATCAGTTTTACTCATCCATATCTTTCATTATTGTTCTTTGGGTTTGTTCAGCAGCTACACTGGCGGAGAAGTGTCCAAAATCCTTGAATTCAGAGACTGAAGTTTACTGTATTACATTGAATTTATAAAGTGAACATCTTCGCATAATTTCCTAGAGGTTTATGTGATTGTGTATTTTTGTTACTTGGTCTGTTTAGGTAAGAGTGTATTTGATTTTGTCCCAAGTAAATTGGTTCTGTGGTAAAGATCTGTGGCATTTTAAATTTCTCTGCAAACTTCCTGATAGGAAGTTTATTAATGGAAATCTGTACAACAGGAAATCAAGCAAGGGTTTTTGGCACACAAGCAGGCTGACACGGTTGGGAAGAACTTGAAGCTGGCAATGGAGAGAGGAAAAGAATGTAGGATGGACACTTATAAGCCACATTCACCACTGGCAATAGTTTCACTTGGGAGGAAAGAAGCGGTGGCGCAGTTCCCCTTCATCACAATCAGTGGAAGAATTCCCGGCATCCTCAAGTCTGGAGACCTGTTTGTTGGTAAAACAAGAAAACAGATGGGACTCAATGCTCAGTAATTCCTCATGTTATGTAAGCTTGACTCGATATCATGCATGGTGTGTGTACAAAACCAATAAAATCTAGTGTTTAATAGTTTGTTACATTATTGGTCCTAAAAGGAATTTATTTATACCATATGTAAATTAATTTTTATGATGGTGATTCTTGGCATAATGGCAATGTTTCTGTCTTGTGATCTGGAGGTCATTGGGCCACCCTTTATATGTAAAATTATTTTTATGCTGATAGGGGTGTTCCTTGAGATGCTATTGTGAAGGTGAGAAGTAGGATACATGTTTTACTGGTGAATAGTTGTATCAATGACATCTATCGTTCTTAAAATTGATTGTATTGTTTGGTTTGTCTGCAAGATATTTGATATACTTTTTGTCTCCTTCAATTCTCCTTTGTCACCAACCTGACCTAACCAACTCACAGATGGTGGGTGTGTAGTGTACCCATTTCGTGGAAATTGTATACTGATTTTTTTTTTAGCATTTTGATTGTTGACTTCTTCCGTGGCGTGGAGGATTTATTTTGCAATATTGAATTAGAGGTATTTAAAAAAAGAGTCGTTAGGTTGGAATATCAAAAGTACGAATTTTTTTATTGATAATTTCTCCTAATGACAAACATAAAATATAACTTCTAGAAGGAAAACGATGATCTATTTTCTTACTATGATTTTTTCGAAGTACGAATTCTGACATGTTCATAATTAAAAAATCCTAGCAAATAGCAAACCTAGGTGAATTGGGAAAAGAAAGAAACAAAATCCTTTTACAGTTTTGCTGCAAAGTGCAAACGCATCTGCAGCCAGAGTAAAGCATTCCAAGAACGTAAACACCCAAAATCTTATATCTCAGTCATTTTAACTTGACAAAACGATTAGTCTCTTTTCCACCAAAAGTTCAACACCTTGTATTCTAACTCATTTTAAGTTGGGATTAGTTTTCTTTGACATGCTTCCAAAACAACAAATGTACTGTGTGTATGAGAGAATGAGAGTTGACAAGCAAGGAAAATTGTAAAATGAGAAAGTGAGAGGTTAATTATCATTGGATTATTTGATCGGATTCACTCACTATGATGGTTGTTAATTTAAGGGCGGTTGACCCTTACTTTTTCACTTTGCATCACTTTAGAGGATTATAATCCCATCCAAGTGGTATGGTTGGAGAGCAAGTTAAAGATCAAGAAAGCCATTTTACCACCATGAAAGGTGAAAATGTTAATCACTTTCAAAAGAATTACTGCTCACTCCAAATAGCATAATCACTGTCCCTAGTGGCACCAATATGCAACCCACCTAACAAATCTTCTATCTAATTGGTCAAGCCTCGCAGAATCTTCAGCATGGCATAAAGCCATAAATATAGTTTAGGATCAAAATGGAAGAAAAGCTACAGCAGAAAGATTTGAATGGGACAAGGACAAGCCTTAGAGAGCAATTTGGATTGCTACCTTGTATTCAAGATTGCATTTTTATCCAAAATTGAATTTAAAAGAGTAAACCCCCAAATTGGTCCCTAATAATTTTAGTGTCGAACAAGTTGGTCCTTGACAATGTCAAAAATCAAACATTTAGAGGTCCCTAAATAGAAAACGTTAATGATGTCAGTGATAATTTCATTGTCGAACAAATTGGTCTCTGACGTCATTTATAGAAAAAAAAAACTTCATTCCTCTCTTTTCTTCCTTCATCCTCTTCATCAGCACTACCAGCTCAGTCAAGCACAGCAACTTAGTCCCCATACTTTGTGCAAATATTTGTTGCCAATTGGCCCATGGTGAACCAGGAACACATAATGCTGGAACTATTTGTCATAGCATAAGATGTGAATTAATATACCTAAAATATACATAATCATGAGCCCTAGGCTAAAAAAAATAGGTTTTGTGGATCCTTTGAAAAGTTGTATTCAAAACAGAAAAAAAGGGTAGTGATTAAAGATCTGAAAATTATTTTCACTACTTGACCAATATGGCTGTAGGAGATCTTAACAATTGAGAATGTTAAAAGATAAAAAGAAATGTTGAATTGATATTGCATGTAAGTGATAATGATGTGGTTCACTTGCTTTCACTTCAATATACAATTGAGAGGGGTCTTGCTCAACAGCTATAGTTCGGGTCTTATAAAGTGGTGTTATTTGGCTCAGGATAGGGAAAAACTAGCATTAAGACTAGAGAATGAGAAGCCGCCTCCTTTTGTAAGAGGAGATACATATACTGGCCAGGCATTATTGGGGGGGGGGGGGACCCATGAGGCATTAATGGGAGAGATTGTGATGATGTCTCTTGCCCTCACGTGTTGGGTCGACGCCTGTTGGGCTAAGTGAGGGCGTGTCTAGGGGCCGGTCCATATGAGCATGCAGGTTGGTCTAGTACCGTATGCTCTACAAGCCCCTCAGTCTTGAGGCTCGAAGGGTCAAAGAGACTTAAGCACGAAGACCAAAGATTTATGTGTATGGGTTAAGCTAGTGCCAATCGGTCCACAAGCCCTACAGCCACAAGCTTGAATGAGAGCAAAGAGTCTAAAGAGTTAGAAATTGAGGTTGGCTGCCTCAGCCGATCCACAAGCCCTCCAACCTCGAGTTCAAGTGTTAGCAAAGAGGCTTAAAGAGTCGGAGAAATCAAGGTTGGCTATCCTGTTGGTCCACAAGCTTTCCAGCCTAGGGCCCAATTAAGAGCAAAAGGGCTCGACATAAGTTGAGTAGAAGGACTAGCTAACCAACCGTGAGTGGGAGGAGCTAACGTGTCATTGCAATTACTGAGGTGAGTTATTAGTTATCTAGGGTAACAAGTGTCCCACTGTGAGATGATGGTTACTGGCTTTGTATGATTGGTCTATGTAAGGAATTCGGTTAAACCACACAATAGCTAATGCAAAGGCTTAAGCTTTATTTTTTTGGGTGTGACCTTCGACTAGTGACTTCACAATTCGAGGAGGCAATGTGTATATTTGGGGACCAACTATTGTAAGGTATTGAGTAGCCATGGCTTGACACATTAGTCTAGGGTATTAACCAATTTGGCCATGCTTGAATGTTATCCGGTTGGTCGGAGCTTATGCACTATCAGATTTTGCTCTAACTATTGTTGATATTGATGCTGAGCTTTAATTATTAGTGTTAGTACCAGCTTTCAATGTGAGAATTGAAACTAGGCTTGAATGATTAGAATTTTTAAATATTGGTGAGATTGCAGTGCTTCTAAACATCACTATGGTTGATTGGTTGAGTATCACATCTTAAGGTGTCATCGTAGGGTAAATGATGAGCTTTATTATCTGGATTGTTGGTTTTACGAGGATGCCGGGTTTGCTCAGTCTGGATTAGCATTGAAAAAACCGAAGTCCAGATAGTATCGGTAAATACTGGGTTTTTCTAGTGCTAGTGAATACTAGGCCTAGTAAGTGCCGATGAATGCCAAGCTTTTTGCACTACCTTCATGCTAGTGAATACTGGAATACACTTCAAGCCAATGAATATCGAGTCTTCAGATATAGTGCCAGTGAATATCAGGGCTTCAGATATTGCCAATGAATATCAGGTTTTCAGATAATGCCAGTGAATACCAAGTTTGGGTCTCTAGATATAGTGTCAATGAATACTGGTTCTTCAAATAGTACTAGTGAATATCGAGTTTTCAGATAGTGCCGGTGAATCTTGGGCTTTGATGCTTGTGAATACAAGGCTTTGTGCCAGTGAATATTGGGCTTGGTTTGCTCATGAATACGAGGCTTTATGCTAGAATAGTCGGACTTAAAGGACTTCATAGGAATGCCAGGTAGGTCGGGCTTACACCTGTGGGGTTAGCCGGACTTATAAGACTTCATAAGGATGCCGAGTTGGTCGGGCTTACACCTGCTAGTTTAGCCAAACGTATAACAAGGCTGCTGGATTTTATTTAGATGCTGCTGAATAGGAGCGTCCTCAAGCCAAAAACTTCTTATTCCTGTTGTTGTCATCTTAAAATAACATGATCACAGAGACATTTTCAAAGTTATCACATGAAACCAAAAAGTAAGGTAGAGTCTGGGGACTATTATTTCTTTCTTCTCGTCTTGGTATGAATTTGTCAGTATTATTAAATGACACCAATAAAAATTTCAATTGTCATAAAAACCAAAATTGGGATATATATTGTGATGATATCATTTATTTATTTGATCATACGACACCATTTATGATAAATAGCATGTGATTTCAAATGATCAACAACAATAATTGGGATTGATAAATCCCTTCAACCGCATTATA